>CM060257.1:51473194-52103194 GCA_030684275.1 Acipenser oxyrinchus oxyrinchus | reverse complement strand
AATTTATTCTGATATGGAAAATAGCCTCAGTGCTCCAAGATGACATCATGTCTTAAAAACTGTGTGTGTTTATTTTACTTCTAAGGTCCGGTAACTCAGTTGAATTACTGTGCGTCACATATAATATATGGAAAAAATTCTGACTTCTTGTTCGATTCTTTTTTTCTTGGTGTGGGTAATGCAGTGCTTGAACACAAAGGAGCTTGTTTTACATAGAAAGCCCTGCTGTTTTCCAAAGCTGAGCCCATTTACCTTTCACTGAAATTTTGCAAACACACATAGAGTTCATGTCACCCTAAATCTACTTCAGAGATAAACTATAAAAACTGTCGGAAGCCACTGATGAATGCAACCTCAGTAAATAAAGCCCTATGAATACACTGCTCAATGTGACTGATCATAAATTTGCTAATGAGCGCATTTATGTCCATGCATGGTACAACATTAATTACGTAGTTATTTGGTCTTACCCATGAAAAAAAAAAAAAAGTGTTATCCCTAAAAGAGATGGTATCATGCAGGTATTAATATAATTGTTAATATGTAGAGTGACTGGACAAGGCACTAGAAAAACTGAATTCAGAATTTAATTAAAAGTAAAAAAAATTAAACTGATGTTGTATAAAATGAACGGTAATATTTTTTCAGTGATTGATCTCCTTTTTAATAAGAGCCCCACAACACTGCAGACTGGTCTTCTGATTTGATTAATTTAATTTTATTATGGGTTCAGTTTTCAGTCCTATTTCTCTGGTTTATATGAAATGTCAACTGTTCTTCTAAGACTTTTCTGTATTTTAGTACCCCAGGGTTTGTATTATTTTATGAGGTTCGGAGTCCTTTGAGGGAAACTGCAAAAGTAATAAATGTATTATAATCCAGATGGCTGTAAGACCAATTACTCGATGTCTTGTGAAAAGCCATACCCACTGTGAAAAACAAAACAGACCAACAACAACATTAAGATGCCATGGATGGACAAAATATCCTGTGGAGTAGAACTGGCACGTCTTACAGTTGCACCAGTATATTTTATGGACTGTGGTTAACATACAGCTAGATCACCTGGGCATGCTGGACTCCACATGGCTTCCCTATCTATTGTCACTTTTAACTACAATACATAGTTAAAACAACACACTGCTCAAATCAGCAATGTAATTCTTTGACTCCTCAAAATCTATTCAGGGTTTAACAAGCATGCTTAACAGCCCCAGCTGTAAATTAAATTAAATTAAATTAGAGATATCAGTAAGATGCAAAAGTTGAGGGCCATGATACCGTATATGTGAACAATATCCACAGAATAGTATAGAATAAGAAATATCAAATAAACTTTTCATCATAATTTGATGAGCAATTTTCCATATATACTGTACATTCAAAAAAATAACTGATACACAGATGGATGTACAAGTAGACTGAAACCCCCATTTATCCTTAGAATCGTATACTCTCAATAACTTATGCGAAATAATATTAATACCACGTTCCATGACAATTGGACACACAGTTCTGCAGAGACAATAAAAGACTGAAATGTGACTTGCATACAGACGTTAACATCTTAACTTGTCTAATTACTGTCTAGTTCTTTTGTTTTCCACTACGTACCACTACGTGCCTGGCTTAGGTTCCCCTGCTAGGACACTGTTGTTGAAATTCTCAAGTGAATCAAACAGCAATTGCTCAACACAGTAGTTATGAAAGAGCGGGTACTCATCTAAACTATTTTTTTCTTATGCGGTTCACCTCATAAGTCAGTGACTACTGCTGAGCCATTTTTGGTTCACTGATAATAGTAAATGCATATCTAACGGAATTTAAAACAGGCAGCTGCACACCACTTGGAATGTAAAAACAGAATGGCCAAAGATAAGCATTAGAGAAGTATCAGATAAAAGAGGTTAGCTGGAATGTCATTTCACAGACGGTGCTCCATTTTCACAGATGATCCCATTTAAACTAAAGATAGTAAATGACAGCTGGAACATTTTCTATTAGCATGCCGGGTTAAATTAAGCAACTGAGCAACTGTATCACCCAGAGGTTAAAGGGTCATGTAGGTCAATAGTTCAGCATATTTTGAGCTCTTGCATGTCTACCCTTCACATTATTGTCTATATTTTTGTTACCCTACCACTAAATCTGCTTGTGATTTAAAACAAGTTTATTTCTTAACTAACTTAAAGTTCAAAATCCCAGTAGTGCATCCACTGCTCTGCTCACTCCACTGGCTCCTGATCACCGCTCACATCTAGTTCAAGCCTCTTGTACTCACCTAACGAGGCCTTGACCAGAATGCAGCCAGCTACCTCCAGACCCTCATCTCACCCTACACTCCCACCGACCTCTCCGCTCTGTCTGCACTAGAAGACTGGCTGTATCTCCTCTACACATCCCTGCCTCCAGAGCCCGCTCCTTCTCCACCCTCGCCCCACAGAGATGGAACGACCTTCCTATGGATGACAGGACTGGCCAGTCCGACCACCTTCCGGCGCCTCCTCAAGACACACCTCTTCAGACAACACCTCTAAAACTCAACTCTTCCCTTCTGGACAATATAGCACTCTGCCTTTAATGCACTTTAACCTGCACTTACCTGCTCCCTATTTTACTGTATTTAATCCTGCACTTAACCCAATCTGTAGTATTTTGTATTTCACCTGCACTTGTATCTAATCCTGATGTAATTATTAACACTTATCTGCTCTTGAACTGCCCCAATATCAAATCGTACTCTGTTTTCTATTTGCACTTATTAGGACTGAAGTCACTGTATTTTGTATCTTGCTCTTAATTGTACTGTAATTCTTGATATGTATTTTTTGTATACAACTGTAATTCACCCAGGGTAAGGGCGTCTGCTAAGAAATAAATAATAATAATTGCATTTGATAAAGCTAATGCAAGCACTAGCCCTCAGTACTGCTCGTATTATAAATGTACTCAAATCAGCAATGTAACTTGTGCTTTATACTGTAAGTACAATAGTCTTCGTACAATAGTCGTTTTTCATTTGTATTACCTGTAGACTTAAAACAGAAAAGGTCATGTTTACGACGACTTGGCTCCCAGAATGGAACATTCCTTTCCAGAATTGTGATGTCATCATACTATACTTTTCTAGATTCTGGAAATGGAGAGGGTAGGCCAGTGGCAATCTGGTGCGTTCCATGGATCAAAATGCAGCAAATCCAAGGGACAAATTGAATACTGAGACAGAAATACACTAACACCTAGGGAGGCACACCACACAGTTTGAGAACCCCTGTTTTAAAACAAACAAAATGTTACCATGTATACAATATATTTTAAACTATTACATCAGTGTGGTTCAGCACATAACAACTTTGCAACAGTGGAAGCTAAAATGTACTGTAGCTATTATTAAACCACTTAAAAAGGCAGCTATGCCTGTTCACTACTAATAAGTCATGCTGTAGCTATGGAATAAAAACCTGGGAGCCCGGATACCTTTATCAGAATGCTCACGTTCCAGTTCATGAAGGTCAGGAAGCAGATGCATACAATTGATGCAGCAATAGGTGAAAAAATCCAACACAACCACTTTGCCGGAAAGGTGTTTTGACAGCGACAGAGGGCTCTTGGTGTTCAACCATTCTAATCCTGAAAACCACAAGAACATTTGCATCAAGGATAGCACATTGGAACCCTACAAGAACATTACTGCACATCCTCAAAATCACAAGGGGCAAGTTTTCAGTTATTGTCATTATACTTTGCTATTGCTGACACATAAAACAGGGATAACAAACCCCCTTGACAAAAGGAAGAAAAGTGTTTAATTAATAAAGCAATGTGTCTTATTTTAAGGATGTACTGTGAACTGGAACAGGGAGTCAATATGGGAAGCATTTCTCTGCCCTTTGCATACATTCAATATACTGTATGAGCTCAGAGTTACAGTCCATCAAATGATAACTGGCCTTATACAGTCTACGCAGGGAAATAATACTCCTATTGCATAGCAGTTTCACCCATTCTAGGTTTTAAAATGCGCTTGATTAGCCCCAGAGAAAAACTACATCACCCAGAATGCCTAGCTATCAAAGAACATTGGTCAACTGGCAGTCAGTTAAATTAATACACCTGTTTGTAATTTAAGAAGCCTGGCAGGTGTAAAAGAACAGGTTTTTTTTTTTAAGGCAGTAGATGTCTGTGGAAAGGTAAGAACATGGATATGGTGTTTGTTGAAATAAAATATATTTAAGGTCCGTATATTTGTATTACTTTTTGCAAGCAATATAAAATGCTAAACTAAAATCACAAGAGCTTTTCAAAGTGTTACGTTTAATGTGTAATACTATAACTAACTAATTGTTTAATAATAAAATGGCATTCGCTTTTCTGTTGAATTGTTCTAACTGTTTCGTTGACCAATCCAGTTTTCGTTAAATCCACAATATACCCAGCACTCCCCTGCTCGTCAAAGCCATTTAGTTAGAAGATTCGTATCATTTATCAATCAAAAGATCAAAATGTGGCGTCACAGAAATGCTTTGAGTGATTTTTTTTTTTGGTAATAATGACGTCTGTAATGTTGTCGGCTTCGCTTGGTCCCTGTTCTGTTACAGAAGACTTGTGAATAACTAATTTTATTTCCACGTTTGTTTAGGTACACAGGTATATATCTGTCGGTGTCAATACTGGGCCGCTCTAATGTGCTACTATTTACACTATCTCGCCGACCAATCAAAACGTTGATTTTTTTGCGGAACTAAATTGCACTGCAGCAGTCTTGCTTCGAAAAAGTTAGAAATACATGTCTCTATTTTGGTAACAGTTCTCCACATAAATATGAGAAGATGTTACCTAACGCGGCCGTTACCAGCAATAGCTCCCTCTTCATTCAACAGGTTCCCTGTGCACTGTGTGTTATGCTTTTACCATGTCCTCGGTAACTTACCGTCTTCAAATTCAGGTACTTTCAAGTCTTGTCCCCTGCCGTCAAGCTTTTTCAGGTACTCGTATACGAGTTTCTCTTTTTGTTCGGTGGAGACAGCGTCCTGCAGGCAGTGATCCAGCTGAGTCTGAACTGATAAGAGAGAGGAGAGGCTGCACCCAGCCGCCATGTTCACAACACACGGTGTTTAGGTAAATTTAACCTGGCATTCGCACATTCAATAGTAGCCACTAAACTAACACCATTGTTTACATATTAGAGGATAAATAAATAATTCAATGTTCTAATAATAATAATAATTAAATTAATACTGCTGTCGAAACGACCGGTCGAATCGCTTTTTTTATTTTTATTTATTTCGGTTTTCGCATTTACTGCGCTGTTTCCTATTCGCAGATTCCATTCTCTTTTGCTTGGTAGTACTGTAGTAAGAATTAGGGTATGTATGGGACGTTTCTCCTATTAATGTCATATCAATATTTAAAATATACAGATTAAGAACTCCCATACTTAATTTAAATAAATAAAACAAATTGAGTTTAATGGAATATGCTTAAATGAACGTGAGAACTGTGTTACTTATCACTGGCGGTAAGTTAAGTATGGAGTGGGTCATGTTAAAAAAAAAAAAAATACATTTGTATTTTATTTGGCTTACGTAAGGCAAAATGCTAAGTCAAAGGGCGTTTTATTAATTTTTTAGTGGGGGAGTGGTCGTTATGTAACCCGTGGCAATTCATTCCCAGTTTGAAACACACTTTGTATAGAAGAATATACTGCAAGGTAATTGTATCAACTGTACTACTAGATTCATGACATGTCATAAACATCACATCTATTGAGTTCTGTAGAAACAGCAACTCAACCTACTGTAGGTTAATATGTAGTAACAAATATTAAAATCACAAGTCTATAAGAAAACCCTCCAAAAATAGTTGAACACAATACTAAGAAATTAAAGGAAAAGACTAAACTAGATGATAATAAAACAACAAGGCAAAGTATAGGAAAAAAAATAATTATAGACAATTAGACAAGAAAACATATAGACAATTCAAAAGCCAGCAGCCTTGGAGAGACCACACCTGATGTTTACTTCCTGCACCAGCATCCAAGCACCCCTATTAAACAAGGGAAGAGTTCAAAGCAATGAAGACTGTTCACGGGGGCATAGCCCTGGCTGTCAAATGCCTTTCTCCTTTCTGCTTGTGCAGACGCCTCAATGGCACATAAAGGAATGCTTGGAGTGGAGACGGTACAGGTAAGGACTTACTCAGGTTGTCTCAACCTGTTCAGTGCTGAAGAGAGGATGGAGCCAACATAGTTCAACATCAAAGACTCATTTTGTGCAAGGCTATGATGAAGAGCCCATTGAAAGAGTATTCCTCTTGCAGTGCTCTGCAGACACCTGCTCTCGCACTTATCCTATGCAAGCCATATTTCAGAGGACTGGACATTCACAGCATTCAGTAGTGAAGCACAAAAAAAGGAGGTGGAATTTCATCTTTCGCTGCACAATTTGTCTCTTAAAACACACACCATGAGCAAGTGAGGTGTAATGCTTGGCATACGTTTCGCTTGTTTTTGGTTTTCTTTACAGCTAAGGGTGAAAGGCTATGCTGTTCCCCGGCTGTCATGGTTAGGATAGTAGATGCCTTGAGAGGACCGTATACGAATAGCATGGATTCTGTTTGTGTGTCTTTGTTTTAGCTTGTGCGCAGTACTATTCTATGAAATGGAAGTTTACGAAGTGGAATCGTCTGGTTCATGTAATGTAGACTTTGAGCAGAGATGACATTAGTGTGTACTGTATGTGCTGTGATGCAGCAGTAAAACCCATTGTCAGAGGATGGTCAGGGGGCTATTCAAATACAAAAGGGTCATCAAACAACCACACCTGGCGGAGCACAAGTATCTCTAAATCCAGCAAATCCCCCACCCTCCTGAAGACACAGTAGTGGGGGTTGACTGCCGACAGCTGCAGCTCACAGTTCAGTACTGTGTCAATTGGACGCTTGTCTTTCTTTCCCCACACTCCAATTATATAATGACTAAAACCATTTGCTTTTAGTTGCCATGGAGACGTATTAGGTACAGCACAAATTAAATAGAGTAAAAGCTGTGCTCTCGCCTGGGTTATTTATAGAAAAAAGAAAAATGGGCATTCATCTTTCCAGTTAATGTGGAAGGCTTTATTGTGCAAATGTTTCAATTGGATCAGATGGGGATTAATTTACAGATTATACATGAAATGTGTTTTAAAATAATATTTATTTATTTTTTATTTGAAACACAAATTTGCCTTTGATATGCAACTATGGTGTTTTTTTTTTGTTTTTTTTTAAACCACACATGGAGTGTGCTGAAAACACCTGCATAAATTGACTAATATGAGTCATTTCTTTTGAGAATTAATTATGTCTGTGATCAGTTTCAGCTGGAACCGTTAGTGAGGTTCTAGTCAATCCCATCTTTCAACTTCACAGCAAAGCACTGCTTATGTTGGCAGATATTTACTCCACAATGTGACAGATGTTAGGTAGTGTACTGTATATGTGACATGCTGGCACTGATAAATATAAAGTTTATTAAAGCATGAATGTGCATTACTGTTGCTTTGGTTTACAGGTAAATGAAATGATGGAGCATCCCGGTATGCAAGTGAATGAACTAGTCTCAACTCTTTATACTGAGCGTTAAAATAACCCTTTGAGTTAATGATGTCTAACTGTTATTAAGCTGCATTGTATTTATTTATACAGCGTGCCCCCACTGCCTGCATTGCAGTTATACAATTCCGAACCATTGCAAACGCTACACTCACTTCCTGCTGGCTCAGAGCAGGGCAACAGGTGACCAAGACTACTGCAGGTTAAATCGCTGTCAGGAAATCTTGGCCAGTGCTTCCACCTGCCATACCCAAAATATTGATCCCAGTCCCACAGAAGCTTCCCCAACTTCACAGCAAGAGAACACTGCTGGCAGCAAGCCAAATGCACTGCTGCTCTTGAGATCTCCTGCCTCTGCAGAGATCAAGAAAAGGTCAAGGACAACTCCGTCTCCCAGAGCAGCAACTGGAAAGATATCCAGCTCCCCTAAAGTTTACATTATGATGTTTTACATTCACTTAATATACAACAAGAAAGGCATTTACCTGAAAGCGCCACACCATCACAAAACCTCAACCCACACTCTTGAAACATGGCTCCGAAAAGGTTGTTCCTCTTCAAATGCGGAACTTAGGTAAACAGACATTAGGGTTTTTTGGACTGAAGCTCCTTGAAAAAGGAGGTAGAGGTAAAAGAGAAGCAACCCAACAAGACTGTGCAAGCTGCAACAAGAGAATTAAATTCTGAAGTCCACTCTAGCAAAAGAAACCCAAGGCAAAGGAAGAGAAAAGCTACAAGTTCAATCAGGGATTCTGCAGAACAGGAAGCTGTGGATGGGTCTAATAATAATGAAGCACTTACCCCAAAAGAAAAGGGAAGCCGACCAAGGAGAAGAGGATGGCGTAAAGGGGGCTCTGCAAAAGAACCTGAAAATGGAGATGCTCCTGCCGCCAGACGATGCCCTTTCTACAAGAACATTCCAGGTAAACGTCTAGATTCAATTTAAAATGATAAAAACTGCATGGCCAGACTTGCTTTCGAAGACCCCTGTTAAAAGAGAGAACAGCAGACATGGAACTTGGTTAATTAAATAATAAAGGAATATAAAGCCTAAACAAAGGTAGAAGTAAAGCTACTACTGTATGTGCTAAGTCACTTCTAATGTGTGATCTTTTTATTCAGAAATTTATGATGAATGAATGAATGAATACATAAATGGTTTTAGTACAGAGATGCTGTTTACACTAATTGATTTTGTACACCAATAAATCCAAAGCAAGCACCATTTAACACCAGGCATTTATTTAAAGCATAGGAAATAAATTGAATAATGCAAAACACTGTTTTTTTTGCTTTAAACAATTTCTATTTAATTTCCTTTCATGCCTAGTACTAATAAATATGCAATGAAAATGATCAACTGAAATTCTAGCATTAAGTCCTATATATATATATATATATATATATATATATATATATATATATATATATATATATATATATATATATATATATAATTACTGCATTTGATTGAAATTTTTCTGTGATTGCTTTGTACATAAAGACAGCCCGGAGCAAATCCAGGGCCTAATCAGGAAAAGGTATTTTAATTAAGATTTTTTTTTATTTTTATAAACAGTAATATGTACTTGTCATTAGGAAGATCATTCAATCTAATACATTATTCCACTACAACAGCAGTACCCTGCCTGCAGCGAGTTCTGCAGTGTGAAATTTTAATTGCGTGTTAATGAACGTACTGATATATTTAGAGGCTTCTCGAGTGATTGATTTAAAGAGGAGTGGCGCAATAGATAATGGAGAAGTGCAAGTAGCAAAGGGGTATCGTATTGGAAGGAAGCACCCGCAAAGATGTGTCGTCTCCTGTCATGTATCAGGTGTACTGTTCCCTTAGCGATGGGTAGTCAGTGTAAAACATTCATTGTCTAAGCAGAAAACGAGTGGCCAACAGCTTCTCTCGTAACCCGGGACACGGAAGAAGCATTTGAATCCTTGGTTACTAAAACTTGTGCAGAGATGATTCACCTGCAGTATTCACACTGACTTGTGCTCTTAATCATGTTGCTGCTCGTAAACATTTGGTCTCAGTCATTTGTGTGTATTAATATACTTTTGTGCTACCATTTAAAGCGGCTGTTGCATTGACATGTCCTGTTTTCCTTTAATTTAACAGGGACTGGTTTTGTAGTGGATGCCTTCCAGTATGGAGCTGTAGAAGGGTGCACCTTATGGGGGGCTGAAGAAGAGCTTTAGATTAACGATCTATTGCAATAAAGGAAGTGCACTGGCAGAGACTACATGTTTGGCTTACCGTTTGTCCCAAAGGTTATAACCGGAAGCTTTTAATATCCAGGACTCCTGAAGCCTGCACACACTGTTGGCTGTTTATTTCGTCAACGTTATGCATGTTCTCTCGCTCAACCCGGGTCAAAGCGTGTCAACCCACATCCTGAGGTGGGTTGCTGGGACCCGGGTATGACCCAGGTACATGGTTTCATACTACGCAGGATTGTTACCCAGGTAGAAGTGCCAGTGTGAAAGGGGCTTATGTTTGAATAGATTAAACCAATAACGCCTATATATTCAGTGTTTCTAAATAACGGACTTGAGACAGCACTGGAACCATACTGTCACACACAGAGGTGGCTTTGTTAGATGCATGCTGTGAGAGGCCGGTACTGGAAATAAAGGGTATCAAATTGCAAACTAGCTTAATCTCCTATTTTCTACGAGCTTGCGTGTAATATTATGTTCAATAATGTTATGACTTCAGATGTTAAAGAAATTGCCTGTCATACTTTTAACTTGTAATCTTTTAAATTTGATTCCAGCAGGCTAGCCCGACCATCCACCATGATTGAGAACACTCAATGTTAATTGGACAGTTCCACTCCTTGCCCTTAGAGTGGCAGCATTAATCTTCCCTTCACGCTAAGCTGTCGCATATGTCCCTTTTTGATTTATTTTATTCCTTTTTTTCATTTCCTTTTTATTTTATTGCAGCTATTGCTGACGGGTTGGGGTGCAAAGTGTGCGTGTCTCGGGACAAATACAACATCATGTGTTGCCTGGAGTCGGAGCGAATCAAGGAACTGATCACAATGGATTGGGATGCCACTCAGCTACGTGTGCTGCCCATGATGCAAGTCAGCTATAAAGTGAGTACCACCGTTTACAATTCATTAATATGAACTGGCGACCCTGTGCACCACAAGTGAGCGTCTTAACCACAATGCAAAAGAGCCGGGCTCGTCTGCATTTGTGTTTTATAGAGCTTTTAGCCTCATCTCACCGACTGGACAGGACAGAATCCTTAATGGTAGTGTATTGCACAACACTCCCCATTACATTAGCATGTAAAAATCAACTACAGACCCACAACATTAGTTCTTAGTGAACCATAAGAAAAACCCCATACTGCAAAAGTGTCCTCTGACATCTCCAAAATTACAGCCTTGTTCCTTATCTGCTGCAAAACCCACTTTGTTGCACAACTTTGGAATGGTACAGTATTTCATTCAGCCCTTGTGTACCCTTCTGTGGTAAGTACACTAACGATCACATTCTGTAAATACTTCTCTCTGAGATGCCCCATTTAAAAAAACAAAACAATCCCCAAAAAAAAACACAGAATGTGTGCCATTGAATGTTATGTTAGTACTGTGGCTTGTTCTGCTCTTGGTTTTTACATGCAACTGACTTTGCAGAACATTAACTTCCCTTAACTATGGGTTACACTTACTGTGTAAAGTCTGCTGACGTGCGACTTGTCATTTACAGGGTTTACAGGCACACTTCAAGTTTTCAACAACCAAATTGTGCCATTCAAGCCTACTGGATGGGTCTATTCAGGCCTGAGTGAGTCTGTGGCAAATATTAGACCACGTGTCAGGGGAAATATAACTGTTTACGGTAAGCTGTTAAAAATGCCATTTTAAAAACTTTACTAAGGTCTTAACCCCACTGTTTCAGGTAGGGTCAGATGTGTTGCGTAAGCACTTGCAGTAGAAGCGACAATATGCGTTATATAAAGTAGAATACACAACTGTATGTGCGTTCTGCTAATTAACAGGAATGTTTTTTACAGACATGCCCTACGGTGAACATTCCTACAGTAAACGTGGGAAACCCAAAGGAAAGAAGAGCAATAGTTTGTAATCTTTGCTTGTCGTTTGAATCTATTACAAATGCAGCTGCAGTAGTTGCAGATTATGAAATCTGTTAACTAAGAAGATGACGGTGTAAAATGGTATTGTCTATATACTGTATATTGTGTACACTTCGCAATGTAACTTTTTTTTATTTCCCCTTCTCTTCCAGGTTTAGTGCTTAATTTAAGTGTTTGTTTTATAATTCAAGGATTTAGCTTTTCTATTGGTAATTGAAATTCAGTTATCATTTTTCATTTAAGACTGCAAACTTGGAACCAAAAGTTGTGGTTGATTTTAAAAAGTGCCAAGTTTAAAAAAAACTGTCTAAAACACAATTTGAGTTACTAATTACCAAATCGATGTGGAAATGAAAGCCACATTTCAGCACTAATCTTCGGGTAAGCCTTTAGAGCTTGACCTGAACTTTGAAAGTGCAAGTAACCTCCCTGCAACCAAGCTAGTTTTAATTAGTGTTGAGTATTACACACAGAATGAACAGACTGTTCCTTATCTGATGATGGCATAGAACAAATGTTATTCTCAACCAAACCATTCAGAAAGCAACATCAAATATAGCCTGTTCACTGAACTGCAAAAACTGATTTTTTAAATATTTAGGAAGCTCAGTGTTGATAGTAAGAGCAACTGGTAATAATCTTGACTGCATCAGCAAAAATAGGCAAATTGCATTGTAATCCAATTCTCTCTAACCTTTTTTCATCTTTTTTAAAACCTGATTGGGTGAGTTTTACAAGATGGTTCTATTTGATAAACTTCAACAGCTTTAGGCAAACTTGGCTAGCCACCCATACTTGGATACCTTTAAATAGTCCAGTGCATTTTATTAAAACCTGATGTTTCCTGAGCCAGTGTGTCATTTGTAGTGTTGTACGTGTATAGAAGCAGGTTCTTCAAATACCGAAGAAATGATTAAAATGTCTGCTGGTGAATTTAAAAGTGAAAAAATATTTTTGAGGCGTTTTCTTTGCACGGTGCATTCCTTTTTTTCTTTTCATCTTTTATTATTATTATTTCTTTGCAGACGCCAGGGCGACTTACAATTGTTACAAGATATCACTTTTTTTTTTTTTTACATACAATTCCCCATTTATACAGTTGGGTTTTTACTGGAGCAATCTAGGTAAAGTACCTTGCTCAAGGGTACAGCAGCAGTGTCCCCCACCTGGGATTGAACCCACGACCCTTCGATCAAGAGTCCAGAGCCCGAACCACTACTCCACACTGCTGCCCTACAATGCCCTCAAAGACCTGAGCCTTTTATATGTGACTATGCAGTGCTTTTCTTTCATATGGAAATTTAACCAAATTGATTATGGTGTAAAATGATTCAGTTTTATTGATACTCTGTCAAATGAAATCAATTGACTTTCTGTAACATCTGGGGCTCTGCAGCTGAGTGAATGAAGATCACTTTGACAATAAAATGGGTAAGTCTCTGTTCTAGTGCACAATATATTAAATCTGCCAAAAATACATGTTGTACCAATGGGTCCAGTTCCATTTCTACAGGATCTCAATTTCATAATGTATGGAACCATTTGGATGAAAATATTTTGCTTGAAGAACAACCAATTTGCTGTACTGGACTCTGATTTGCTTTTTGATTTATACAGGCTTGGATTATTTTTAGAGAGATTGTAAACTGGTTTCCCTATTTTATTTACATTAGGAAAACTGTGAATAATTAACAAAACTGCTAGGATACTTCACAGTATGATTACACAAAGTACTGTTTTTAAATAGCAGTTCAATCAGAAGCTAAATCCTGTACCACTCAATTTATGATGGCTTCAGGTCAGAGATGAATCACTTCAGCAGAGCAGTGTTTTAAATCTCCACTCTTACAAACGCAGCCTGTTAAGATAACCTTTTTCTCACTGTTTCCACAGAGTTTGGTTCATCCCTGTTTCTATCCCATCTGTGAATGCAATGAAGGCAAATCCTATCCATCACTGCAGTGTGTGTGTTCCTGTTCAATGACGTCACTCATTAATCTACGCGAAGACAATGTCAAAAGAAAACTGCATACACAAGGGACAGGTCATTTCCTCCGGTAAGCAAATACAGTAACTTAAAGCAGCTGTAAAATAAGAAAAATGAATGTCTCTGATCATCCCTTTTTTTTTTTTTTTTTTTTTTGCTTGCTTTGGGGTTTCCATGGATGCAAGTACCTGTTTAATCTTCCACTCCTTGTGTTGCCAGATTAGTGGTTTTCCCTCCAGATCTAGAGGTTTCAATCTGGGCAACCTGGAGGGAAGAAATGAGCAGAGTTTTTTTTTTTAAAGGTACATTTTTAATTTTAGAGGATTTTCTTCTTATGTTTGTTTGTTTTTTTTCTGTCTGAAAACCCACTTTTTAATTTGGCAATATAGCGTTTACCCACTTCTCATATAAGGGATACAGAGTTTACTCACGTCTACTCTCCTCTCCACTGGCTGTGACATAATGCCTGTTGGCAGCTGCAACCTCTGATTTTTATAGAATTTCTCCAGACATTTGATTTGCTTTGACTGCGCAGTATAAGATCACTTCATGTGCAGCAGGTATTGGGGCCACTAGGCACACTGATAGAGTCTATGTTGCATATAGTTTAAGTGAGAGGCACAGGTGGGGGCCTAATACTTGTTGCAGAGGAAATTAATTTAGTTGTAAGAGCCGTGTATAAGTGTTGTGCCAGTCAGTGAATATATATTCTGGAAAATGAAGAAAAAACTACATTTACAGATTTTTTTTTTAAACCAATGTAGCCATGGTGTGCCAATATAATATTATTGGAGGTTTAAGAATTAAACAAGTACAGTGAATTCCAATGAATTACATACATGATAATTGCATATTCCTGTTAACTTAAAAAAAAAAATGAAGTACATTTCCTATGAAAATGCACATGCAGTAGATTCCTGTGAAATGCATATCCTGTGTGCCTATCAGTTTTATGCATTTAACCAAAATAAGGAAAATACATTTTCAAAAGAAATGTACTTCACAGTTGTATGCAATAATATGGTATACAATTAAATGTATTGTACTGATAATTGCAAATGCTGGTTAATTGTATAAAACTGTTGGGCACCTGGGCTATGCAATTAACAAGAATCTACTGTAATAGGACTTACTATGATGCTTCTGGAATTATTTAAAGTTGTGTGGATCCGCAGTGCGAAAAATGACGGATTGGCAGGAACACGTTTTCGGAGGATGCGTGTTCCAGCCTCCATTTCCCGAGTCTCCAGGGGGTTGCAGTGGTGAACCGGGATACAAATTATAATTGGGCATTCCAAATTGGGGAGAAAACAGAGGTAAAAAAAAAATACAAATAAAATTGTAATGATAACAAGCAGCAGCGTGTATTGCTTGGTTGTAATTCACTGGTTGGTACCGAAATAAGTCCCGATCTTTTACACCCACACGTAACACAAACACAATCACCAGTCCATGGTGTGTGCTTTAGTGCTTGTGGTGCAAATACAGTTTATTGTGAAACAAAGTGCAGTCTTGTCCGGGTTTAGTGCTGGCCTTTGGCGACAGCTCTGGATCGTGTTAAGCCGTCTAATAATAACAAACAGTAATTCTTTAGACACGACAGAACAAAACAAACAAAACACTCATGATTACATTACAGTCTCCTTCCAGTTCAGCTCTAACCATACAAAGAAATAGATCACTTCGCTACACCCCTTTTCTACCGTCAATCTTGACCCCTTGGTTAACTCGTGCAATCACTCCTCCCATCCGCGGCTGACACATGGTTTCCCTTCCGGGTCAATGATTTAGTGTATCGTAGCTCCGCCCCCTTTCTAGATGACCGACTTCCTTCTAACCCTGGGAATGAAATGTTTGGCCATCCAGTCCACGACACTCTGTTCCCTTTACACAGCGCCCTCACAGGTCGGGAGGCAGATTTATCACCAAGAATCATTCTGTCTCTGTCACAGGACTGTTGATTTCAGGTTATAAAATGGAATTTAAACCCATACTCTCAATCCTAGTCAAGTCATCTTCTGAGGTTCACAGCTAATCTTGATGTGCCCTCCCAAAACAACCCAATAAACTCAACTAAATACACTGGGAGAATGGGAGCCAAACCAGCAATAACTAATCAACTAATTATTGCATGGGTGAATGATCGGCAAATATAGCACCATAGTACCATTGCACTAACCCTTCTGTGCATTGTCAGTCCACCAGTCCCTAGTCGGCATACTGAGAACTCACTTATGGATGCCACTTGCATGTAATTATTTGTGAATATTCTTATTAGACCAATAATGGAGATTTTGTGAGTTGCATGCAGCAAGCAAGAACCAGTCAGCTTTAGGTTATTTTGTCTGATAAACAGTGTAGCTGTAGAAATCCAATTTCATGCCACCACTGAATACTGCATTATTTATGTAATATGATAAGAAGCAATCTTGCCAGCGAGAGGACTTGAGGCAGTACACATTACGAAAGGAGGATATATATATATTTCTGTACACCTTTAGAAAAATTAAAAATATGTTCATACTCTTATGTTAAAATAAGTACATTTTAAAGGGTGATATTTCTATATAAAAACCAGCAGACCTGTTTCATATCTCAATATATTTGATATTTTCATATACCTTGGCCACATTGTGTGTGTGTGTGTATAATATATACAGTGCCTTGAAAAAGTATTCAGCCCCCATCCCTTTTGTCACATTTAAGAGTCTCACAGTCTGGGATTTTGATGCATTAGAAAATAGTAAACAATAAAATAATAAAAATTAAAAAACGGAAATGTCATCATTTAAGTATCCATCCCCCGAGGTCAATACTTGGTTGAACCACCTCTGGCAGCTATTGCAACCAGTAGTCTTTTCGGATAAGTCTCTATTAACTTTGCACACCGTGATGGAGCAATATTTGCCCATTCCTCCTTGCAAAATTGCTCAAGCTGTGTCAAGTTAGTGGGGGAACGGTGATGGACAGCAATTTTGAGGTCTTGCCACAGATTTTCGATGGGATTAAGGTCAGGACTCTGACTGGGCCACTCCAAGGACATCTATTTTCTTCATTTTAAGCCACTCCAGTGTTGCTCAGGCAGTGTGCTATGGATCATTGTCCTGGTTGAAAGACAAACTTCTTCCGCGGTTTGAGTTTTTTGGCAGAGGGGCGCAGGTTTTTATCCAGGATTTCTCTGTATTGTGTGCCATTCATCCTCCCATCAATCCTGACAATATTGCCAGTCCCTGCTGCTGAAAAGCATCCCCATAACATGATGCTACCACCGCCATACTTTACGGTGGGGATGGTGTTACCTGGCTGGTGTGCAGTGTTTGATTTGCGCAAAACATACCGCTTAGCGTTCAGGCCAAAAAGTTCCACTTTAGTCTCATCAGACCACAAGATGTTCTGCCACATAACTGCAGTATCTTCTAGGTGACGTTTTGCGAACTCTTTGCGGGTAAGGATATGGGTTTTTTTCAGGCAGGGCTTCTTCCTTGCCACTCTCCCATAAAGGCCCCTTTTGTGGAATGCCTTGGAGATTGTTGATACATGAACATCATCGTCAGTCACTGACTTCTGTAACTCATTCACTGTCACAGTTGGCCTCACAGTAGCTTCCCTAAGAAGTGCCCTTCTTGTCCGGCAACTAATTTTAGAGGGGCGGCCTGATCTAGGCAGTGTGGTGGTAGTTTTGTATTTTTCCCACTTCTGTACGATGGACTGCACTGAGCTCCGAGGGATGTTCAATAGCTTTGAAATGGTTTTGTACCCTTCCCCGGATTTGTGCTTATCTATAATCTAACTTGCTTAGAATGCTCTTTCGTCTTCATTTTGATTCTTTCTTTTGAAAGTCTCTACCATACTGTGGGACCATACAGAGAGAGCGGTATTTATCCTCGCAGATTAATTTAAAGCGGGTGATCCACTAATTTCTTACCCAGGTGAAGTCCATCAACAAATTGTGTGACTTGCTGAGGTAATATATTGCACCTGAGCAAATTTAGGCTTGAATACTTTTTTTAATCTGATAATTTCCGTTTTTCATTCTTAGTAAATTGTTGAAAGCTTTTGGAATTTCTTTTGATTTGACATGGTGATCAAGGCTTTGTAGATCAGTGTGGAAAAAATCCTAATTTAATCTATTTCAAATTCTGAATCTGAGACAACACAATGTGGAAAAAGTGTTGGGGGCCGAATACTTTTTCAAGGCACTATATATATATATATATATATATATATATATATATATATATATATATATATATATATATATATATATAATATATATAAAAATAAATTACTTTGCACGTTCTGTCTGCTAGAAAACTTTCGTGTTGAAAAATGAATCATGGAGCGGAGGTCTTTGACAAGGCAGGTTATGTTTCCTCACCAACCATTCCAGTCAAAGACAACAGATGGCTTGCATTTTCTGCCACGTTCCACAAAATATGAATATGACGGAGTAATTCTTTTTTTGATTATTCGCTCTACCTAAGCCTTTGAGACAAAGCAAGAATAATTCAGTTGATGTGGGATAATATTTTACTTCAGGAGTATTGAGATTAAATACTTATTCATTTGTCCACTCAGGACAAGTTAGGGTCTCAAGGGACATACTGGCATATTTAATAGTAGAAAAATAAGCATTGTATATAGACTAACAGGACATATTTTGGTTTATTAAAATGCAGGGTCAATTCTTAGATGAATTAATTGGTGGTGATCATTTAAAAAGGGTAATACCAAAATGAATGGGACAGTATTTCAATCTGGAGTAAGCACTGTCAATGCTGCCATTTTAATTTTAATGAATTATAGCTACATTGTTGGAAGACAGCTTCGATCGCGTTCCGCGTCCTTGCTTTTTGTTTTTTTAAAGAAACGTTTCTGTTGTGGGCTGCGTGCCTCATTCATTTTCAGCAGCTGTACCTATGTTGATTAATGAGGTGAATGATGATGCTTATTGGGATAAAGTCAGGCAATTAGGACTTGCGTGATTTTTTTCAAGAGCCTACCGATCTGTCATTGAGAACCAAAAAGAGTTCAATATCTGAAACCCTAGCAACTAGCGGCAAACAGTTCCAAACAATGCTGGAGAAGATCAGGCATGAACTGCCCCTGAGGATTATTATCCTGAAAGAAACTAGTTGCTAAAAGATCAAATTAGCCTCCTGTATTTCCTTAGCACTTACTGAACAAAACCGCATTGATAGATGGGAATACAGAGCCGCCCAATGATCTGCAACGTCAGTAAAAGTGAAGAACAATAAATTACATTTCCAGTGCTGTTTCATTATTTCTCTGTCCTTCAGTGACATTAGATCCAGGAAGTGTACTTATTGAATCTTTAAATTACACAAATATGATCAATTTAATGATTCATGTGAATCATTTGGACTCCCCCCACCAATAAAATCTAGACACAGTCAAGTGGTCTTACAATTTTTTTTTTTTTTTTTCTAGGTTTAAGAAATGAAAAAAATTTTACAGAAATACATGGGAAGTTTACAAAATAATATAGCATTTCTACTAGTCATAATAAGATGATGGTTAAGAAAATCAAAACATTAGATATGGAGAAAAAAAGTTAAAGCTCTCACTTGTACAAGACCCCTTTCATTTTTTTTTTTTTCAGTTGCTATTAATACTTTACTCAGCAAGTCTGTTTATGACTTATTTTGATCTTTGTTTTTGGCACTTAAGTTCAAGAAAAAATGTCATAGAACATTTTGAAAATTGATATGTTTTGTTTTTGGTCACAGATGTGTCTGAGAAAAATGTGGCCTATTTGGGGTCACCCGCTGAACCACAAAAAAGAAAAAAATGCATCATGTAAGTGTGCAACTTTCTCTTTATTCAGTAACACATCTTACATCATTGTTAGGTATGTGGTGTTGTTCTGCTTGTTCTAACCCTTTCTTCTGTTTGTCCAAAAGGTGTTTTTCTCGAGGGGGGGGATTGAAACACTTAACAGTATGATTTAAATGTGCTTACAATACAGGAACTAATAATACCTGTTTGTTCTCATTGGAATGTTAGGGTAAGTGGTTTATTATAAAGAAAAACGTATAGGTTGCACCAGGAATCGATGTATAAATTCAGTAGGAAATTGCCAAGTTTGTGCACAGATATTTGAATTATAGACACATAATATGAAGTACTATCAAATATAATAAAGAAATTGTAATACAGTTTTTTTTTTTAAATGTAATAAAAATTGATTTTTGCATCGTGCACAATTAAAATCTTGTCTTGCACTTATTTAATCATATAGTGCCACCACATGGACAACATATAGTACTACAACACTGATTTACTGTTGAACAGCAGGATTTTGTTTGCTATGAACACTGTTCATTCATGTAGTAACTGGTTTATTTCATTTAGAAGAATAGTTTAAATACAGCCTACAGCCAGGAACAAAGCTTCCTCTCATAACTGGAAACGCACGCCACACCGGACCTGAACATCATGCAGTCTGGGTCTCGTGCAGAGACATTCATTCTATTAACATGCTTCACACAGAACCACATATATCTGTGCAGGAAAAAAAAACTGGCTTCATCTACTGTGCTAATCTCTATTGGCAGTACATCTTCGGCTAAACCATCATCACACCCACATTCCACAGCCCAAGAAGCATGTGCCAAAAGAGCACATGTCATGCTTTAGTCATTTTGAGGGGGGAAATGTTAAACAGATTTCAGTGTTGAGCAATGCCTTTCTGCTATGCATTGAATAGAATTAAAGTACAGGAATCTTCAACGTGGCAGCAGGTAAGGGAGACCGCAACATGACAAAGGGCTGTAACACATAGGTCATAAGGAAATAGTACTGTATGAGACACAGGAACTGGTGTGTTGCTATTTCAACAACAAGCTTGTTTAATCCAAAGCATGCATAGAAAACAAGAAGTACAAAAACAAGTTAAACTACTGTATAATGCCACTGGAAAATGCACACATTTACATACATCGATTACATTGTCTTAGCTTCAACATATAGGCACTAAGAATTACTGTTAGTTTTATTTCGTACTGCACATCACAGACAATATACAAAACAATTAAAAACAAAGCATTAATATTGTACTGTTATCATATACACACGCATTGCACAATAACACAAAGCAAATTAAATATCTACTTGCTGACGCGGTTTTTATTTTAGCCAACAAGGTGTTCACTTGTGGCAGCAATGCACTAGCAAAAGTCACAGGGCAGTGACGTCAGCTCCCTAGCAACAAGCCTCCTATGTTGGCAATTGATTATTTCAATGCAGCGGGTTTGTGCATTTGAAAAAGAAGAGTAAGACTCATGAAATTCATTGGAGACTGAAGTTGATGAGAAGCAATTACCCTCTGCTCTACGAATTAAAACGGTGTGCTGCTTTTTATACGAAAAATGAGAAAAAGCAGGTTGTGTAGAGGATTTATACTGGACCCTGACGCCCCCGATAACACGAGGGAGTGGTTGTACAGTATTTGTTAGCCTATTTTTTTTTCTGTGGGTCTCTCGCTATATCGCGGCCCTCGATATATAACGGATCTTTATTGGACCCCTGACACCCGCCATGGCCCGTGGGTGGTGTACAATCTACATACAAAAATTACACATGTTAAGGCTAGTCAAAATACCAGTATATTTTTAAATGTGATTAACAGATGGTTTTAACTTAAAACTGCAATATTTAAGGTCTATAGAGTAAAACTGTCAAATATTATATCAACGAAAATGTATGATTTGGTCTGATTGTATATACTTGATATTACAGGTCATTCGATATTTGAAAGGCTGTTTAGTACACAATAGATAGTGTATAAAATGAGTTAGAAGATTTGAAGTGTAAGGACTGTCCCAATCACATTGGCCTTCATGTAATGCTTTGAAAAGTTCTGACTTTTTTTGTTTAGTTTTTTTTTTCTATACTGGTATTTGTGTAGATCTTGTATTTGTTTTTGGTGTGGCATACAGTCCGTTCAGTGCCCTGTGAGGTGTAGATAACATTTTAATGAAAGTCTTAAGCCAGTGTCCTGTAAGGGCTCTTTACCATGTCAGGTATGGTCCTTCAGCTTATTCACAGGAGCATTGCTTGACACTGAAAGATTCAGGTCCTCGGGATGTCTTTGTTGTTATTTTTACCTAAGGGGAAAAAAAAAAATCAGAGATGGAAATTGAACATAAATTCTACAACATAACATTATCAGCCATGAGCTGCTCGGTGGGCATTGTGATCTGCAAGTGTAATCTTCAGCTCGAGGGTGCATTTTTTTTGTAAAGAATAAACTCGGCATTGTTATGGGTTATTAAAAACAATAAGGGAAGAAAATGCATACAATAGCACAGAATGTAAAATGACAATTTTAATGACCCCAGAAGGAGGTACATACATATTCTAGCAACACCTGTACATGCATACATACAGTATTCTAGCAACAACCTTGCTGCACATAACCCTTTGTATAAAACAGTGGAATAATATTATTTATAGTACCATTACAAAATGTACTTTAGCTATCAAGGCTGAATCGTGTTATATTTGGTTGTCCAACTGAAACATATACCGGTATTAAAATAAATGTTTTTAGCCACGTCAACACGGTAAGTATTGTGTATGATATACAATAAAATATTATACAACAGCTGGATGCTGCTCTCCCATTGTTTTCTACGGAGGTCAGGCGTTCTGTTATTCCTCAAATACAGAAAAGATGACCCTAATTATCAATACCTGTTCTAAAAGCACTGCTTACTGCTGAAACGCTGCTCAGGGACGTTCGACCCTGCTTACTGCTGAAACGCTGCTCAGGGAATCCTCGACCCTGCTTATTGCTGAAACGCTGCTCAGGGAATCCTCGACCCTGCTTACTGCTGAAACGCTGATCAGGGACGCCCAAACCCTGCTTACTGCTGAAACGCTGCTCGGAATCCTCGACCCTGCTTACTGCTGAAACGCTGCTCGGAATCCTCGACCCTGCTTACTGCTGAAACGCTGCTCAGGGAATCCTCGACCCTGCTTACTGCTGAAACGCTGCTCAGGGAATCCTCGACCCTGCTTACTGCTGAAACGCTGATCAGGGACGCCCAAACCCTGCTTACTGCTGAAACGCTGATCAGGGACGCCCAAACCCTGCTTACTGCTGAAACGCTGCTCGGAATCCTCGACCCTGCTTACTGCTGAAACGCTGCTCAGGGAATCCTCGACCCTGCTTACTGCTGAAACGCTGCTCAGGGAATCCTCGACCCAGCTTACTGCTGAAACGCAGCTCAGGGAATCCTCGACCCTGTTTACTGCTGAAACGCTGCTCAGGGAATCCTCAACCCTGCTTACTGCTGAAACGCTGCTCAGGGAATCCTCGAGCCCTGCTTACAGCTCAAACGCAGCTCAGTGAATCCTCGACCCTGCTTACTGCTGAAACGCTGCTCGGAATCCTCGACCCTGCTTACTGCTGAAACGCTGCTCAGGGAATCTTTGACCCAGCTTACTGCTGAAACGCTGCTCGGGGAATCCTCGACCTAGCTTACTGCTGAAACGCTGCTCAGGGAATCCTCGACCCTGCTTACTGCTGAAACGCTGCTCGGGGAATCCTCCACCCTGCTTACTGCTGAAACGCTGCTCAGGGAATCCTCCACCCTGCTTACTGCTGAAACGCTGCTCAGGGAATCCTCCACCCTGCTTACTGCTGAAACGCTGCTCGGGGAATCCTCCACCCTGCTTACTGCTGAAACGCTGCTCGGGGAATCCTCCACCCTGCTTACTGCTGAAACGCTGCTCAGGGAATCCTCGACCCTGCTTACTGCTGAAACGCTGATCAGGGAATCCTCGACCCTGCTTACTGCTGAAACGCTGATCAGGGACGCCCAAACCCTGCTTACTGCTGAAACGCTGCTCAGGGAATCCTCGAGCCCTGCTTACTGCTGAAACGCTGCTCAGGGAATCCTCCACCCTGCTTACTGCTGAAACGCTGCTCAGGGAATCCTCGACCCTGCTTACTGCTGAAACGCTGATCAGGGAATCCTCGACCCAGCTTACTGCTGAAACGCTGATCAGGGAATCCTCGAGCCCTGCTTACTGCTGAAACGCTGCTCAGGGAATCCTCGAGCCCTGCTTACTGCTGAAACGCTGCTCAGGGAATCCTCGAACCTTGCTTGCTGCTGAAACGCTGCTCAGGGAATCTTCGAGCCCAGCTTACTGCTGAAACGCTGCTCAGGGAATCCTCGAGCCCAGCTTACTGCTGAAACGCTGCTCAGGGAATCCTCGAGCCCTGCTTACTGCTGAAACGCTGCTCAGGGAATCCTCAACCCAGCTTACTGCTGAAACGCTGCTCAGGGAATCCTCGAGCCCTGTTTACTGCTGAAACGCTGCTCAGGGAATCCTCGAGCCCTGCTTACTGCTGAAACGCTGCTCAGGGAATCCTCGAGCCCTGCTTGCTGCTGAAACGCTGCTCAGGGAGTCCTCGACCCAGCTTACTGCTGAAACGCTGCTCAGGGAATCCTCGAGCCCAGCTTACTGCTGAAACGCTGCTCAGGGAATCCTCAACCCAGCTTACTGCTGAAACGCTGCTGAGGGAATCCTCGACCCAGCTTACTGCTGAAACGCTGCTCAGGGAATCCTCGACCCTGCTTCCTGCTGAAACGCTGATCAGGGAATCCTCGACCCTGTTTACTGCTGAAACGCAGCTCAGGGAATCCTCGACCCAGCTTACTACTGAATAGCTGCTCGGAATCCTCGAGCCCTGCTTACTGCTGAAACGCTGATCAGGGACGCTCAAACCCTGCTTACTGCTGAAACGCTGCTCAGGGAATCCTCGACCCTGCTTACTGCTGAAATGCTGCTCAGGGACGCTCAAGCCTTGCTTTTACAAAGAAACTGCGTATAATAGTGATACGGCATTGCTGTGGCATGTTCCTCGTACAAATGAAACTCCCCTCGTTCACCTTGTAACATGCCACAGCAATGCCGTTATCCCTTCACAACAGTGCTGGTATTTCTTAAGTGCAAGGCAAAAAAAAAAACAACCTACAAGCGTGATTGTCTTTTAGAAACAGTCCCACAATATATACTCCCCACTTACCTGTTGTTTTTTTTTAACAACTTACTCAAGCATGTTTGAATTTCCGTAGTACTGTCAGTCCCAAGATCATTTACAGCAATAATCTGGTCTCCTTTTATGGAACACACATCCATCATCTGGACCCAGCCAGTGGGCAACACTGTAGAGGAATAAGGAGGTCAATGTGCAGACCAGTCCAGGAATGTACTATAATAGCTACCATTAGCATTATGAGCACTTCATGTTTCACTGTAGCTTCATTTCTCATTCACTTTGAAGAGCAATTATCTTCTAATGTCTGCGGTTTGACCCAACTTTACTACCCATGCTACTTCTGATTTCATA
Source organism: Acipenser oxyrinchus oxyrinchus (assembly GCA_030684275.1). Taxonomy (NCBI): domain Eukaryota; kingdom Metazoa; phylum Chordata; class Actinopteri; order Acipenseriformes; family Acipenseridae; genus Acipenser; species Acipenser oxyrinchus. The sequence continues at coordinate 52,078,096 of CM060257.1, read as the reverse complement.
ATTTGTGTAATTTGTATTTATTTATTTTGTATATATACACTTTTAAAAGAAGGAAGGAAAAGACATTCCACCTCTTGTTCTTAAATGCTTACCAAGGTTTTCCATCAGTCTCTGCAAGGGTCAGGTGATTCTTCAAATTTTCTTGAATTACATATACTTCTCTCTTAAAGTGATAGTCATGTGGATTTCTGACATCAATGTTTCTGAAAAACAAAAATGAATGAAACCTCTTAATGTCCACATCCTGTGTCACTGAATGTTTATACATTGTGGTCTGACATGCGGATCAGAGTGTGTTAATAGTTTTATATGAATATTATCCATAACTGGGAAAGACATCATCACAGTAAATCTGTGTTGAACTGAGCTGTCACCCCATTGGGCTAGACTCCCAAAGCAATTTACTCAAAATCATGAATTCAGCATGGACAAACACCATTTACATTCTAACTTAAATAAGAAACAGCTACCCTTAATTGTCTGTGTTCCTAGAAAGAACCATCAAATACAATCAAATGCAAATTCAGAGCTTTGGTCAGTGGTGTCTTTACAGGAGGAGCAGTGAAATCCCCAATATGAAACTGTGCACAGTTTTTACTACTAATATGTTCTTAGTATTGAAAGACTGAATATGTTCTTAGTCACATTAGTTTAGCAGTAATTATGGCATTGGTTATTTATTTATCCAGGTTACTGTTAGTCATTGCATTAACATTGAATTTTCATATTTATTGATAGAAAAGTATAGCTGGTTAATAATAACTAATAATATAACTGGGACCCATAGTTTGTAAGCGGTGGGAATTACATAAGGAAGCTGCATATTTAAAAGCTGGCATTCAGTTTGGTCTGTATAACCTGTAATGTAGAGTTCCATCTCCATAGTATGTCACTCGCTTCGAGCAGCTTCTGGAATTCTAGAGATTAAAGCCCTTGGCTATTTTCTCTTTCTTGCTGCAGATCTTCCAGCTGCATTCCAGATTGAACAGTCCTCTTTGTCTATGCTCAAGGATGTTTTGGGTGTGATTTGATTAGTTTAAATTTCTTTCCTTTAAGGCAAGTTTCAGAGACGGAATGGGTTTATTATTTTACATCAGTGTGTTTTTCTTTTCTTATTTTTTTTTTTTTAATGAAAAACATTATAATGGCAAATGCCACATATTGTGGCTTCCGATGGAAAGTAGGCCCATTTTCAAATCACATTGTCCTATTACTCCACACAGACTGGTACATTGCTTGCACTTAGGTCAGTGTGTGCTTGTGTTTTTCTGTTTTCAGTTTCAAGTGGGAACTAAATGTACTGACAAATAATTGAAGCAGGCTTCCGCCCTCATTAATCTCTGGTGACTCTGACATCACCTGCTCCATTCATTTCTCCATTGTTGGTATCAGGCTGTCAAACATGCTCATCACACATGCTCGTTTAGATAAATCCATGTAGTTTAAATATAGATGCACACTTACCCAGAAGCAGGAGATGTGGAGACCCTGTTTTGGTCAGACAGTGCTTCCTCCACTATTCTTAGCCTGCTAGACAGCAAAACAGACAAAAGACTGACATGTCTTGCCTTATGCAGGGGACCTCGGGTTTGGTTTGTGTGGAAAATCCAACTGACTTATTCTCCAAATATTCTTTACTCCACTTTTATGATGGTGTTTGAAGGTAAAGGGTATATATCATTTCACCACTGTGCCATTTTCCACTTATACAATGCCTCTTTCTGCTTTACCTCCCTTTGTCCAGCTTGGCTATACTTTACCACACATTAGTCCCCATGCCTTTCATTTATACTGTAGTAAAATAACGCATTGTAAAACCAAAATGCAAATGTGGGTGATGGTATGTGGTAAAAGGTACAAAGGTAGCACGCCATTCTAGGTAGTGCAATAGTTTTTTTTGTACACAATTTGATGACAGAAAATCACTATGCTTTCTGAGGTGAATCTATACTACGCCCAGGGCATGATCTCTTGTAACATATATTGTGTTGGATTAATTATATAGCAGCAGAATCTAATTTAATTGAACTTACACTGAAGCCATAGGCATGTACAGATTATGGTTTTCAGTTGTTTCCGGTTTAGGTGGTGGGCCCTAGAAAGAAAAAAATATATATATATACAGTACTGTGCAAAAGTTTTAGGCAGGTGTGAAAAAATGCTGTAAAGTAAGAATGCTTTCAAAAATAGACATGTTATTAGATTATATTTATCAATTAACTAAATGCAAAGTGAGTGAACAGAAGAAAAATCTAAATCAAATCCATATTTGGTGTGACCACCCTTTGCCTTCAAAACAGCATCAAGCATCAATTCTTCTAGGTACACTTGCACACAGTTTTTGAAGGAACTCGGCAGGTAGGTTGGCCCAAACATCTTGGAGAACTAACCACAGTTCTTCTGTGGATTTAGGCAGCCTCAGTTGTTTCTCTCTCTTCATGTAATCCCAGACAGACTCGATGATGTTGAGATCAGGGCTCTGTGGGGCCATACCATCACTTCCAGGACTCCTTGTTCTTCTTTACGCTGAAGATAGTTCTTAATGACTTTCGCTGTATGTTTGGGGTCGTTGTCATGCTGCTGAATAAATTTGGGGCCAATCAGATGCCTCCCTGATGGTATTGCATGATGGATAAGTATCTGCCTGTACTTCTCAGCATTGAGGAGACCATTAATTCTGACCAAATCGCCAACTCCATTTGCAGAAATGCAGCCCCAAACTTGCAAGGAACCTCCACCATGCTTCACTGTTGCCTGCAGACACTCATTCGTGTACGCTCTCCAGCCCTTCGGCGAACAAACTGCCTTCTGCTACAGCCAAATATTTCAAATTTTGACTCATCAGTCCAGAGCACCTGCTGCCATTTTTCTGCACCCCAGTTCCTGTGTTTTCGTGCATAGTTGAGTCGCTGGCCTTGTTTCCACGTCGGAGGTATGGCTTTTAGGCCGCAAGTCTTCCATGAAGGCCACTTCTGACCAGACTTCTCCGGACAGTAGATGGGTGTACCAGGGTCCCACTGTTTTCTGCAAGTTCTGAGCTGATGGCACTGCTGGACATCTTCCGATTGCGAAGGGAAGTAAGCATGATGTGTCTTTCATCTGCTGCAGTAAGTTTCCTTGGCCGACCACTGCGCTTCACGATCCTCAACGCTGCCCGTTTCTTTGTGCTTCTTCAAAAGAGCTTGGACAGCACATCTGGAAACCCCTGTCTGCCTTGAAATTTCTGCCTGGGAGAGACCTTGCTGATGCAGTATAACTACCTTGTGTCTTGTTGCTGTGCTCAGTCTTGCCATGGTGTATGACTTTTGACAGTAACTGTCTTCAGCAACCTCACCTTGTTAGCTGAGTTTGGCTGTTCCTCACCCAGTTTTATTCCTCCTACACAGCTGTTTCTGTTTCAGTTAATGATTGTGTTTCAACCTACATATTGAATTGATGATCATTAGCACCTGTTTGGTATAATTGTTTAATCATACACCTGACTATATGCCTACAAAATCCCTGACTTTGTGCAAGTGTACCAAGAAGAATTGATGCTGTTTTGAAGGCAAAGGGTTGTCACACCAAATATGGATTTGATTTAGATTTTTCTTCTGTTCACTCACTTTGCATTTAGTTAATTGATAAATATAATCTATTAACATGTCTATTTTTGAAAGCATTCTTACTTTACAGCATTTTTTCACACCTGCCTAAAACTTTTGCACAGTACTGTATATATTTATTTTTTTATGACAAAGAAAACAAATGGGGTTATAAGACCACCCATTTTAGGACACAGGTGGTGTTACAAAATTAATCATAATGTATTCATGGGCATAAACTTGGTAATATATATCACTTGTTATTGGTAAATAATATTGAATCAATATGTGACATACATTTCACACTGGAAATAATTATTATTATTATTGGTCTGGTATGGGTATGTTAGGACATGTTTATAATAGGGTGTGGCAGTACATTTGTAAATATTGTGTGTGTTTCTGTTTTTGTTGCTGTTTATAATTCAAGTTTTAGATACTTGAAGTAAAGTTTGGTAAGGATATGGCCAGGTTCTGATTACCATGTGCAGAATGTGGCCAGGTTCTGATTATCATGTGCAGAATGTCGCCAGGTTCTGATTATCATGTGCAGAATGTGGCCAGGTTCTAATTGTCTGATTGACAATTAGACCTGGCCACACAGTTTACAAGAGGAGCCAGGCCCATTTGTTCTGGGGAGAGTTATAAAAAACAGATGAAACATTCCTTTATCAAAAAAAAAAAAAAGTTTGACACTGCTTACCACCCTAGATTTAGGTACACTGTAGTAAGATTCCAAGAGTGACTGCCGTCTCAGCTTGGCATCTGCAGTAAATGATTCACAGGTTGCACCCTAGTAAACGGAGCACAACATTATTGCTGTGAGAGGAGAGCTCAGGGATACACCCAAACACAGTGTTCTCACCATGGGCAGTAGAGATGTCTTTCATAGAGGCTGTTTGTGTTCTATCTCTACATATAATTCTAGGCAATAACAATATATTCATAGGAAATCCATATACATTTGATTGTGGGTCTGCTGCAGTATGTGCATAATAAGCACATACTTTATTATTGGATCATTAAGATTTATATATAAACACTTTATAATCTGACTGTCTTATCTGGCAAGATGTGTTATTACCTTTTCTTGAATGCTACTATTTTTAGTAAGGTCATTCATTGCTTTTTTTGCATTTGACTCAGACATGGATCGTTGCCTCTCCTGCTCCTGTAAAAAGCAGAAGAGTCATTGGATACTGTCTGTGGAGCAGCTTGAGTGAACTGAAACACAGCAATGGGAGCCTGTTACCAAATGAACAGCTACACTACCATTTTGGTGCCAAGACTTGAGACAAAAATGTATGTCCTCCTACGGTTGTTTAGTAGCTGCTGATGGGGCAGTAGTCTTAATCAGCGCTGTCCATCTTAAAATCCTTCATTTCCCTAAATAAACAGGCTCCAGATGCTGAGCATCACTGCAGAAATTAAAGACATCTCATTGTGTTTTGCATTCATTAATAGTCATGTTTGTTAACCCATTAAGTGCCATTGTCTCATTTGAGGGCAGGCAACTTTGTTGTTGTTCCACAGCTCCATTATATCAGAGCTGCTTGTGTTCAAAAGTTCAAAAGTAACTTTTAGTTTAATAAAAGGTCATAATGACTACACACATAATAATAATAATAATAATAATAAAGTTATAATTACCATATTTCTCAAAGGTTCCGCTTTCGAAATTGACATCAGCACAGAGAATATGGCATTGAACCATTTATCCACATCCTGTCTAAAACAAACATATAGTGTGTATATATATATATATATATATATATATATATATATATATATATATATATATATACACACACACACACACATACATACATACATACATACATACATACATACATGTATTACAATAGTTAGACCATAAACCTGGAATAAGCTTCAATGGTTATTGTGGGAGAAACTTAAAAGAAGATGCAGTTCTAGGTCCATGGTAGGATAGACTATAGGCAACAAACAGCATGTCATGGATCACTGGTTCAGCCAGGAAACTCATGCGGTAGATTATTTATTAAAACCTAGACCAGACAAAACTAATACAGTATACATATTTTGCACTACATTCTTTGGCTTTTGGCTTCGCCTTTCAAGGTACCCTTGCCTATAAATTAGCTTGCAGATAAGTGGAGAGGCGAACTCTGGCACACAGTGGGGACGTAATGGATTGAGGTAAGATATAAATCCTTTCCTTGATGACTATTGGACACATTGTTTATCGAGGACAGATAAGATACTAGCTATTAGATTGATGATTTGATCGGGTATTGGAAAAGCGTTCCAAAGAGTTCTCTGCCAGAATCACAGCTCTGCTTAATAGTGGCATGCAGTATGACAGCAATATTAGTGTATTTTAATTTTTTTAGATTAAGTAGAATTCTGTAAATTCTGTAGTAATAGTGATTCCGACAGCTATATGAATACTATGCTATTATGCAGAGTTACTATCTACAAAATTATATATATATATAATATTTTTAGTTAATTCTGGTTTGCAGTGACTGGAACGTCATTGCAGCCAGAAGCCTGTTCTTTAGCCGACCTGGCAAGTGTCAGGATTGTTGCTTCACTTACTGAGCCTAACTATCTGTGAATGTTGTGGCTGACAACAACTCATTCCTCAGGTCTGTTAGCTTCATCCTCCACTTCATCCTCCCCTCCACTTGTCTCCAGGGCTGCCTGGGTGTCATTAGAGTTGAAGCAGCACACCACTCGCACACATACTGGCCATGACTTGAATGGTAACCTACTTGTTTTCTCCAATGAGAAAATATTCCCTCTCTGTGGTGCGTATGTAAAGCACTGAATCAGGCTGGCATTTAAACATCCCCTGTATCCAATTCCATTTCCTATGGTTGTCCGGATGAGGAAAAATCAGTGTAATGCTGTCAAAACAAAATAACACACTTTAGCTTACAACTCTGAGCTATACTGTGTCTCCTCTCGTTTTGAGGCTTATGAAAGACACATACATGACATTTCATACAGCCCAGCTTTAGATGTTGGCAAAAAGACAAGATTTTGAAGCCCACGTATGCCCTAGAAGAAGAAGTATGTGCTGAATACATTGCCAGCCGTCAGCTGGTTGCAAAAGCTTGGTGGCATGACAAACACTTACACAGACAAGTCGATGCCTCCTAGTGGCTTGTCTCTGTCATCTTCATCTTTGCAATATTTCAGAAGATGAACGTTATCAGGGGTCTTGCAGAATACAAAAAACCTCCTCTTCCAAGATTTCTAACGAGAGAGTAAAAACAAAATAAAAATCTACTTCATGCCCTGCATTCATTCATTCTTTATGCCCTGCATTCATCCGTTCTGTACACCCTGCATTCATTACACCCAGCATTCATCCATTCTGTACACCCTGCATTCATCCGTACTGTACACCCTGCATTCATTAAACCCTGCATCCATCCGTTCTGTACACCCTGCATTCATTACACCCTGCATCCATCCGTTCTGTACACCCTGCATTCATTACACCCTGCATTCATCCGTTCTGTACACCCTGCATTCATTACACCCTGCATCCATCTGTTCTGTACACCCTGCATTCATTACACCCTGCATTCATCCGTTCTGTACACCCTGCATTCATTACACCCTGCATTCATCCGTTCTGTACACCCTGCATTCATTACACCCTGCATTCATCCGTTCATTACACCCTTCATTCATTACACCCTGCATTCATCCGTTCTGTACACCCTGCATTCATTACACCCTTCATTCATCCGTTCTGTACACCCTGCATCCATCCGTTCTGTACACCCTGCATTCATTACACCCTGCATCCATCCGTTCTGTACACCCTGCATTCATTACACCCTGCATTCATTACACCCTGCATTCATCCGTTCTGTACACCCTGCATTCATTACACCCTGCATCCATCTGTTCTGTACACCCTGCATTCATTACACCCTGCATTCATCCGTTCTGTACACCCTGCATTCATTACACCCTGCATTCATCCGTTCTGTACACCCTTCATTCATTACACCCTGCATTCATCCGTTCTGTACACCCTGCATTCATTACACCCTGCATTCATCCGTTCTGTACACCCTGCATTCATTACACCCTTCATTCATCCGTTCTGTACACCCTGCATTCATCCGTTCTGTACACCCTACATTCATTACACCCTGCATTCATCCGTTCTGTACACCCTGCATTCATTACACCCTGCATTCATCTGTTCTGTACACCCTGCATTCATTACACCCTGCATTCATCCGTTCTGTACACCCTGCATTCATTACACCCTGCATTCATCCGTTCTGTACACCCTGCATTCATTACACCCTGCATTCATCCGTTCATTACACCCTGCATTCATCCGTTCTGTACACCCTGCATTCATTACACCCTGCATTCATCCGTTCTGTACACCCTGCATTCATTACACCCTGCATTCATCCGTTCATTACACCCTGCATTCATCCGTTCTGTACACCCTGCATTCATTACACCCTTCATTCATCCGTTCTGTACACCCTGCATTCATTACACCCTGCATTCATCTGTTCTGTACACCCTGCATTCATTACACCCTGCATCCATCCGTTCTGTACACCCTGCATTCATTACACCCTGCATTCATCCGTTCATTACACCCTGCATTCATCTGTTCTGTACACCCTGCATTCATTACACCCTGCATTCATCTGTTCTGTACACCCTGCATTCATTACACCCTGCATTCATCCGTTCATTACACCCTGCATTCATCCGTTCATTACACCCTGCATTCATCCGTTCTGTACACCCTGCATTCATTACACCCTTCATTCATCCGTTCTGTACACCCTGCATTCATTACACCCTGCATTCATCTGTTCTGTACACCCTGCATTCATTACACCCTGCATCCATCCGTTCTGTACACCCTGCATTCATTACACCCTGCATTCATCCGTTCATTACACCCTGCATTCATCTGTTCTGTACACCCTGCATTCATTACACCCTGCATTCATCTGTTCTGTACACCCTGCATTCATTACACCCTGCATTCATCCGTTCATTACACCCTGCATTCATCCGTTCATTACACCCTGCATTCATCTGTTCTGTACACCCTGCATTCATTACACCCTGCATCCATCCGTTCTGTACACCCTGCATTCATTACACCCTGCATTCATCCGTTCTGTACACCCTGCATTCATTACACCCTGCATTCATCTGTTCTGTACACCCTGCATTCATCTGTTCTGTACACCCTGCATTCATTACACCCTGCATTCATCCGTTCTGTACACCCTGCATTCATCCGTTCTGTACACCCTGCATTCATCCGTTCTGTACACCCTGCATCCATCCGTTCTGTACACCCTGCATTCATTACACCCTGCATTCATCCGTTCTGTACACCCTGCATTCATTACACCCTGCATTCATCCGTTCTGTACACCCTGCATTCATCCGTTCTGTACACCCTGCATTCATTACACCCTGCATTCATCCGTTCTGTACACCCTGCATTCATTACACCCTGCATCCATCCATTCTGTACACCCTGCATTCATCCGTTCTGTACACCCTGCATTCATTACACCCTGCATTCATCCGTTCTGTACACCCTGCATTCATTACACCCTGCATTCATCCGTTCATTACACCCTGCATTCATCCGTTCTGTACACCCTGCATTCATTACACCCTGCATCCATCCGTTCTGTACACCCTGCATTCATTACACCCTGCATTCATCCGTTCTGTACACCCTGCATTCATTACACCCTGCATTCATCCGTTCATTACACCCTGCATTCATCCGTTCTGTACACCCTGCATTCATTACACCCTGCATTCATCCGTTCTGTACACCCTGCATTCATCCGTTCTGTACACCCTGCATTCATCCGTTCTGTACACCCTGCATCCATCCGTTCTGTACACCCTGCATTCATTACACCCTGCATTCATCCGTTCTGTACACCCTGCATTCATTACACCCTGCATTCATCCGTTCTGTACACCCTGCATTCATCCGTTCTGTACACCCTGCATTCATCCGTTCTGTACACCCTGCATCCATCCGTTCTGTACACCCTGCATTCATTACACCCTGCATTCATCCGTTCTGTACACCCTGCATTCATTACACCCTGCATTCATCTGTTCTGTACACCCTGCATTCATTACACCCTGCATTCATCCGTTCTGTACACCCTGCATTCATTACACCCTGCATTCAACCGTTCATTACACACTGCATTCATCCGTTCTGTACACCCTGCATTCATTACACCCTGCATTCATCCGTTCTGTACACCCTGCATTCATCCGTTCTGTACACCCTGCATTCATCCGTTCTGTACACCCTGCATCCATCCGTTCTGTACACCCTGCATTCATTACACCCTGCATTCATCCGTTCTGTACACCCTGCATTCATCGGTTCTGTACACCCTGCATTCATTACACCCTGCATTCATCCGTTCATTACACCCTGCATTCATCCGTTCTGTACACCCTGCATTCATTACACCCTGCATCCATCCGTTCTGTACACCCTGCATTCATTACACCCTGCATTCATCCGTTCTGTACACCCTGCATTCATTACACCCTGCATCCATCCGTTCTGTACACCCTGCATTCATTACACCCTGCATTCATCGGTTCTGTACACCCTGCATTCATTACACCCTGCATTCATCCGTTCATTACACCCTGCATTCATCCGTTCTGTACACCCTGCATTCATTACACCCTGCATTCATCTGTTCTGTACACCCTGCATTCATTACACCCTGCATTCATCCGTTCTGTACACCCTGCATTCATTACACCCTGCATCCATCCGTTCTGTACACCCTGCATTCATTACACCCTGCATCCATCCGTTCTGTACACCCTGCATTCATTACGCCCTGCATTCATCCTTTCTTCATTTCCTGCTCAGTCTGCTACATGTTGCAAGGCTGGCATGGGCTGCTCTGGTCCTGGAGGGCTGGTCTCACCAGGTTTTCCAGGTAGAAGGAAGGAGTTACCTGCTGCCTGGATTGAGGTTTAATTGGTTCAATTAAACAACTACAAACATGGTTTGAACAAAGACCTGGTCAGAGTTGCCCATCCCAGATATAACCTACAGTAAGTGCCGGTAATATGAATAATGCGCTATTCTGTCAGACTTCCACAAATTAAACATGTAGTTATCTTCTGTAAGTGTTATATATATATATATACATACACAGTACAGTACATGAAATGAAATATTGCACGTTCCTACTGTTCTAGAACAGCATATATCAATTATCACTTAATTGTAATGTGTCATTAAAATATTTAATATGGCTACTCATTAGAAACTTACCTGGTAAAAGAAAGGCCCTGAAGGAGGAGACTTCACCAAATAGCCACTCATAATTTCTTCAACCCCATCCACTGCCTTGTAAAGCACTGAGCTTGGAGCTGTTTTAGGGACAACACCTGCATTAGCTTAGTTTTAGTTTGAATGCCGTTACATACAGTATCTCTCCTCCTTCTAATACCAGAGCCATGTTGCAACAAAATAAATATACAGTGCCTATAGAAAGTTTACACCCCCTTGAACTTTTTTTCACATTTTGTTGTGTCAGTGCCTGAGAGTTTCATGCATTTAAATTGATTTTTTTCCACTTATCTACACACCATTCTCCACACTGTTATAGGGGGAAAAAAGTTTTATATTAAAAATACAAAACTGAAAGATCATAATTGGATAAGTCTCCACCCCCCTGAGTTAATACTTGGTGGAAGCACCTTTGGCAGCAATAACAGCTGTGAGTCTGTTGGGATAGGTCTCTAACCAACTGTTCAAGCTCTGTCAAGTTCCTTGGGGAGCGTTGATGGACAGCAATTTTCAAGTCATGCCACACATTTTCAATTGGATTTAGGTCGGGGCTCTGGCTGGGCCACTCAATGACATTTACCTTTTTGTTCCTTAGCCACTCCAGTGTAGCTTTGGCTGTGTACTTTGGGTCGTTGTCATGCTGAAAGGTGAACTTCCATCCCAGTTTCAGCTTTCTTGCAGAGGGCAGCAGGTTTTCCTCAAGGACTTCTCTGTACTTTGCTCCATTCATTTTCCCTTCTATCCTGAAAAGTGCCCCTGTCCCTGCCGATGAGAAACATCCCCATAACATGATGCTGTCACCACCATGCTTCACAGTAGTGAAGATGTTCTTTGGGTGATGCGCTGTGTTGGGTTTGTGCCAAACAAAATGCTTAGCATTTAGGCCACAAAGTTCCATTTTAGTTTCGTCAGACCACAAAACCTTTTGCCACATGGCTACAGAATCTCCTGAGTGTTTTTTTGCATACTTCAAATGGGATTCAAGATGGGTTTTCTTGAGTAATGGCTTCCTTCTTCCCACCCTACCATACAGGCCAGATTTGTGGAGTGCTTGGGATATTGTTGTCACATGCACACTTTGACCAGTCTTGGCCCTAAAAGCCTGTAGCTCTTGCAAATGCCATTGGCCTCTTGGTAGCCTCTCTGATCAGTCTCCTTCTTGCTCAGTCATCCAGTTTGGAGGGATGGCCTGATCTAGGCAGGGTCTTGGTGGTGCCATACACCTTCCACTTCTTAATAATCGTCTTGACCATGCTCCAAGGGATATTCAAGGCCTTTGATATTTTTTTATACCCATCCTCTGATCTGTGCTTTTCAACAACTTTGTCCCGGAGTTCTTTTGAAAGTGCCTTGGTGCTCATGGTTGAGTCTTTGCTTTGAAATGCACTACCCAGCAGAGGGAACCTACAGGAACTGCTGAATTTATCCTGAAATCATGTAAATCACTACAATTTAACACAGTTGGAGGCCACTTAACTTGGTGTGTGATTTTGAAGGCGATTGGTTACACATGAGCTAATTTAGGATTACCTTTACAAGGGGGGTGGACACTTATCCAACCAAACTATTTCAGTTTTTATTTTTAATTAACTTTCTACAGTAATTTCTAGAGTATTTTTTTCACTTGGAAGTTGTGAGGTAGGATGTGTAGATAAATGTAAAAAAAAAAAAAAACTATTTTAATTCCAGGCTATAATGCAACAAACTTTTGAAAGGGGGTGTAGAGTTTCTATAGGCACTGTGTATGTATATGTATGTATATGTATGTGTGTGTGTGATATATATATATATATATATATATATACAGTACCAGTCAAAAGTTTGAGTACACCTGCTTGAAACCAGGTTTTTCATGATTATCTATGCTCATAAGTGAATTGCATTCAAAAATTTTATTTTTAAATGAAAATGTAAATCTTGTCAATTTCGATGAAATGGTCACCCAAAGCATGGGGATTTCAGTCTGAAGCCCAAGTCAGTTAAAAGTCTGAAATGTGTATAACACGGTGTTAGAACACTGGCCTAAGTATAAAAGTGTCTTTGTTAAATGTTGTCCGAGTTAACTAGCATGTTACCTAATTAACCTTTTGTTACCAATTATTATTAACAGGTGAGGGTCCATGATTACTATAAATATAGGTAGCATAGGCACAAGTTTGTCATTCCTGAATGTAAGGGAGCAGAAAATGGCAAAATACGCTCAGTTAAGCAAAGAAAAAAGACTTGTCTGTAATTACTTTAAGAAATGAAGGTCAATCTTTAAGACAAATTGTAAGAAATTTGCAAGTGTCTGTAACTGCTGTGGCCAAGACCATCAAACGATTTGAAGAAACTGGCACTCATGAGGACCGAACAATGTCAGGCAGGCCAAGGGTGACCTCAGAATCAGAGAACAAGTTCATTCGAGTCACAAGTCTGCGAAACCTGCGATTAAACGCCCCTGAAATACAAGCTCAGCTAAATGCTACTAGAAGTAGAGATGTTTCAACATCAACTGTTCAGAGGAGATTGTGTGAAGCTGACTAACTGGAAGAATTGCTGCAAATAAACCATTGTTAAGAGTGCAGAATAAGAGGAAGAGACTTGCCTGGGCCAAAAAACACAGAAACTGGACGTTTGAGGAGTGGAAGTCGGTTTTATCGACCGATGAGTCAAAATTTGAAATATTTGGGTCCAACCGCCGGGTATTTGTAAGACGCAGAGAGGGTGAGCTCATGAGTTCTGCATGTGTGGCTCCCACTGTCAGGCATGGAGGAGGCAGTGTCGTGGTCTGGGGTTGCTTTGCTGGTGACAGAGTTGGTGATCTTTACCAAGTCCATGGCAAGCTCAACCAGCATGGCTATCATAGCATACTTCAGAGGCATGCCATTCCATCAGGATTACGGCTAGTTTGGCAGTCCTTCATTCTTCAGCAAGATAATGACCCGAAACACACCTCAAAGTTGTGCAAGAACTATCTGGCGAAGAAGGAAAGTGAAGGACAACTCAATCTAATGACCTGGCCTGCCCAGTCTCCAGACCTCAATCCCATAGAACTTGTATGGGACGAACTGGACAGAAGAGTCAAAGCAAAGCTACCCACAAGTGCCCTACATCTCTGGGAATTGCTGCAGAAGAGCTGGGAAGACATGTCGGGTGATTTCCTGCTGAAACTTGTTAACCGAATGTCTCGTGTTTGTGAGACTGTTATTAAGGCAAAGGGTGGCTATTTTGAGGAATCCAAGATTTAGAGACAATTTTCAATTTTCTTGAACATTGCTTTGATACTATGTTTTGTTTTGTATATTGTAACACGTGTTTTCATTTTCAAGTATTTACAGAAACGTATACGACGTAAAACATTGTCAATTATGAAAAAAACCTAGTTTCCAGCAAGTGTACTCAAACTTTTGACTGGTACTGTATATTATAGGTGACCTGTGTGAAGATAACGTTTTGCTAAAAAAAAAAAAGCACCAATTAGCTTCAGAGCAAAGTGAGGGACAGCTGTTTTTTTTTTTTTTAAATTGGATTTTGCTTGTAAATATTTGATGGAAACTCTTTGGATGAAAAAAAAAACCTAAAATATTATAAACTTACCTCGCAACCTTTGAGCAGACATTTTGACTGAGCGATCCATTCACCCTGTCACAGAAAACATGATTTTTGTTTACTATAGATTCAATGTGCTATCTGATACTGAGGTTTCCGTGCGATTGAGACCCATGACAGCAATGTGCACTTTAGGTTCATTTAAACTGCATTCTAACCGGAGCATCAAACAAGGAGCATGCATTTCTGATCACCCTGACATTGACTGAGGTATTCCATGGTACAAACACAGAAAAGTGTACAGCAAAAGCATGGTCAGTACCAGAAATGTATGGAAAAGCTTTAACAAAAACACAAAGTCAACATGTTGCAGACTTAACGCCCTAACTAACTTGAATAGACATAAAGAAAATGAGCAAGTTGCAAGTGTTCTCAGTGTTTACAGAATTATTAGCATACAGTATACGATACATCTCAATGCATATACCCAACCAAAAGCTAGCATTAACATTTATCAATGTCACACATATCAGTCATATATTGCACATTCAAAAATGTAAAAGTAATCAAAATTCCAGGAAGCATTACCTTGGTACAAGTGTGAGGCTCAATATGTTTCTGCTTTATTGCTAAATCTTCTCAGAGTAAGTGTGCTCTATATATATATATATATATATATATATATATATATATATACGTGAAACCTGATCCTTTGAAGGAGTTTCCTTATACGTCACAAGGAATATTACTGGTTATTGATGTGTTCTCTCCTCCTTTTGCAGTTCTGAGTTAAACTAATATACGTGTTTGGAATGTGCTCAGTGGTAGCCAGGTTTAAATGGGATGGTGAGGGTTCATTAACACAATCAAGAGACAATTTAACCACTTCCAGGCGTTATTTAGAAATGTTCATGCAGCACTGTTTAATAGAGGTTTGAATTATCAATGTATATTCACTGGGGATGTAATGCACAGTGCTGAATTATCTGAAACTGAGATATCAAGGTGTAGGGTGCCAATTTTCAGCTTAATGAACATTATATTTACCAAACATAAAGACATGATAAAACAATTCATCATTAACAAACACCACATAGCTATTATATTTATAGTAAGCTAGGGAAATAAGCCATTAAAAAAACCTCTGGCTTATCCCTGTAATACCAAAATAATTAACATGTATCTTAACACACACACACACACACACACACACACACACATATATATATATACAGTGCTGAAAGGAATGTTTTCTACTAAAAGTCTTGCATTAGGAGGCTGGGAAATTCCTCAGGAGGTAAAGTGATACACAAGGAAACTGGCAGAAATATGTCACTGTCCCTAACTTTGAACCGCAAATGAATCTGCTGTGTTTGTGTGCTTCAGTGAAAAACATTTGCTAAATACTCCAAGCACACACAAAAAAAAATACTAGATAATATGTTTTATAATTTGAAACCACTGCTGCTTGTTACCCGATCTACTGAGATCTCCTTTTACATGACTGTTTCAACCACTCTTCCAATTAAACTTACCAGCCAGGACCTAGACGTAGAAGACGTTCTGCCACTGAACAAATACTGAAAGAAACTCAAATAAAATGACAAGAGTTTCGACTGGAGGTCTGTTATGAAGACATGGAAAAAGGCTTCCAGTCGAATCGTTTGTCATTGAATGTATTTATTTGTTTAGTATTTCTTAATTCAGCTCCATTGGGGGTTTAATATTTACGGGTGATGGCTGCCACTTGACCTGTTATCAGTTTGTTTTTACCCTGAATTAATAACACAACCACTGAGAAGTATCTTCATTGTCTGCAGCACAAATGAGTAAACCCATTTCATCAAATACACCAATGACAAATACAATTATTATTAGAATCCAAGAATGTCTTCAAGGTCCTCAACCACGCTGAGTGTTCTGAAACTCACAATAGACACTAATGTATTTGCCGGTCATGACAGATTCAAAGAATGTAACAATTTATGAGGATCGGTTGAAGCAGGCAGAGAGCAATTCAGTGTTCATTACCAGCTGTTATGATGAACGCATAAGCACTCCAAGAGTTTGCATTGTAGGTGTGATGACAGCAATGACCCTGATTCTCTGCAGTTATTAATAGGAGTCACTAGGTTTCTGGTGTAGGTATGTGATTTAAAGGTCGAATAGGATGGTGGTGTCTTATTGAGAAAGATAAGACTGTAAAGTGGTCCGTGAACTTGATTCTCCATAGATATATTTATTGTTTACCTGGTGTTTCAACTTGTGCTTTTATTTGTGTGTACAATATGCAGCTTCAGGTTTTTTTTAGGGTCTGGAAAACAACAGAAGAATGGATACGTTCCAAAGAAAACATGTTTGTCTGACAGACATTAGACACCAGGGCACACTTTCTCTTGTTGAGCTGTGCTGTTAAATATCCAAGTTTCAGAGACATGCAATATAAAAATACATGCTATTTAAAAGTAAAAGACAAAAATGAAACCTGTTTAATTGCCGATCTGTTATAACATAAGTTGTGACCTTATTAGATTAAATAAATCATGCCTTATTATTAGAGCATAATGGAAAACCGAGCCCTAAGTGCCAGCAGTATGGTATTCCCACCAGTACAGTGCCTCCTTGTGTGGCTGGCTGCTCTTTTAGACGCCCCCTTTCTTCTAATTATGGTAAGATCATGTGCTTATTTACTAATCGAGAGGTTTCTTGCTCCCAATATTTGCTGTCACATTAATTTTATGTGTGTGCATGCATGGTTTGCTACAAGGTCAAATCAAATGACAAGTCTAAAGTAACATTGACAAACAGCTGTTCAAGAAAAAATATTATAATCGTGGAGAACTTAATATCTAATGTATTAGCCACATCCAAGTTATTTGAATCTAGCCTCTGAGTTAATCGCCTTTTTTTAAAGCTCTTCTCTGCTATCCTGGCAGACGCTATCATGTCACAAATGGGAACAAACACTCAAGCAGGAACTATTAAAATGATAAAATACTTCTCATACCACCGTAGTCTGTTACAGTAAATGCGGTCATGTAAAATATGACGAGCATGCATTGGCACATTCTGTCTTTTTTTGTATGTAGATTCAAATGGGCAGAATTGACAAGAGTTGCCCTTTAGTTGTTTTTTTCTTGTTCTGTTATATTTGAAAAACAATCAATGTCACTATTAATAGAAGTTATTAACATAAACACCACCTTTCATCATCATCATCAGAGTGCCGTGTCCTTGACGATGACGATCATTTTCCACCACCTTGTCCTGTCTGCTGCCAGGTGGAGTAGTTCACATGCTTTCTATCTCTCTCCTAGGCCTACCAGTATTTGGTCCAGATATTTTTGCCTCTGTCTCCTTCTCGCTCTCTTCCCTTCAATTTTACCGGTTCAGGTTTTCCAACCCATTCCTCCTTAAAATATGTCCTAGAAATGTAAGCTGTCTTGTTCCTATTTGTGTCAAGATGTTCCTGGTGTTGTTTGCTGTGTGAAGTACATCTTTGTTACTTTTCTGTGCTGTCCAGGAAATTCTCAGCATCCTGCGCAAGAACCACATCTCTGCTGCTTCTATTTTACTATGCATCTCCTTGCTTATGGTCCAGGTTTCACATCCATACAGCAGAGCTGCCCATACATAGGTTTTCAGTGTTCGTAATCTTATTTGTAAGTGTATGTGATCATTTGTTAACAGGCTGTGCAGGATTTCTTTGCTATCATCATCCTTTTCTGGATTTCTGATGTGCATCTTCTTATACTGTTGTTATCTACCTGGATGTTGCACTGTGGTGGGTTTTGCTTTTTGGATACGACTTAGGTTTCCGTTTTCTTTTATATTTATTTTTAGTCCCCGAGCTTCTCTTGCTTCATGCACCTTTTGTACTAATTTTTGTAGTTTGTCTTCTGAATCTGCAGCTAGTACTGTATCATCTGCATATCTAATATTATTTATGTTTCTTCCACCTATTGTTATCCTCTCCACATGTATTATACTATGTAAAATCATTCTATAGTATGCAAACAGGTCTGGAGACATGATGCACCCTTGTCTTCCCCCTCTCTGCATTCTTGTCCAGGGTGTTAGGTTATTTCCTATGTCCAATATAGATTTGTTATTAGTCTTAGGTCAAGCTATTTTAACATGTGGATCATATCTGTATGTTTTACTTTATCAAAAGCTTTTTCATAGGCTATGAAACATAGAAATAAATCTTTTTGAACTTCTGTAGCTCTTTCTGACAGCATTCTTGTAATGAAAATTGCATTTCTTGTCCCCTTTCCTTCCACACAGCCATACTGTTCTTCTGAGACTTCTTCTCTTATTTTACCTCTTACCCAATCCATGATTATTCTTAGAATTATTTTTGTGACTTGGCTCATTAAACTCATTTGTCTATGTTGACTACATTCTACTGTCCCAGGCTTCTTTGGAATGGATATGAATGTGGACTTGCATATTTCCTCCGTTATGTACCCTGTGTCGTATATCTTATTTGCTAATTGTGTGACTTTCTCAATTCCAAACTCCCCAGTTGCCTCTATCATTTCTATCATTATGTTGTCATTTCCTTCTTCATTTTCTTCATGGCTTTTTTAACCTGATCGGTTAACATCTCAGGTCCCTCCATTGCTCAATCGATTTCAGGCTTTTCTCCCCTATCATCTTCAAAAAGTACCTCTATATATTCCTCCCACCTTTTCAGTACCTCTTCCATCTGCACGACAATTCTCCCATGCTTTGTTTAGATAGTTCTTCCTTTTGGTGGCCTGCCTTGATTTTTTATCATACATCATCTGGTTATTTCTCTTTCCTAGATCTTCTGTCTCTTGACATTGACTGTTAAGCCATATTTATTTTGCTCTATCACACTCCCATTTTATTTGTCTATTTAACTCCTCTTATTTATTAGGATCTGATTTGCTTTACTTCCTTTCTTCCATTAAGGTAAGAATCTCAGCTGTCGTTCATTTCTGTCTGTTCTTCTTTTCTGTCTTGGGAATAAGGTCGTCTGCTGATTCTGTTAAGGCTATCTGAAATCTTCTCTAATCACTATCTATGTCTCCTTCATCTAGACCTATTTTCCACCTCCACTCTATCTTTCTTTTAGTTCTGTATCTGAAATGGCCCAGAATACATCCAGAGTTGCCGCCTGCAAAGTTGAAAGACTGATAAGCAGTGTGGAATGCGTCTCTGGCACTCGGACCTGTAAACCAATGTGCTGTCGGTTCATGATTCAAGACTGAACTGACAGGACATTGTGGCCCTGAACTGCAATTTATTGAACATGGCAGTCCAGGCTGAATAGCTTTCTAAGCTTGGGGCCCAACAGACGCAAACAACCATTCGCTGCACACCATACTTAGGCAACCAACATCACTGCTGCGTAATGTGACATGTGAGGAACTTGATATAAACAGCACAAGCTATGGTTCAATCTTTAGTTGAAAGTCACAGAAGACGAAAGAGGCTCTTGCACTGCCCTTTGAATTCTGAAATCACTTGCCCTTGCTAGAAAAAGGATTTTGAGAACTGAGTTTTTCTTCTTTTTGTAATAACCTGCCTGCTAATGTGAAGGGTTCCATGAAATCTCGATGTCAAGTGAGCACTTTCTTCAGTGTAGAGTGCTTTGATTAAGTTTAAAAATTACTTTTTTTGACACAAAATGCTGTGGGAAATGCTTGTGAAACACCGAGAGTATCTGGAAAGACAAAGGGAAACTTTCAAATTCAGAATAAAAAAACTGACTGCAAAGCAAGCAGACATATTGGTAAGTGAAGTATAGCTTATTAAAAATGCAAGTTCTGCTCAAAAGCTGGTCAGGTGCAGCTGTGAGGGGTTCAAGAGCTGCTTATTGAATTCAGTAAAGAAAAAATGCAATTTCAATAACATGTCACAGCTAATTATACAGACCACAAGGGTATTACACATGTTTGAAGTCTTATAAAAGTTCTACCATAATCTAAAGTATTGCTTCAATGAAGTTAGTCTAGTCTTTTTTTGTATTTGTATTGTTGTGCTTCATTGTTTGATTCAGTGATATCTCTCTGCATTGGTTTATGAATGCACTTTGTTTGGAGTGTGGTATTATACTGCAGACTGAACTCCTTTACTGTAGTGAGCTGCACTGGATGGGCAGTACAGGTATATTGTAATGCCATTTATAAACTCTCCTCAAACCATTTCAAATCCAACGCACATACTGTAAAGTGACGTACACGTTCCAGGAATAGCGTTACATTATTTATGCACGATTACATAAACTCGGGTTTGTCGTTTAACTCTTACAGAACAATGCAAACTGTTTTTACATGTGTACAAAACTCTTCATAAATATTTGGAAACATTGTTGGGTGCAACCTGAAAGAAATGGACAAGCCATCTGAAATGTACCGTTTTTCCATTTGTGCAGAAGAAATCCACGGTTATGAGAGAAACCATCTCAAAGAAGTATGAAGACATTGTAAAGGTGCTGGAAGAGGATTTGAAAGTGACCCTGGACCAACTTGAAGCAGAAGCCAAAGCGGCTGTTCATACCATTGACTGTCGTATAGAAAAATGTCACCTGATAGCCCAAGATATTGAACAAGAGTTAGCGGAGCTCAGCCTTCAACAGCAGCAGAACAAACAGCAATCATACACAAAGGTACAGAGTGTTTGATATTAAGAAAGGGGGTGGCTCTATTAACATGCCTGGTCATTTCCAATGAGACCCTGTTCTCTAAAGGAGAGACAGCAGAAACAACAGAAGGGCTGGCAGTGTGTTAAAACGCACAAGTTGGTATTTATGATTATTATGCAGATAAAAAGCAATTCTGCAGTAACTTCCATGTTGATTCCATATCCCTGTATCTGTCATTAATCCCTTTTGAGTGAATTACATTTCCATTTGCTGCAATGGGGGAATACAGTATTCCATTTTGGAACTAGTGATTTCAACCTTTACTTTTTGTGTACTGTTTGTGAACAGTAGTGTTTAAGGTATTAGTTGCTTTGTATTTATAATCTGATTCTCTAAAATGTGATTAACTTATTTTCTGTTCTACAGAATGCCGAGACTGAAGAGAGGTATGTACTGCATTAGTTTTGAATCTGCACAATATATTCACAACAATAGCCTGGAAAAGTTTCTTGAAACTGCTTATTTCACAGCCATATTTTCTAGTTTGAAACCTGCAGTTTATTGACAAAGTGCTTTTTCTGTTTTTGTCATCAGAGTCATAGAAGTCATGAACATCAGCAATCCTGATTCGGTTCAGCTGGATGACTTCAAGTCCAGTCAGCTGCTGAGCCTTATCAATAATTTACAGCTGTTCGTCCGCGCTCAGATCCCAGTAACTAGAAAAGTCTTCCAGAGCTGTAAGCTGACTTGGGGGGGCACTTGAAATGCTTCTCAAAAGACTCCTCAGTACTGATTCTTTCTGAAGGGGAGGGTGGTGAAGCACATTGCTAAAGGGTTGGATGGTGCATTGAAGTCTGTGCAACACTGATGTGCTTACTCGCCTTACTACAGAAAAATCAGCTTTCTGGAGTACCAGACTTCCTTTTTGAAATTGCATTACTTCCTTTTTTTTTTCTTTTCACCAAAGATACCTCTGAAGTTGTGCTGGACCCCGAGACTGCCCATCCCAAGCTGGTCATTTCCCCCGATGGCATCTCGGCCACCTTCTCAGACGAGTGGCAGGAACTCCCTGACAGTCCGGTGCGCTTTGACACCACTCTGAACGTTATCAGCACAGAGGGCTTCTCAGAAGGAAGGCACTATTGGGAGGTAGATGTAGGAGGCAAGACCTACTGGGAGCTGGGGGTCACCTACCCTAGCATCTCCCGAAAAGGCAGAGAGGAAGACTGCTGGCTGGGCAGGAGCGGGGCATCGTGGTGCGTGGAGTACTTCAATGGAGAGTACACAGCCTGGCACGATGGGCAATCCTACCCGCTGCCCATCAACAAGGTCTTTAAGAGGATTGGGGTGTATGTCAGCTACCCGGCCGGGGTCATCTCTTTCCACGGGGCTGACAGCATGATGCAGCTGTTCACATTCTGTGCTGGCACCTTTACGGATACCCTTCACCCAGCTGTGTGTCCCGGGCATGACAACGAAGGCACCAACAGAAAAGCGATTCAAATCTGCAGCTCTCTGAAAACATAAGCAGGACTTGGCATGAATAAGGAAGGCAATGCAATTCAAACGGCTGCAAAGATATCAGGATATGGAATGGCATGAAACATGTAAACAGAGACTGTGTAAGCACCTGTATGGGACAAATGGCAGGCCCGGCAGAACCATTTGGTTAAGGCATGCTTCCCCCCATGTTAATGCTTCAGTGATAAATGGTAAAGGCATGCACAATGCAACTGTCAACTGGTCACATGAAATCTCTGAGAAACTAACATTATTTCAGTGTCTGTTGTTTTTATGTTTGTATATATGAAATTGAGAAGAAACACAGTTATACAAGTCAATAAATAACATCTGTGAAATACAAGAAAAGCTCTGGTCATTTCAATTATAAAGAAATATTATCTGTCATTGGATATGTATGGAGTAAATTATAATAAAACTATTGACAAAGGGTGAGGTAATCATTTGTATTTTATTTTAAAAACAGTTTGTGAAATATGACTTGTGAATACCCAGTCTGTAACTCGTTAACAATGCAGACTTTGTACATATCATAATTTATCAATTAGAAGAACTCTGTATTTGATTATTATATACATGGAAAACTTCTTATTTAATGTATTTCTGTACTCCAATAGTTTTCAAAAATTCAAAACAAATACCCCCCCCACCCCAGCTGTGGTCAAAAGTTTTGCATCACCAAGAATTTTAGGAATCAAGATATAATTAAAAAAAAAAAAACCTTGATGAACATAATTTAGATATTTTATTTAACATCATGTAATCAAAGGAACTAGACAATGATATCGCAAAAAAAGTGTACCGCAAGCCATAATAGTAGTACAGTATTTCATGTTAGATTTTGAAATTTCAATTTGTCAGTTTTTCGTTAAGTATATGCAAAACCACAGAGATATGTAATGCAATATGTTAACATAACATTGTTCAGCAAATTTCATTCGACTTGAATTAGTTCGTTCTATAGGGGATGCAAAACTTTTGGCCACAGCTGTACATCTCACACCATAATGCAGTATGCCATGTACATTATCCACTCGTTCAAAGATTGCTTTACACAAATTTCTGAAATACAAGAAAAGCTATGTAAAAAATGTGTAAAAATAGCCTACTTCTTCACTGGCTCATAGAGGTGCATAGTCCAGGTAATTACAGCTAATGGGAAAGACATCTATACTGTATGTGGACACCAAAGATGCCACAGTAAAAGTGGCATCACCAGTGCATGAGGCTCAATGAGGTCACAACGGGCAGCAGTGTGGAGTAGTGGTTAGGGCTCTGGACTCTTGACTGGAGGGTTGTGGGTTCAGTCCCTGGTAGGTGACACTGCTGCTGTACCCTTGAGCAAGGTACTCTACCTAGATGTGATGTCTTGTAACAATTGTAAGTTGCCCTGGATAAGGGCGTCTGCTAAGAAATAAATAATAATAATAATATTGGGTTTGTTTGCTTTATCTGTTAATAAGTTATGCCCCATGTTGCCCCATTTTTGACAGTATAAATGAACTTCTCAAAATTAGCTTAAGGATAGATGTACCATACCATGGTGATGCCAGGCTCAAATTCAAGTGTTTTTTTTGTTGTTTTTTTTGTTTAAACCGGAACAAATTTAAAACAAATACAATTTAAAAATTCAACAGTTCAACCTTCAAAGTTTATTATAATGATTGTAAATATGCTGATCGTGACTGAAAATAGAACACAATGTTACGGGTTAAGACTGAATATTGTGCAAGAATGTAAATATTGGGTTCATGAACCGAGTCAACAGAAACAGAGGCATAAATAATTAAACATGGCACTAGGAATGAACTAAGGAAAGTTACTGTACTTAAAAAAATTTCTACGTGCTCCCTGAAAAAACTTTATAAAAATGTAATGTGTGGGTCAGTAATTACAGTATACCAGAACTTTATAAAAATGTAATGTGTGGGTCAGTAATTACAGTATACCAGAACTTTATAAAAATGTATCTCTCATTGTCCTCACAGCATTGGTGTGCTGTGAGGAGCAGTGTGTGGGTCAGTAATTACAGTATATCAGAACTTTATGAACACTTGAGTTTTGACTGAAACGGCGGTGAGAATTAAATTTTTATTTGCTTTAAGGTTCGGCAGCTGAAATAACCCACAATAAATATCTCTTCTAGTAATTCCTTTTGAATTCAGTCCTCTTAATTCCTCATGATTTAAAAACATTTCAGCCCCCCTTCCCCCTCCCTCCGTTCCCAACGAATGCACCGTTTATTCTGCTCTAATTCACAGCTGTTGCTCACCCTCCAGGGGGTTGTGAGGAGTGCTAATTCATGCACACAGAAGTATATATCAATATTGTATTGTGACGTTAACAGAATTGTGGCAACAGTTTCAATTACAGAAATATATAAGCTCCTGTTATGGGGATGCTTAAACTGACTCAATTTAGCTGGGAAATGATGATATAGGCTTGATTTAAATCAGAAATTATGATATAGGCTTAATTTACATTCGAAATGATGATATAGACTTGATTTAAATCAGAAATTATGATATAGGCTTGATTTAAATTAGAAATTATGATATAGGCTTGATTTAAATCAGAAATGATTGCAGGTGCCTGTAAGTAATATGTATCGTAGACGATAACATGGCCAATGCAGTGGTATAACACTGCTGTTTCCTCAGTACCAAACCTTGATGTGTTTCCTGTAGAATAACATGGATATTAAACGCTACCTGTCTGCAAAGGCCAATGTGACAAGTTTCAAGGGCAACCTTTACAAACAAGTATGACTGTTTTGCACGTTAAGTGCCACTGAAGAAGTTAAGAGCTGTATTATAAACTCCCTGAATGTGCGACCAACTAATGGTCAACTTCAGCATTAGTTAAAGTAGAGTTCTTTCGTCAGCATGGACACCACACAGGGTATCTGCTTCTTCTCACTGAAGCGAGGGTCATCAGACCACGACTCGAAGCTGGTAGCCACCTTGTAGTTGACTCTGGTTAGAATCTGCAGGATCTCCAGCTGGTTCCCGTATTCACTCAAGACGTTGCACAGCGCCTGGACAAACCAGGATCCCTGCCCAGGGTTCCTCCAGGAGTAGTAGCCTGAAATGAACCCACAGTTCTATCAACACAGGACATAACCAATGCGAATGCCTGTTACGCACTCTATTCCATCCTACACAGGCATTTCCAAACACAACAAGACTTCTTAAAATCAGTAAGAAAGGCCTCTTATATAGTTTTTTTTCTATAAGATAATGTTACTGGGAAACTTGCTAAGACAAAAAAAATGCCATAAATGTAGCTTCAAGACAACAATAAGGGAGAAGCATGAAAGTAAATGTTTACCTCTGAATGCATGGATATTGTGGCTCAGTTGGTATTATATTACTGATACTGTCTGAAGTTAACCCTGGGATTACCTGGCACTGTGGAATATGCAAAAAGAAAGTCGGCTTCAACTGGAATTTTGTGCTGAGGGTTGGCATCTGTTTCCATGGATTCACTTGAAGGTCCGGAATCACTCTGAATCCCATTATCAAATTCAGAGCCCCTGCATGCCTGAACGCAAAACACATATATGTATTTGTGTATATAATAATAATAATAATAATAATAATAATAATAATAATAATATGCTTGTCATGCCACTACATCTCTCTGAACTAAACAGGCACTGTTTTTCACTTTAAGCATGCAAATTTAATTATAGTTGTGCTATTGATGATTTGGAATTAACAGCTTGTATAAAGAATATATATGATGTGAGTACCTGCAATTGTCTCAGAATTAAACACTGCACATCCTTCTTCATTGTGCTGTTTCCAGGTGGTAAACAACAAAAAAGACAATGTCTGTACTGTTCTTTTAATACTTGGCAATGGTAACATGAAGCAAGAACTCAGAGGCTACTAGCAAAGGCTTAAAATAGCTATAGTGCATGCGAAATATGTGGTGCACAGTACATACTGTAGATCCCACAAGATAAAGCACATTCTGTTATTGGACTAGTCAGATCTCATTTGGATTGAGACTCAGATTGAGAACTATTTGGGCTTCATTTTTGCAGGAAATGCAATGCATTTGTATGACTATTTTTCACTATGGCATGTATGTATTAAATGACTCTAGAGGGGTGTTAGGCGTAATTTCTAAAAACCTGTCAATCCAATTCTGGTAAAGACTCTCATGTTCTTGGCAGAGACGTACCTGAATGAAGAAGAGTTTGGGTTTGCCCACAAGACTCTTGCACATGTCTCCTCTGAACAGGGAGGTCATACTCTTGATTGGCATTGCTCCATCCGTGCCATAGATCATGCCTTCCTCGCCGTGGCTTAAAAGGATGCAGGCAAAGCATGAACTGTCACTGTGGTCTTCCTCCGAGGCTAGAGATTTAGAAATAAACCATTTCAAACCTCTGCTCTATGTAAAATGCCAGGTATTTAGATCTGTCACTTTTTAGTTTAACTGAATAGTCCTTTTTTCTTAAAGTAAGCATTAATACTAAAATTAATGATCCTGTACTGGTGTCAGGAGGCACTTTAAAGAAAGGGTACTATTTTAGTCTGTTCTCAGCAGTTAAAAACAAACTCAAGGCGTCCCAATTTATTTGATGGATAAAGAGTCTGTTTAATCTCCATATTTAACTCTTATTCTTGTCACAAATCTGATTTACGCAGTTACATGCATACCTTATACGACAGCTTTGCAAAGTCCACACTATCTGTTCCATACACTTCCTCTTTCTCCCTGACTCCCAGTATCCTCTGCAGCAGTATTTCACTGGATCGCATTGCACTCTACTGCACTTAGGAGGTCGGCTTACAATTGCTGGGATGCATTCCAACCCAATCGTTAGCCACTGATCTAGGGCTTTGAACACCAGCCCATGTTTTCTACATAATAACCCTCTTCTACATTTCCAACAACAGATTAGGAAGTAACAAAGTAGTAAGAGTGTGCTTACCGTCTCTAAGCAGCCTCTCCATGTTTTCACACGTCTGGTCGTTGAAAATACAAACTTCAAAGCCCAACGTTTTAAAACACTTAAACAGTTCCCCAGCATCCCTGTCTGTGCCGTTCCGTACTTTCATGCCTAGAGAAAAAAAAAACAAAAAAACAAATGCTATAGAAACTCTGCAGAGCTTATACTGTGGGGCTGCATTTACGCAGATGTGAGAAAGTCATCACACATTTTTATTATATTATTTCTTTTTTTTAAAGAACATAGAAAGGGTGTTCTTGTTTTTATACCTTTTAGCTATAACTGCTGTATGGTTTTGGATTTTATGATTGATGAAACATTATGCTGCATCTTAAAGGGATAAGCAATATAAACATTTAAATAAATACATAAATACATTAATTAAATAATTTAGAAATAAAAGGATCTTTAAGGAAATAGATACAGTACCCAAGAACCTCAATGAACCAGAATTAGTGAGCCAGTACCAGTTTTCCTTGGCCATGCATTACTGTAAGTGACGAGTACAGGGTGCAGCAGGTGTACAAGGGATTCGGGCATACTGTGCTTAACATACTGGAATGCAGGGAGATTCCGCTTGTCATCTAACGATAGATACCATATGATAGTCATACCTGTTTTCACATGAAAGTTTTTGTTGTTGATAATGATGCATTTCCCAAGCCTCTTGTAGTTCATCTTATACTGGAAGGCCGGTGAAACAACTCTGTTATGACTTTCAGAATAGGGGTCCTGCTCCAGACCCTGGCCATCCTTTTTCTTCTTACTGTTGAAGACCACAAAACCCACATGGGGACTTTAGCCTATAGTCACATGACCGCAACATGGCAGCCGTATTAGGTTACACAGAAAGTTACCCTTAACATTTTGCCAGAGGAGCATCACAACACTGAGAAAATGAAGAATGGCTTTGCTAAAGTGTGAAGAAGTGGCAGATTTACTGGCACACAGAAGAACTTCCCCACCAAATTTACAAGAAACTAGCAGCTGTTAAATACGCAATCCAATCAGGACAGACTAGTATAGGCTATTGTTGGGTTTAAATGATATAGTATTGGTGCCAGGTAACATTAGTCATGTGACATTATCAAACTACATGCTCAGTGAAAATGTTTAAAGGAAATGTATTTCATTGATATTTCAATAGCATGGCTGCAATCTACCGAACTGAATCTTTCCTAATAAACCCCTTTACTAAATACTCTTTTAAAAAGCAACAGCTTCTTCATCAGCACTTTTAAAAATAATACCAGCAACTAGACAAAGCAATGGCAAGAATTTAACAAATTGGTTCATTTTGAAACACAAGGTATTCAAGCTTCCTTTCCCTGTCACTGCCACATAACTAACCTGATACATCTATTAGTGTTGTTGAACAGATAAGTAACCGGATACATTAATTAGCGTTATTGAACATTTCTGTTTTACTTCCCTGCTCATAGTAAATTTTAAATGATAACTATAGCAAATGATAAGGGTTAAGTACTTACTTAACTTGTACTGTGATTCTTGAAATGTATTTTTGTTTACGACTAAGTCGCCCTGGATAATAATAATAATAATAATAATAATAATAATAATAATAATAATAAAGTATTAAGATACACAGTAGGTCTCTATTAAGTTATGTCAAATTTCACTTATACATCACCAGATCTTAGATCAAAACCTCTTTAACGGAGATCTGACGTAAAGACAGCATAAGACAATGTACTGGTATATCCTTCCTGAAGACTATTCACATCTACAAGGCCTGGTATTGTAAGCATGAGAGAGAGTCATTCAGACTGTACTCCCACCAAGAGAACAGCACTGAAACTATGGACTGTCTGCTGAAAAATAACAAGGACCCACACACCTGGGCTCCTCATTCAGTGGTATAAAATAAGCACAAGCACACACACGCGGGCTCCTCTTTCAGTGGTATAAAATAAGCACAAGCACACACACCTGGGCTCTTCATTCAATAAGCAGTAGCACACATACCTGGGCTCCTCATTCAGTGGTATAAAATAAGCACAAGCACACATACCTGGGCTCCTCATTCAGTGGTATAAAATAAGCACAAGCACACACACGTGGGCTCCTCTTTCAGTGGTATAAAATAAGCACAAGCACACACACCTGGGCTCTTCATTCAATAAGCAGTAGCACACATACCTGGGCTCTTCATTCAGTGGTACTCCACTCTGCATCTGAAAAGTTGTTTGTTCTATTTTTGAAATAACTTTACCCTTTATAGTTGTGCTAGGAGACTAACATGCTCAATGCTACTCTATAAAAGAGTAAAGTGTGCTGGTGTACACTCAGGCCATGCAAACCCCTGAGTCAGCAAGTGAATCACGCTGGACTTTTCTATAGGGCTTTTCAAACACAAAGTGCCTGTGACCTACCATCCTGCTGAGGTCATCCAGGCCTCTGCCCCCTCTGCTGACGAGCACAGAATCGGGTGGCATAGGAATGCTTTATATCTATGATGAGAGACTCCCTCTTCTGTAATGATCTACAGGGGTACACCAAAGAGGTGAGTCTCCTGTACCTCACTCAAGACTGCAATGCAGTGTACAAAGGGTAGATCGGTCTCCCTTCATGCTGCCAGATGGTACCTTAACCAAGTAAGACTTGTGATCTAACTCTGATCTATACATTTTACAAGTCCAACATTTATTTTACAACGGAGTTGCTGGAGGTCAGGGTGGTAAACGTTTATCAAAACAAGCCCCGTTTTGTAATGGGACCGCCCATCTCTAGTATGTTCAATAGGAATGCATGGGCGGGGTCTGGTGTGGATTGACATTCAGCGACATCGCTCGCTTGCGTCGCTCGTGTCCAGTGTGGATGCAGCTTCAGCCATGCAGGCAAACTGCTAATAGGTAATCATAGCCATGCAGTCATACTGAAGCCCCTGATGAAACTTGCATCAGAATCGAATTAGACGCAATGCAAGTGCCATGTTCAGTTCAAACAGTGCCTGTCCCGCCACGGCACCCCATCCTTCGACCTGAGCAGGCCACTGTACCTGGGCTGAACCAGCCGCCACTGAGCCTGTTACACTGAAACCCCCCAGACAAAGAGGAACCTCAAACATTACTATCCAGAAATGATAACCTGGTAGCTAAAAATGATTAAACTAATGCTGATTGGGTGTAAATATTCCCTCGATAACCTTATGACTTGATTATTCCATATTATACTAGTAGCTATGTCTTCCATATTTGAGCTATTGTCAGCTTTTGATAAGCCTAATTCTACTTCGACAAGGAAACAGCAAACTTAAAACACACTAAAAAAAATGTAGAAATGCCACTTTCAATCACGTCAACATTTGGTGCCAGTAAATACACAGATTGTTTTATTTACCGTACATTAGTTTGTTATGAAAGGTGCTGTAGTATTTTTATATACTATAATACTGACAGAAATACACAGTGTAGCGTCAGTAAACATTGGATTTACGTTGGCAAGGGAAATTCTAAAGCATTAACCCAGTGCATCAGCTACACTCCCTTAAAGTAAAGATGTTGTTTCTCCTTTACAGATCAGTATCTGTTGTGTAGATTACAACATCTGCTTGCAACACTGCACACCCAACTTTAAAAACTCTGCAGTACTGGGTAAAACTGTTTATTTTACCAGTACTGCAGTACTTTATTCCTTTGTGCACTATTGTATAAGCACCCACAACCCCACAACAAACACTTAGCACAGTTTGTATAGTGTTTGGTAATTTAGGTACATATCAGATACTATATTTATCGAAGGTAGGAAAGACAGCACACTTAATCTAGAATTTCATCCATCTGCCACAGACTACTCCCTTTTGTGGTGTACTGCAGCTTTAATGTAATTGTCAGCTGACCAGTCAGCTGAGAGACCCAGATCCTATTGTTGCCCTTGTCCTTGTGTCAACTTTTAAATACATTGCTGGTGTAGTCCCTGTTAGTAGTGTCTCACACAAGTACATTGAAGTCCCCCTTTTCATTGTACTGTACAGTAGGTGTTACTCGGCCAGCATGTGTGCTAGACGTACAGCACTTTGCAGCTAAAATGTTCCTGTTCTTATAGAGCTCCGGACATTCTGTTAGCCTGTCCTCTATAGATAGATAAGACAGTTTCAAATGTTGATCAACAAGGTACAGGGTTAGGGGTTATCTTAATGTATTCCCATCACTGACCAACTAGATCCTCAGGTCTTTTCTGATTCCAATACAATGCGTCATACATTCCATTGCTGGAATTTACGGTAACACAGTACCCCCTCCCCACCCCTCCTCCTTCACATCTGATAAAAAACAAAACGAGAGCTTTCAGTAATCATGAAAACAAGCTTGACCTGACTTACACCATAGTGAGTGTACAAATGTAAGTGTGACAAGAACACGGAGACGCCAAACATTTTATACCAAGTTTGAGTGACTAAGAAAGATAAATAAAAAAGAGAAAAAGAAAAAACCTTGATTAAGAAGAAACAGAAATGCAACCGCCACTATATCCCAGCCGCCTGGGATAGTGCAATTCCATGAGGGGAATCACTGCTGCTATTTTACAGAACATAGAAGTACAGTGAGAACACAGGTTAGAGCAATACAGGGAGTCACAGACTATTCCACTGAAGTCTTTGTGGCTTCACAAATTCTAGCAAACTTCCTGACGCAAAACGAGCAAAAACTCTTATACTTGTAGTGCTTGCACAACCGCCTGGACAAGGTGGTGACCTCCACATTATAACACAGATTATAATAATAATAATAATCGTAATAATAATAAAGACGGTGATTAAGTAGTGCTTAACAACTACAACATAATAATAATAATAATAATAATAATAATAATAATAATATTTTTTTTTGAAAGTGTACATGTGTCAGGGACAAATCTAGGGTATTACTAATTATATTCATATTAACTAAAATGTGTACTCAAAAGTGTATGGTAATTGCTGCTAATGTGTGAAAAGTCTACAGCACCACCTAGTGGGAAAAGCGTTAATAACACGATCTTGAGTCCCTTGAACTCACATCAGCCAGGTCTTTTTGAAAAGGGCTTTATGGTTGTTATTTGGAATACAATACTAGCATGCCATCTTGAAAAGGTTAAAGCCTTGAAGCCTTCTAAAAAAAAAAGTTTTTTATTTTACTTCTGCTCTTATTGAACTCAAGAAAAATAGGTTGGACAGTTTAGTTTCATCACCAGGCAAAGCAAATACAATAGGATTGGAGTCTATTTTAGTCATCTATTACACCCTCAACACACAATAGATCTGAAATAAACTAAATTAAGTCAATGACAAAAGTCTCTCTCAGTGTCTTTAATGTTGAAATTATTAGACAAGTTCTTCCACACCTCTTTCAACCTAGGCCTTTCTGTTGAAGCAAGTGTGTTCAGGTACTTTGTAAACCACAGCTGATCCAACCAGTTTCCCTGGTCTCTGGCACCAGGAAACACGTTTCTGTCTGCTTTCCGTGTTGGAGAGGAAATGTCCAGAGGGTTCAGAAGAAAACCTCCCCTGAGACACGGCACAGTAAACCCCAGTTATCGGTGCATCTGAAGTGTAAAAGCAATACTTTTTTTTTTGGTGCGCCAGAGAGCTTTTAGGAATTGAATTACCTGTACAGTTTTTCCTTAACAAGATGATTTCTGCTTAGAATGTGTTTAATACTGTACTCTCATCCTTCTCTTGGGTACTGCATTAACAAACATAGGCTACTGAAGATGTTGATCGACGAGACTACTAAAGCAAAACTAATAAATTATTTATATATATATATATACTGTATGTATATATATATATATATATAACTTCTGCTGCCCATATCAAATGATGTTTGAATTGCAATATTGTTCACTGGCTGCTAATTCTACTTTTAAAACAGGGCTAGGTATTATTATTATTTATTTCTTAGCAGACACCCTTATCCAGGGTGACTTACAATTGCTACAAGATATCACATTATTTTTACATACAGTTACCCATTTATACATTTGGGTTTTTACTGGAGCAATCTAGGTAAAGTACCTTGCTCAAGGGTACAGCAGCAGTGTCCCCCACCTGGGATTGAACCCACGACCCTCCGGTCAGGAGTCCAGAGCCCTAACCACTACTCCACTGCCATCAGTATCACCCCATGTCTGTCCATACACCTTGTCGACTGTTGACAGGACTTCAGTGAAGTGAAACTTAAGAAATGTCAAGGCTCACTTACTTTCCAAACAGAGAGAACCTTCCTTTTCTGTCCGGCTTCGCATCCGTTGTATCTCCCATTGCTTCGACCTCCTCCTCTCTATCGGGAGCAGAAGACTCATCCGCCATCTGCATTGAGAAATGTGCTGTAAAGGGTTCTGATCTAATAAAGCACTGAGAAATGTGCTGTAAAGGGTTCTGATCTAATAATGCACTGAGAAATGTGCTGTAAAGGGTTCTGATCTAATAATGCACTCAGAAATGTGCTGTAAAGGGTTCTGATCTAATAAAGCACTGAGAAATGTGCTGTAAAGGGTTCTGATCTAATAATGCACTCAGAAATGTGCTGTAAAGGGTTCTGATCTAATAAAGCACTGAGAAATGTGCTGTAAAGGGTTCTGATCTAATAATGCACTCAGAAATGTGCTGTAAAGGGTTCTGATCTAATAAAGCACTCAGAAATGTGCTGTAAAGGGTTCTGATCTAATAATGCACTCAGAAATGTGCTGTAAAGGGTTCTGATCTAATAAAGCACTCAGAAATGTGCTGTAAAGGGTTCTGATCTAATAAAGCACTCAGAAATGTGCTGTAAAGGGTTCTGATCTAATAAAGCACTCAGAAATGTGCTGTAAAGGGTTCTGATCTAATAAAGCACTGAGAAATGTGCTGTAAAGGGTTCTGATCTAATAAAGCACTGAGAAATGTGCTGTAAAGGGTTCTGATCTAATAAAGCACTCAGAAATGTGCTGTAAAGGGTTCTGATCTAATAAAGCACTCAGAAATGTGCTGTAAAGGGTTCTGATCTAATAAAGCACTCAGAAATGTGTTCTAATCTAGATGCTGCTAAAACTGTTGTATCAAAACTAGGACTCAAGGAGATATCTCCTAAAGTTCCTGGTAACTGCAGTAAAATGCTTACAGCCCTAGTCGTAGCTAGTACAAATAGGCGTTGACTGATTTGAAAGCATGACCACAACTACTGTATAAGCTAAATGACACGTATGATTTTAATGGATTTTACTCCGTCCACCCCTTCATTCCAATTGCGTCTCCTTCTTGTACATTTATAAATATGTAGTTTCACATTCTCAAGTTGGATCATTTGACTTAGAAAGTTTAAAATGCACGATTACAGGTTCCTTTCAAAAAGTTTTCAACTGAGGTCATTGATGCGAGTCTTTTTCCTTAAAGAAATAACAGTGTTTTACAGTAAATACCGCGATTTACGGTAGTAATTTGTTGTAAAATGGCATATACAGTAGTGAAATGCATTTTTTTATTACTGTAGTGCTATGGTTTACTGTATTTAATGCAGTATTCATCAGTAGATGTTATATTTTACAGAATGATGCTGTTGCATTTCTGACTGCAATAAACTACAGCGGTCATATTTCATAAATAATATAACGTGGGTATTCAGCAATATAAAATGCCTTTTATATTAATAAATATGATGCGTTAACTAGCTACATTGTCGGATGCACATCTATTCTACAGCCAGGTACTGTTTAGTTTTACAAGTGAAAAAAAAACAGAGTAAAACAATAACATTAGGTATTTAAAATCACTTACTTTCACTCTTGATAGTTTGTCTTTTAGTTTTATTTCAACTCAAGTACCAGTATCTCTAAACAAACTTTTGCTCTTTCGATTTCAGCCAAGTGCTAGTCACAATGAAACGAACAGGAAGAAAGCGAAGCGATCAAGTTCATTCAACTTCCTTACTGTAGCGCCTCAGAGTTTAAAGCGACAGGCACACAATTGTGTTAGATATATCTAATTTCTTCCCACACATTAACACACCTCCTTTTTATTGGACTATGTTTGAGTTATTTTGAAAGTAAAAGTACTACAAATTAAAATAACCATACATTAAATTGAACGCTTCACAGAATGTTAGTTGATCTTGTCATAGAATACTGGTAGGGCCTACAATCACACAAGCCGTCAGGATCACCACACAATTAATTTGTACAGTACATTTTTGGATTCTCAGAAAACACCCTTTTGCAATAAACGCTGGCTGCATTTTAAAAAAAAATTAAAATCCCAAATTAGCTGGCCATACAAGAATTAACATTTGCCATGGGTTTACACGTCAGAAACTACGTTTCAATACCATAGGTAGCCCAATAATAAAATTATTTTATTTAAATTCTTAAATAAAAAGTCTATTTGGTCCTGCCACACATTTCGACCATATGTTTCAAACTGCAAACATAGCAAAATGACTGTCTTCCCATTATTACTTTGTTGTGCAACTCTTTGCAGTATTACATTATGACATGACATTTATTTTGAGAGGGAAAGCAGTTCAGATCACACTCCAAACTTACTCAGTGACCCAGTTTATTACCAGCTCCTGCCTGGCCTCAATACACGTCCGTTGCTGGATGGACAGCAGGCAAAGCCTATTAGCGGCTATCTCTAACCGTCAGAGCAAAAAAGAGGCGGGTCTCGGAACACACATTAATGTGACAGGCAGAAAAGCACGCAGGGGAGGGCTAACTTTAACGCACGTGGGTAGGGAAGAAACTAATCATCTTTTATACAATATTAAACCTTTGCTTCAGTTTCAAAATGAATGTCCAACCTTGTGCTAGGTGTGGCTATGTGGTTTCTTGATAATAATAATAATAATAATAATAATAATAATAATAATAATAATAATAATAATATATTATTATTATTATTATTATTATTATTATTATTATTAACACTACGAAATAGAATTTAATGATGCACACGATTAAGACTGAAAACCAAATCTGAATGTAAAAAAAAAAAAAATCCCTTTCAGGTATAAGAACAATAGTGAATACCATATGCCATCAATGTAAACCATGCAGTGTATTTATTAGTAGTACAGTGCTTTACCAGCTTATTAACAGTTTTAAAATAATCTTTATGCACTTAAAAAAACCAAAACCAATGGTAATGTGGTTTACTGTGTTTATAATTAAAAACAAATTTCTAATATAATATACTTTTTTTTCATTTTCTTCTTTTTTTTGTATAGAATTGGCACAAAGCGTGTTTTCACTGTGAGATTTGTAAGATACTTGCCTCAAATAATTTTGTCAGCCATCAGAAAAAGCCATACTGCCAAGTGTGAGTGATTTACAAATTATTTTTGTATTTGTAATTGGTTCATTTTAAATATGTATTTAAATGCATATACTGTATAATCTAATGTTATTTTTTTGTTTTGCCAAACTGCTATTATACACACACTCAAAACACTCAATTAGTAACAACCCACTAAAACTGCAATATCAGACCATTTACAATAGAAAACGTGCTCTTAAAATTTATCATCTGATGATCGTGAAACACAGATGGGTGTTTCCTAACATTGCAATAACCGTAATTAATGTCAGAGATGCCTAAAGCAAATATTGATGAAACTTGTTTTTGTCTGTAGAT
The DNA here is from genome assembly GCA_030684275.1 of Acipenser oxyrinchus oxyrinchus. NCBI lineage: Eukaryota > Metazoa > Chordata > Actinopteri > Acipenseriformes > Acipenseridae > Acipenser > Acipenser oxyrinchus. The sequence continues at coordinate 52,040,917 of CM060257.1, read as the reverse complement.
TAAATACCGTGAAGAAGGAGAAAGGTATAAATCTGTTTTCTATTGGGATATGAAATCCAGAGAGGTGGAACATGCTCGTAAAGTCAGTCATCTTTCAAGTCAGGTAAGAGCAGCCTGGGAGATATACAGTACAGCATGGAAACTTGTGATTCAATGTTATAGATTTGTGAATTCAAAACTTCTTTTTTGTTTTGTTTCCAATGTTGCAGAAAACCTACCAGGCTGACTATGAGGAACAAAAGTCCTGGTACAAAGGCACAGTAACCAGCCCAGGAATTATAAGGGTGGCCCAGGCACAGAACACCATTAGTGATGTACATCATCCCTCTCTTACTCACTGCAGTTCATCACTTAACCCTGGAATGCCCATGCGTTTTTGAAATGAGTAAAGCTAGTTTATTTATGTAACTAGATTCTGTTTCTCGTACAAAAACACTATTTGTTTCCCCCTGTCCGCGCAACACATAATATGACTCATTTTGGCTTGTGAAAAAGAATAATATAGAGGGGGTGGCTAAGCATGGTCTCACATGTGACACAGAAAAGGGGATTCCCTGTAAAGTATATTGAAGTGGTTGGTCTTTCACGTCTTGGCTTTATTTGTGCTCTCTGCCAGCAAACTTGGTAATGTGACTATTCTAATCAGCTACTGTCTGTAATTGATTTCAGGTAGAGTATAAGCGTGGGCATGAGGATCGTGTTTCCAAATTCACATCCGTTGCAGACATTCGAGACATATTGCATGCCCAAGCAGGAGGGCAGCTTGCGAGTGATGTAAGTACACAGGATGGGACTAGTTTAACTAACAAACGTATTATTGCTTGGGTTCTGTGATGGATTTGTTTAGAATATACTATATAAAAATGGAAGACGGATTGGGCAAAATTATATTTTTATTTTTCAGAGCTATCATTTTGATCGATTTATTTTTCAACAGGGGTTTGGACATACAGCTACAGCCAAAAAGTTTGCATCACCCTATAGAATGAACTAATGTTGCTTCCTAAGGTTGAATTAAACCTGCTGAATAATGTTATGTTAACACATTGAATGGCATACCGCTTTGTAATTTTCCATGAAACTGACAGATTGAAAAATGTGAAATTTCGAAATTTAACATGAAATACTGTATTACTATTATGCTAAACTTTTGGCCATAGCTGTACATATAATACCACGGTCTCACAATGCTGTTTCCTGTTTCAGATTAAATACACTGAAGAATATGAGCAGCCTAAAGGAAAAGGAAGCTTCCCTGCAATGATCACTCCAGCATACCAGCGCGCCAAGCAAGCCAACACTTTGGCTAGTGATGTAAGTGATGAACTCTTCAAACTGAGCCACAGCAGGAACTGGTTCATGAAAAACCACCAACTGCTGCTCTAAACGTTTCACTGTGGGGGTTTTCTTGTATGGAACTGTTCTAATCTCAAAGGAAAGAACCCCAATTAGTATTCTGAAACCAATATGAAACAGCTTCTTACAGTACAAGTGGCTAAATTCAGCATTGCACTTTTATTCTTCTGGGCAAATGATGATTTGGAATAAATAGATCTGAGTTTAGTCCTTGGTGAAAAGATATGGAAATTTCATTTATACTGTATGTCAGTTGATCTTACCCCCAATTCATGTATTTTCTTAAACAAGGATGTGTAAATGACAATATTGTGTAAACTTGACTGTTTTTTTGTTTGTTTCTTGTTCCTCGTTGCTGGTTTTCTACATCCTTCCTTTCTATTAAATGAAACCTCCGTTTTGCTGGACTGGGGTAGCTGGAGTACAAGCGAGGCCACGGGGAGCGTGTTTCTCAGTACACCTCGGTGACAGACACCCCAGAGGTGCTGCTTGCTAAAGCAGGAGGGCGGCTCGCCAGCGATGTAAGTCATGCAGAACAACAACAAAAAATAGCATCCCTCAAACTGAAAAACATCACGGATCACCTTTGGATTAACACCGTGTGTTACTTGATGCAAAGAACAAATGAGGTCACGACAAAAGATATGCATTTACTGAATGCAAAAAACAAAACATGCCAAGCTCAGAAAGTGCTTTTATCTGAACTCCCAATCTGTGTATTAAACAGTTACCAATTCCTCTTGTATTCTGTATTGTACAGTCATGTACTCAAACAGTTAATCCAGGTCTGTTTTGTTCCTCTTGCAGTACGCATACACAGAACAATATGAGCAGCACAGAGGGAAAGGCAGCTTCCCTGCACTGATCACCCCAGCCTATCAGAGTGCCAAGAAAGCCAGTGAGCTGGCCAGCGGGATAAGTGATATACATCTGTTACATAAACGCGGAACTTCAGTGTAGTGCTATTATCTATCGATACCTGCTGTATCGGATTTTTTTTACTGCTTATCAAACTTGGTAACTGTGAAGTTCCTGCTGGGCTTGTATTGTAACAGGTCTTTCTCTAATTACAGTAGATACCATGAATAATGCTTGGAGGGGGTTGGGTCCTTCACACTGGAATTGCTGTTCTATAACTACAGTTACACTTGAGATGTGCTGGCACAGAGGGCTGTCATTTTTGTTGTTTTGTATGAGCCACAGCTGATATTGACAGCATCTTCAGTTAGTATTAATATAAATACTAGACATTTTAAAAGAATGAAGCCTCCCTGCATTGCCAGTTACCGTTATAGCCTTTTAAAAGGGTGGCAGTGCATGAAATCTAAGTAAATATCCTGTATAGTCGAGGTGCTGATGTTGGCGGTTTATCACAGCATCATATTGATACTTTCTGAAATGTACTTACTTTTGAAAATGTCAGCCTGAAACCTGAAGATGCTGTCAATTCCTTTGTCAAGAGCTGCTGATTATTCCCCCCTCAGGTTAAATATCATGAACAGTATGAAAAAGAGCTGAAGGGGAAAGGATGCAGTGAAGCCAGTGGAGCCGAGATCGCCCTTGCGAGAGAGAACGCAGACAGGTTCAGCCAGGTTAGCTGCATGCAAACCTGCTGTTATTATCATCAAATGTTGCAATTCCAGCAAAAATATTTAACTGGAATCTGTATTTTATTCATATGTATACTTCTTTTAGCAAAGCTCACATTAGATACAGGTAAGAGACATAATGCATTTAGTACTGTAGATGAAATGCTTGTAATTGTGACTCTTTAGCAGGACAGTTGGTCAGTTTGTGTTGCAATCCAGTAGGATGCAATCTGCTGTTGGCACATGTCATGAATGAAAAGGTATTTATTTTTGCTGATGTATCTCCTTCGTAGCATTTGTACACTGAAGAACATGAACAGCACAGAGGGAAAGGCAGCTTCCCTGCAATGATCACTCCTGCTTATCATATGGCCAAGAAAGCCCATGACCTTGCCAGCGATGTAAGTACTGAAACTTGCAAAACATGAGTTCACTTTTCTATCTGTACAGTATGCTATGTGAATAAAGACTTTTACTGTAAATCTGTCTAAGCAACCATTTCAATGCCCATATTGGTCCTATCATTCTATTGCATGCGTCTGTTTTGAAAACAATACAAGTCATTTACTGAGCTGTCAAATTGCTTCTGGAGGAATGTTTTAAGTTCCAGAATGACAGACGAATCTTAGTGTTGTAAACTTCTGTTGCCATCTTTATATCAGCACCATATTTCAGTGTTTTCCCGACCAGGTATTTAGGCACTTCAGCCTAACGAATGATAGGGTTGTTGACAACGGTGACTAAGAATTTAAAGTTTGTTTTGCTGCAGGACGCAGGACAGAATTAACTATGTGTGTGTATGTGTCTCCTTAACTCACCGTAAAGGAATTTCAAGTAACCGGAAACTGCTAATCTATTTTTAGACGATTCTAAATGTTTTATAGGCGATGTTGTGTTTTTATTAAAAGATAGTTGCAATGTTTAGACAATAATTAGACATGCCATTGTTGATTCCAGGTAAAATATAAGAAAGATCTTTCAAAGATGAAGGGGGCTGCTCATTTCCACACCCTGACGTCTCACGACAATTTAGCACTCAAGAGAGCCCAGAAAATCAACAAACTAGTGAGCGAGGTAAGAGCAACGTCAGGAAAAACCAAAGTAGACATCTTCAGAAAACTGGCAGCTGTTCAAAAGAGCCTTAAGAAGTGATTGTTGCAGACTGCGCAGCCTAGCAGTCAGAAGAGAAGCTGTCATTTCAGCCTGATACTGCAGGTCACTACCAAGGTCTTTAGAAGAAAACTAAGAAACACAGCTGCTCATTCTAGGACCCATTTCTTTTTTTAAATCACTCAAATACAAACAAGTGGAGCGTTAGTCTAAAATATCAGATGCTATTTGTACCTTCGTGACTCAACACATTATCAGCCTTGAAAAAAAATATATGTATTATGAATATCTGGCATTCCCTCTGTAATTTAATACTGTTTTGACTATTATAAAAACAAAATGTAGTTATATTCCTCACAAAGTCCTGTGGAATTGAAACATCACTATTACCACTCATCTATACATTTGTCATTGAGAACCAACCATTGTCCATGCTACACTGCATACAAGTGAATATTACACTGAGTCCCCAAACCCTTTCAAAATAGAGGATACCTGTCAAAGAGCTGGAGCCATTCCAGATGAACAGAGCAGCTGTATAAGAGCTGGAGTCGTTCCAGAAGAACAGAGCAGCTGTATAATAAGAGCTGGAGCTGTTCCAGAAGAACAGAGCAGCTGTATAAGAGCTGGAGCCGTTCCAGAACAGAGCAGCTGTATAATAAGAGCTGGAGCCGTTCCAGAAGACAGAGCAGCTGTATAAGAGCTGGATTCGTTCCAGAAGAACAGTGTAGCTGTATAATAAGAGCTGGAGCCGTTCCAGAAGAACAGAGCAGCTGTATAAGAGCTGGAGCCGTTCCAGAAGAACAGAGCCGCTGTATAATAAGAGCTGGAGTCATTCCAGAGGAACAGAGCAGCTGTATAATAAGAGCTTTTCCCATATTTTTGTTCTCCATATTTAGGTGGAGTACAAGAAGGATCTGGAAAACACCAAAGGTCACAGCATTAATTACTGTGAAACTCCTCAGTTTAAGAATGCATCCAAGATGGCTAAATATACTAGTGATGTAAGTACTGTGCCAATACATTTACCAGCTGCTCTGGAAGAATGAACTGTTCCAGGGATCGGCTTGCTGTCACATCCGGATCCCTTTGTTATCACAATAGTTGCTCTGCCAGTGGCTCCTGTGCTCTCTGGTGTATGCTCTGACCTCACACAAGGGTTCATGTGTATAGAGTATTGCACAGACTCCATGAATTAACACTTTATCAGCAATACCTTCAGCCCACAGGCATCGTTTCTTCCCACCCAAGGGAAAAACACAATGCCTCAACGCAAATTCTTTTCCTGTTTATAACACACACATTAAAGAAATAAAGTGATTGATGCTACCTCTCTCTCCTGCCAGAGAAGTTGAAGTTGATGTTTACAGGCATGCTTTCAAGCCTGCTTCTGATCCCACACAGAACAGCAGTTGCATCACTGATTTCCATTGGATTTCCATTCCCTTCATAGGTTAAGTACAAGCAGAGCTATCAGAACCAGATGAAGGGGCATTATGAAGGCGTTGGTATGGACAGACGGACACTCCATGCAATGAAAGTCAGAAATTTGGCAAGTAATGTAAGTATAACGTTGATGTAGAGGAATCTATGCCTAGGCTTTAAATAGTTAATTTTGGGAAGGGGTGGGGCAGGGGGGACCCTAGAAAAAATCATTTCAGATTCACCTAATTTTGTTTAATATTACCAGCAAAAAACATTTTAAAAAAAGATGTGGTGTAAAAAAAAAATATCCCACATACATTTCAGTTTTCAGAAAATGTTATTCAGTTTTTAATAAGAAGCAAGTTTATCTAAAGAGTGTAATTGTGGCTCATCAGGTTTTTCCAGGACACCACCTCAGTGATAGATACACCTTGCTAAAGCTACTTACCTCCTGTCTCAAGCAGCCACAAATGCCTTGTTACAAAGTTTCTTTTGCCGTTTTAAAGATTGCTTATAAATCGGACTATGAAAATGACAAGAATGAACAAACTGACTACAACTATCCTGCCACAATGACTCCTTCGTATAAGACTCAGAAGAAACTGGAACCACTAAAGGATGTAAGAAAACACCCGTTCAGTATAAAGAGTGAATATAAACAGCGTATTCTGTGCTGAACACATTTCCACTCACAATGTGTGGTTTGTGTTCCTTTTTGTTTTGCGTACATCTTGAACTTCCTGGTAACAATTCCTTTGCTCACAGGTGAACTACAGACAACACGTGGACAAGCTAACATACAGTTCAGTTACAGACACTCCTGATATAGTGCAAGCAAAAATCAACGCTCATCAGCTCAGCAATGTAAGTTTTGGAATCAGCTATTCAATTCCAGCAAACTGAATCTTTGACGTGATGTGTTGTTTTGTAAATGTATTCTTGTTACTCAACATTAGTTTTTATTAAAAGCACAATTTCCTCACGTTTCTTTTCAGGGCTAGGTGCAATATTACCAGTAATTGCAGGCTGATGCATAACAATGCTATTATCGGTTCTATCGAGAGCAGCTTGTAGCTGATTCCCTTTGGAATCTCTTGTGTGTGTGTGTGTTATAAGAGTACAGTTCTCTACAGAGGCTCCATATTCAGCTTTATGGGATATCTCATTTTCAACTACTGTACAGAATTGTTGTAATACAGCCACTAAGTGTTTGTCCAAGGTTACAAAGCCACAGTGACATTGAGTATTATCATTGCTATTGGCTGCTTGACTATATTTGTGTGGTATGATGAAGTTCTTCCCTGCCACCCATATCAAGTAATACAGACAGTTTCCTGTTACTCAGCCGATCTCTACTAGCTTCTGAAATCCCATTTAAAATAACACACAGTCTCCATAAAGCGTAGACCCAGGGTGGATGCCAGAAGGCTGGTGTCATTGCTTCAAAGTGTTTCATAAACCATGTGCTCTTCTGCCACTATCATCCTCGCCACCTTCTTCTCACGAAGGCCTGACTCTGCAAATATAACATGAGAGAGAAAAAAAAAACACTTACATGAGTTAAACAAGAACCTGAACACCTCTCTCTAGAATTCATATTTCTAGTTTATAAACAGGATAAGCTAAACACCTCGATAGGAAACTTCATATGTCATAGTTTATAAACAGGATAAGCTAAACACCTCTCTCTAGAATTCATATTTCTAGTTTATAAACAGGATAACCTAAACACCTCTCTCTAGAATTCATATTTCTAGTTATAAACAGGATAACCTAAACACCTCTCTCTAGAATTCATATTTCTAGTTTATAAACAGGATAACCTAAACACCTCTCTCTAGACCAAGACGAACTTCACTTTGCCTCAGGATATTCCTCACCTCAAGAAGGCGAAGGCCAATGCTGAGCTTTACAGTGGTGTAAGCTAGCACTCTGAGTACATGTTTTAAACCTGTACATTACAGCACCGCAACGTTCATTGAAACTGCAAGGACATATTTACTGATGCATTGTACTGCTCCTGTTGCAGTTTAGTTTTTAGCTTCTTTTGTTTCCCCAACTACGGCAAATGAGAATAGACAGCTTTCATCTCTAGTGTTTGAATTTATAGTAGTACCACTAGACATGCAATAGACAATACCAGGAAAAAAAGACAGAGAGGGGTGCCTTTTTTTGTAGCCTTAAAAAAATAATCGTGTCGTCTTCTGGGTTTTTTTTGGGCAGAGGCAAGTTGAAAAGCCATGTAAAGACCCTGTGATCTGTTCTGTAAACAGCTTTCAGCACCAGCTGAGTGTGTTCAGAACCAGATGCACTTTCATTGGGTGTCTAAATAGAATTCCAGACCCCAATGGGGCTCACTGTGTTATGATGGCCTGTGCCACTTGAAGAGGCAGGAAGATTTAGGCTGGTTACATGTATTCATATGGAAAAAAATGGCATTGCTTTCAATTGGATTTGAGTCCAATACTGCTCACCTGCTCCATTCAGTACTGAACACTGATAATAGCAAGCCCAGTTTAGCAACACGTTTAACATTTCCTGAGGCTCTTGTCAAAAACCTGTATGTGAATGCCCACTGTAGAGGAGTTTGGTATTAACTAAAAACCCATTAGTATGCATGTTAAAAAAAGCCTGTGTTAAATGAACACAACATGAGGTTTGATTTAAAGGACAGTGGTGTTTAGATCTGTCGATTTCTGAGATCGATTGAATCGACCCCATTGGGGTTAATCTTTCTAAACCTTGTTTGTTTGTTTTGTTTTTAATTGGCCCACACAGATTAAATACAAGGAGGACTGGGAGAAGACTAAATCAAAGGCTTGTGAGATGACTCTGGATAACATGTCTTTATTGGTAGCCAAAGCTTCCCGAGATCTAGCTAGTGATGTAAGTGTGAATGCTCATGCCGTCACTCATACTGCACGTCTTTCATGTCAGCTAATTGTGAAAGGAATTGCTTTTACTGTTTACATGAAACGTTTCCGTATATAAAAGTTGACCACGATAGCTTTTTTTTCTTTGTCAAATAGATTAAATACAGAGAAGCTTATGAGAAAATGAAAGACAAAGCGGTGGGAGCCAGTGTGAGCGATTCCAAGACCCTGCACTCACTCCAGGCTGCCAAGATGAGCAGCGAGGTGCGTTCACTTCACTTGCTTTCTTCATACTGCAAACAACATTCTGCTGCTTTTTCTGTATTAGTACAGCATAGACATGGGTGTGTTTTGTAAGAGGACATCACATCCTTTTGGATGACGATACCATTGTGGAGCTGACTGAAGCGCACAGCGGTTTGTGAGACTGCATAAGTCCTTTTGATTAAGTCTTTCTGTTTCCTTCAATGTATCTTTAAGTTGTTTACTAGTAGTACAGACATGGGATAAGGTTAGTGTATTAAACATTTAAACATTATGTAAGTAGATGTTTTATTCTTCACTGTCCCATATATATATATATATATATATATATATATATATATATATATATATATATATATATATATATATATATATATATATATGGGTTCCTGATAATTGACATTCCTATTTTGCCAGATTGCCTACAGGAAAGGTTCTAAAGAAACCCAGTCCCAGTTCCATCTTCCTCTGGACATGCTGCACCTGAGCCACGCCAAGAAGGCCCAGTCCCTGGCCAGTGAGACAGAGTACAGGAAGAGGCTGCATGAGTACACAGTGCTGCCGGACGACATGAAGGTCAAGTGGGCAAAGAAGGCCTACAGCCTGCAGAGTGAGGTCAGAGAGACGGCACTTTTACATTGTGCCCGAGGGGCCAGGGGTTTGGGACGTTATAGTGAAGAGAATTGGGAAGCTTCACTCTAAAAAGAATATCCAACTCTGTTTGCAAACCTGAGGCACATTTTAAATCACAGTCTCTTTAACTAAAAATCTTAAAGGCCAGAAATGTTGCTTTGGTGCAGATTTTACTGTAGTGTTGTATGGTACAATTAAGCAAGTTTGTCTCCTGTAGTAAAGATTTGTCTTATAAGTGAACTTTTTTCTTTTTTTTTTTTCTTGTACATTTTAAATGTGTTTTTTCCCTAATACTTTTAAGTATTTAAGTTAATCATTGATTGATTTAAGTCACATTTTTGCATTTACTAGTGTAGCATATAGTCTTCTACAGACACCTCAGCTATCGGCACCTCATTCCTCATTCCTGTGTGTTTCAGAGCCAATACAAGGCAGATCTGAGTTGGATGAAAGGGGTGGGATGGGTCACAGAGGGCAGCCTTGACGTTCAGCAGGCAAAGAAAGCAGGAGATCTTCTCAGTGAGGTAAGTAGCGAGGGGGCAGTTTCAGACCCACTTTAAGTGCCTGAGACGCAAGATAACGGCATCTTCAAAGTATACTAGACAAGAAAACAGGATTGTATTTGAAGAAAAGGAACTGCAGAGGCATATTTTATTTAGTATTTGTTTTTCTTCTTCATCATCAAATTCTAATGTAAATATATGTTAACATCTTTATTTCTTCTCAGTCAATGTTCGCATAATCAAGGGACATATTTAGTTCTGAAAGCTTGCTGATTTCTAGTAGTAACAGGATGGATACAGCAGCCAGTTAATAATGGTAACATACTGTAGCACAGACAGGACATGGATCTTAGAAATTAGAAGAGGAAGGTCCAAAACCATACTGTGCATAATTGAAATGAAGAAGCAAATTACATATACATTTTATTTTTTAGAAAAAGTACAGGCAGAAGGTTGATGAGCTGAAATTCACCCAGGTGGCCGACACCCTCAACATTAAACATGCCAAGAAAAGCCAGGAGATGCAGAGTGAGGTAAGCTCTTAACTGCAATGTATTTTAATAGGAAGATTTCCAGTCATTACAGTGAAATACAGGGCTATGTATGTATGTATGTATGTATGTATGTATATATATACACACACACACACAATGTACTTGGGTGGATTTTCGTTCTTCTAAATCGCCTACATAAAAGCCCATATTCTGTTTGAAAAATTGAATTCTGTTCAAATAAGGGTTGATTTGATATATATATAGATATATAGATATGCATGCATTACCTTGAACTTCTTTTATTAACAGCTTGTGTATAAAGCAGGCACCGAACAAACGCTTCACCAGTACACCATGAACAAAGATGAACCGCTATTCAGACAAGCGAAAGCAAACGCTGAATACCTCAGCCAGGTAAGGAAAGAAATCCATAACCCATTCTCAATGCTACATCTCTGATTAACACTGAGTATTACTGGTGTGAAGATTTAACACGAGAAGAGTGGCAAGTAGCTGGAGGGTCAGCCCATTGCTGGGGTACAAATATAAAGAAACGCCATCAATAGGAAAAAGCCCAAACTCCTTTAGATATTGAAGGAGGTGTTCTGTATTGTTTTTCTTTGTTTCTAGAAATCCTACAAGAGTAGTTGGGAAAAGCAAAAAGGCAAAGGGTTTGAGCTTCGTATGGATGCGCTGTCCATCTTGGCAGCGAAAAGCAAGAGGGATCTTGCAAGTGATGTAAGTTTTATTTTTATTAGTAAACTGTTGTATTATGTGAACCCTTTTCTGCCTCAGTTATTACCTTTACAAGCTGCATTCTGCTTGTGGCTAACCTTATTAGCACTATGTAGAAGAGCCATACAGTTCACAATCAGTGACCACTTATATATTATATATATATTTTACCTTAGATCAAGTACAGAGAAGATTATGAGAAGACAAAGGGAATGATGATTGGAGTAAAGGACGTTAAAGGCGATTCTCAGCTGGCTCATTCCACGCGAGTGTCCAGGTTGCACAGCGACCTGCAGTACAAGAAAGAGTATGAGGACAACAAGACAAAGTACAGCACCTCCCTAGATATGCTGACCCTCGCTCACGCCAAGAAGGCCCAAGGCCTGGCGACAGACCAAGGGTACAAGACATTCCTGCACCATTACACCTCTGTGCCGACTGACACGAAGCTGGAATGGGCAAAGAAAGCTTATGGAATACAGAGTGATGTAAGTGCTGTTAAAACCTGTTACGGTCATTGTCTGAAAACTGTTTTACATGGAAACCCCAAACAGGCTATCGTAGTGTTTTAGTTCACATGTATCATATTTTCTTTTTTGTTTTAAATTGTTGTTTTTTTTGTTCATTTTATAATTTTCAGAACCAATACAAGTCTGACCTAAACTGGATGAAAGGAGTTGGGTGGGCAGCTGCAGGATCATTGGATGTGGAACAAGCCAGGAAAGCAGGAGACCTCGTCAGTGAGGTAAATACAAGCAGGATACCTGTGGAGGTGTTCAACTTGTTGATCTTGCACCTTGATTATTACACTGCCATTACAATGTGAATAACTCTTCTGAAGTCTTACCAAGGTACTGGAGGTAGTCATATTTAATAGTGACTGTTATAAATATATAGAACTGCAGACTGCATGAACTTACAAAAGCATAACGTCTGTGAGATATGAAGAGCATGAACCCTAGTTATAGTGATGGGAGCCTCAGCACACTGTATAAATAGAATGAGCTTTAAACAATCTTTCATGTGTCAGGATGGGGTTTCTTTTACACAGATACTCACTTTCAATTACGTATTTTAAGTGAAGAAGCAACTATCCAGCTGTTAGATGACAACAAAATTACCCAATCAGTGTTCCAGAACCGCACAGAAGAAATGATTCACTGTATCCAGGGTAACATGAATAAAAAACATCTGGAAATGAATTACACATCATCAATAATGGCATTATATTATGTTGCATTCAAGTCAAGTATTGATGGGTTCAATTAATTTAATTTATTTTTTGTCTTGCAGAGAAAATACCGTCAGCATGCACATGCACTGAAGCACAACAGCATCAAAGACACACCTGAAATGATTCAGGCCAAGATTAGTTATAACCACTTTGCATGCGTGTTGTGTGCTCATGTTTATAAGTGTCCTTAAACTGGAGCCGTTCCTTTCACAGAGATTATACAAAGAACAGGGCGAGAGTGTGAAGCATCACTACACCATGACCAACAACCTTCCAGAGCACCTGCAAGCCAAACTCAATGCAATGAACTTAAGTGAGGTAGGAATTCATTTAGTTACATTTCTATTTTCCTATTAACGGTAAGGTTAAGAAATAATAAAGGCTGTGGTCTGTGCTTTAATCCCCTGACCATCACTTCATGAGATTCCTTCTGAATGAAATAAGAAAGGCTGTGGTCTGTGCTTCAATCCCCTGACCATCACTTCATGAGATTCCTTCTGAATGAAATAAGAAAGGCTGGTCTGTGCTTCAATCCCATGACCATCACTTCATGAGATTCCTTCTGAATGAAATAAGAAAGGCTGGTCTGTGCTTCAATCCCATGACCATCACTTCATGAGATTCCTTCTGAATGAAATAAGAAAGGCTGGTCTGTGCTTCAATCCCATGACCATCACTTCATGAGATTCCTTCTGAACTGTAACCGTTTTCTCAACTGCAGTGGGCTGCATTGCCCAGCCATCTCCCGTTAGTCGTAAGACTTAATGATGAGCCAGCCATTACTGATACAAAATACAAAGAATCCTGCCTACACCCTGAGAACAGCTTCTCTGAGGACATTCGCTTGAGGAAATGGGTGGGGCCAAACTGGAAGTGAATGGGAAGAACCAGAAGTGGGCATTGTCACATTGTGGGCCTACTTGTGAAAGTTGTGTAGAATTAATGGGGCACCAAAAACGATCAAATATCTGTGATAAAACTAGCAAAAACATGACTAAAGATATACATCTGTTACATGGTCAGTGAGTTCTACAGTACCTTATCCTGTGCCCCTTATACAGGCTCGTTACAAGCAATCTTGGACTAAGCTTCGGGACGCTGGGTACAAGTTGGGTTTGGATGCAATTCCATTCCAGGCTGCTAAAGCGTCTGGAGAAATGATCAGTGATGTAAGTTGGTTTTCTTTCTGGGGCTTGATTCTTGTTTTCATCTTTAATGCTGTTAAAAGAAAAAGGAAGCATTGTAACCTATATATTTCTTGTGCATCATATATTTCTTTTGAATTTACATATATATTTTTTGACAGTTGGGATACATTTTGTAGTACTAGATGTGAAACTGTTCTCCTCTGAAATGAAAGAAGCCCTATGTATCCACCAGTACATGATTTAAAACAGCCTTTTTTTATTGTTTTATAATTTGCTTACAGTACAAGTACAAAGAAGCGTTTGAGAAAACGAAGGGCCGTATGGTTGGACTGAGGGGACTGGAGGATGACATCAATATTTCTCACTCAGTCCATGCAGGAAAGCTGCAGAGTGATGTGAGTATGAAGCATATTGGCTCAGGAATCAGTTTATTTCCCACCACTCCAATTAAGACTGAAATCCTAGTTCTAAACCCGAGCCGTGCATCTGAATGAGACTCAACTCATTTTACAAAACGAGAAAAAGTTCTGCTCACTATTGGAGGAATCATTTGCTTGTTAAATTCCATGAACACTTTTGTTATGTAATGTGTCATCTCTCCAGTGCCTGCAGTAACTGCTTGACAGGCTGCAGTAGTGTGAGTCTCTAGGGCAGTCCTTTAGGATTTACTAGTTTAGGAAATCATCTTGCATCAATGCCTTTAATTAAACAATGGCTGTTTATTTTTAAACCAGTTAAAATACAGGAAAGACTCAGAGAAGACCAGGTCCCAGTTCCACCTGCCTATGGACATGATGGTGTTGGTGCATGCTAAGAAGGCCCAGTCTCTGGCCAGCGACCAGGATTACAAGTACATGCTTCATCAGTACACGTCTCTGTCCGACGACCTGAAGATGCAGTGGGCAAAGAAGGCCTACGAGCTGCAGAGCGAGGTACGATGGAATAGCAACTTAAACAGAGACAAGGATTTCAGTATCTGACTAAAATACAAAATAAAATAACTCCCTCTCTATAATGCACATGTAGTGAAGCAAAAATGTTACTTTCCGTGAGTTAACCATGCCTAAAGCACCATGTAATCAATGCTATATTTTTGACAAAAAAAAAAAAAGGTAACATTGCCATTCGTGGATCTTTTTAATTAGCAGTTTTTAAACTATAAATAGCCTTTCTAAACGGCAGTCGGGAGTTCAGTTCAAAGCGACAGACAAGCAAACCAAGTGCGAGAAGGAGAGCAGGTCGGGAGAGGGAAAGAGGGAATGGGCTCGCCCCAGGTTCTATATATATAAATAAATCTGACTGTAGTGTTGTTTTGTCTGCAAGGTGTTTGCAGGAGGTTTTCCTCTCCATTATCATCTGTATTATTAGCAGATCAGTAGTGTATTATCAAACATGTCCTGCCAGGTTGCTGCATGTACAGTACCTGTGAATATAGCCGCTGGGGACTTTGCTCCACAATTCCAAAGACACGCCTGTTTCTTTTCAACCAGAAACTGTACCGCTCTGACTTGAACTTCTTGAGAGGGGTGGCCTGGATCAGCACAGGGGCAGTGCAGATCGAAGGATCGAAGAGAGCAACGGATCTGCTCAGCGAGGTGAGCCTGTTACCATGTACAAGATCACTTGCACTGTGTATCCCTTATTGCACTGCATATATTATATCACCCATAATGACACGAGAAGGGCCAGAATTAACACATACTGTAGACAACGTTGTCAAGGGCTTTTGAGGTACTGGCTTTCAGTTGCTTATTGATAACATCTAAAAAGGATTCCTACAGCTAGGAAAACTATATTAATTAATTTAATGCTGTATATTCATGTTTTTTCTTTGTTTTTGTTTTTCTTCCCGTATAGAAAAAGTATCGTCAACAGCCATATTCATTCAAGCATACAACTGTGACAGACTCTCCTGATTTGCTCCATGCTAAATTAAGCAACATTATTTCCAATGAGGTTGGTCATTTAACATTGATTTCCATTGTAGCCAATAAAAACAGACACCTCATTAAATCCATGCATTCCATACTATGTTAAACCCGTTGATTTACTATTCTTTCTTTTTTTTAGCGTCTGTACAAAGACGCAGGAGAGCATGCCAGACATCATTATACCCCGACCCTTGGTCAACCTGAGCACAACCAAGCAAAGATTAATGCAGCCAATTTCAGTGAGGTAATTACTTAATAGGAATTTGTTTCAGGTTTCACACACACACACACTCACACAGGGTCATTTACATTAACTTGTGAGTGACTGGTCCAGTACTAATATACAGTAAAAGCATTTCTTTTTAACAATAATGGTAATAAAAAATACTGGCCAAACTTCAGAGCTTATTTAAAGAACAAAAGCAAATCGGAATGACTACAGTGGTTTGTATTCCCTATCATTCTAATATTGCAGTGCAGAAATGTGATACAGTATCGTTCTTAACAGAATTATATTTCTTTTTTTCAGTCAAAATACAGGCAGTCCTGGCTTGACTTACGGGCTCAGGGCTATAAGTTAACAATGGATGCCATCCCATTCCAGGCAGCGAAGGCATCTGGAGACATTGCAAGTGATGTAAGTAGACTGCTATCCCGTATCTTATTATCTGTTTCCGCTGATTTTCAGTGTTTTTTTCAGTGGTTTTACATTTCCATTTGCTGCACTTTGAAAAAGTCTTCCAATTGCTTGGTTTACCAAAACTCCATTCCAGTCAAGTTATTCAACGTTACAGAGGCGCCACCTTGAGCTGAGCTTGACAACGGCACCCGGATGGGGGGCACTCAGTCCCTCAGGAATTGTAAACAGACACGCTCCAAGACTTCTCTCTGGCTGTTTTGGTGACAGACAACTCTGCTTAATAGCCAATCCCAGGTCCAAAAGTGCCCACTTTACAGCTAATTTTCCTAAATATCCATTGGTCCATTGCCAGAATGCTTTGCCAGGCTCATTTACGCTAATCACCGATGACAATCACTGTGTTTTTCTCCTTCAGTACCATTTCAGACACAACTTTGTGCAAGAGAAGGGCAAGCACATTGGAGCCAGGAGCATTCTGGATGACCCCAAGCTGCTGCACTGCATGCAGATGGCCAAGTTACAGAGCGAGCAGCAGTATAAGAAGGAGTCCCGAGACACCAGCTCCCAGTTCCACCTGGCTATGGACATGGTCAACCTGGTCCATGCCAAGAAGGCTCAGGCGCTGGCCAGCAATCAGGACTACAAGACCAAGGTCCACGCCTTCACTGTACTGCCGGATGACATGAAGGTGCAGTGGGCAAAGAAGGCCTATAAGCTGCAGAGCGAGGTAAGAGAGTCACATGGCATGCCTGCTAGAAACACCTACTTATAAGAAGTTAAATCCTGTTACCTCAGCCAAGGTTGGTCCTACTGTGCTGTTTTGGTAAGGCTGAACGCTCTACACCAGGGCTTCCCAGCCTTGGTCCTGGGGATCCCATGTGTCTTCTGGTTTTCGTTCCAACTAAGCTTTCAATTACTTAACTACACCCTTAAGTTAACTAATCATTTGTTTAATTAGACCTTTGTGCTTGTTTTCAGCTCTTAAACAGCTGCAGATTTCAAGTTAGCTGTAACATTTTATAAGTAACTTGAAATCTGCAACTTTCTAGGAGCTGAGAACAATTAAAAAGGTCTAATTAAGCTAATGATTACTTCAATTAAGGGCCTAGTTAAGTAATTGAGAGCTCAGTTGGAAAGAAAACCAGAAGACACATGGGGTCCCCAGGACCAGGGTTGGGAAGCCCTGCTCTACACTGTGGAACAAACAGAACAAGCAAAACACCAGACATTCCACTCCAGGAATAACGTTTAGTGTTTCGCAAATCGATTGATTACATACTGTATGCCTCCTCCTTTGCGTGTTTTTACAGAAACTGTACAAATCAGACCTGAACTTCATGAAAGGAGTGGGCTGGATTACAGCAGGAACCCCAGAGATCGAAACTGCAAAAAGGGCTGGAGAACTTATCAGTGAGGTAAGCAAACTGTGCCTTTATATACAAAGTACTCTGAAATCAGAGTGGGACATAGCCAGTGCCTAATGTAAACAGCTACAACAGAGGATTTCTTGGCATCACAACAGAATTCTGTATGGTCAGGTACACAGTTATTGCACATGCTACTGCATTTCTTTCAGCAAGTCTATTGAACTGTAATGGTGTTTGTTTCCTACATTCTTTAAAAAGGCTTTGATGACTATGACAATGTGTATATAGTTAATAATGGTTTCAATTTCAGTTTGTTCCTATTCACTTTGCAGAAGAACTATCGGCAGCACCCGGGCAGCCTGCAGTTCACCTCAGTGGCTGACTCTCCAGACCTGCTTCATGCGAGGAACAGCTACCTGCAATGCAATGAAGTACGACAGTCCGGCAGCAATTTGAACATGATGTATTTTAAAAGGTTGATCTGAAGAATCCAATTTGCTGTTCATTGAGAACAGAGGATGTTTTATGGGTAGTACAGTAGGAGCACAGATATCCCATCCACTTACAGTGCTTTTAAATTTGAGTATAATCTTACCCCCCATGTGATGGTATCTCCTCCTGCAGCAGGCTGGGGTTTTGACAGTCTTAACAGATTGAAAGAACTTCCCAGTGAACCAAGGCAAGCACAGTAAACTGTGTTAAATACATAGTAATGCACAGGCAAGCTTACCTGCAAACTTACCGTGGGTAATTGCAGACTAAGCAGAGTAGACAAAATTGAAAAATTCAATGGAAATAAAAAAACTGGTAATAAAGCAGTAACTTAGACCCATTTTGCTGTACCGTAGTCACTGCATTCAAAAAGACGTACATGAACACAATGCGAAATGTTCACAAGGCTTCTTTTTACAGAGGCTGTACAAGTCTGGGGATTCCGAGTCCATGCACAGATGCACCTTGCCTCCTGACCACCCCGACTTCATCAGAGCCCATCTGAACGCTCAGCACATCAGTGATGTAAGTCACGCATTCACAATGGAGTATAACCTGTTAACTGTTAAAGCACCATTCTTCTTATACTCCTCATTTGCTTCTGTAACAGAAAGCTTATAAAACGTCTTGGGACCAGATCAGATCTGCCCGCTTTGACTTTCGACTGGATGCCATCCCCTTCCAAACAGCTAAAGCATCAAGGGAAATCGCAAGTGATGTAAGTATTTCAAGAATCAATGCATGAACATGATTGTTGGTACTAGATACTTGTACAAAAACAAGCGCTACAGAGCGTGTTTCATTAGAGCCCATCCACAATGTAAATATGATCAAACCTCTTATAAATCATCATGCTTTTTTATGATATTTATCTAGGAGTTACACAAGTAAGGTAGGCTCAGGCTCTTCCCTTGGATTGCACTTTCTATTCATGTGCTTACCCTGAATTGAAAAGAGAATCCACATTTTGTTTTCAGTTCCGATACAAAGAGGCCTTCGTGAAGGATAAGGGTCAGCAGATTGGGTTCCGCTGTGTCGATGACGACCCCAAAATGAAACACTTCCTATCGGTCAGCAAACTCCAGAGCAACAACGAGTACAAGAAGCATTCAGAGGAGACCAGGTCCCAGTACAAGAGCCACAGCGATCAGCCAGGCTTCCTCCAAGCCAAGAAGAGTCAGGAGCAAGCCAGTGACCTGAGCTACAGATATATATATATATATATATATATATATATATATATATATATATATATATATATACACACAGTAGTGTGCAAATGTACTAATGTATTAGAACAACTCAAGATTTTATATCGTTTATATACCTACCTGCATGAAAACCTCAGTAATCAGTGATATAGAAACAATAGGCACTGAGGCTATGTGCTCCTTTTCTCTTACTATTTTAAATTAATTGCATGTTTGGCCTATTAAAGTCATCAATTAAATTAGACTAATTTGCCTATTTTGACAAAGGGCCCCATTATAAACACCAGCTGGATATGGTTTGGAATAGACTGCGAAGCACACAGCCTTAAGAACAACATTCTTTGTTTCGTTTTTCTTTTATCAGCAGGAGGAAACCAGAGAGGAATTTCAGCAAGCGGGGGTTAACCTAGATGCTACCGAGATCCTTCATGTTAAAAGAAAGAAAGTGCAAACGACTAAGAAAACTATGTAGAGTCCCTCAGGAATCCAAGTATAGTACTGTATGCTCCTGTGCTGCATTTAAATCACACAAGCGCTGTGTCTGTGCTCGGATTCTTAATGCCAGTTTAAACATGTCTATGGGACGTGTTTATGGGGCTTACTAATGTACTTTAAAGGTTTCAACACTAGTATTCATATTTATAATTTGTCATGATGAATGTTGCTTACTGGTTAATATCTGATATGTATTTAGAAATGATGTATGGCATGATCATGTACCAGAGAGACAAACAGCTGCTTTGTGTCACTTGCTTAAATGTTTAGCAGAGAGACGATACAATGCTTGTTTATCTACGATATGCTTTGGAAGGGTAAATAAAGACTTTGTTATAGCACACTGGTCGCTTCTTGTGGAATGTACTGCAGACGTTAAACAAAGTTATCTTCTGGTTTGTATGTACAGTGCAAAGCTTAATTACGAATACTGACAGATATAGTTTAGTTTACTTATCAAAAGAGAAAGGCAGACAATGATGTTGTATTATAACAAAAGGGACATTTTAGACGCAGACATTATAGAGGACAGTAATCATTGTAACACTAATACAATATCCCTTTTATGACATAAACAAACTACACAGGTTAATTATGCTGCAATGCAGATATTTATCACAGAATGCAGTAGCTAATTAATTTTAGACTTTATCCAGTCAACGAATTCAGTGACTCTGGCATAAATTCCAGGTTTATTTTTCAGGCCACACTGGTCTCCCCAGCTCACAACTCCGTAGATGAAATGCTTCCCATCATTCACACAAGTCAAAGGTCCACCCGAATCACCCTAGGGCAAAAGTAAGAGGATTCCACTGTAAACTTCAACATCTTCCTGTCCCGTTCTGTTCCTATCCCATTTGGGTAACGATGCAGGATAGCTGTATTGCATCGATTAGCATTCATAAAATAAAATACAAATCCAACTATGGACAACAAACCTGGCAGGAGTCGGGTCCACCCTTTAGGTTTCCAGCACAAAACATGCTTTTATCCAATCTGTTCCGGTATGATTTGTCATTATTGCAGCGCTTTTGAGAGATAAGTAACACTTTGGAATCCAGAAGCATGTTGGAAATGTGACCTTTAAGAAGAGACAGAATGTTGCTGTATGATTCCAGTTCTGATAACCGGTACTTTGCTGGTGATTTGGACATTTAATTCCTGTACATTCAAGTATTTGTTTTATTTATTTTTTTGGAAATGAGAGTGTGACAGAATAAATAGCTATGACGGTTGATGAAAGTATTCAGTAAAACAAAAAAAGGATTGTTTCAACAAGAACTGTCTTTGTCACTGCATTTTTGTTACAATGTTGACAAAGATGTACAGTGACACTGATGAAGAGCTGAAATGTTTGTCAAAATGTTGCCCCTTCCTTTTGCTTTCTGCAGTACTTAGTTCACACATAATAAAAAAGTTTAAATAAAATAAGACTTCAGACAAACTTGTTTCTGTTTTTCCCCATCCTGAAATGCTGCACTCTGTGCCATCAGCAAACGGGGAGTCTGGTAAGCAGGCAGTCTTCACATACCTCGTCTCCTTGGCACACTGACCACCAAATGGCTTCAGTTTAAGCAAAGCTAAAAACAATGGTGCACAGAAAGATTAACAGCATATATGCAATGACACTTCAGTAATAACAGTTTAAATCGCTAATAAAACGTGTAGCCAATTAACGTCTTCCAGTATGACATGCTAGTGCTTACATAGATGCTGTAAGCACTTAGTGAAAGATTTAACCTAAATGAATGAGATATACAGTATGCGTCTGGACCAAGGTTGGTCAACATGGTAACAAAAACATCACGACAGGATGGAGGTAAGTCCCAGCTTTCAAACGATTGAGGTAAACCAATGAGGGAAGAAGAGGAATGTTGTCTCTCTTATATATCTTAGTTAGGTAGCACATGTACAGTGGTGAGAACCTACCAATATCGTTATAGAGGGCATCTTCCATTTCTCTGTAGTTTTCGTGTTCGATGACATCCTCTACATCGAAGGACTGATCATAACGCTCCTGTTTTTCTATATCTTGACCCCCCAGTACAACTTTCATCTCGGACACAGTCTTTCCTCTAAACTTACCAAGAGAAAGAAGTATAAATAAAGGGTATATTAATGTTACTGCAGTCTTCCCAGGACACAGCCAAACAGAAGCTGCTCCCAGAATTTCCCTTCCAGTAAAATAAATAAATAAAAAGAATAGATAAACATGAATAAACAAACAGTAACACTGCCTGTTATTTGTTTTGTAACTAATACAATAACATGGGAATAAAGCCACCTGCAACTTCAAGTAAAGACACCTACTCTGTGCAGTGGGCTGCAGTTAAAACCCAGCATGCCTTTATTAAGGTTCCCCCGCACAAATGACTTGGCTGGTCTTCAGCTTCACTTTTGATTTGAAGAGATGCCTGCCAGGGGTGTGCCCCCGGAATGGCTTTTCTTCCCCCATAGATTCTTGCTCTAATTATCTTGGGTTCCGGAATCCCACAGGTAGCAAACATCCCAGCTGCAATAGCAGAAGGTTCCTTTGAAGGCATCTCTGTTGGACCTGGGGATGGTGAAATTCAGGATATATAGATGCTGGCTTGCATGATGCACCTAATATGAAACGTGTCTTTCTATAGCATATATACAGCAAACAAACAAAGAACAATGTGCAAAACAGTCATCTAGTTTCCCTGATTGTTATTAGCACTAACCCTGGACTACCTTACCTAATTTAACATGAGGTAGACTAGTACTAATCAGGGTCTGTGAAACCAGACATACTGTCTGCAACAAGCTTGGATTACACTTCCCTTTTATTTGGCATTATACTCAGTGACAAATTGCCCTTTATTGAATGTAGCCATTAAAAAGCCGGGAGTGCAGTGAGAGTCTTGATTTGGAGTATTAAAGGAACCTGCCAAACATAGTATGGCCAGACTTTTATAGTCCATTTAAAATGGTGTCATATACCGCACTGTCCCAGTACAGATATTAGAAACCAGCTTATTTAATCTTTCCAGTACTTCTGAGGACAAACAAGTCAGCCATACCTGGAGCAGTAGGTAAAGACAGTCTGCACTGTGTAATGTCACAATATTTCCATTTCAGCTGATTTCTTTTAATTTTTATAAAACACCATGGCTTTATGTCAGAATCCGGATTTCTAGGTGGAAAATGTCATTGTTAAACTTTCAATTTTGTTTCAACAACAGTACATGCAAACCTCTAAATAGGGCCTATAGATTTTAACACAGGTAGTCATTAAGAGTTTATGAATATATTAGTTCACCAAGTTCATAACATGATATTACTTGTGCCTGGTGTTTGTGAATAGATTTGTGGTGATAGGTAAGCCTTAAAAGAGTACTTGACCACTTTCTTAGGGACACAAAGGGATACGTTCTTACCTGCAATATCTGTGAGACCCAAGACCTTCTTCGACACTGATATTCTCTTTAAGAACTTGATAAGAGCTCCAATACAGGCAGCGTGACCCATCCTCTGCAGAACTAACATTACCTCTATATGTTTCTCCATTGCCCTCATAACAGTCATCCTTACCTAAACCCCCCCACCCAAAAAAAAAAAAAAAATAGTAAATAACTATGAAAATAACAGCAAATTTGAGGCACATTCAATACTTTCATGTATGTCCTTTTTGGGTCTTACAAATAACCAGTACTGACAAAGTCATGACAAACGATAACACTGTATTATTATTATTATTTATTTCTTAGCAGATGCCCTTATCCAGTGTAACTTACAATTGTTACAAGATATCACATTATTTTTAGATACAATTACCCATTTATACAGTTGGGTTTTTACTGGAGCATTCTTGGTAAAGTACCTTGCTCAAGGGTTCAGCAAGAGTCAAGAGTCCAGAGCCCTAACCACTACTCCACACTGCTGCCCTATGTATGTATTTAAGAAGTTGCCAAATGTTTGTTCAATATCCCATTACTTACCCACTTCACAGAAGTCCCCCCTGAAGGGTTGTGGACAGGTGCACGTGAATGTGGACCTCGTCCTGCCCTCGGTGCAGACTCCCCCATTTCTACAGGGGTTGGGGTGACACGTTGAAGCAACTGGAACATTCAGAAAACTCATTCAGAAAAAAAGTAATTTATTACTCTGGTCTTGTTTTCATTGCACTGACTCCCAGATCACCGTCTAGTTTTGTTTTAAACTTCTTCAGCTTCGAATGGCCTTGCACCACCATACCTAACTGAAATGTTGTCTATACCACACTATGCAGGGGGTTGCTGCATTTTTCACCAGGACTGAAATGTCTACTAGCAGGTTATTATTATGCCCCTTGCCTTTGGAACACCTGTTTCAATCTTCAAACCACATGAAGGCAAATGTGTCTGAAGTGTATTTGAAGTTTTTACTGTAGAGTAAGAGCGGCGCTGCTTCTTTTAATAAAGCACTGCGTATTGTTTCATGTACTGTATAGGCTGCCTGACTGCCACAGTATATAATACAAATGTTCCTTGAAATGAAAGGCTTTCACAAACGTATCTTACTTACCTTTCCTGCAGTTTGGCTGCTGATAAGGATGTCTACACTTGCACTCATAATATGGCGCAGTTGAAGTGATCACGCAGTCTCCCATCCCGCATTTAGCAGATTTGCAAAAGTTAGTAACTAAAAAAAAGGTAACGTTTGTAAGCTTGCAGAATGGATCTCAACACACTAAGTAAGCAGGTGGTTTACAGTTTGAAATATGTGTCGTTACCTTTCTGGCAGTTCTTTCCTGTGTAGGGTTCAGGGCAGTCACACCTGTAGGTGCCTCCTCTTGGCTCACAGGTTCCATTATTCTGACAGGGATTGGGTTCACATCCATCTGCAGTCAAATCAACACACATTTGCTGTTCTGTGCCATACTTGAAGACTGGCCCTCTTTGACTAGACCCAGCAATGCTCAATGGGATTGAGAGCTGGGGACAGTCTGGGGCTATCAACCCCAAACCCTAATGTTTGCACCTGTGTTAATATGACCACTAGAGTGTCCGCCAATAATTCCTTCCCCCACTCAATCAGTAATTTTTGCATTTCTGTACAAACTCACTGTTTCAAAAGGGAAAACACATGATGGAATGATAAGCTGATTAATATATCTTATGCAAAGTCATTGGGTAGACAGCATTCTTATAAAAGCAAATCAACATGTAAAGGTCTAATCCCTGGTTTTATTTATTTATTGATTAAGGGTCAGAAATAGTTTAGAACGGATTGAAATGTTCATAAAAGTATCAGACATGGACAAATTCCTTTTTACTTACTTTCAGTGTCTATATAGTCATATAACCAGTCGATGGCATCAGTAATGCCAGCAGCATCTCCTCCACCATAGTCATCTCCGTACAGGTATGTATCTGAATCTTCGTTTAATATATCAGACAGGGCTGTGTGCCAAAAGAAAACGCTCATGGGTAAAATAAGAAATGTGTCAGTCATAAGCAGCTGGCAGAATGAATCATTTTTTAAATGAAAAAATCATGCAATGAAGTGGATTCAGGTTGAGGAAACACGTTCATTTAATGTATTAAGTTTGACAAAATGTCCACTGAAAAAAGCTTTATATTGCTATAGGAGCAAGCCACCTAATAAACAATAGTGCTTGCATTTGGAAGACACATTCATATCAGACATTGCGTTAAAAATCCCTGGCTGAAAGGCATTTTTGCAGCTCTTTATTAAAATCCCCCTGTAATGGACAGCATAGTGCTGATCTACACTAAGCATTTTAACAACAGATTTTTATAAACAGCAGGAAACCCTTTACAACAAAGAGGAATTGGAAGTTTCAAACTCTTTAATGAATAACCCTGCCATGCTCTGCTTAGTAATACTATATCAGAGTTGTGACAGATATAACACTGACTCTCAACCATGTGTCAGGCAATTCTAGTATTGTTGGACTTCCAGTACAGACAGATCAGCAAAGATTCCTCTCGTGTTTGTTTGAAATAAGGTGTGCCGAATAAAAGAGAAATTTACTTACTGTCAGTTAAGTCCTGGATTGCATCTAAAAGTACAAACTGCAAGAGAACACAGTCTTCAGAATCAACCATTTTAAACCCCTTTTCAGTAAAATTATAGCGTCAATGGATTTGTGTATACACACCTAAACTCATCACATTGAGGTAACCTGTGCACCGTTTTATATACTCAGTACAAAGACCTCTACATTTGTTTCAATTCCCTACTCTTACTGGTGGTGAGCTCATGGTTTACGGAATTGTTCCATGCATGTTTTGTTTTTATGTCCTTCAAGCATAACCCATATTCATTAAGCCCAGATAAATAACTGTACTTACAGATGAAGATACCACAGGAAGCAGTGCAATGAACAGTGTTAGACCCCAATGTGAGAATACCCTTTTTTTATACATTTTCAACAGCGGGTATCATTTAAGGTGCAACAACAACAAACAAACAAAAAAGATAAAAGACAAAGATCTCGATCACCTGAAGTCTTGCAGTCAGCTGAGAATAGTTTAAATGTTTAAATTTTTTTTTTCTGTTGATTTTAAATGTCATTATCTTTCCACATCCAATCATGAAATAGCCTACATGGGTCAATGGCCCGAAGCCGATAAGGTAAACACACTCCCCTGACCTTTAGTTGCATTACTGCAAATCTTTCTTTTTGAAACCTCTTTTATGGATACAAGAGAGAGCCCTTTTTTTTTTATAAGCGCACTACTGAATTTCCCCATTGACTGATGCATTCACGTCTAGTTTTCTACAGCACATGTATTGACATGCATGGGTGCATGGACAAAACTTGGGGATGATTTTTATTTTATGTATATTATGCCGATTATTATCCTCGCTGGAGATGAAAGGGAATATAGTGGAGGCGGTCACATGAATGTCACACTTCACACATTATTACATATATCTGGTAAAATGCTTATCCATCTGTGTATCACACTTATCTGGAGAATGGCTTGTCAAATTGTGATTACATATTGAATTGCTAACTCTCACTGTGTTCTGTACGTGCTGATGACAGCCATCATGCTCATCTACTTTTTCATCATACTGATTACTATGATATGGAGTTTACACCTGTAGCAACGGGAGGGGGAGGTGTTACTGACATACTTGTTTTAGTTCTATTAGTGTATTAACAGGTCCTTTCTCCAATGCATGTATTTGTGCATCATCTGTCTGACCATCTTAATTCACTGCAGCAACAAATAGGTTGTGATGGGAAATATTGTGTTTTTATGAAATACAGTATTTATTCCAGATTTTCACATCATAGTCATCAAGAGAGTATGGAAAATGATGCCCCTTATAATAAAGGCATTCATTGTGTACAACACAGTAAATCAGACATGAGATGAGACGAGAATTGGCCATGTAGCTGAATCTGAGAATGCAGCAACTAATTCACTTTTGAATTGATCCAGTCAACGAATTTAGTGACTCTGGCATAAACTCCAGGTTTATTTTTCAGGCCACACTGGTCTCCCCAGCTCACTATTCCATAGGCATATTGCTTCCCATCTCTCTCGCAGGTCAATGGTCCACCGGAGTCACCCTGGGGGAACATGGTCTCATTAATAACCATCTTAGTGCTCTACATTGCTTCAAATGTGTCCAGCAGCAGCTGGCTGCTACATTTCCTGGACCAAATTTTCACCACAGTTTTGTTACAGAACAAGCCAGAATAAAACCAACATAACTTGTAAGAGCTTGTAACTAAATACAGAAATACAGTATGGTGTAAACTTTACACTAGGGACACAGCTTTGTGTACACTGCACCTAATTACATTATTATTACACTGCAGTTACATACAGCATGTTACTACAATTTAACTACAGACTTCCATATGTAATTCCTGTGTGACAGGTGTTGACAGTGGACTTTATAAAGCAAAGCGCTATTAGCTGATTGTTTAATAGCCATTAAATGTGTAGAAGCAATTGCAGCCACACCACTGTGGCACACATCTCCTGATCAACCTTCATGTGTTTGGAAGTGACTGGTGACACAGCAATGTCACATCATAAAGGAGTCTAGGAGTTATTACGAACAAAGAATGAATAAAATCATCATGTACTTTTATAGTTAGGCTGATTATGAATTATTAAATGTGTATCTCAACATTTGTCTGTTTTGGTTTTGTTAGATACTGTATATGTACATACATACATACATAAGATAGATAGATCGATAGCTAGATAGATAGATCTAACAAAAAAAGGCAAATGTTGAGATACATTTAAATGTAATCGTTTGTTATCAGATCATTTGTCTATGTTTAAGAAGTGAATTCTCCTGATAACAGAGAAATAACTGACCTGGCAGGAGTCAGGTCCACCCTCTAAGTTTCCGGCACAAAACATGCTGTTATCCAATAAGCTCCCGTAGATGTTTCTGTCCTTGCACCGCTCCTGAGAGATCAGTAGCACTTGAGCATCCAGCAGTTGGTTGGAAATGTCACCTTGATAAACAAACAAAGAATGTAACTGGTAATGGGACACAAAGATGAATTGTACTATTTGAGATAGCAAAGTATGAATGAAGCGGGTCTCAAACAGGCTCACTTTAACATTGTGATTGTAATGAGGAGGCTGGGATCAGGTATGGAGTGTGTGTGTCATAAACAGATTAGTTATATTTCATATGATTTCAAGAAGAATGATCAGCTTTTAATTCCCACTTTGCACAGGCTTTTCAATAAAGCTGTTTCCAAATTGTTGGCATAATAGAAGGAGATACAAGAAGGGAGCCAGCCAAATGCTCACAAACTAAAAGCAAAAGCTTCAAGTAAACTCTAGGAATCGGTAGAGTGCGAGAGCAGAGCACATTTTTCATGGTCAGAATGGAGGAACCTGCATCAAGGGCAGGGCAGGACTCTGACATCCAGAGACACTCAGGAGGGAGTTTCTTTCTGAAGAAACACGGTCTTGTTGTGTTTATTCTGAGAGGGATACAATCGTCTCAACAGCAGAAAACTAGCAAGGAGTACTACTAGAAGAACAAATTTATTCTACTAACTGTTTTTATTAAACTCAAATAATGTGCCTCTACTTGCAGCCGTATCAGTTTCACCAAACAAATAAAAACAAAACTGACAATTAGGCATTAAACCAACCTTTTTCTGTTTTTCCCCATCCTGAAATACTGCACTCTGTGCCATCAGCAAACGGGGAGTCTGGTAAGCAGGCAGTCTTCACATACCTCGTCTCCTTGGCACACTGACCACCAACTGGCTTCAGTTTAAGCAAAGCTAAAAACAATGGTGCACAGAAAGATTAACAGCATATATGCAATGACACTTCAGTAATAACAGTTTAAATCGCTAATAAAACGTGTAGCCAATTAACGTCTTCCAGTATGACATGCTAGTGCTTACATAGATGTTCCAGCACTTTGTCAAAGATTTAACCTACAATTAATGAGACACGATACAGTATGATGCGCCTGGACCAAGAGAGGCCAGTTTGTTTTTTACATTGAGCTACACTTTATGCCACATGTCTCTAACTCATAGAAGGTTGCTCTTGCTCAACATGGTACTGTATGCCAACAACAAGTGAAAAGGTTAGAGGTCTTGTTCTCTGTACTGTTATTTAGCTGCAATTACTTAAATGATCACCCCCCACATCCACCCCATTTTACGAGTAAAAAACTATTTAAACTATTGGAGTAAACAGATTTTACCCTGCGTGAGAAATCAAGAGAATAGACTTCAATAAGAAAGCAAAGTAGTGCATGAATTTGATGGGAACTTACCAATATCATTATACACGGCCTCCCCTATATCAGTGTAGTTTCCATGAACGATTGACTTTTCAACGTCAAAGGTCTGATCTTCTGGCTCATTTTTTTGTAAATCTTGACCCCCCAGTACAACTTGCACTCGGGATGCAATTCCTCTAAAACACCCCCCAAAAACATAGAAACATATGAATGGATTGCTTAAATGTATGCACAACAGTCTGCTGTAAATGTACCAAGTCTGCTAGGAACAATACATCCATATACTGCATTGGCTACACTGTATTATAGTTAAGTGGTAAACACTGGGCCCATCAATTGCACAATACGATGCCTTCTGACAAAGTCTGAGGGAGGCTGTCATCTCCAAGTACACAAAACGTATCTTCTAGTTAAAGTTATTATATGATACTGCTCTTTGGTCGTTCTTTGTTTTAAGGAATTTAAGTGCCAGTTCCAGTTGGACAATGGGTTCTTCATTGCTTTATCCAAACTGTACCATGATGTTTTATCACGGCGCAGCAGGGTTCGGAATTCCAATTCAATCCAAAATTTCCTCTGGTCACAAAGCAATCATTCTACAACTTACATGCATCACATCACACACTATAATCATCTTCAAATGATGAATGCGTGGGCTCTATTCACAAATCATTTAACCCATGATTCAACACCAAGACAAGACACTTACACCACACAGTGTGCTGCAGTTAAAACCCAGCACGACTTGATTAAAATCCCCCCACAATAGTGACGAGCGATGTTGTTTGGATGCTTGCTTTGAATGGATGCCTGCCATGGGTGTGCTGCAGGAATGGCCTTTAGTCCACCATAGATCCTCTGAGCTGCCTTGGGCTCTCCAATGCCACAGGTAGCAAACATCTCTGAGGGGGCTGCAGTGGCTGGTCCCTTTGGTGAATCTTTGGGAAGTTCCTCT
The DNA here is from genome assembly GCA_030684275.1 of Acipenser oxyrinchus oxyrinchus. NCBI lineage: Eukaryota > Metazoa > Chordata > Actinopteri > Acipenseriformes > Acipenseridae > Acipenser > Acipenser oxyrinchus. The sequence goes on along the minus strand of CM060257.1, from coordinate 52,010,736 downwards.
GAGGGCCCTTTTGGAGGCACTGGAACTGGACCTGGGCGTACTGTAGTTGAAAGCCCACACAGAGAACACAATGATGAAAACATCTTCTATGTTTATATATCGCTCATTATTGTTAACATGCTTGGGAGTCACTATGAAGGCAGTCTTTGATACAGACGCTGCAGTGCCAGCAGTGTGGGGTGAGACTCTTAGCTGACTAAGATAGTACAGTACGCTTTGTTGAAAGAAAAGTTTTTAAACCAGCATAGTTCATTTAGTTTACTTCTATAAAACACATAAATACAAATGTAAAATGAAAATGTAAAAAATAAAAGGTAATAGGGTCCATACCTGCAGGTTTAGATGGAGATTGTTCACACTGTCTGATGTCACAATATTTCCATGTCACTTTCTTTTTGTTACTTTTTACAAAGCACCATGGTTTAATTTCAGAATCTGGATTCCTACAGCAGTTGGAAAATGACATGTTATAAAATGCCAGTTTTGTTCATAGTAATAGCAAAAGTGTATGTATTAGCTTACCACAACAAATGTACTTCAACGGTGGTGATTCATTAAGAAGAGGCATATCAAGTTCCTTGGGCCGGGTTTTCAAAACTTTGGTAATCGGATTTCCTCGATCGATCTGGATTATATTGTGAAATTGGGTTTGTCAAAACATCAAAATGCGACCGGGATTACTGTGATAAGGATTTCGTTTTGGTAATACGATCGCACTTTTAATCACAATTAAATGTTGCAATTGGGTTTTTCTGAATTTAAAAGAGGAGATCAGGATTACTTTGATCCAAAATACCAGGATTATTGTGAGCCTACTGCGAAGGTGGATTTAGCTTTTAAATGATCATAGAACATCAATATTTGGTTTGAATTGACATAGCAAAAACAAGCTATATGTCCAAATAGAGTGTTAGAATATAATATCATTTATATATTTATTTAAGTTTTGTATCCATGCAAGCAAAAAGGAAAACACATATTTATTATTATTATTAATTATTTCTTAGCAGATGCCCTTATCCAAGGCGACTTACAATTGTTACAAGATATCACATTATTTTTACATACAATTACCCACTTACACAGTTGGGTTTTTACTGGAGCAATCTAGGTAAAGAACCTTGCTCAAGGGTACAGCAGCAGTGCCCCCCCCTGGGATTGAACCCACGACCCTCCGGTCAAGAGTCCAGAGCCCTAACCATTACTCCACACTGCTGCCATGTTTGTGCAGAAATAAAGATGTGGTGGGAAATTACATATTTATTTCATATTACAGACATATTAATGTGTACGTCAAAATAAATGGTCAAGTATTCAATGGAGGATCCTTCTAGAAGCAATTCTTTACAATGGCATCCCTCACTGCCCATCCAGCAAGACGATCCTCCACCTCCCATAGCTGAAGATTCATTAGCCTTTCCATCTAGATCTGGAACCCATGACAGTTCACAGGAAAATGTACGCTCAGGTGTAAGAAAGAGACGCCTGTATCTCACTACACCAGCAGGAGAAGGCGACAGGAAATATACGACTTTAGTTCAAAAAGAGACTGAACCGGCACAAGTTGAAATACGACTGACAAAACTGAGACAAGTTGAGGCAAAACTTCACATACACCTCCATAAAGCTCGACTGAGAGGTGCTGGACTCCCGACCGACGAGGAAGACGATGAAGATGTCTAAAAACACAGATCCTTTTTTCAAAAGTTTTATTTTTATTCAATTTAGAATTAGTTATTTAATTTCTGCTAAGTAGGCATAAATAAAATAACCATTATTTGCATGTGTTATATGTGTATTAACAGTAAAAGCGATTTGTGTGATTTTTGTTAAAATAATAATATAAAACAAAATAAATAAAGTTGTGTATTACTCATTATTAATCACAATCTTATTTATTTTGTTAAATTAGGTTATAGCATAAATAATGGCCTCTTAAAAAAAACAACAACAACTATAAACTATTAAGAACTAACCTACTTCAAAAAACTGGATTTTGTAAGTATTTGTTATCTGGATAAATGTAATCCAGCAGTGACATTTTCTGAAAAAACGGACCAAAATGATCCAGATAAAAGTAATCTCGATCACAAAATATAGGATTACAAAATCAGGATCCAGATTAAAAGTTTTGAAAAACCGGCCCTTTGGTGATCATAAATTTAACACAAAGTAACTGGCAACAGACATCCTTATAGTCAAGATTGTCTTTCAACAGCCAATCAGATGAGTGTACTTCCAGTCCAGGTGGAATAAGAAAACTTAGAAATCTGTACATTTTTACAAAATGTACATTACCTGCAATATCTGTGGGATCCCTGACTTTCTTCAATACCACGAAACGTATTAAAATCTCCTTTATAAACTCGGTACGAGTTCCAGTGAAGGCATGGAGAACCATCCTCTGCATGATTAACTTTGCCACTGTATGTTTCTCCATTGTTCTTATAACAGTCATCCATCCCTAATAAAAAACATTTTAAATAACACAGTAAAACAGAAATCAACACCCCCTCCATGGAATCGAATATTTGAGAATTACGAAGACCTGCGGTAAATTTAATGAGCCTTGTTTGTTGGCTTCCCTAGCAACAGTCTAGAATAGATTTGTGAATACCAAACTGCATTTCAAAACAGGTTTTTAAAATAACTGAGGCGTTTATGCTTCGTCCACTGGGCCCGCTGTTCTTTAAATGGCAAGTCACCTGTTGCTAGGCAATAACAAGGATTTACTCTTGCATGGTTTGTACAATGGTGTACTCTGAATGAAAAGAAAAAAAAAAACGGTTCTTTAGATTAGAATGGAATTTGCAAAATTAATTTTACTTACCGATTTCACAAAACTCCCCCCTGAATGGCGACTGACAAGCGCATGAAAATGTGTGTTTTTTATCCTTGATGCACCTTCCTCCATTTTGACAGGGGTTTGGTTGACACACTGGTACAGCTAGAAAAAAGAAGTTGAGGAAAAAAGAAAAGGCGTGGTTCGTATAAAAGTTTCTTTCAGACACGAGTGGCAGAGCTGCTCAAATGCAGTAGACTTCACCTCTGGAAGGAACACATTCGTAAATGGACACAACTAAAGCGCACCAAGAAAATATATGTTTTTGTACACTTTTACACCAAAAAAACCCCCAAAAAGTTACTTACGTTTTTTGCAGTTTGGAGGCTGAAAAGGGTATCTGCATTTACATTGGAAATACGGTGGAGTTGAAGTGATAACACATTCTCCTTTTCCACATTTAGCCTTTTTGCACGCAGCATTTACTGAAATAGTAAAAAGAAAGACTCAGTTTATAAGCATGTGGAATTGTTCTTGATAGAGCCACCCAGCATCCAGTTTCCTGGTCAGATTTCCTCCTGTTCACGCACTGCACTTAGAATGATGTTAAAACTTATGCTGTTGTAAATATAATATTATAGTAATCTTGCTCCACGTATCAATCACTTTTAACCTACAACATACAAGTGATTCAGGAAGAAAGTGTAAAATTGTTCACGTAGGATCTTTGCCATGCTTGAAACTTTTGTTTGTGTTGTCTCACAATGAGGAGCTCGTATCAGAGGCCACTCTGGTTCTACACTCTTGGCTATGCTATACAGGCACAGCGAGTGCATGTTTGATAGGCCACTCTGGTTCTACACTCTTGGCTATATGATACACGCACAGCGAGTGCATGTTTGTTGGTGAACTTGGTGAAGGTGGCTTACCTTTATGGCAGTTCCTTCCTGAAAAGGGTTCAGGGCAGTGACACTTGTATCTTCTTCTTCTTGCTTCGCAGACACCATTGTTCTGACAAGGATTTGGATCACATCTCTCTGCAGACACAGTCAATAAAATAACATACTCTTTGAGCACCATGAATGCAAACTATGAATTCTCTGAACAGAATATACTCATTCAAATGATAAATGTAAAAAAAGAAGCAATTGTTATTATTAAGATACAGAATTTGTAAAGGTAAATACACCTGTCTGCGCATTATAAAACTACTAAAATCTTGACATTCTCTTTAAGGTCCTTGTTGCATGACCCACAAAAGGGCATGTGGTATGGGCATGGGCAATGTACAAATGTAACAACCTTCCTTTCATTGTGTAATAAAGACACTACAGTGTCGGCAGCGATAATACATTTCAAAACAATTCAATACTGTATTAAAAATATCAGAGATTATTTGAATTAATGGTACGATATTCAGATGGTCTGTATTAAAGAAAAGCAAACCCGTTTTTGTTCACTTACCCTCAGTTCCTACAAGATCATATAGCCAGTCAAGCACAGTGCTTGTGTCTGCTGGCCCATAATCAAACTCCTCTGCATCGTAATCTGCCTCTACGTTGTCATGCAAGGCTGTGTGCCAGAAGAAAATGAGAGCAGACACGTTAGCAGATAGCTCTCCCGTATTTAACAATATTATCTGAAGCATGAGGTGTGCAGAGGAACTCATAGATGTACTAACCATCAACGGTGTCCTTGACAACAGGAAGAACAGTAAACTGCAAGAGAATATAGTCTTAATATCTCAGCGTCATCTATTGCCAAATACATAGTGGTGAAAATAACTTTACTTACCTGGATAAAGCATAACCATACAACCCCTTGCCTATTTTGAGAGGCATTTTTGTTTCATTACATTAGTATTTTGATTCAAATACTGTATAGGAACAGAATTCTGCAAACATTCAGAGCACTTTCTGTTACGCTTATAAATATAAAAAGCGTGTGGAGATTTGCACGCTACACCTCCTTGAATGAAATAGTAAATCATATTACTGACAGTAATAATACCCTCCCCAGAAATTACTTACCGATGAAGACAGATGCAGCAGCGTAATGCACAGTGCTAGTCTCACAGGTTGAAATGCCATGTTTTTAGGAATTATGAATGGCTGTTGCAGTCAAAAGCTGCTCTTGGAAGATTCAGACACAAATGGCAGGCAACTGTTAACTATTTAACAGTTTACTTTTTTCACTCATTTGGTATTCATGCTGATGTTCTACATCCAATCATGAGCTTTTTTTAAATACTAACATGCATGTGCCAATGACCAAAACCTGATAAGATAATAAGCAAACTCCCCTTTTTTTAAGGTATCCTTCTGCTGCATTAAAATCAACAAACAGTTGCTTTCTTTGTTTAGTATATTTAAGCACAATAATTCTGAATATATGTGTAGTGAATGTATTCTATCCATAGCATTGTTTTACTGAACAATAAAATACAAAATGCATTAGAACCAATCACCTTTGGTTTACAGCACTTCAAAACAAACCGAATCTACTTCTGTAATCAAAGAACACGTTATGAATACAAAGAGAATTGAATTTAGCAAGGCTGCATTGTTTTATATATACATACAGGTTACATTATCTTTTACAAAAAAGGGATTTGCGGGGCAGTCATTATGTAAACAAACACCTCCCACTGCACATTAATTATGGATAGATGATTGGATTTTAGAGTCCCGGTATACCGTCATAATGCCATTTCTATATAGAATACCCAAGAACCCTGTGTGTGGTGCATTACAATTGCTGACCAGCATATTGATGGATTGTGTAACAATATGATTACTATCTTCTACAGTATCTTCAATGTAGTATTTATTTTTATGAAGAGACTTTTTAATCAAATGAACTGGTGAAGAGTTACTTAAGATTCATAATACTTTCAAATACAATGATGTCTGATATAGGTGTAATTACGCTTGCAGTCCTTGTCTGTTGAGTTTTTTTTAAAAGGATGACTGGATTTTAAAATTGTACATAATGTACTTTAAAGACTCACAATACCTTTTTTGTGAAACTCTGCATTTACTCAAAATCGCAATTAGACTTTGGATATAATATTGATTGAAACTTGAGTTTGTTTTAGATTACTGAACTGTAAATGATTCTTTGAAAAACAAAGAGGGTTAGTTCATAGTACACGGAACAAAGTATTGCAAAATCATTGCTGAAGTGAAAAGCAAACCAAAGTAAGTGCAGTGAAACGCATGTGGGAGATGCTTTGGGGTAATAAATGCATTTCAGTCACGAAGTCTGGGTTCAGTTCAGGCTTGGGTTCCCTTATGTGCTACAGTGCAGGAAAGGAAGTAGCTGCAACTTCTATTCCTGCATTGTATGCCATACAAAGATCTAAACGTTTTTCAACAGAAAGGGGATCACTGATGATACTGCTAGTGCTAAGAAAATTTAATTTACACCCTCCGTTAGCACTTACTTAAATAAGGACAAGTGCTAAGGGTGGCACCCACTCACATCCGGTCTCTAAAGGAAAAGCCAGTACATTCATTTCGTAAATCATACCCTGAACACAGTGCTTTTCACTATGCTTGCCCAAAACTTTTGGTAAAGCATGTCATGCCAGTGTGGCAAAAGGAAATGTATTTAAAAACAAAAGATATTTACACATTTACAGTACGTATATAAAAACATTTATTGTAATACATTTTTTTTTCAGTAGTGTGCAAAAAAAAAAAATGCATCTGGTTTCCATGCAGATAAAAAGATTTGGATAATAGAAGACTTTTTAACAGATTGTTATGAAGGCTGTAATTATGCAGTAAGGTACAGGTTTTCCCCAAGAATGAACCAAAGGAATAATGTGATAAAAAACAAACAAACAAAGTATTTATCAAGTGTCGCATTCCTGTGACATACTCCCATTTAAAAATAAAAATGAATAAAGACCAAATTATCTGAACCAGACCACCTTGTCTCTCGCATTGTGCTCGACAGGCAATGTGGACCATGGCTCTTTGACTTAAACGATACGTGACAAGAATTATGATTGCACAGAGCACAGAGTACATTCAGTAAGAGCTTTTTACAATACTTATGAAGGCAATGTGGCAACCAGAAGCAGATCATTTCCTTGACTTTACTGTAAAATGTTAATGCTGTACATTCCAAAACAAACACCACAATGGGTCCCTAAAACAGGGGGGGGGCAAACTCCAGTCCTCGAGGGGGGGGCCACATGGTCTTCTGGTTTCCATTCCAACTTAATCGCTCAATTAACTTAACTGATCTAATTATTTGTTCAATTGGAAAGATTTAATATTTTTTCAAGGTCTTTTGCAGTTAAGGATTTAAAAATGCACTTGATTCAAGGTACACGACCTATAAACCATTCTGAGGCCTGGATAGACGTGTTAAAGTTGTCCATTTAATCAAATAATTAGAACAATTGAGTAATTGAGAACTCGGGTGCAACGAAAGCCAGAAGACACTGCGGCCCTCCAGGAACTGAGTTTGACACCCCTGCCCTAAAATGAGGGTTAGTTCCTCACATGTTAAAGGACTGTAGAATCTCAGACACATTCTAATCAGAATCAAACCATTTTAGAAAAGTACTTGATTTTGCAGAGATATCCCCATGTTTTTAACTTTCTTGGAAGCAAGTTAGAAAAGTGCAATTATTTTATTTGAAGCAGATTAAACTTTACACCAGGGATGTCCAAAGCTGGCCCTTCCACTCCCGCTCTTTGTACCAACTCATTGAGCCAATTAAACCTCCATCCTGACCCTGAAATAGTTGTATCATTTTACCAGTTAAACTTGGAGTGGAATGGCCCCCCAGGATCGTGACTGGACGACCCCCCTGCTTTACACAGAGGCACCCAATAGTGTGTGTATATGTACATGTGACTTCATGCAAACTTCTCTATACCGTCAACTGAAGTCAGGAATCTTAAAGTCTCACTTGTACAGGGCCTATTTATTCAACATGACATTATTGATATTTTTGGTATTCAACAGCCCTATTGTATAAGGCAAGTGTCCACTCTAGGCTTCCACACTGAAGAACGTGTTCTGGAACATGGCTCTCCCTGCTTTGTACAAAACAAGGGTTTACAATATTTGGAATATTTGGACCAAGTGGCTTGAAACAACTTTAATATGTTCTGGACTTGCTTGGGTTGAACACCTACAGACATTAGTGCTATTGTTTGATCGATGAACTGCTTTTCAGCATACTGTATGTAATAATACTGTCACTATTAAAACGGTTTGATACTGCTATACAGAGTGTTTTAGCGTGTTCCATTTCTCATTTCCAGCTAGGCTTATCCAGTGTTTCACAGTCTTTTATACATTATGCATAGTTAATATCTGTCTTTGTTATTCATGGCTTTGTTTTGCAAATATAAAGGCTTTTTTTAAAAAAAAATTTTAAAGCAGGTTTCTGATAGCTTGGATGCTGAATGTTTGTAAGAGAATTCTACACATTTTGAATGACAGGCAAAGTGCAACGGTCCTTTTTAAAAAAAATATATACTTTAAAAAAAAATTAAATTTTACAAATGATCTCAACCACTCACATTTTTGTTCTTTACATCCAAAAAAACACTGGCAATCTACAACGGTGATTGATTCCTTTTCGTCCTGTTTCTACGCTGGTGAAGCAGTGTTTTAAAATATCCCCACATGAATAAAGAAGCTGGGTAGCTTAAACAAGCAAGAAGATTGAAAAAAACTATACATGCGTGTGTTATGTACAATTCAATATCAGCAGCATTAAAATGCCAAAAAAGCACTTCCAACGTCTTAAAGGGATCCTCTTAATAAATAAGGCACCAGTTCTATTTATTTGCCTCCTGCTTCCAGAGTTGCTTCAAGTGTACTCTGTCTTCCTGATGTAGTTGGAAGGTACATATCCTCTCCTCCCCTCCACCTCTCCCAGCCACCACTCCTTATTCCCGTTCATGTCGTGAAATTCAATGATCTTCACCCGCTGGTGTGCACATATAGTCAGCTCGTTCGCACAGCGTGCATCGAAGGAGTAGATGGCGTAGTAAATCTGTAGAACAAGAAGAAAGTAGACGTTTAGTTACTCTGCAAGGACAAAAACTCCAGCTACAGTAAAAACACAGACCATTTTCAGTAAGATGACTGGGAATCCCTTTTATTCAGCAGCAAATTGGAGAAGGCATTGTTTTGTCATAATATGTGCTTATATTACAAAGCAGATCATTTATATCCACTTTGCAGTCTCTAAGGGAGCATGCTCAGTGATTCACAGTGAAGTACACTGTAGAGTGTGTGCTGTCCGCTGTCTCTAAGGGAGCATGCTCAGTGATTCACAGTGAAGTACACTGTAGAGTGTGCGCTGTCCGCTGTCTCTAAGGGAGCATGCTCAGTGATTCACAGTGAAGTACACTGTAGAGTGTGTGCTGTCCGCTGTCTCTAAGGGAGCATGCTCAGTGATTCACAGTGAAGTATGCTGGAGTGTGTGCTGTCCGCTGTCTCTAAGGGAGCATGCTCAGTGATTCACAGTGAAGTACACTGTAGAGTGTGTGCTTTCCGCTGTCTCTAAGGGAGCATGCTCAGTGATTCACAGTGAAGTACGCTGCAGAGTGTGTCCTGTCCGCTGTCTCTAAGGAAGCATGCTCAGTGATTCACAGTGAAGTACACTGTAGAGTGTGTCCTGTCCGCTGTCTCTAAGGGAGCATGCTCAGTGATTCACAGTGAAGTACGCTGCAGAGTGTGTGCTGTCCGCTGTCTCTAAGGGAGCATGCTCAGTGATTCACAGTGAAGTACGCTGCAGAGTGTGCCCTGTCCGCTGTCTCTAAGGGAGCATGCTCAGTGATTCACAGTGAAGTACACTGTAGAGTGTGTGCTGTCCGCTGTCTCTAAGGGAGCATGATCAGTGATTCACAGTGAAGTACGCTGCAGAGTGTGTCCTGTCCGCTGTCTCTAAGGGAGCATGCTCAGTGATTCACAGTGAAGTACACTGTAGAGTGTGTGCTGTCCGCTGTCTCTAAGGGAGCATGCTCAGTGATTCACAGTGAAGTACGCTGCTGAGTGTGTGCTGTCTGCTGTCTCTAAGGGAGCATGCTCAGTGATTCACGGTGAAGTATGCTGGAGTGTGTCCTGTCCACTGTCTCTAAGGGAGCATGCTCAGTGATTCACAGTGAAGTACACTGTAGAGTGTGTGCTGTCCGCTGTCTCTAAGGGAGCATGCTCAGTGATTCACAGTGAAGTACACTGTAGAGTGTGTGCTTTCCGCTGTCTCTAAGGGAGCATGCTCAGTGATTCACAGTGAAGTGCGCTGCAGAGTGTGTGCTGTCCGCTGTCTCTAAGGGAGCATGCTCAGTGATTCACAGTGACGTATGCTGGAGTGTGTCCTGTCCGCTGTCTCTAAGGGAGCATGCTCAGTGATTCACAGTGAAGTACACTGTAGAGTGTGTGCTGTCCGCTGTCTCTAAGGGAGCATGCTCAGTGATTCACAGTGAAGTACACTGTAGAGTGTGTGCTTTCCGCTGTCTCTAAGGGAGCATGCTCAGTGATTCACAGTGTAGTGCGCTGCAGAGTGTGTGCTGTCTGCTGTCTCTAAGGGAGCATGCTCAATGATTCACAGTGAAGTGCACTGTAGAGTGTGTGCTGTCCGCTGTCTCTAAGGGAGCATGCTCAGTGATTCACAGTGAAGTGCACTGTAGAGTGTGTGCTGTCCGCTGTCTCTAAGGGAGCATGCTCAGTGATTCACAGTGAAGTACACTGTAGAGTGTGTGCTTTCTGCTGTCTCTAAGGGAGCATGCTCAGTGATTCACAGTGAAGTATGCTGGAGTGTGTGCTGTCCGCTGTCTCTAAGGGAGCATGCTCAGTGATTCACAGTGAAGTACACTGTAGAGTGTGTGCTGGAAGGGCATTGCCAGTTCTTAGAGCCAGTGAATCCTGCTTCTGTCAGGGAGGGAAGCCTGGCAGTTAAATTATACCATGTCTGGTACCGAAACAAAGGGTTCAGTTTTTAGAGCTCTCCATGCTATATGAGAGAGACAATAAATGTCCACAGCAAAATAGAAATCTAAGAGAGACAATGAATCCAAATACTCTTTTGCTGCTACTGCAGGTATTGTACTGTGATAAGCACTGGAGACAGATGCCACACAATAGGAGGTGATTCAAAGCAGACTTATGTCAACCTTGCCTTGTCTGCACCCTACAACAATAACTGGATTGTGAGGGCTCCCGAGTGGCACATTTGGTAAAGGCGCTCCGCGTGGGGTGGTGGGGGGTTAAAGAGCGCTTGGGTCGGCCAGGGTGTCCTCGGCTCACCGCGCACCAGCGACCCCTGTGGTCTGGCCGGGCGCCTGCAGGCTTGCCTGTAAGCTGCCCAGAGCTGCGTTGTCCTCCGACGCTGTAGCTCTGAGGTGGCTGCACGGTGAGTCTGCAGCGTGTAAAGAAGCGGGTAGCTGACGGCACACGCGTCGTCGGAGGGCAAGGTGTGTTCGTCTTCGCCCTCCCGAGTCAGCGCGGGGCTGGTAGTGGTGCGCTGAGCATAAAAATAATTGGATATTCTAAATTGGGAGAAAAATAATAATAAAAAATATTTGGATTTTATTAAATCCTCACAGCCAAGTGTTTTGAATTAAAACAAATAAATGACCTGATTTCCCTCTGGATCACTCTCCTGTTCCGGAGTCGTGTCTGAAGGAAAGTACACCGTTCTCAGCGCAGAGTCTCCGTTCCTCCTCATCACAGAGCCGAAGGCCACGTCCGATTGAATGAACATCTCCACCTGACTGCTCCTCGGTGAAAAGTCAGTCCGGACACTCTTCAGCGAGGAGCAGGATTCTGTTTCGGAAGCAGAGTCCGACAGGTCCTTGTGATTAGACTGGGTCCACAGCGGCAGTGTGGTCTCTCTAGAATTGGAGTGCTTGGAAGAAAAGCCCTCGGGTGGATTTGACTGGGATGAAGTGCTGGAGTCCTGGCAGGATTTCTGGGATTGCAGGGTGGACAATGTTACAGATGAAGTGTCGGAGTTGAAAGTTAACGTGCTGTTGCTATTCTGCCGTGAGAAAACTGGAGAGGAGCCCCCGTATCCAGATTCATTGGAGGAGTGGCTTCCTATCGAAACATCTGACTGGCTTCTTCTGGGATTGTAAGGCTTAAGGAATGAGCTGTAGACAAATCCCTTCGTCACTGGAGAGGTAAAAAAGGACATTATCAGTTTCAACAGCAAATATCAAATTAGTCATACTACCCCTGCTTAGTGAAAATGTACAATACACATGTACAATATCAATATATTCTTAGTGTAATTAGCCTGTTAGTTTTGTTGCTACAGAAAGTCACGATGCTGTGGTCATGCATGCACTGTAAATAACAAATGTTCCAAATATTGCTCCCGACCTGGAATCGGGTTGGACTCTGTACTGAAGCAGCACCTACCTCCATTGTCTATGAGCCAGCGGTTCTGACTGCCCATGGGATCCTGTTGCTTAATGACCCCAACGATGTCCCCCTCCAACACAGACACGTCGAGGTCCTGAGCCGCGTTGAAGTTCCGCTCAGCCTGGCACAGCTGCTCCGGTGGGTACCTGGACAGCAGTACCGCACGGTGCTCCTCTGTCTGCAGCACATAGTTAGGCTGCAGCAGGAGAGAGAAGGAAAGCAGTGTTAGGACCGGTCGAGGTCTTTCTCAATGGATACTCTCCGAGTGTGCAGCTAAACCCACAATTAGCTTATTGTGCATCAGTCTCATAACCTGACTGCAGATTCAACAGCTCATACCCCTCCATTGGAACACCTTCTCTGTAATATCACAAAGCAGTTCTGCTGTCGGAATGCACTGTAATATCACGAAGCAGTTCTGCTGTTGGAATGCAGAACTCACCGGCCCCGCAAGCTGTTTCCTGGAGGACTGCGGCTCCAAGCTCTTCCTCTCAAAGGCTTTCCTCACTGTGGGAAGGCTCTCTGGGAAAAAGCTGAAGCACTGCAATTGCTGGAGGACCCGGCTGTGCTGCTCTTGGAAAAGAGAAATGATGTTCCCATCTGTGCTGATCACCCCAGAGAGCTGCAATAAAAGAGAGACATATGAAGGATGATGTTGGGATGCAATTACAGTATAGAATACCTCTTCAAGACTTCAGTGTGCTGTTTGACACCAGAATCTGTGTGATGTGCCTTTTTGTAATAATCACACAAATCACTCTGCCCTGTTTATTCAATTTTTTTACATGTGCTTTTTCACTATGCTTGGTTTTCACCGATTTTATTCAAATGCTGACAGAATCAGATGTTGACCAAAACCCAAACAAAATCAAAGAAATCTGCCGCCTAAAATATACAAATTATTTCTCACTTTTTTTTTAAAATTTACATCTACTAAGCCCCTGAACAAATGATATCCTTGCTTATTATTATGACAAGCCTTCATTTCGAGAGCAACCTACAGCATTCCATTACCAGAGGCTTCTATGGTAACCACTACACAATACTGCTGTTTTAAGGACATCAGATAACGAATTGAAGCACTCCGCTGAATGGGAAAGAATATGAGAATCACTTCACAATGAGTGGCATGCTGTTCAGACTCCCACTCATTTTATACTTCACCACAGGGACTCGCGCAAATCCCAAATGTTTAAAGCAGTTGCCATTTTTTTTTTTTTTTTTAAATGCGGTACTAAATCGTGAACCCTCGCCTCACCTGCAGGAGCGGTTTGAGTTCCCCAGGGTTACCCGGACAAACTCCTTGTGTGCCCCTGCGAAGCTGTGCACACAGCTGGTGAAGAGCTCCTGGGCGCCGCTGTGGAACTTGGGCAGCTCATCCAGGAGCTGAGCGGTCAAGGCTTCGTAGTTGTTCCGTGCAGACTGGAGCTCCTCCATAGTCTTCTTGTCCTTCATCTTCTCCGCCCTCTCCTTGCAGTTGTTGTAATCCAGCAGCTTATCAAAGCGCTTCTGAATCAGCTTGTGAGGGCCGGCGAACATGGTCAGCAGCTGATTCAGGGGGGCGATAACCAGGCTCTCAGTCCTTTCTTTCTGTTGGGAGTCGAGGGGCACAGAGGAGACACATTAGGTTTCTAATATTCTATTTCTTTTCGTAGATCTTAACAAATGATTGTTCGTCACTTCGCAACCACGCTTTTTATAATATAATAAGATAAGATAAGATAATACTGTAACTCGACAAACATTTAAAAAAGTGGGAATAAAAGGAGTTAAATTTCCTCCAAAAAAGACTACATTAACTAGAAATTACTTTTATTTCATATGTATGTGTGTAATTACTATATCTGTCCCCTTTGTGGCAGAGTGAACTATACAAAATTCTTTTGAATTGAATGCGTTTGCTATTACTTACAAAACCGGTGAAACATTGGTCACTGATACACCTGTGTGCCTTTTGGAAACTTTCCAGATCTGTCTGGGTCCTGTCCGAGTAAATGTCAGAGAAACTTATAGTGGACAAAACATTCACGGACGCAGACTCCTGAAATACATGAAAATATACAAAAACACAATGTAGGACATGCAGTATTTTTCACAAGCCTTAAATAGTCACATTCTTTGTATGGATAACATTATATAATATCAGCCACCAAATACAAATCTAATTTTAAAAAGTAAAAGGAAACTTTTTTTTTTTTTTTTTGAATGTATTTTTAAAATGTTAGTTCCGCACATGAAACACGTCATAAATGCTAGTAAGCATATGGGGTTTACAACACTTTCTGTACTGACCTAACCCCTCTACGCATCCATTTGCCCTTTTCCACTTAATCAATTCACACCTACCCTGATGTGCTGCAGATACAGAGAGAGATCTCTGATAAAGGACTTGATCAATCTCTCTTGCATCCGGAATCTCTTGTCCACCTCATCAAATACCTCATCTTTGATCTGTTGAGGAGAAGAAAAGAAAAACAACAACAACAAGGAAAGAAAACCTTTATTTGAAGCTGAAAACACGCAAAAACAAAATGCAAAACAGTTCAAACAAAGTGGTGAGTTGAATTCCAAAAGGGTTTTGTGTATTGCTACGAAAATGGTTACCGTATGTTTGATAACAAGATATACAGAAAATTCAGCGGACTCTTTCTGCGCTCACTTTTTAAGCTGAGAGAACGATCGAGAGCGAGCGAGAGGGATGGAGGGAGCTAGATGCAACATGTTGGTGTAGAGAGATGTCCTACCTGTGGTGAAAAGCCTGTCAGGTGCTTGAGATGGCTGCTGACTCGGTTGGTCTTCTTCACAATGGAGTGCACGCTGAGCTTAGAGATCTTATCAATCAGAGTCGCCTCCTCCCCTTTTCTGTACTTCACAACTATGCACACAACACACAAACAAGCTGTCAGTACAACGCTGCAGGCAGATATCTCTCTCCCCTCCAAGGGTTTAATAATGTCATCACACACAGGTGAAGCAGCATCAGGGCCAAATATCCTGATTTTTCACTGTATTTTTATTGTAGGATAATAAGTGGGTCGATGAATCAGTGCTGGGTGTAAACATCTGAAGGGTTGCTAGTTAAAAAGAGCAGCTGTATTAAAATCCTGTTTGGATCATTAATATAAACCCCAATAAGTACCAGGGTCGGGATCAATTCCAATTCCATTTCCAATTCCCTTTTAAAATCAATTCCCGATTCCAATTCCTTTGAAGGAATTGGAATAGATATTTTACAGCCATAATTGTTGAACTGCTTTCATTTGAAGCCGATTTAATTGGCTAACAGTGACTTCAGTTTAAGTAATGGGTTGTCACTGTGAGAAGCTCATTTTAACAGAATGCTGCTAATTGCAATTGTGATCAATGATATGCTGGAATTGATTAAAAGGCAATGGGAACTGGAATTGGGAATTGATTTACAAAGTAAATGGAATTGACCCCAACCATAACAAGTACATCCACAACATGTGGAACAGCATCTTGAAACAAGTGTCTGTACGTACCACAGGGGATAGCAAATGAGAAAATATTCACTTCAGTTAAACAGGTTCAAACTCTGTACAATGATCCCCTTAGCAGTGATGAGCCCCTACAGCCCTCGCCACGTTCCTTGCGCACCAGCAACATGGAAGAGGTGGGATCTGTTTCTGAATTGCTGGTATAGATGGAGTTGCGTGTTGCTAAATTAATCTGATCTCAGGTGACGTCCTGACCCTCGCTCCTGGCTCGTACCCAGGTCTTTCCTGCGCTTGTACTCGTTGATGTTGACGTTGATCTCCTTGACGCAGACCACGGCCTGGGCGAGGAGCCTCTTGTCCGGGTGCGACTCTGGAGTGGTATTCAGAAGTTCCATCAGCAGCAGCGGGTAGCGCATCACCCTCTGCACCGGCTTGATCACGAACGAACCCAGGTTGATGTAGTTGGTCTTACCCCTGTTTTCAAAGAAGAGAAATGATGGGTTTATGCAGGCAAATAACATGAATCTTTTAAAAACAACAAAAAAAACCCACTTCAAATCAATGGCATTGCCAGCCAGCAGACACATGCAGCCTTCTTTGAAGCCAGCTATGAATACACAGCAGTCGATAGTAATCCAGCACCAAACAGCTGATACTCCTCGCTTTCATAGAGAGGTATTAACCTGTGGAGTTAACAAAAGGTGTGCCACCGGGATCTTTAATAACCTGCCTGGAAACAGTGCAGATTAAAAAAGTTTTGAATGTATTCTGTAACTATCGCATTAAGAGCAAGTTGTAGTATAGAGTGACCTTAATTCTGTAAATTAAAATAATAATAATAATAATAATAATAATAATAATAATAATAATAATAATAATAGCATTCATTGAGAGAGAAAAAAAATGTTAATTACACTTAATTGAAATCACTGTATTTAAAAGATTTTAAAAATAAAAGTATAAACATTAAGTACTATGTATTATTTTTTTTAAACAAAAATATCAGATGTATTTTTTCATAACATGTGATAATTAATAAAAACCTTTCAAATATAAATTGCAGAATGCATAAACCAGGTAAAGCAGCAAACATGTTAGTGCAATTCAGTCACCTTCCACTAGGTGGCACTTGAGCGCTGAAATAAGAGTATTGTTATCGCAAGGTTTATTTGTTTTATTTTTACATAAACCTGTTTTCTGCCGAGGGATGGTTCAGTGAGAACAGTTTGGACAGGTTTTGTTATGATAACAACCACAAACCACAAACTGGCATGCAGAAAGCCACACACAATGAAGAGTGCTCTCCGATTATGGCTGAGGTTAGTTAATAATGCCACTGTACACACAATCCATGTTAATGAGACGACGTGCAGTCACAAGCGGTGCATGCAGAGGCCAGCAGGGGGAGACTTACCACTCGCGATACACTGCCCTGTGCAGATAAGGTAACCACCGTGTATAGAAAAGGAAAGAAACAGGGAAAGGATTAACAAAACAGAGGAGCACCTCACCCCCAAATCATTGACAGCAGCAACAGAGCTGCAGAGTCGTGTTGAACTCAAGAACGAACCACTCTGTAAATCACGCTTCGTTTCCCAAGTTTTCAAGTTTAGTTATATAGGAACTTTTCAGGTCTTCCAGGGAACCAACACAGATACGCGTTTGAAGAACTTGCTGGGAAAATTGCAGTTTGTGCATTTTTATTTTCTGAATGATCAATCACAACTGTAAAACTAACAAGAAACACCTTAACACTGCACTACTGCCAGTCTCCTAAACTACATGTTTTGGTTTGGTAACTTTATTGGGTGTGTTATTCCCTTCTTTAAAAAAAAAAAAAAAACAGCTTTCAAAATGTAGCGTTCTGTAAGCTACAGGGAGAGGTTGAAACAGTAAGGAAACCGATTGAGAAATAAATAAAAAATGTATGCTGGAATTAATAAAATGTACTGTAGCCAACATTGCTGGCCTATTAACTTCAGAAAACACACAAGACAAAGCACAAAAAGATATTTTAAACACTAAGAACATCATAAGTGTTCGCGAACTGGAGACGACTCCAGCTGTATTACAATCTTATCACTGGCTCTGTGTCTTAGCAACGGGCGTGGCTATGGACCCCTGCTCGAATGTTTGCTTAAACTAACCCAGGGCTCCCTTAACAGGATCATAAATAACCATAAAAAAAGAAAAGAAATGCCAAACAAGTCTTTTATTAAAATAGTGTATGAACAAAATACCCTTTTATTTCTTTTGACAGCAGATTAAAGGGTGTGGTACCTTGAGGAAAGTCTAAAAACTCTGCTGGAATAACATTTGCATATCTATTTTAAAACTCCTTTATATGAGCATCCTGGGGGTCTGGAAAAGGCAGCATGTATTAAACACCAATGTAAATGACAATGCAATCCAGTGTACCACAGTCATAGTTCCACTGGGCAGTGTGGCACCTGTGTGGCACCTGCCTTCATCATTAGAGCCTGGTGATCTGGCCGCTCAAGCTAGCCAAACCCCAGATGACAGTAAAGCTCTCCAATAACGGTGACAGGTACAGTAAGGTAGAAATGTGTGGCACACTCCTAATCCTCAATGAGACAATGAAAATGAGACAAACCTGAATCCAAGCCAAGACCTTATTGGACCTGCATGACTGCAATTTATGGATTTAAAATGGTTTCATCCAGGAAGTCTCATCCAACCCAGTGTCCACACACACCTTGTGCCACAGGCAAAACCACCACACCCCAAGAGGCGTGTCCAGCTTTGTTTAAAGGCTATGCAGAACAATCCATCTCGACTGTCATTCACAGGTACGTTACCTGAGCTTCTCCAGACATTCTAGAATGTGATTCTGGATACTCTCATCTTTCTCATATGCCTCCAGCAGAGCAATAGCATCATCGTGATTCTGACAGTAGATTTTATACACCTCTTCCAGCTCTGTCTTATATTCCACAAATACGCTTCCTGTCAAACAAATCAACACATATAACACATCAATAAATAACTAACACACAAAACACATGCAACACACTGTTTAAAAATAAATCTGTGCATTAGTATTTATCTGCAGTATACACTGCCTGTTAAACAGCTGCCTTTAATTAAACAAGGGTTCAGTTATCCGACAGTTACTGTATGCAACGCAAATCCAATCAACTCCTTTAACTAATGTACCAGATTTAATAGAGACTGCTGACGATTTAACAAATTCTGTTTGGCTATGTAAGCTAGAGAACATTATTGCATTTATAAACTCCAGTCATACCTATTGACTCTGTGTCCTGCAGATCTTTAAGCAAGCGTGTTGAGAGATCAATCACCATCTGAACATTGCCAAAGAGACCATCGAAGTCAATGTTCTGCACCTGCATGAAAAAGATAAAAAAAAGCATGTTAGAACACACATAAACTAATTGCTGTTATGAATGGAAGTTTGACGCTATATTCTTTTATTCTAATGCATTCAAGTGGGAGATCAAGCTGTAGTGTGCCATGCCAAGGATGCATCTTAAGGGCATGTTCTATCCCATTAATACTTGACGCTAAGCCAGTTTTTAGCTGTGACAGAGCAGTTGTAATATACAAGTTTGCTTGCTTATTACATTTGCTCTGTAACAGCCAAAAAAGAGGCTTAGCTGGTAAACTTCAGGAGACAAATGAATTCAAAATGGCCTCATTCCAAAATGGATTTCAAAGTAATTGGTAGTGTATGGCTGTATGTGCATTAGCAAGTGAAGGCAGTGAAACCTCCTTGCCACGTGCAAACAGAAGCGTTAAATCTTCTCGCGCGGAACAGTACCTGCTTTCTTTGCAGTGGCTGGATTATTTCTTGGACACACATCTGCATGTCTTTGATGTAATCCTTCTCTGTCTGCAGGAGTTCTTCAATCACCTTGGACCTCTTTTCCATCATCCTCTGCTCAGGATCGGCGCTGGGGGCTGTAACAGGCGTCGACTCCTGGGAGGCGGGGTCTGCTGTGAGCAGAGTCATCTCTATGGAAACAACGGATATTTAAAGACTAGCTGTACCGAGCATTGGAAGTTAAAGACTTTCAATGTGTAGTACAATAAATGCATTGGTTAACATGAAAACTGTATATACACCTTTTCTTTAATATTGAGCATAAAGTGGGTACAGCTATGAGACTGAGTAAGCTAGACAACTACAATACAGCACCTATTTGGTAGCCATAGAATTTAGTGGCAATTAAGCAACACTTTTTTATTTTTAATTTTTTTACTGTATTAAAGTATCACAATATTCCATAAAAATGCTTCTTGTTTCCTGTGAACTAACTTTTTTACAACTGCAGCTTGGAGTTTAAAAAAACATTTTTAATCAGATAATGTGGTTCGGCATTAAAGATAAACAAACAGTTCAAATCTCAAGTGTTATATTAGCATTTTAAAACGCTAAACTTGTGCTTCAAGAAGTGAAAAGTGTATTTCATGTCAAGCTGCAAATCAATGAAACAAACAACAAAGACAATGTAACTTAATACAATGTTTCCAGCTTTCTCTGGTCACAAATTAAAAAGAATATGTTTGTGTCACTCAATAATAATAATAATAATAATAATAATAATAATAATAATAATAATAATAATAATAATAAAAGTAATTTCCTTAAATTTCAAGGCAATGGTTGTAGTTTATTTTACATGGTTAACTATACAATTATTATATGTAAACATACCATACATTTGTTCTAAACCAGGGCTTGCATCTTTTAGTTTGGATATTTATTAAAAAATAAATAAATAAATAAATAAAAAAAATAAAATAAAATAATTTACAGCTTCCAAGATAAAACCATCACATAAGAAGCTTTATATGCAGTGAGTAATAGCCATGTTTTCTATGTTGGTCAAGGTGGCTGATGCTTCGGGAGAGCTCACGTCCAGGTTTTGAGCCAAGCTAACAGTCAATGTATTTTGTTAAGCTTTGCATTGAACAATGACCTAAATGATCACTAGAGGACATACAAATACATTTAGTAAGGCGAGGTATCGGATTGCAATCAATAGGCTTCATTTTTACCCTTATACTCTTCGAGCTTTGATCAGACTGTGGTACATTTTCTTTCACATAAAAAGGTGCCCTACTCACACAAAAAAAAAAAAAAGCAAAAGTTATTTAAAAAAAAAAAAGTCTTGATAAATGTATTAAAGTTTGATATTCATCAAACTCTTTTGAGGCTGTTTCTTTAACAAAATGTATATCAAACCTGATTAAGGCATATTGTTACTACCTTCTACACTGAGCAATCTGCACAACCTCTTTTCCAAAAGCAAGTTCTCTCTGTCGTTTGCAATGGTCACAGGTGCAGCAGGCAGGATGCTTCGCACCTCTGAGACCATTAGTGGCGTCTATTCATTTCTGTTTATCAGCAGAGCCTCAGGTCAGTTAGAAATACAGAAGAAAAAAAAAAAACCTGCAGTAAATCATGAACACAGATTTCCAGGGATGGACAGTTGCAATGTATGTTCCTGAATTCCTCTTAACTCAGAAGCAGCTTTTCTCAATTTAAACTGCAAGAGAAAACAAAATAACATGCTTGTTCTGTGTCATTAAGCTGCATGAGATTGGTTACAACTGAGCTAAGACCAGCGTCCTTTACACATGCAATGTAATAGCACAATGTATTGATACCGCAAACTCAAAGACCTCACCGTATACTGTTGGGGTAACTTCTTGGGGAATAACAAACTGTTGTGATATCACAACATGGAACTACTGCTGTGAAACTAGTGTCAAGAACAATCAGCCAGTGTCTTCCATATTACACAGAGAATTGTGAGGCTCTGGAACCAACTCCCCAGTAATGTTGAAGCTGACACCCTGGGATCCTTCAAGAAGCTGCTTGATGAGATTCTGGGATCAATAAGCTACTAACAACCAAACGAGCAAGATGGGCCGAATGGGACGGGCGGTGGTCCGATTATTGGTTCCAGCTGTTGAATACAGCAGTGCTGTCTGATCCTCTGGCCATCTGTCTTACATTAATGACATCATCCAGTTAATGCTCTGCCCTGAACAGCAATGCATCCTGGGGTTACTGATACTGTTATCAGTGATTATTGTTATGAGTCATCCAACGGCAGAAAGGATTTCATGGAAAGCACTTTTTATCACAACATACTCATAAACAAGATGATTTGCCATGGTCTGTAGTAAATTAAGGGAATCAACACCACAATGAGAGGCAGATACACTGGTGGTTTTTGGCGTTTATAACAACATGCATGAAACACAAGTTTCAACCTATTGTCCAAAACTGCCGGGAACGGTTTGAATTTTAAGAAAGACGCAAGAGGCCAGAGCAAAGAACTTCAACAGACCGAATGCTCCTCCAACGCAACAAACAAAACGACACGTTCTCTTTCCATGTGTGTCTGCGATGAACTCCCAGGTATTTCCTCACTCAATGACAAGAAGGCAAGACCTCATTTTTGGGGTCTGGTTTGTTTACTTTTTTCGGGAGGTAATGTAGGACCCCTCCCTGAAAGCTGCTTGTTGTTTAACACCATTAATCCTTGTGTAAAATTCTGGATTTATTTGACTGTTCTGCATTCACAAGGGCTGCTCTTGTCTGTAAACAATGCAGTAGGGTTGCAGATTTAGAACAGGCCACTAGAAAACAGTTGGAAAGCAGTGCATTTTTCTCTCTCTCCTTGTTTATGTCACCACTCTTAAGCTTATTAGCTATTTTCAACCTCCAAACGTAAACAGCGTATATTACCAAGCTACTAAATACTGAATCATGTAGGAGGCAAGTTAAAAGCTTGGTTCATTTTTTGCAACTCCTAACCAAGTCTCATTACAATTTAGCATGAAGTTCTCTAGGTGCATGTTAAAAATGCGAGTGTGGTAAATGCACCTACACTGTATCCTAATCAAACCCCCAAAATGACAAAGAGGTCCATGAATGCTACATGCTGGGACTTACATCAGTGCATCTGATAATTTATCAAAAAAGTGAAAATGCATAGCATCAATATAGTACCACCCCACTATGTTTTAATTTATCAAATCCAGCCTCACAAGCCAATATTTTTCATATGTGATGCCGGACAGAAAAGAAAAAAGAGATTTGTACAAGACACATAATCTAGTTACATAAATAAAGTAGCTTTTCTCATTTTCAAAAGAACATGTTTGAAGTGCATTGTTACTTACTGTACCTCCCTTAGCAAAACAGAGACAATTTCATTCCAAAACTGTCACCTCACATCCTGTGCTTACCATGGAGGTGTTTTCTTATGACGTTTGTAAAACCATTGTTCATGGAATGGATACCTAAACTTGGCACAACAAACCAATAAATCTACTGTCCTACAGTAGCAGGGACTTTCTGTCTCTGCCCTGACTTGAACACTAACCAGTAAATATGCAAATACAGCAGACAAAATGCTCTGCCCACAGCAGACTGCCAGCTAAACCCATCTCTTTCGATCAATCAACTAAAGCATTCTTCCATGTAAATGTGAAGATAAAAGTATACATTATACAGGCTGGTGGTCTGGTGAATGAGTAACATTTAACTCTCCAGCTAACACAATGGACTCTGTATTAATCCAAAAGACTAGCTCATATTTACAGGAAATAATTGGTACGAACATTATTAGGTTTCTTTAGCAGCCCCACTGTCTGCTAGAGTTTCAACAGCAATCCTCATTATATTCCAAAGATTTTGCCTACAGACAATATGCATTACATGTTTGCAGTTTACTGTTCCAGTTTGCAGTCCGGGCGTCTATTCAAACTGTTTGCAGTTTACTGTTCCACAGTTTGCAGTCCGGGTGTCTATTCAAACTGTTTGCAGTTTACTGTTCCACAGTTTGCAGTCCGGACGCCTATTCAAACTGTTTGCAGTTTACTGTTCCACAGTTTGCAGTCCGGATGCCTATTCAAACTGTTTGCAGTTTACTGTTCCAGTTTGCAGTCCGGGTGCCTATTCAAACGGTTTTTAAATGAAGCTCGAGAGCCTCTACTTTGGCACATTTCACAAAGGGCAACAATCTTTTAAAAAATCACAGTGCCTCTCTAGGCATAATTACTATAGCCTGCAGCACAGTATATTATCTTTAATTCACCTCACCTCACTTCACATACAAAATACTGAAATCATATCCTTTTTACTGAAACATTGAGTAGTTTTGAGGTGAAGAATTACTGTGTAACCCTATTAAAACAATTACATTCTTTCATTAGTTGGCTTAGTTGAAGCTTAACTGTCAGTCTTGCATCCCAGTTGCTCCAGTTCAGAGAGCTAGTCTCTGTTTGCATGGTTATATTACCAGCTCCTCCACTGTCCGTAAGGTAGTCTGCTTTGAAAGAACTGTGCACCTCTGCAATATCACACAGTAATGACAACAATATGATAAAAGACGTGTAACTTTTGGTTCAGTGCTAATAAAGATGAACCAGTACGAGGCATGAAATAAATCACATTTTATTTCTACTTTGCATTCTGAAATATATATATATATATATATATATATATATATATATATATATATATATATATATATATATATATATACATACAGTACTGTGCAAAAGTTTTAGGCAGGTGTGAAAAAATGCTGTAAAGTAAGAATGCTTTCAAAAATAAACATGTTAATAGATTATATTTATCAATTAACTAAATGCAAAGTGAGTGAACAGAAGAAAAATCTAAATCAAATCCATATTTGGTGTGACCACCCTTTGCCTTCAAAACAGCATCAATTCTTCTAGGTACACTTGCACAAAGTCAGGGATTTTGTAGGCATATAGTCAGGTGTATGATTAAACAATTATACCAAACAGGTGCTAATGATCATCAATTCAATATGTAGGTTGAAACACAATCATTAACTGAAACAGAAACAGCTGTGTAGGAGGAATAAAACTGCGTGATGAACAGCCAAACTCAGCTAACAAGGTGAGGTTGCTGAAGACAGTTTACTGTCAAAAGTCATACACCATGGCAAGACTGAGCACAGCAACAAGACACAAGGTAGTTATACTGCATCAGCAAAGGTCTCTCCCAGGCAGAAATTTCAAGGCAGACAGGGGTTTCCAGATGTGCTGTCCAAGCTCTTTTGAAGAAGCACAAAGAAGCGGGCAGCGTTGAGGACCGTGAGACGCGGTGGTCGGCCAAGGAAACTTACTGCAGCAGATGAAAGACACATCATGCTTACTTCCCTTCATGATCGGAAGATGTCCAGCAGTGCCATCAGCTCAGAACTGGCAGAAAACAGTGGGACCCTGGTACACCCATCTACTGTCCGGAGAAGTCTGGTCAGAAGTGGCCTTCATGGAAGACTTGCGGCCAAAAGCCATACCTCCGGCGTGGAAACAAGGCCAGCGACTCAACTATGCACGACAACACAGGAACTGGGGTGCAGAAAAATGGCAGCAGGTGCTCTGGACTGATGAGTCAAATTTGAAATATTTGGCTGTAGCAGAAGGCAGTTTGTTCGCCGAAGGGCTGGAGGCGGTACACGAATGAGTGTCTGCAGGCAACAGTGAAGCATGGTGGAGGTTCCTTGCAAGTTTGGGGCTGCATTTCTGCAAATGGAGTTGGGGATTTGGTCAGAATTAATGGTCTCCTCAATGCTGAGAAGTACAGGCAGATACTTATCCATCATGCAATACCATCAGGGAGGCATCTGATTGGCCCCAAATTTATTCTGCAGCATGACAGCGACCCCAAACATACAGCGAAAGTCATTAAGAACTATCTTCAGCGTAAAGAAGAACAAGGAGTCCTGGAAGTGATGGTATGGCCCCACAGAGCCCTGATCTCAACATCATCGAGTCTGTCTGGGATTACATGAAGAGAGAGAGCAACTGAGGCTGCCTAAATCCACAGAAGAACTGTGGTTAGTTCTCCAAGATGTTTGGGACAACCTACCTGCCGAGTTCCTTCAAAAACTGTGTGCAAGTGTACCTAGAAGAATTGATGCTTGATGCTGTTTTGAAGGCAAAAGGTGGTCACACCAAATATGGATTTGATTTAGATTTTTCTTCTGTTCACTCACTTTGCATCTAGTTAATTGATAAATATAATCTATTAAAATGTCTATTTTTGAAAGCATTCTTACTTTACAGCATTTTTTCACACCTGCTGAAAACTTTTGCACAGTACTGTATATATATATATATATATATATATATATATATATATATATATATATATATATATATATATAAAGAGCTTTCTCATGGATTTGTTGTGAGGCTAGGTTTTTTTATACAAGATTAACTTGTTTCATGTAAAACTGCGATATGAAACTTAAAATCGGAAGCTTATCTGGTCTTCCCCAAAGCACACGACTGCACTGTGGCGACTGTCCCTTTAAGAAATGCTCTCATAAATCAAGTGTTGCTTTAACCTACCTCCTGCCTCCGTCTTGTGCTACATTCATTTGTGAGTCGCAGGTGTAACAAATACCACTTTCCCCATGGTTCAAAGTGTGACTTTTAAAACTGACAAAAAAAAAAGAAGAGAAAAAACTTCTTTTTGACTCCCTGCCAGACTGTATCCTCGTGGATCATTCAGTCTCCTAACAGAAACTATCTCCGAGATGAACGTATTAACATGAGAATAGCTGGGAACCTCTGAGATTACACACAATCTACTGAGCGCGAATGGGGGGCAGACAAAACCCGGTACTGGAGCTCAGAGAAAGAATCTGGATTGGATTGCTTGACAGTGCAGCAGGAGAGCACAGAATGCACAGACACGTTAAAGACTTAAGCGAGGACAGGTTTAAAATGTGTGCGTCAAGATATGCATTGCACATTTCACAAAAGTAAAACACTTAGTGTGCCAGCTTTAAATAGGTGATTTTAATTAACAAACCCTACATTTTATATCATAACTTGTCACTTGTTGCATTGCTTTAACCCTATCAGATACAAGGGACATACATGCCTCACAAATAAAAATGATGCTAGCTTTCTTATTTCAACAACGAGGTGCACGGAACAGGGTTTAAAATGTACCGACGGGATGGATCTGGTCAAATAAAATGGCCAGTTTCCTTGCGATACCTGAATCACTCTGAAATGTATTTTAAGAAGAAACCGTTTGAACAAGCGCTCAATTGCTTGTGTACCGAGGGGTTCAACGTGAATGACAGGTGGAAAGCGTGACTGTAATTGAAACGGGTGAACCGGATTAGAACAGCTGTCCAGTATTGCAGCAATCCAGTTCCAACCTTTCCAACTCCCCTCAGATGACCTGACCATCAGCCCAACCCCCAGACTGCATTCCGAAAGAATGAACCCAAACAGTCACTCTCTGCCTTGTATTCAAACGAGGCCCCCCTGTAATGCATAGAGCTGTCTGATCAAAGCAGGGAGTATCACATATCACCCAGACTACAGGGGATTGCATTTACTGTACTGAAAGCAAATGCAGTTATATTTCATAGCATTACAGCATAGAATTATTTAAGTAAGTTATACTTAAGTTATAATTTCTGCCATTTATTATGAACTAAAGCTTTCTCTTAAGAGTTTGAGACTATTATCTACTGTAGTTCAATTTATGTTCGAATATAAAAGAGAAAGATATTGTCAAACTTACAGTTTGAGGAATGAAATGCCTTTCAGTATTTGATTATAGTATTTTTAAACTTGCATGAAAACTTAAAACAGCAGGGTATTATGAAGATTAAAATTGAAAATCGATGAATGGTGAAACTTTCTTTAGATGACATATTGTATTGTAATAGTGTGTTTTATAGTTGGTATTAATACATACGATCCTGAACAGTCCTTCATTAAAAGATAATTTGATCTTGTTATGCATCATACAAGTTAGGACCATCCCACGTGTCGTGATACATACTGTCGTGACATACATAAAGCATGTAAAGTATTGTATCATGACACGAGCGTATCGTTACGCCCCTAGTCCTTACGTTGCAAAAGGGAAGGTCAACATTTATTTCAAAATGCTGTTGCTTAGATTTGGCATTTCCTTTGTCAAGTCACATAACAGCAAATCCACTACAAAAACATTTCTGTTTGATCTGCCACACATTGATGGCAAGCACTATAATGTGGAACAATTATCATTTCAACTAAACAGCAAAGTAAGACTGTGTGTGACAGTAAACATGGTGTAACTGCACACAAACACAACCACAGGGTCCCTTAAATAAAATAAAGAGATAGAAACATGCATTGAGAAAATCTGATTGAATTTCCTCCACAGAACAAAGCCCTTTTCTTTGTAGTGCAACCAAGGTGGCAAGCAAGCTAACTACATGCCCTTCAAGGTTCATCGGTCTACCTAAAGACCTCAGAATAAACAACATTCTGCCTCTTCCCCCCAATGCTGTACATCACAGTGACTTGAGGCCACTCACAAATCAGTGCATGCTGTGTGACAGAAATGCACACAACAATAGAAATAAGACAGTAACTGGCATGCTCTCGGTTTCTAACAGTTGTATTTTTGTTTATGTCATACCGATAAACAACATTGAATTCATGTTAAGTTCTTACAAATGAACATTGCAGCTTCGTCATGCTTATTGTCAGGGGAATAGGCAGGGCTACCAGGTATTTATTTAATGTGAAGGACAATCATTCTTCCTTAAACCGGAGTGCCTGAAACATGAACTGGTTTCCATGGGAACATGGTATTTCTGAGGAACAAAGGAGGTCACTAATAAAAGGTCTTCCAGTGAAAAGCAGCGGTACCCCTGTTCTAGAACGTGCGCTTTCAACTGCAAGGATACTTTCCTTTTGTTTCTCAAATTGCCTGCTCAGTTCATTTCTTTTCTTTTTTTGTTCTTATTTTTTTAATCTACAAGAAAAAAAAAAAACCTAGCTATCTATGCTTATCGTTCAATGCCATTATGTATGATGTAGGTTTAGGTATTGCCCTCTCTAGAACTTTTGCAATGGGCCCCATAATCCGTAAACAATATATTACAGTGATTTTGATTCCAAGCAGGTGGAATGTAGGTGTGTTCTTATATGGTGTCAAGTTCACAGGTCTCTCTCTCTCTCTATAAAGTAGGTAACCCAATACTGATCCATGCATTCTTAAGGTCAGCAAGAACTATTAGCTATGCCGTTCTACCAGTTTTAAAACACCACTAGATTTTTTTTTTTTCTTCAGTTTGAGGAATGAAAATTAAAATAACTTCTGCACACTCACAGGTCTGTATTTCAAAAGAGCATTAAGAAGATCAGTATTTTATCATTAGCCGGCCTGCAAGACAGTTAAATAAAGGTCAAATAATCACTGTCTTTATTCAGGCTATTCACATTTTCTTAACTGGTTATCTAATAAAAGGTTGAGTATGACTGTTGAGCTCCAATCCCATCACTACCCTAAAAGGAATACAATAATATATACTGGGGCTTTGTGCGTTTCAAATAGGCTTTGCATGAGCTGCCAAAACACTGGACAGGCATAAAACATACAGTGCATGGACAGGCACTTCCACTACATGGAAATAAACCCTTTCTGGTTCAATAGCTGCACCTGATTAGCCCAGTACACTGTATCAATTCACTGTCAATGAGGATTTCCATGCCCCTTAGAAACCAGCATCACTCTTTGACTAATAGAATATTGCTGCGCCTAGCAACAGGCTGGCCTATGATGTAGAGTGAGTCAGTGCTTACAGTAGCAACATGAAAACAGTAGCATTTTTTTTTTTTTTTCTTTTTTACTCAATGTACCTTAGACTCAACTGATCTTCCAAGCGATCTCAAACTGCTCCGACGCCAAGACTGAGAATGTTTTGTGTCATGCAATACTGACTCATACTCAGATTACCGGAGCTACTCTGGGTAGGGTAAGGTAGGAAGGGTTGGGATTGGGGGAATTCCACCTGCTAAACACAATAACTTTAAAGGAATGTAGTTGCTGCCATATCAGTGCAAGACACAAAGAACTGTGGAAGTTAACACTCCCACTCCTTACAATGGAGTTACCCAAAACTGGAGCCAACGCCAGTTAACCATAATCAACATAAACTACTTTCCAACTAATGCATGTTTCAGCCCAGCCCCAAAGCACCCATGCACTAAAAGCTTTCCTTCTTACTGCTCAAATCATACATTGGTGCAGTGAGGAGTTTTTTGTTTTTTTAAAACATGCCCTTGCTTGTAAGCTTTTAAAAAGGGAAAAATAAAACCAAGAAAAAAAACAAAGAAAAAACCCCCAGCTTTGCACAAAAAAATACTTCTATAAGATTAAACTTTTTTTTTTTTTTAATACATTTTAATTATTTGTATTTTATGCTTGTCCAGTTGCTTTAGCATGTGTGCTGCTGTCAAGATGTTCGCATAAATAAATAGGCGCACATGTTTAATGGAATAAAATGCAAAGCTTTTACTGCAGTTGCACTACACATATTGGACAGGCTTTAACACCACCAATATCTGCAAACCAGGTTATAGATATACTGAGGAAGCAAGTGCACTACCTGCAGCAGTACCCATCAAGTTAGTAAAAGTCTTGTAATTTCCACAAATAAGAGACAGACACTAGACTTACTGATTCATCAGATACTGAAATACCAGATTCTAAACAAGCTTTTCTTTCAGTTGGATCAAAACACAGCAACCATAACAGAACAAGAAAAAAAAAATTCTAATATATTGTGCTGTAAAATAGGAGAAAGAGAAAAAGAAAGAGAAAGCGATAACCTGTTGGACCGGTTTCCATTCTACAAACCTTTAACCTTTCGAGGAGAACTGTATACATATCTTTTGAATGCTGCTGTGCTTTAACAGAAGGATCCCTGGACTCTGCAGGGCTGTAATAAAGCTGGGTTCTCACCTCTTGGTTTGTTTCTGTTGAGAGCAAACTCGGAGCGTCTCAGAGTGCTGGGGGCTGTTCTCCGGTATCGGTTGTTTCTGCCCCAGGATCCTGTGTCTGTTGTTATTTTTTCTCCGTCACGATCCTCATATTTACAGTGCAATGGTTTCGGGTCCTGGCAGGATTTTTCGGCCAGGTCAATGCCGTTATACCTCCCATCTTCAACACCATTCTCCCTGGAAAGCCGATCTGCCTGGATGCTCTGCTGCTTGCATTCCAGGCCACCACTCCACTCTTTGTAGTGTTTCCCACTGCGCTCATAGTCGTCACATTCCTGCTCAATAACCCCCGAGCTTTTGCAGTACCTCTCAGGTCTTTCATGGTCATCAGATAACCGATATGCCTTTTGTTCCACATATCGTTTTTCAGGTCGGTCATATTCCCTGCAGTATTTTTCTGGTCTTTCATATCCCCTGTTTTGTTGTTCTGGTCTTTCATATGTCCTGTATTGTTGTTCTGGTCCTTCATATGTCCTGTATTGTTCTTCTGGTCTGTCGTATGTCCTGTACTGTTTTTCAGGTCTTTCATATTCCCTATAATGTTTTTCTGGTCTGTCATATGTCGTGTATTCTTTTTCTGATCTGTCATATGTCCTGTGTTGTTTTTCTGCTCTGTCATATGTCCTGTATTGTTTTTCAGGTCTTTCATATTCCCTATAATGTTTTTCTGGTCTGTCATATGTCCTGTATTGTTCTTCTGGTCTGTCGTATGTCCTGTATTGTTTTTCAGGTCTTTCATATTCCCTATAATGTTTTTCTGGTTTGTCATATGTCCTGTATTGTTGTTCTGGTCTGTCATATGTCCTGTATGGTTGTTCTGGTCTATCATAATCCCTGTAGTTTTGTCCAGGTGGGTTGTAATCCTTGTATGTCCTGTACTCTCTATAGCGAGTGTCTATCCTCTCATAGTCCTCATACTCCCAGCTACTCTTCCCACGGTCCCGGTAACGCCTCTCCTCCAGAGGGTACCTCTCATTCTCCCAGCTGTACATTCTGCTGACCGAGGACTTCATTCCCACACTTCATGGGATCCTGGTAAAATCTCCATTACCTCCTGCACAGGCTGCATTCAATAAAGACTGACAGTGAAAGCTTCCACCTGTCAGACATGGCTGAAACTTTGCAGGGACTTGGTTTCAGCTTGAGTGATTGCACAGGCACTCCCTTTTCTGACTGCTCCCAGCTATAAAGCAATCCCTCCTTCACCTTAGCAGCCTGTGGGTAAACAGCCTCTCCTTGCAAGCACAAAGTTAATTATTGAGCAGAGTCACATGACCAGGATTACAGCACTGCCCTGTTCTGATTGGGTAGCAAAGTCGCAGGAACAAAGTGGCTCTCACTGTTTCTTGCATGAGAAGGCAGCTTATCTTTTCTCTTTGGTGAGTGGGTAAGGTGTTGAACTACTGAGACTGCACAGTCTCCTGATTGTTGCACAACCTGATTGTTGTCTGGTGTTGACAGCCATCCCAACCCCCTTTTTTTTAAATAGTAATTTAATCTATTTAATTGATTTTATTAATGATACAGGTTTGTTTGTACATTAAGAGTAAGACCATTGCTGTTAGATGACACTGATTTGCACATGTTTAAAAAGGTGGCAAAAATGTCTTGTTTAAAAAAAAAAAAAAAAAAAAAAGGAGGCGCTATCAAGCTAAACAGTTAAACTGCAAATCTGTGCTAATTTAAATGAGTTCCAATTAGCACATAAAAAGGGTTTCAATGTACACATGTTAAATTGAGAATTATAAAAGTGAGAATTCCCTATTTATAAACAGACTCCTTTTTTCACAGCCATTCTTGCAGAGTGAAACCAGCTTTCTCCCTTACAAAGGGTCGTTGTTACCTTGTCCCTATTCTCAATCAATGGTTTTATCTAGTTCAGATTTTCAGTCAATGGAGAGACCCACTGGAGGGGCTACAGGAGCCTAGTCAGGATACGTATGGATACCTAAACCCTCCAAGCTACGAATCCTGATGCAATTTGCAGAAGAAAGAAGTTACTGGAAATTGGAACCCAGTACAGTTGTTAAAAGGCATTAAAGGGTACATAAGGACCTTTTTATTTTATTGTGTTACATGTTCCCATGTGTTGCTACAACTGTTTATTTAAGGTGTGTATATTATATTGTTTGAATTTTTTTTTTTTTTTTTTTTAACATTTTGACCACTGGCTTCCCAAGTACCTGCATGGACCTCTCAGAACTACATTTCCCATCATCCTCCTGCTCAGTAGTAAATCCACCTCAGTTACATATGAGCAGGAGCATGATGGGAAATGTAGTTCTGAGAGGCCCATGCAGGTACTTGGGAAGCCATCTTGAGGCAGGGAATGCAAATTAAAAGTTTTAAAAAAGTGGTCAAAATGTTAAAAAAAAAAAAAAAATTCAAACAATATAGACACCTTACGTAAACAGTTGTAGCAACACATGGGAACATGTAACACAATACAATAAAAAGGTCCTTATGTACCCTTTAAAAACATTAAAGCTATTATTTCATATGGTATGTTGATAGATGATCTATTCTCTGTATCAAATGATACACTCAAGATCGTAACTGAAGTCATAAGTGTACAACACATGACCAGTAAGGTTTTCAGCCCTTAGGCTAACAATGGTTATGAAAAAAAAGATGTTTACAAACAACTGAAATACACAGTTAACATATTTGTACCTGGGGGCCTTTGAGCCCCTTATTACTATGATTATTTATTTATTTATTTATTTATTCGGCAGATGCCTTTAGAGTCTGGTGCACATTTCCACCCCCGTTAACTTCTTGTAGCAAATTGCTGAGACAAAGAACTTTCCATCAAGTCTGGGCAAGCGGTTCCTGAAAATACACCCTTATTCCATCACTCAGCAAATCAAATTTCACCATAGAGAAAAAGTAGCCCAACAGGACTTCTTTGTGTGTGATCATGGCTCTCGCTTCTCTATCCCAGACCTCTAACACTGTTTAACACCTGCTACAAAATTAAGTCAAAATGGCACTCCAAAACATTGAAACACCTGCTGTTTTTAAAATGCATACACAAGGTGTCACACAATGCAGTCCCAGATTTGGGGTGGTTACACATAGAAAACTCTAAGGAGGTCTTGTGTGCCCAG
Organism: Acipenser oxyrinchus oxyrinchus; assembly: GCA_030684275.1. Classification (NCBI taxonomy): domain Eukaryota; kingdom Metazoa; phylum Chordata; class Actinopteri; order Acipenseriformes; family Acipenseridae; genus Acipenser; species Acipenser oxyrinchus. The sequence continues at coordinate 51,977,137 of CM060257.1, read as the reverse complement.
CTTTGTGAGTCTGTTAGCAAAGTAAACACAACAATTTCTAACAACACTGGGTGCTGTTTGCAAACATTGTAATCAGATTTCCTAGAACGGCCAATAGATTTCACCTTACGTGAAAGTTATATTAATTAAGGGATGTTTCTACACCATCTCTTCAGTAATCCTTTAAATACTACTGAATATCTCATGATTAAATGTTTAATGCTGTTAAAGACAGCAAAAATAGAATTGATAAAGGCAGAAATCACACGTTTTTGGTTCTGGTTTGAAAAGTATTTACTCAAAAATGCTCCCTCACTAGGACTCGACCCAAGATTTCAAGCAGCATACTGTAACCTTAGGTATCATTAATAAAGTTTAAAAACACTGTACAACATTTCACAACAAAATGTAAAATTTCAGCCTAATCACAGGACAGGTTTATTATTATTATTATTATTATTATTATTATTATTATTATTATTATTATTATTATTATTAAGCAGAATGAAAACACTGCAAAGAAGAATCTGGTAAAACCAGATGATATTGACCACTCCCTGCATTATTTTACTGTGAGAGACATTACAACTAAAGACAACAGTGAGTGTAATTGTTTTCTGTCCCCCTGGAGTTATGGTAGCAATTCAAAATAAGAGACACTTGTTCAAGTGTAATTGTACAAGAAGCAAAACATGACTTTGTATTCAATTCAATTGTAAGCTTCTGTTCATGACTCACTGTATCCTGCCCTCGCTCATACAACAGCAGAAGGGATTTTATAATAATCTTCTTTGAATTTCCTACCGGAGACCCGCCTAATCCGAATACTGGAGAAAGGTGATGAGAAGCAAACTGGACGCACCGGGGCGTTCCAAAGTCAGGCTGGATATCTTGCAGGAGAAACCTTTCGCTTCTTACAAGGCATGTTTAATAATATTTGAGAACAAAAGATTACGTTTTAGAGCCCAAAACATTAAACAGCCAAAGGCATAGACAAGTGGAACCATCTGCACAGTTTCAACTCTACTGAATGCAAGATCTGAGCTACATGTAGATGTGAAAATTATCGTCAATGAGGGATGCATTCTAAGCTCAAACGGCTGTGTAATCAATGCACTGAAGCATTTTCAACTTAAGAAACTTACACAGGTATCCCAAGTGGAATTACACATTCAGTTTATCATAATTATAAGTTGCAATTGATTTGTTTGAAGGCCTTCGCTTGCTCAGCCTGCAACAGCATATTAATGTGCTATAAACAGGCTGGGGAACAGGTGGGGGTCTTGAAGCCGCAGGTTTGCTGGAAATCATTGCCGTCCACAGTTTGCTTTAGATCTGCACCCAGGACCTAATCATTATGTGTCCTGCTATTCCTTACCTGTACAGTATTATAGCAACTACAAACTTCAACATCCAAGTAAAATTAAAGAAACTTCTTAGTCTGGTACGTTTTTCATGTTGCATCTCAATATACAATCCCAGCCTGGCCTTTCGGAAAGTATAGTCTGTTGTGTTGTTTATTGATACAGCCAGATTGACAAAGGGGAAAGTGCTGTTAATATTATAAAACCCGCCTAAATAACATTTGAAGACTAACCAAAAGTCAGAGGTTGGTCAAACTAGACTACGGTGAACAATCACTTTGTTTGGGTCTTATCTACTGCACCAAGTTTAGGCTACATGGTTTCAATCTTCGCATGCTTGGCTGTGTACTTTAAAATATTACTATAAAAACAACAAGAATGAAAAAAAAACAGCTCATGAGTATAAACAAAGAGGATTTCTAGCAGGGATTCGAACCAGATTCTTTTCCGTTCTGGTTCGGCTCCGAACCGAACCGAATTTTCGCTCCAAAAGTTCCGAACAGCTGATTTCGTTCCATTCCGGTTTGAACTAAATGAAATTCTGTTTAATACCGGTTAAATTTTGTTCTAGCCAAGTAGGCTACTGTAATGGTGTTCATAGGTCTTTATTTTCTTGAATTAAACAAAAAAGCATGAAATACAGCAAACTCAAAAGGAAAATGGTGCGACAAGTTATCCATTTGTATCAACAAACGCACTTACTTCCTGTCTATAGAAACAACAATGCCTACGTTGCAGCCTTTAAAAGAAAATGACAGCAGTCCGATGACTTTTATCTTTTCTCTGTTGCAACTTTCTTTTGCCTGAGTTCGAGTTTACAACTTGTTTGTTTTTTAAACAACTGAAAACAGAGACATTTCCCATTTCCCTTAAATTCAACATAATAACTTAATGCAATGCTTGTCTGAAATAAACTCTGTAGCTAATCGAGATCATGGCTCCATCAAATATGCCACTTGCTTTTTCTCTCTGTTTTGTTCCACCTTTCAACTTTGGGTTTTTTTTAACTTTCCAGGGCTCTACACATCTGCCGTATATTTTTGAAAGGTAACACCAAACATCTCTTCAAAGCATTATACCATGCTTTACAATGTAAGGCATTATATTTACCATAACCTACATATTTCTTATTGCATCGTTACTCTGTTTTAAACAGAAGATATGCAGAAAATCCTCTCCAAGTAATAAATTACACATGACTAAGGCTAGGATTTTGGCATGGCCATTTTTAGTAAATTTCACAGGCGAGGTTAGGAAAAAAAAACAAGAATTCATGGAAAGTTAACCAAATAATGTAGTTTTAGCTACATCAACACACACAAGCTTTTAAATAGTACACCAAAACCAGTAATATAAAAGACTATTGCTTTTGACTACTGGCAAGTTTAAATGTTACTCTAGGCAACCCATTTTGTACTGCCGGGTCTGGTTTTGGTTTCACCGCTATCGTACAGGTAGGTGGAGATGGAAACTAGCTGGTACAGCCTGGCAATCTGTGGGCAATCTGATAACTTTGTTTGTTTCTTCTCAGACTGGTCTGTATCTGTTGAAAAATGGATCCCAGGCAGGCCCGATATGGGCTGAAGTTTCATTCTCACAGGAATACTAGAAATGTTTGTGAGAGGAGGAGTGCCGACCCCTTTAACATGAAAACCAGCTTTGCATGTCGTTCTTGGGGATTCGTACAAACTTTTCACAATGACCTTGCAGGAAAATAAAAAATCTTCCACTAATTGGGTCACATGCATTCTTTGCAATTAAAAACTCAAATAAGGTACATTATTACTATTTTTTGATTATTGGCAAATCTCTGATTTCTGTAATATCAACAGAGGCAGTGTTTCATGTAGCAAAAAAGGTGCTCATAGATACACATGCCGCCTATATTCTTTTATCGTAAGCATGGAGGTGCTATGCGCACTCAAGTAGTAATTTTTTTTTTTTTTTTTTTTTTAAACAGTAAAAAGTTCATTGTGAAATTCTTATACATTGGCCCCCTCTTAATCAGCATATTTGCTTAAACTTCTTCTAAAATGTTAACGTGAACCATCACACTATGCAAAGTTTGTGGTATGTATATTTACTTGTTAAATACTGACACCGTACAGTATAAAGACTTTGGATGACAACTATGCTTTCAGATTGCGTATGCAAAATCTAAAAATAAGTGTAATAATGCACTAACATCTATGCACTCAAATGTGTTCAAGAATAATACACTTAATACAAAAGGCAAGGTTCTTAAAAAAATGTTTACTCCAAATCGTTCTTTGCACATTTTTGTCAAACACAATTAATAATCTCTAAATACATTAACAAACCAGATTTTGAGTTCAAGTCTAACAAATACAAATAGACGAATTCTCACCTCTCAGCTGCTGCAGCTCCTTGGTAAGTGTTTCAATGTTAGATGTACAAAATCCCAGGTTCTCCAGAGTTTGTGCTTTGATGGCTTCATCATCCTGTTCATCAAGCATCAGTCTGAGCTCATCTGTGGTCTTAGTGTAGATCTCAATGTCTCTCTCCACCTCCTGCAGCCTGAGGAGCAGTGAATAGTGATCCTGCTCAGTCTCCATGAGGCCACACTCGCTTTGATTCTGAAGCTCCTCTTTCTCCGCAAAAACGTCTCTGTCGTCAGAACACGTGTTCTGGTAAACGTCTGGCTTTGGAGATCCAGCATCCCTCCTGGGAGTTAGCTGCGGAGGCAGAGGTGCTGGCCTGGATGGTTTGAAGGAGAAGGAAGACTGAGAAGGTCCACTTTCAGCAGGAGCACGCGGCTCGTCCTCGGAGTCGGCTGCAGCTGCTTGTGCCGCCGCAGATTTGAGAATGCGGGGTCTGGGAGGTGGAGGTCTCAATGCTTTTCTTCTCTCCAATGAAGAAGTGGCTTCCTGCTGGTCCAGGGAGTTAGGAGAACCCCGCATGATATCATTTTCACTGCTGTAGTCCAGGATGGAGAAATGCCTGGATATTTTCATGTGTTCCCCAAATATAGCACCTGGTAAACTTTTTTCAAACTGGGCAAGCTGTTCTGAGAGTTTTGAGTCCAAGTCTGCCCCTGAACTTGCAAAGCTATCCAAAGTTATCGATCCGAGTAAGCCGCTGAATTCTGTTTTTCTTGAAACTGCTGTCGGATCATGGCTTCCTCTGCTAGGTAACGGATCATAATCACCCACACTGATGAAACGAGGTTTCTTCTTCTGTGTTGGGTCCTCAACCAAACTGTCCAAATCTTGGAAAACTGTATTCTTTCCATTTGAGGTGCGTTCGCAGTCTTTAGACCAACTGCAATGCAAACTTTGAATCTGAGCCTTTGAATCTCTGCTTCCAGTCTTTGCTGCTAAGCTTAGTGTTCTGGTAGCTGGTGCAGGTGGGACCTCTGTGTCTGTATTGTCAGCTGTGTGGCCTGTTGAGACATCTGATACACTGCAGTACAACCTGTTACTTAAAGAATGGAGACTTGGCCTGGGAGGAAGCACAGGTTTTGAAGAGACAAGACTGCTAGGACTTGTTCTTGAGTTTCCTTTGTAACTGTCAGTGGCAGTTTCTTCTCTACTGTTTTTGGTGCCCTTATCTATACCACTAATCTTAGAACTGCTTTGTGTCTGGTTTCTACGAAATTCATGACCCGGCTTTGTGCTAGAGGATACAGGTTTTGGTTTTGCCATGACAGTACTAGTATCACGGTCAGGCTGTCCATTGAAGAAATCCACATCTCGTAAATGGGCATGCTCTTCCTGCCCGCGCCAGTGATACACATCATTATTGTTATAATACATTTCATAATCACCATTGTTTCTGCTGCTGGGTTCTTCATGTTCCTGCTCTATGTCTTGATCTTCAATCTTTACAAACCTATGGGGAAATATTCCTCTACGACCATTGACCTTGCCTTCCAGCCAGCCGTCTTCTAAAGTACTGAGTATCTGTATTCTTTCTCCTACATCAAAATCCAATTCCTCTGGTTCCATGGACTTAAACTGATAGAGGGCCACTCCGTAAACTCCTGCGCCTTCCTCCGAGCCCAGTGATATTTCAGCGGTCACATTGCTTTCGCCGTAGTTGTCATAGTCGTCTTGGCATGCTCGGTCCTCCGCGACTTGCAAAGGACCCAAAAGCTCCACGAATCCCTCTGGAAATATCCCTCTCCTCCCTTCAAGTTCTCCCTCGAACCAGCCTGGTTCAGGAATTCGGATTATTGTTATGATATCCCCTTCCATAAAGTCCAGTTCTTCCTCTAACTGAGCAGACAGGCCCAGCAAGGCTCTGGCTTGGCCCAAGGCATAGCTTGGGACCTCCAATACGGACCTCTTGGACATTTTGCGGGACCTGGAGGAAAGATGGAGCTCTTTGGCCTTGGGATAAAGGGAATATCCCCTTGGACCCCCAGCTGCTTCTGCCTTTCAGCCAATTACTGTCCACAGAACCCTCAACAACTACGACGTCACCTGCAAAAAAATACAAAACACAAAATACATAAACTAAAAACAGGAAGGCACCTATAAACAAAAGTGGTTGTGGTGCTGCTGCTGCTTCAGATTTTAAGGTTGAAGGGAAACGCTGATGAGATTTGTGGCTTCCACTTGAAGCATAATGTCTATGCAAACTAATTACTCTCTCTCTCTGGCATTATGTTTTTTGTCTCAATTTTAAACAAGTTAAAGTACATCATGCAAAACAATGGTGGCTCATGGAAATAATTAGCTGACAGATGCGGGGGGGGGGCGTATTTTGGGTTAACACCCAGACAATATGCATCCATGCTCTGGGTTCAAATCCAGCACTGACAAATCTGTATACAACCATTTAATTTAAAAAACTGTAGAAAAACAGAACAAACAACATCACCCTTTTCAAACAAGCATTTAAAAATGATTACTTAAAGGTTTACAAACAACATGTACTGTGGAATGGAACTAAAACCTCAACAGTCAAAGTGAGACATCTGGTGGTTGACAGAGATACGAAGTTTCTTTTTAGTCTGAAGTTTCATTCTAAAACTTCTGTTATAACTGTGTTTGAAGTTCTGGATGAATAACTGAATTGTATTGTCTGTTGTGCAACCGGTCCAACTGCTATATAAAACAATGAACTGTGGAACCTACAAGGTGAAGTAGCCCACCCTACAGTACATGAAAATGCATTATCTTTGTTAGTTAAGCTACACGGGAAAAAGAGCAGCAAAATATGAACTGAGCAGAGAGGTAGGGTAAATTAATACAACTTTAATGAAGTCATGAGAGAGGGATGCAGTCTTTAACCCTGTAATGGTCATTGGGTGTATCACATATGATATGAAACTTTGCCAGTAGCATACTGTGTTTACAATCCAGGGCCCACTTGAAAATCAAATGTCACGTCTCAAGGGATTTGAAAGGATTTCACCTGTTTTAATGGGAAGTTTGCCGACATCTAGTGCATTGAAGTCATTGATGCAGACGTAGAGTTTCTCGCCCTGTTTTGTGCTGGGAATGGTTACGGCCTCCACGAAAGTGCTGGGAAACTGCCCTGGAAAAAGGAACACAACCCAACTGAAGAGCCTTTCAATGAGACCCGGAGGCACTCGCCTCTAAGGGAGAATCACACATCATTCAAAACAGACATTTGTTTTCAGGTAGCATTCAACTTTTTTTTTTTTTTTTTTTTCAACATTTTTCCAAAAACTAAATTTGCCAAAAATAAAAAAAAATAAAAATAAAATAAAAATATGTGTCTGTTAACTGAAGTTGGATGCACTGATCGCTGCAGTACCTGAGACTCCACCTTTGCATCCAAGCAGCCAGAAATCATCCACCACTCCGAGCACTTCGATGACATCACCGGGGAAGAGCGGCAGCTCCTCAGAGACGCTGGGGCGGAACTGGAACAGAGCGCGCACCACGGTGCCCGACTCCATCACTCATCAGAGACTGCTGGACAAACAGAGAGTCAGTGACCAGTTGAGTGGGAGTGTATAGATCCACAGAGAAAACAGAACAGCTAGCATTCACTAACATTATCAAAATTAGGGTGTGTTCTTAATATGTTTCAACCAAATGCAGTAGCAGTCTTTATTCCTAATGTCTGTATAAAATATTCCAGCACTGTACCAATGGAGAAAAAAAAAGCAGAATGACCAAAATACAGAATAGGTGGACTACCCCTACCTTCCAGTAGGTGTCACAAGCGAGCTTGAAAAAAATAAAAATAAAAAGCTATTGAATCAACATAATACTACACTCAGATTGGTTTTCTTTCTTGCATCATTTTTACGAGTAATCCTGTTACTCATGAAAGCTGTTACTTGTAGGCTTAAGGTGTTTGTTCTTGTATGCACATTTACTGTACCAGTCATAAATGGTTTTTAATTCAAAACTGAAAGGCTGTCACGAAAGGGGTGATGGTTCAGTGTAAGGAAGGAAATGGGAGAGCGTGCCAAAACAAATTGTTCAGAAAATCTAGAGAAATCTCATAAAATGACAAAGATGGCGTTATTTAAAGCAGTAGGTATTGATTTAAAATAAAAGGTTAGTTAGAAGTTAGTGTTCTTTTTTTCCTTCATGCATCCGTGAGTATAAATAATTATTGCGATTCCGAACTCCGTGTAGATTTCAACAAAGATGTTTTATTCAATACAGTTGAACAGCTAGGTATTCCATTTTCCCTAAGTACAGGTCATAACAGAATCAACAAGACAATACAATGCTGGGATTTAATATAGCTTCTCTTAGATATCACCCCTTATTCCTCAACCTATCAGAATATCATTGACCACGTGGGTCCACTTTCATTTTATTACCTTAAGTGATTGTAACATCAAACAAAGCCTGTTTGATTTTCCCCTCAGGAAACCTTGATGTTATAAAGATAAGGAAGAAGAATGTTTAAGCTTTCGAAGGAAGCCCCCAAAGTGTTATCTCTGACAAAGCACAGGGTCCTCTTTTAAACTGCCATTTGGTGCACTTTAAAAGCTTTCCCCTTACCATCTGTCTTCCTGCTCCAGTAATTAATATTAAACCCAAATGGTCTTTTAACTAACTAACTAAATGAACCCAAATACCAAACAGTTAATCTTTTAAACTTTCATTTCTTACAGTGCATGTTTCTCCAACACTAGGAACAGACCCTCCCCTGTTTGAGGGAATCGCTGGTTATTAGAGGACTTCAACTTTTGTGTACTGTCCTTTGAAAAAACAAAAGAAGAAAGGGTTTAAATAGCAATTTCAAAAAGAGATAAAGTATACACAGCTGCTAGAATCAAGCTACTGCGGTTTCTTCTACAGTATCTCGAGACAACGACTTGGAAGCGAACAACAAAAAGCGAAGCACTTTGAGATTAATCCATGTCATAACAGGTTTGTGACTGAGTGCAATTCCAATGTGGTCAGTCCAGACTGGACGGACACTACAGGTCTGCAGTTTGTTTTTCTCATCTGAACTGTGTCCTGGAAACAGTTCAGTTGGTTCTCCATTTGCTGCTTTTAGACTCTTTGTAAGAGTTTCATAAAGGAAAGAGAGAAACTGAACCCAGTCTGCTTATTACAGGTTTCCTGGGGTCACTGCTGATTCAGCTTTCCAGAGCTTGAATCCCTAATCCCGTTTTCTGCAAGTAGCAAGAGCCATCCCTTGTGCTATAGTGGAAAGCAGGTTAGGGGAGAGAATACAGTGACCCTACAGAAAAAAGATTAAAAAAAATATGTATAAAAAAAATTTAAAAAAAGGAAAATGATTATAAGACACAACAGCTGTGGATTTACATAGCTACAGTGTTTTCTTTTGTCGTAATTAATATAAACAAGTGTTTTTAAATATTTTTTAAATTGAACAGATAACGGCTACAATACCGAAACAACTGGCCACCGCTGTTTACATAGTGATGCTTTGTTATTTCACAATCTGATTAGGCCATGTTGACAACACATTTGGCACACTTTAGAGAGTAAGGACCCTTCACTAATTCACCACCCTCAATCTCACAAATTACTAGACTGCAAAACAATGAGGGGGGGCACATACTAAAGAGATGTGTGTGTCACATTTACAATGCGCTGAATTCAAACTGAGAGCCAATAATAATACTGTCCTAATTATTTACAGGTTTGCATTTTTATCAGTGGAGATAGGTCACAGCTTCAAAGTGGTCACTTGTTTGGGCACCTGGACTGGAAAAAAAAAAAAAAAAAAGAAAAATAAATAATCTTTAAATAAGGTACGGAATTGGTTTTGTTGAAATAAAGCTTCAAAAGCAGATTGGGTGAGAAAAAAAAAGTTCGTCCAGAATTGACCTTTAAAACTTAAATAAATACATACATACATACATACATACATACATACATACATACATACAAGCACACCAATAACAATTCTCACAAGTACTACTGAAACCATCTGCAATGTAAACAATGTATACTATTGTGAGAGATGCTAGAGTATTCATCACCCTGCCTCATTGACACTGTGGAGCACGTTCCAGTTGAGATTAAACTGACAGCAGTGTTAGAGGCCTGGCCTCATTGGCTTGTGGTAATGCTCTTCAATTATAACACATGAACTTTTTTAAATTTTTTTAACAAAACTTCAAGAAAGCCAGAGTTTCCAAACCTGACTACAGTACAAGGTTTTCAGTATCTCCCAGGGAGATCTGGGACTGGGCACTGACCTCTGCTATTGTTTCAATAAAGCTGCGTCCCAAGGACAGTCAAATTTTAAATATATGCAGCAGCGTAGGATCTAGGATCTTACAAGGCTCTGTCTAATATATATATATATAAAAGGGGAAGATACTGGAGGCCATACCGTTAGAGTTCCATTATAATGCAAGTGGTACTAGCTGAGCTCCAATTACACACATTAGGAATGAGAATCCTGTTGCGGACTCATTAATGTGGGTAGGTTTGAAAAATGTTTGGGTGGCATTAAGGAACTCTCCCAGTCTGAGTTCAGCTTCATTTGTTAAATTAATTTCTTGTCCTAAGTCTGTGACAACTGATCAGAGACCCTGAACATATAAGAAAAGGAATAAATGCCAGTAATAAATACCAGTAATCCCTGGACGCTGACATAACTTGTTTGCACCTCTGCCAAACTGGATTTTATACACCAGATCAGACTTAAGCATAACAGTTAACAATACTGAAACACACCCTCTTGGTCAGGCTAATATCATCACACAGCTCTTGTGGCTGAATGATCACTCCACGGCCTCGTTTGAAAACCTCACTGCTCGGCATTGCACTGATGAAAGTACCAGGATTATGAGAGACAGCTCAGTAAACTAGCCTCATGAACTCCTTGCATGATCTGCGGCGAAGGCTGCATCTGTTTCACCCAGTCCTCCTGCAACAAATGCTACCAGCAGCTGCCAAAAGAACAGGAGTAATAAAAGGTACAAAGAAGTGTCTGTTCACTATCAATGTACAGGAATATAAAAAGTTAAAAAACTAATCAAAGCCCTTTCCTGAGTATTTCCCCATCTCTTCTGCCCACTCTTGTTACGGTATGCTAAAGAGCCGCTCTGCAAACAGCAAGTCTTGTATTTCTTCATAGCTTGCTTACTGTACAACCCATACAGCATAGTATACAGTCTTAAACGTTTGGCATACAGTTCCAAGGTTTGAAGGGGAAGTGCATTTTGTTTTTAGCACATTTCTTTGCCTTAGTCTGCCCCATACACAAGTTTGGTTTCCTGCAGAGGTGATGAGGTTGTATTTTCCATGAACAGCCAGGTCTGTCACAGTAAGATTTCTATTTCCTGGACCATGACAGGCCCTTACACTCTGCCTAGGAGTCACAGTGTAAGTTTCAGAACATTAGAATTTAAAGACATTCTGCACTTGCTCAGACTAGCACACACACCTTACTGTAGCTAGGAGCTGGAATGAACATACAGCTTATTAAAAAATATATCATAAATTTCAAGTTACCTATAATTGGGTGTTTTAATGGACGACGTTGCTGCAACTGTATCTCCCTCTTTACAATACCAGAATGTGTCACCATTAGAGTCCTAAGAGTCCTAAAACTAAATATAGTGTAAGGAAGTGATTTCAATCTGTCCTTTGACAGAGTTAAAGTATCTGTCTCTTCAATGCCATTCATGCACACATGCGCTGTACCGTTACAGTAGGTGTCTGTTCACATGCTATTTTATTAATCCACCCCCACCAGGTAATAACTGAGAAGGCACTGCAAACAGTGTACAAATGTAACATGTTCCAGCATGGCACCAGACCAAAGTTCCTCAGCTTTCACTGTAACTTTAAATAATACAATTCTTACAGTATTGAGTCAATCACAGTCATTCAGTCATTCAGAAAACTGCTCTGGATTCAGGAATTTAATGGTTTCATTTAATCATTGCTTTGTATAAAATGGTCCAGACTAAATGAACTATCACACTCTCTGGCTTTGCTTGATACAGTGCGTCCAACTAACCAGAATGTCATTCTGAATTAACGCAGCCGATTAACTTGTTGTGATCAAAGCCAGAAAGACCAGAAAGCCAATGAACAATGTTTGCGCATGGGATAGCGAACCTTCATGGGTGAAGATGACAGGGCTTCGTAAACTCATTCGAGACATTAGACAGCTGATCCTCTACCAATTAAATAACAAGGAGAAGAGGATGCTAGCTATCTAACCAGCTGGTTCCCCGGTCACCGTGCATTCAGCACTGCAGCAAGTGTGATTTATGACATTACAATGTGATTTATGAGACACAAAAGGCAGCATGCAGCAATGTGACTGCGGGTGAGCTGAAGAGCGAGTGTAATCCAATCTGTTGACATGCTGGTTTATTTATCAACTCAGAATCCTTTACCACAAACAATAGGGAGTTTGTGTTGCACCTGGCAGGCACACTGGGTTCCAGTGCAGGGTCTGACCCCTGTGCTGATAACAAGGTGAATGCACTGCTGGAAGCTTCCTGTATTGTTTTTGTTTTGTTGTTTACAGTTTTGCTATGGTGCTGAACTGTAGCACGTAAGCATTTAAACACTGCTGTCATCAAATGCTCTGGGCCTGAAGTGTAACAGAGGGGTCATAGATGTAAAATAACTCTGGTGATGCACAAGCTCTTCCATACCCTGGTCCACATTACATGCATGTCATCAAAAGCATTTCCCTAATAATGCATAGTGTTCTTTTTTTTTTTTTTTAAATCAAGGGGAAATTCCTGTAAAGCAAAAGGCTTGTCTCTTGATTGTCTCTCTATTTTAATCTTAGAGTGACCAGTCGATGCATAACATCGATGCATATTCACCCATGTGGTGGGGTGGACAGTGTGTTACACAAACCTAATTATTACCATCAGCTCCGGATATTGAAACACTGGAGTATAAGTATTTAGACAGAGGCATTTAGCATTTGAAATACCCTGTTTTCTGTACACTAATTGCCCGCACCGCCTCCTGTATCACTTCCAAGTTTTTTAAAGCATTTTACTGGTGTGCCATTTGCACCAAAAGTAAAGGAAGGCACTTGAGGGAATATACTGTGTTTAATTTTTTTAAAACATTACTGGTGGGTTTTCCATTAAAAAATGCATGAGGTACCCCCTTGAGTGCACTTTGATAAAGAGGGGTGGATAGTAGGATCTGGAAATGAAGAATAAAAATAATTATTTAGATTACTGGCTGTAAAGTCCTTCAAGCGAGTATTTCACTAACCCACACATCTTAATTTCTGAATACACCTCCACTGTAAAGACACTAAATTATAAGGCAGGGTGTATATTATTTATATGTGAGCTATAATTGTCATCTCAGTACAAAGAAACTCAAAAAAGTACTTACGCAAAAGTACAATGCCAATTTATTTTCATATAGAGCCCTTCACGCCATGGCATCCCAGAGCGCTGCACAAAGTTTAAAAACAAAACAAGAGATCTCATATGCACAATGCACTCCATCTATAACCAATTACATAAAAAAAAAATGTTTTCAATTTAGACTTAAAAGAATACAATGTATCAACCTGTCTAAAGTCAACTTGCCATTTGTCAGACATGCAATGGATTTGCAAATAAAAATGTGCTGAGAGAACACAAGTAACAATCAAAGAGTGATTTATGTAAAGAAGAAATCATGTCTTGTTAGAACTTGCACAGCACCACCATGCCAATTTCTGCAGCTGGCCTCTGTATTGAGAACGACTTGGTAGGAAGCTTAGTGTAGACATTCCCTGAAACACACCACAAGTTCAGCAGTGCAAAACAAAAGCAATGACTCAGACCTAGACCAGCCTGAGTCTAAATGAGCCACTTATACAAGATTACACAGATATCTTTCATTATCTTCTTGTGTACACTAAGGGTTCAACTCAGTAGCCATCAGTATCAGATAACCTGCTCAAACACAGTTCAGTGCAGAAACATCTACCTGAGGTATTTATACACGGTCTGGTATGTGGATGTTAAATGCTGCATTTCATAATAATCATAAAAGTTGTTTCCTTTAGTCAATCATAATCGTATTAATACTGTATACTGGTGTATATTAGCAGAGAAGACAAGAAGGCCTTGGCTAGGTTATCCTGGTTATCCTGCTTGGTGAAGTAACCAGGACACTACACATATCACTTGGTACTCAAGGGACCTCTCCATCCTGTCCAGTTAGTTAAAAGACCAGGAACAGATCTTCACAGGCAAGCTTTGCATTCCATTCCCACATACATTCCAGGTATAATGTACATGTAGGACTTCTGAAACTGGCGCTGCTGTAGAGTCCATTCTTCCAGGGATGCAGGTACTACAGTACATGGGAACTGTGCTCCAAATGACAGTAAGAAAAACCGGACTGAACACAGGAGCCGAGTCTCCACTGTTGGCATCAGTCATGTGAATACAGTTCATTACTTTCAATTACAAATCCCAGCAGAGAAGAGCGTACTATAAATACAGCCCCTATGGTGGCACCAGCACGTTGCTATGGGTAGCACTGCACAAGACAACAATACAGCAGTTGGTCTTGCACATACAGTATTATATTTTCCAAGAGCAGGGCTTGTCAATAGGGAATGTGGCCCCATATACAGGGTACAGTACAAAATGCATAAACAGACAAGAATATATCAGGCTACTACCAAAACTAAATTAACACTGCTTAAAATAGTGTGTGGAATCTGTAATGTTTCATGTTCAAACCGTTACACTGTATGCACTTTTGAAACAGAAAATAGACTAGATATCGGGTTCGACACTGTTTGAAAGCTCTCTAATCTGCAGGTCAGAAACCTATGATTTACTGACACTGTTATATGTCACTGGATACATGTGGCAGTGTGTATAAATAATTGACCTCTCTGCTGCTTTGTAATTGCTGCATATAATACACCCGAATCATTCTTCCACGTTCAGCATGTCCTTTAATTAGGGTTAAAGCACCTTATCTATGCACTCCTATTAAGAACGTGTATGTGTAACTGTAACTGTAAGGAACGTCACCTGTGTTTAAACAGCAGGGAGTTTTTGATGGCATCAACTCACCTGTCAAAACCAGACAATGGGACAGATTTCATGTTAAACATCGGATTACAGTATGGACTCTACACTCACCGTCTGCAAACAAAGAAACACCTACAGTGTGCACTCAGTGTGCCTTGCTTGTGTTATATACTTCAGTTTGGAACACGCAGGTATTTAAATAAATAAATAAATAAATAAAACAAGTGAAGAAGAACCTAAAGTTTCTCAGCAAATAAAAGGGGTATTGATAATGTTAATAAAGAGAACATGGGTTAGGAAAGGGATTTTAAAAAGGGTGAGGGGCAGTGATAATGTTAATAAAGAGAACATGGGTTAGGAAAGGATTTTAAAAGGGTGAGGGGCAGTGATAATGTTAATAAAGAGAACATGGGTTAGGAAAGGATTTTAAAAGGGTGAGGGGCAGTGATAATGTTAATAAAGAGAACATGGGTTAGGAAAGGGATTTTAAAAGGGTGAGGGGCAGTGATAATGTTAATAAAGAGAACATGGGTTAGGAAAGGATTTTAAAAAGGGTGAGGGGCAGTGATAATGTTAATAAAGAGAACATGGGTTAGGAAAGGGATTTTAAAAAGGGTGAGGGGCAGTGATAATGTTAATAAAGAGAACATGGGTTAGGAAAGGGATTTTAAAAAGGGTGAGGGGCAGTGATAATGTTAATAAAGAGAACATGGGTTAGGAAAGGGATTTTAAAAGGGTGAGGGGCAGTGATAATGTTAATAAAGAGAACATGGGTTAGGAAAGGGATTTTAAAAGGGTGACAGTGATAATGTTAATAAAGAGAACATGGGTTAGGAAAGGATTTTAAAAGGGTGAGGGGCAGTGATAATGTTAATAAAGAGAACATGGGTTAGGAAAGGATTTTAAAAGGGTGAGGGGCAGTGATAATGTTAATAAAGAGAACATGGGTTAGGAAAGGTACTTTAAAAAGGGTGAGGGGGCAGTGATAATGTTAATAAAGAGAACATGGGTTAGGAAAGGGATTTTAAAAAGGGTGAGGGGGCAGTGATAATGTTAATAAAGAGAACATGGGTTAGGAAAGGGATTTTAAAAAGGGTGAGGGGGCAGTGATAATGTTAATAAAGAGAACATGGGTTAGGAAAGGGATTTTAAAAAGGGTGAGGGGGCAGTGATAATGTTAATAAAGAGAACATGGGTTAGGAAAGGGATTTTAAAAAGGGTGACAGTGATAATGTTAATAAAGAGAACATGGGTTAGGAAAGGATTTTAAAAGGGTGAGGGCAGTGATAATGTTAATAAAGAGAACATGGGTTAGGAAAGGGATTTTAAAAAGGGTGAGGGGACAGTGATAATGTTAATAAAGAGAACATGGGTTAGGAAAGGGATTTTAAAAAGGGTGAGGGGGCAGTGATAATGTTAATAAAGAGAACATGGGTTAGGAAAGGGATTTTAAAAGGGGGACAGTGATAATGTTAATAAAGAGAACATGGGTTAGGAAAGGGATTTTAAAAAGGGTGAGGGGGCAGTGATAATGTTAATAAAGAGAACATGGGTTAGGAAAGGTATTTTAAAAAGGGTGAGGGGGCAGTGATAATGTTAATAAAGAGAACATGGGTTAGGAAAGGGATTTTAAAAGGGGGACAGTGATAATGTTAATAAAGAGAACATGGGTTAGGAAAGGTACTTTAAAAAGGGTGAGGGGGCAGTGATAATATTAATAAAGAGAACATGGGTTAGGAAAGGGATTTTAAAAAGGGTGAGGGGGCAGTGATAATGTTAATAAAGAGAACATGGGTTAGGAAAGGGATTTTAAAAGGGTGAGGGGCAGTGATAATGTTAATAAAGAGAACATGGGTTAGGAAAGGATTTTAAAAGGGTGAGGGGCAGTGATAATGTTAATAAAGAGAACATGGGTTAGGAAAGGGATTTTAAAAGGGTGAGGGGCAGTGATAATGTTAATAAAGAGAACATGGGTTAGGAAAGGGATTTTAAAAAGGGTGAGGGGCAGTGATAATGTTAATAAAGAGAACATGGGTTAGGAAAGGATTTTAAAAAGGGTGAGGGGCAGTGATAATGTTAATAAAGAGAACATGGGTTAGGAAAGGGATTTTAAAAGGGTGAGGGGCAGTGATAATGTTAATAAAGAGAACATGGGTTAGGAAAGGGATTTTAAAAAGGGTGAGGGGCAGTGATAATGTTAATAAAGAGAACATGGGTTAGGAAAGGGATTTTAAAAGGGTGAGGGGCAGTGATAATGTTAATAAAGAGAACATGGGTTAGGAAAGGATTTTAAAAGGGTGAGGGGCAGTGATAATGTTAATAAAGAGAACATGGGTTAGGAAAGGATTTTAAAAGGGTGAGGGGCAGTGATAATGTTAATAAAGAGAACATGGGTTAGGAAAGGGATTTTAAAAGGGTGAGGGGCAGTGATAATGTTAATAAAGAGAACATGGGTTAGGAAAGGGATTTTAAAAGGGTGAGGGGGCAGTGATAATGTTAATAAAGAGAACATGGGTTAGGAAAGGTATTTTAAAAGGGTGAGGGGCAGTGATAATGTTAATAAAGAGAACATGGGTTAGGAAAGGGATTTTAAAAAGGGTGAGGGGGCAGTGATAATGTTAATAAAGAGAACATGGGTTAGGAAAGGGATTTTAAAAGGGGAGGGCAGTGATAATGTTAATAAAGAGAACATGGGTTAGGAAAGGATTTTAAAAGGGTGAGGGGCAGTGATAATGTTAATAAAGAGAACATGGGTTAGGAAAGGGATTTTAAAAGGGTGAGGGGCAGTGATAATGTTAATAAAGAGAACATGGGTTAGGAAAGGACTTTAAAAGGGTGAGGGGCAGTGATAATGTTAATAAAGAGAACATGGGTTAGGAAAGGGACTTTAAAAGGGTGAGGGGGCAGTGATAATGTTAATAAAGAGAACATGGGTTAGGAAAGGATTTTAAAAAGGGTGAGGGGCAGTGATAATGTTAATAAAGAGAACATGGGTTAGGAAAGGGATTTTAAAAGGGGAGCAGTGATAATGTTAATAAAGAGAACATGGGTTAGGAAAGGATTTTAAAAGGGTGAGGGGCAGTGATAATGTTAATAAAGAGAACATGGGTTAGGAAAGGGATTTTAAAAAGGGTGAGGGGGCAGTGATAATGTTAATAAAGAGAACATGGGTTAAAAGGGATTTTAAAAGGGGAGGGGCAGTGATAATGTTAATAAAGAGAACATGGGTTAGGAAAGGGATTTTAAAAAGGGTGAGGGGCAGTGATAATGTTAATAAAGAGAACATGGGTTAGGAAAGGGATTTTAAAAAGGGGACAGTGATAATGTTAATAAAGAGAACATGGGTTAGGAAAGGATTTTAAAAGGGTGAGGGGCAGTGATAATGTTAATAAAGAGAACATGGGTTGAAAGGGATTTTAAAAGGGGGACAGTGATAATGTTAATAAAGAGAACATGGGTTAGGAAAGGGATTTTAAAAAGGGTGAGGGGGCAGTGATAATGTTAATAAAGAGAACATGGGTTAGGAAAGGGATTTTAAAAAGGGTGAGGGGGCAGTGATAATGTTAATAAAGAGAACATGGGTTAGGAAAGGGATTTTAAAAGGGGGACAGTGATAATGTTAATAAAGAGAACATGGGTTAGGAAAGGGATTTTAAAAAGGGTGAGGGGGCAGTGATAATGTTAATAAAGAGAACATGGGTTGAAAGGGATTTTAAAAGGGGGACAGTGATAATGTTAATAAAGAGAACATGGGTTAGGAAAGGGATTTTAAAAAGGGTGAGGGGGCAGTGATAATGTTAATAAAGAGAACATGGGTTAGGAAAGGGATTTTAAAAAGGGTGAGGGGGCAGTGATAATGTTAATAAAGAGAACATGGGTTGAAAGGGATTTTAAAAGGGGGACAGTGATAATGTTAATAAAGAGAACATGGGTTAGGAAAGGGATTTTAAAGCACTGGTTGCAGTAACACTCCTTTAAGTGCACCTACCTGCTGTGGGCTCATCTAGTCCTTGCATAGTAATAGTGTCAGTGTGAGGGGAGTGGGCATCATTAATTGGACGATGAAGCAGTATCATTTACATATTATTATTATTATTATTATGAGCAGAGTGGGCATCACTAATTGGATGATGCAGCAGTATCATTTACATATTATTATGCTCAGGTCTGGGCTTCCACTCACAGTGTGAAGATTCCTGCCAAAAACTGTGTGAAGACAGAACTTCCGAACGAATAACTCTGGCTCTGGGTTTCCCAAACACCGCTGTAGAGTGCAACAATCATTCCGTTCTTTATTCTGATGATTTGTTTAGGCTATACAGCAGAAACTCCACAAGCACAGCACCCCGTTTTCTTCCTCAGTCAGGCATGCCTTAACTCCAACCAGCATGTCTTTATCAAGCTCCAGCATCAGACAAGCCCTTTATCCACTTTAACGAAAAACACCAAACTAAATGCCCCACTGCATTTACATGTACACAGCACTTTAAAATAGCATAATATCAGAATGATGGGTCTGCATTGTTGTGCAGCAAACCAAGCAGCAGTTAGAAAATACTGCAGCAACTACAACAATACTGTCAAGGGCAAATGGTAAAAAAAATAATAGAAAAATCTATAGAAAATACTGAATACTAATAAATCAGTTTTGAATTCCACATTGTATAAAACACTACAGATTGCTTGCAAGTAGTTAAGGCATCTGTAATAGGTAACTGCAGTAATTGGAGATAACATTGTTATGTTACAATTGTTGTTGAATTTACCGTATATAATACATGTAGTGGATACGATGATACAGCTAATTGATAACCTTGACTATTCCCTTACCTGCAGTGCACGGTGTGGTGGATGAACTTAAATTGCGTTTCACAAAAATACTTCAGGTTGTAATATACAATACATCCCTACACACAGAAATATCTACAGTGCAATATATTAATGCAGCATCATGTACAGTACGTGGGGCCGCCATTAGCATGGGTTGTAATCCAAAAATCACCAAATTGGCAATCCATTTAAGATTAAGCATCAAAATACTAGCTTGCTTTCTCAAATGTTTCTTCGACCGGTTGTCACCGTTTGTTACAATGTAACTCTATAACTGTGGCTGCCCGTTTCTTGTACAAAGTAAAAATAAAAAAATAAAAACTACTCACAGCTATAACATTAAAGATTCTGTTTGCACTAGCAGCTTCATTCAAAACATGTGTTTAACAGATGTAACACACAGTACACGTGGAATGCACACAAACTATGGGTGTATTCTAATCCAGGACCGTTTTAATCAAACACAAGTCGCACATAAACTATAGTTGCTGCACCATCCCACAACAACGCTGTGTGTTTTTTTCTTAGGAAATCAGAGTGGGTAGTCAGTAGATTTTACGGCGTATTCGCCATATCCTGGATTCAAAGTAATCCTCGTCTTTTTCATATCGCCAGTTGAGATAACGCAGATACCACACGCACACATTGTGTTTACATACAGTACGTTGATTTAAGAAGAACTATGTTACTGTGATCAATTTTAATAGATTTAAATACATTTCACTTCTTTTTGGTGCGATTTTTTTATTGTATGTTTTTTTTTTCTTCCGTATTGCATAAAACAAGGTCAATTCTAGCGTCTCCAGTTTCCACTTACCTGCCTGTGCAGGTTTCTTGCGTCTTCTTGCCTGTTGAATGATCTCGTCCTGAATTTTTAAGATCCCGCTGTATTTATTTTTTGCCACACTCACATTTTTAGCACTGTCCCATTCTGTATATTTGCCTGTCCGCTTGACACTCCTTCTTGAATGCTAAATTCTATTAGGAATAACGTATTCTCCGTGTAGCGTGCACTCCCTCGACGTTTCTCTTCTTTGCGTTTGTCGTGTTTCTCGTCTAACCTAGCTTAGGTATTACTCTCCTCGGTCATCATCATCATCAGCTGTCACTGTGGAAGTCTCTGCAAGCAGGCAGCCTCCCTCAATGCTGACATCAACACAGCCAGCTCTAAGACAGGGGCCTCACTTGGACTCAGAGGGGATGTCTTCTTTCTGCCTGAATAGATCATAGCAGTGTAATACGTTATTTATTTGTAGTTGTTTACAAACAGAAACTAAAACAAACAAACAAGCAAACAGACGGGCTGACTAATGGATATGAATGCTGCTGTCCTTTCTGTAATTACCGAAACAAGTTTCACAAGCTAACTGAATGTACTCTACCAAATAAAATGGTTTAATGACACGGAGACTCGCACCTCAAGTTTATTCATAGGGTGTTTCTGACTGTAGCGTTGCCGTTATGCAAATACGCCTTTCTCCGATCATTCATTAACTCCAAATCTCTTGCATGTACAGAAAAGCACCACGCTATCAAGTAGACGAGTTGCGGCTGTCTATTCAAAAAATGTAATTGACTGGAGGAAACACTTTTAAAATATAGCCGAAAGACATTACGAAAAATTAATTATAGGGCGTTATCTATCGACCTACATAGTTTATTAACCCGAGAACAAAAGCACGCGTTAATATTAGCCTATAAATATATAATATAGCCTGTGTCCAACAAAATAGAATATTCTTTATTATTACGATTGCGCACAGTATAAGAAGTTGCTGACAGACATTTTACAAATGCGTTTTAGTCATGTATTAATGGTCAGTTAATAATATGAAGTGACTATAAATTTCAGCTAGTAGATGGTACCAGTGAAATTGGTTTTATTTTGTTAAAAGGCTTTTTTTTTCAAAGTATTCACTTTTTAATAATGTATTCACAGAAAAATTAACAGCAATGTTAGCTACGTGTTAACAGTAGCTAACACGTGTTAACAGTAGCTAACATTGCTGTTAATAGGAGGCTGTGTGGTCCAGTGGTTAAAGAAAAGGGCTTGTAACCAGGAGGTCCCCGGTTCAAATGCCACCTCAGCCACTGACTCATTGTGTGACCCTGAGCAAGTCACTTAACCTCCTTGTGCTCCTTCTTACGGGTGAGATGTAATTGTAAGTGACTCTGCAGCTGATGCATAGTTCACACACCCTAGTCTCTGTAAGTCGCCTTGGATAAAGGTGTCTACTAAATAAACTAATAAATAATAACAGTTAATAAATAAAAAAAAAATCCATTAAATAAATAAATTGACCTGCTGTAGCATTTTCCTGAAGGGCTTTGTATAAACATTTCAGTGATGGTGTTAGTTAAGCAAATGTATCAAACATGGCTAATTATAATAAAAACTCAGACTGTTGTTTCTGACCAAATTGTCTATCAAGGGATCATTCCTATTATTTTCCCATGCGATTATGTTTCATGAATCCCTCTGTGTGGCCACAAGTCTTCCGAGAAACACAAAGGCCAGTTATCCCCGAGCTGCTTAGTGTAATGACACCAGGCTGGTTAGCATTGTGATGCATCAGTATTAGTTGGCAGTCGCTTGGCCTCGGGGAGCTGTTAGTAGTTATAAATTCTGTCGAGTTGTATTTTGTGATACTCCGTCGCTGTTGACAAAGTGCCATGTTCCAGAAGGGCTGTACTGAACACGAAATAGAAAGCCTGCTGAAACTGTACAAGACTATTCATGCAGTTTATTATGTAATCGTTTATTTGTTTATTTGTTTTCTCAAAATGTACAATGCTCACGAAAGCTGTACTTGAGAATCAAATCTAATTAAAAAGGCACCAAATATTAAAATGCATGTCTTGGATCTTATTTCATGTGCTGACCGAAAAGAAAAGTGATGCTACAACACCCTCTGAAACTGAGCAAAGCAACACTAAAAACCACATGACCTTAAAAAGACACAGGTTTTTTGGAATTAAATTTAAAGGGCAGCTTGGAATGGATTTGCAGTAATCCCTGTAGTCTCAGTATAGCTCTCCTAATCATGTCTGAGATTCAGTGCATTTAGTGCATGAGAATATACCCATTAATCTGTCCACTGGCAACACTAAAAGCCTAAAATAATACCAACATAATTCTAAGTGGTTGCTTCTTACTGTACTGTACATCCACTAAATGCAAAGTGTTGCCAGAGTGCAGGTTCATGACTATATCCTGCTGTACCACAGATTAGATATGAGGCCACATAAGCATAAAGCCTTGCCAATTACATCTTTAACGTACCATGATCAAATAAAAAAGCAAGCCAATTTGTGTATTCATACTTTTTTGAAAACACAAATTGGCTTGTCTAATCAACCGACTCATGATTAATATCAGAAGATATTGCTTTTGGCAAATACAATAGCCTAGCATTAGTTACAAGTTATGTTTCTTATTTTAACTTGATCATATATATATATATATATATATATATATATATATATATATATATATATATATATATATATATATATATATATATATATATATATATAGAAATGACATTAGATAATACACAATACAGAAGAATAAAAGAAAGTAAATGGATACATAGACTCAATAGCATGATGCCTGGAGGTTTACATAGAAAGGAATAGTACATCATTAACTATGCTGTAACCGACATCACAAACACATTAATAGATTTAAATAGAAATAAGCGAGTGTAGTTATCATGGCATGTACCTCCAGTGTTTATTTTCAAACACACTTTCCCTTGACAAAGGCATGTTAAACATACAGAAACGTTGGGAAAGTTAACTCTTTTCAGAACATTTGAATGGTGCAGACTAAATTGAGACTACTGGAAACGGCTGTCTTCTCTATTCATCCTCAGGGCAGGACAGTCGTGGCCATGTTTACTTTATCACTTCATGCACGAGCAGGCCTCAAGCCTTCCTTGAGATTAGTGTCCATGGTTTGGGTCCTTGGAACGGCCTGTAATGGTGCTCAGTGAGAATGGTGTAGAATTATGTGGTGGGTCTGTGACTGGAGTGTTAATATAGGGCTATGCTGAGAGCACTGAACTCAAATTGGTCTGATCCCAGGACCAAATGCATTAACCCACCTCCTTATCTGTTATTTATGTTTTATTTTTTCCTCTCAACAGAATTACAATTGTAGGAAACGGCTGGGAAATGGAGTCAAGTTTGTCTCACAACTCACAAATGTTGATGCTGCAGAGAATGCTGCTGACTGAATGCCAGACTTCAGCAGCCCAATCACAGCATGACTCATTTCATTACCAAGTGCTCTGAAAAAATAGAACAGTCTGAATTCATAGGATATGTCTCAGTTGCCCTTATACGTTTTATTCAAAGACTGAGCTTGCACAGAATCATATGATTAATATGAATAATGTGAAGCCCAGTTACAGTCAACAGCTATTGTAGTTTGAGTTGGTAACTGTGCAGATGGCTGCTTTTTGTTACAAGCTCAATGTGTTTAGAGGGCTGTTGAGATACCACACGCTATGTGTTGTGTGTGACAAAAAGGGACAACCTATGTACAGCACACATGTGACCTCGGAATCAGGGAATCTTTAGTCTAAAGCTGGATCACAGCTTGGAATCTGTGGCATGCTGGGAGACCCAGATTCTTCCCAGTTTGGCAGCTGAATTCTGCCTCTATAGCACTCTATGAAATAGTGCATCCATAGGTGTGCTGCAATCAGCAACATGTTTGTGGTGGGCTCAAGCCATTGGAGTCCCTTCTCCACCTAGACAGTTTCTGTAGTTTTGCAGTGTTTATAAGAAGCTGCAGAAAACACTGGAAACGTATGACAATGCCATACAAACAGTAATCTGTGATGCCAGCTATTTTCCAGTCCCAACATATCAAGAACAGAAAGAGCTATCACTAGAAAAAAAAAAAAGTCTGGATTCTTTCCCACACAAGCGTGTGCTTTGCATTGATTTTAATTTTGAAAATGGGAATGTTAAGTCTGCCATCTAGTGGATATATCTGCATACTACAGTAAAAAATAGTGTCATCTGAAAGAAAAAAAAAAAATCTAACGTGAGCTATGATACCAACACACAGTACCAGAGCGTGATACAGTAAGGTTGGTGTTATCTCACCACTATTTTACTATATACAGTTGCCTGTTATGTTGTAGTTCAAATGATACATATGGATTTAATCATTCTGTTTACCAGTAGAGGTCCAGCAACTGCTTCTGTATAATTAGGCAGTACTTAAACAAGTTTTAGGAAACCGGAAAACGAGGGTGAGAATATTGTAAACTGAAATAGTCTAGGATCCTGTAATAGCCAGATTCTGTCTGATACACTATAACAAATTCCACTAGATGTCACCCTTTAGTAAAGCAGACAACAGAGGCAAGGTAAACGATAGTCAAAAATGCAATTTATTAAGCGTATGTTTTTGTAAATCAACCATCGCCAACCGCTCATATCTCATAAACCGTTTACAAAATGCAAAATGAATTTATACCTTGTAAGAGGGGCCACTCGTGTTTCAACGACTTCGATCAGGGACAACCAGCAAACTTACAGCCATTCTCACAGCCGCCCAGGAACTTAGCAGAAACGTGGCAAGTGAAATTCAATGTCAACAAACGTAATGCGTTACACGCCGGTCACAGCGAAGCGAGGGCTATTATCTGTTTGTCAGTGAATAACTGCACGTCTGATTCACAGCGCTCTCATTCACATTTCATAATTGGTTTCGTCAAAGAAAAATCACAGCTTTGTTTTATCTTGCCACCATATTTCAGAAAACGTTAACTTTGATATGGACTTTCATTCAAGCACTGCTCAATTACGTGAAGTTTACAAACCATGCCCCTGCTTTGTTTTTGTTAACAGAAACAGTAATACTGAGGCTAAGGGTAAGTCAGTGGGGGTTAGAAAGTGTTACCACTACCCCTTCAACCACTGGATCTGCGCCTGGTTGTGTGCTAACACAGGGGTGTGTAGGTCTTCCATTGGCCATTCTGTAATCGCAGCAGTGTGTGAAGTAGTTCTAGAGAACATGAGGAATTTGGAGGGAGTTTAAATCATACTGTATGTTATAGACATTGAAACAGTTCTTCCCAGTGCAAACCAGTACAACACCTCCAGCTTCTCTTAAATAGGGCCATTAACTGGGTCAACATCCAGCCCCTAAGATATAATAACACTCACAAACTTTACAGTTCAGGAAACCTTTTCTCAAGACTGTTTTATTTGTCAATTACAGTTTAACCTAAATATTGTTTGTAAAAATAAAAAAGAAACATTTTAAAATGCATTCATTAAAAGTCCAGTTTTTAGTAATAGAACCCAGTGTCTCTCTTTAAACAATTTTAAACCAAAAGACTTTATTTTATTTTATTTTATTTCATTAAAAAAAAATAGTCTGCATGTTTCTTTCTTTCTTTTTTTTTTTTTTTTACAGATTAGCTGTGAAACAAAGCAGCCAGGGTTTCGGACATCAGTAGTTTATAGGCCTAGTTTGCATTTGCTTCAGGACATTATTTATTTATTTATTTATTTATTTAAAATAAATGAAGATTATATGGCCGTACTGAATAGGACAGTATTAGGAAGTCATTTTCTTATTATGTAATATAGCACTAAGTGATCAAGCCTGCTTTTCTTCGTTAGGTTTATGCAGTAATTACCTTTTTATCACACAGAATGAGGCAAAAAGAGTACCGGGGGCTTTTACAGAATTATCTTTTTTTTGTCAATGTTGGAAACTTTGCCAGACCATAAAAGTGGGATCTCCAGCTCATTTCTCCTCAGAGTTCACCACACATGCTTTTCAACCCTCCGAACCTGAATCTTGTGACTTGTACTTTCAGCGAGTCGTACATTTTGTTTGAGATCACCAGAGCCTGTTCATGTGATTCACATGAACAGAGAGCCAGGGTTACACTGTTTAGCAACCCCTCTTCCTCTGAGGGTGAATGGGTTTGGAAAGTCTGAAAAAAGTTCAACATTGCCACCTTGAGTGGAGTGGCCCATCCACTCAACACTTTCCACATGCAGTTGTTCACCTTGTGCTGTTTCTGGTCCTTTCCGGGTTTTATTTTTTTGTTCATTCCACTTTCAGCATTATGTCCTGCTCTGGCTCCCTTATTAGCATTTGCTGTTTATGTCACAGTTAATTATTACTGAAAGGTCAGACTGTCAGGGAGTAAAGTGTCCTGTTCCGAGGATTTTCCCTGCAGCCATTTCAGTTAGGGATTTAAGCAAACCTTTTCATCTTTAATATTATTTTCACAAGGAATGACGGAACCAAGTATGTACAGATATGTTTAATCTTAATAAGCCACTAGTAAAAAAAAAAAAAGCTTTTTCATATACATAAGCATATTGATGTAGTTACATTTCTCATTTAGCTTTTTTTTACATTTAGACATCATTTCTAAAAAAAAACACGTGGCTCCCCTATTTGGCCCACACCTGTAGAGAACAGGTGTGATGTTACAAAAAGCTGCTGTGTCATTGAATCTCTGCTACTACAGTACATCAAACACATAAAGAAAACTGAACAGTCCTGCATAGATGCACTGAATTATTTGCACGTAAGCTCCTGCTTGAATTCTTGCTTTTTACACTATTTTTTACACATGTTTAGGATAAGTGTAACAAAATAAGGCCATTCGATAAAAAAAAATCTAATACTCCAATACAATATTCTGTGGTTAAACAAAGTGGAAGGATTTATATATATGTCCGTATTTGATCCCTTTCTGCAGTGAAGGCTGAGGATGTTTGCTCTGCAGAATGTATCAGTGAGTCTCTCATCTGGGCGCCATTTTATGTGGATGGACTTTCTTGTTGCTCCCAGCACTCTGTGTTTCACTGGTGGTTTCCTGGGAAGCAGCTTTCAAATAGAAATGTAACTGAAAACAAATAGAAAAACACTTTTATTATTGTGAAACATGCACAGTACAGCGATGCCTATTCAATGAATCTAAAGAACGCAGAGGATCTAAATACCTGAAACCATTCCCACAAAAACAAACGTAACTAAATAATATTACATGGAAATAATGGACTGATGTGAATACAGTCTCATGTTTCAATGGCACTTTGAACAAGAATGTTTCTAGATATAAAATGTTAATGTGACATGCTGGCAGGCAGTTCTGCGTAAAATTCGAAGGCGTGGCACACGTACAGTCTATGCATTACCAGCAGGTCAAATGCAACAGTCCAGTCCCTGAAGTCCATGCCTTACTACATGTGTAACAGTACATGCTCACCTGTATGGCTTCTGCAGGCCCCACTGTCACCGTGCTGCTGCTGGGCTGGTATCCCTCTGCTGATGCAGTTACTGTGTAAGTTCCAGGTAATAACAACCGGAAATAATCCCCATCGACGCCTGGATGAAGACACACATATAGGAAATGAAGACTCAGTGGATTACGCGCTCTGTCTGGTTTTGGACAGTCAGCTGCTGTATTTGCATGGTCCAGTGGTTAAAGAAAAGGGCTTGTAACCAGGAGGTCCCCGGTTCGAATCCCACCTCAGCCACTGACTCATTGTGTGACCCTGAGCAAGTCACTTCACCTCCTTGTGCTCCGTCTTTCGGGTGAGACGTAATTGTAAGTGACTCTGCAGCTGATGCATAGTTCACACACCCTAGTCTCTGTAAGTCGCCTTGGATAAAGGTGTCTGCTAAATAATAAACTCACCTGTGGTGATGTCGTGGTTGATCCCGTATATGGAAATCACTGCATTTTTAATGCCGTTGTTATTTTCATCGTAAACCATTCCTTTAATGCCAAGGTGAACCTGGAAGCGATCAGAAGCCAGTTAGCTCTGGCACAGTATATAGTCATTTGTGAAAGCTTAACTAACAGTCAATTTTTAAAAATTAAGACCAGTAAAAAAACAAAACATTTTGCAAAGAAGTTGACAGAACAGTCACTCATGCATAACTTCCAAAACACTCAATCAAAAACACCCAATACATTTGCTGCAGGTAAAATAAAACTGATCGCTGACGTTTTCATTACTAAAGTACTATGACTTGTAGGAAGTTTGCCTGCAGACACAGCATGCCACCTCTCACCTGTTCCAGGTAAGACACAAGCGCCTCCCGATTCCCCAGCCACTCTCGCTGCAGCTCCTGCGCAGCTGGGAACTTGTTACAGCTCAGCTCCAGGGTGATCTCGAAACAGTTGGTGTGGAGATAGTTAAAATCCTGCATGCCTTAGAGGGCAGAGAGAAACAGCACCTGTTAGGTGAGGAAGACTGAAGCACTGAAACGTCGCATTCTCCTGATTGAGGCAGCTTGCATTCTCCTGATTGAGGCAGCTTGCATTCTCCTGATTGAGGCAGCTTGCAGCTGATTGAAACGCAGTGACAGATGAAAAAAAACCAAAAAACCTGGTCACCCTGAGAAATACATTGAACTTATATGCAATGAATATCTGGGTGGAAGGCCACAGCCTCTTTGTAAGCATTACTAAAGTGGGGGATGTGTGACGTCTGACGAAGGAATGGTTCACAACTAAACTTTCTCTTGTACCCAATTAAACCCGCAGCGGAACTGAAGCACAAGGATAACGGACTTGCCAAATATTACACTAAGACATTCATTGAAGGTTTCTGCCTTAACATATCAGAATATTTAAAAAAAGAGATTCAAGAACTGAAATACCTTTGGAGAGAGAGTACCAGCTGGCTCCATTTGTGATCCCCTCGTCAAAATAGTCTCCGCAATTCCAGCCTTGGTGCATCCAGCCATGGGCATACGAGTAGGTCCTTGCCAGCTAATGACAGAAAAGGATGGTCTCCATTATTCATAAAAATACAGGTGTTGTGTAGGTATTAGTAATGCACAACACTATGCTAATAGTTATGCCCTTCCCAGTTCCCCGCAAATCAGTCTTCAGAGACCCTTTTTTGCTGGAATAGTTAGACAGCATGACAAGTCCGAAACTCTTAAAAGCAGTTGATGTTCTCGTAAACAGTTTTGCAATAATTATGTCTTATTACCAATTTCTCTAACTGTAACAAGACATAGATACTGTATATATTTATTGATTTCCCCTGAATGCCTTATTATTGTTATTGCATGGAAGCTATGTTTTTTTTAAATTTGTATTACCTTTTTAAAGATCTTGTCGTCTGCTGTAGCGGAGTAACTTGTTTTACGGTAACCCCTGACCCTCGCCTCCCGAGACTTATCGAAAGGGTAATTTGCCACAACTGCGCCACCGTGCAGATTAGCCGAGAGAACAAAATTGTAGTTTTTCATCCATCTGATCACCGCGAGTGTTTCCGATTCTACCTACAAAAATGTAAAGAATATCAGTACATGCAAGTATACTGTATATGTGGTGTTGCAATAGTATTTCAAGTACACTGTATATGTGGTGTTGCAATAGCAAATCAAGTACAATATATATGTGATGTTGCAATAGCATTTCAAGTACACTGTATATGTGGTGTTGCAATAGCATTTCAAGTACACTGTATATGTGGTGTTGCAATAGCATTTCAAGTACACTGTATATGTGGTGTTGCAATAGCATTTCAAGTACACTGTATATGTGGTGTTGCAATAGCAAATCAAGTACAATATATACTGTATGTGATGTTGCAATAGCATTTCAAGTACACTGTATATGTGGTGTTGCAATAGCATTTCAAGTACACTGTATATGTGGTGTTGCAATAGCATTTCAAGTACACTGTATATGTGGTGTTGCAATTTCTTACCTGCTGTTCCCAGTTATCTGGTAAGGGGAGGTGATGATTTGGTCCATCGTTTTTCTCAAAGTAATACATCATTGCGTTCAGATCTGGAAAATTCCTGTTTAAATCCACATCTCTGGAATTGGCCCTGCCTGTAAGGTAGCCATTAGCGTCTGGTCCCTGAATGACGTGGACACACACACACACACACACACACACACACACACACACACACACACACACACACACACACACACACACAGGTTTAAATGTTAATTCAAATGAACCTCATGAACATCATTTTGGTTTTTTTACTCACGTTTTTCTTACTCACATCTTTGCATACTGATATGAATATTGATTATGTAATCACTAAGCAGTTGTAATACTGCACACTAGCATTGTGCTTCATCCTCAGTAAATATTGTACTGCTGGTCAGATACACACAGGAAAGCAGGTATGTTGCTTGTAGGCCAGCATATCAATATAAATTGTTTGCTTTAATCCAGAATTTGGTGTTCCTCTTGAGGGCTCAGTAGTTGAGCCTGAACGAGATACAGAAAAGCTCATCCCATTGTGGGTGAATGCCTGATACACTGTAATCAGTCTTTTGTCAACACCAGGAATGATACAATCTCAGTGTGCATTGTCAAAGAGACAGACCATGGGTTTAAACACTATGACCTGAGCAAACACTGCAAAAAAAGAAAGGACAGCTCTGAGACCTGAAAAAAATCCTTCCCTGCGCAAATATCATTCTACAATGATTGCACATTAACTGGCTGATTTTAAACATGTGAATAATAATTACACCAACTTGTTAGAACTGTCCATTCTGAAAGATGTACAGATATACAAGTTATATTGTTAATCCCTTTAAGTTCAGTGAGAGTGGGACTGTAGCAGGGCTGGGGCCATGCACCTAAGGAGGGGGCTTCTGGGATTGTTTATTGCAAATACGAGTGCTGTGATTGTAGAAATACTTAATAGTGGGATTGGTTTTTCATGGAGAATCTGACGCTCTGTGTAGCAGCCTGCCTGCCTGCCTGCCTGCTGTGTTTAGTTGCGGGAACGATAAGCACGTGTGTGTTTATCAGCTGCTAGCTCTGAATCAGCAGGTGGGCATGGTGCAGCAGAGCGTCAGGGATAAACGGATCCCGAGTATACAGAGCAGGGCTGCTGTAAAGCCATAGGGGTCAGAACGCTGCTGCTGCTGCCGCCAATGCATTCGTCCGTCTGTGCTGCTGAACGGCTGAGATCAGGAAACGAAGCCGAGGAACGAGTCGGATGAACAGCCCGAGGAATAGGGAGTTAGAGTAGATCCCCCCTCCACAGTATAGCAGACAGGTGTGGAAGCGGGACTTCCATTTTGTTAGCGGAGTAGCCCGAGCCGTTTCTCATGGCAACTTTATTTTGATAGTTTTTGTACAGTGTTTTTTTTGTACGCTAGGCTGGTATGTCCCACGTCAGCTCCCATTGCTGGCAGCGTCACGTGGGGTTCCTGTACTCTGTAAATAAACCTGCGTGCATGTGAGGTGTGTCAATTCCAACCTTCTGTCTCCATCTCCTGCCAATCAAGCAGCGAACACGCATGCACGTCATCCAGAGAAATCAATAATAGATTGGCAAAAGAATTCTGCTCTAATCACACTTTTTGTTATTACACCTGTTTGAGGATTTCCTTTTACTCTTAAAATCCACTTATTTTCACATTGCACATACAAAACTCAAGCTTTCTGGGTTTAAAATGATAAGGTACAAGGTAATCTTAGAATTTTCTGTAACCCCACCTGCAGCACGTCAATGTAGATATCGAGTTAATGTTCTACGTAACAAAGTGAAACTCAGAAGCAGTAAACATCTCTTAAATAAACATCTCTTTGCTTTTACTGCTGCTGCGTTAAAAAGTAACCTGACAGAATTGTGTGCAGTGAACCTTGTAATGCAGTCTTCTGTGCACCGCAAGATAAAGATAAAGATGAAGATTACTTTCAGGCCAACTGTACCTGGTTACCAGCCACCTCGTATCCATCAGGGTTCATGGAGGGCAGGATGTGTATCCGAGTGTCGTGGATCAGCCGTGTTATCCGCGGATTTCCAGCCCGGTATTCCTCACACAGGAACTGGGAGAACTGAATCAGCAGCTCCCTGCCAAGGACCTCGTTTCCATGCATGTTCCCCACATACTTGAACTCCGGCTCCACTGAAACACAACAAAGTAGGAATTTTCCCGTTTTGTAAAGGTTTTTTTTTTTCTTTTAAAAAAGCGCTAACCACTATGCTTTACAGGTAGCTTTGTATTAAAGCCCAGCTACCATCACTAAACAGCCCGTGTGCAACAGAGCTGTTTAGACTATTGGATTTATTTTGAACATTCTCCAGTCTGAAGCTACTGTAAAGTTGAACGGTTCCTGCTGAAACCAATGCTGTTCTGATTATCTAACTCTCCCAAAACAATAAGGAATGAATGAACCCATTTGCCTCTCATTAAGCAGTAGGACACATGCAAACACTTTGGGGATATTTATTCTTAATACAACAGAGGAGTGTTTTCCTTGCAGCCAAGAAGACCGTTACACACCAGTATTTATTTAACCATTTCCCCTTTTACACTGCTGTATACTTGATAACAGTTGGAAAACTGAAGAGAAAGGGTCTGGAATGAGTTATCAGAGCTTTGTAAAACTGTGCAGGTCTATTGGGTGGGGGGGTCACAATAAAGGCTCTAATGGGGTCTAACGTCAGCTGGAAAGGTTAACAGCTTGCCCTTCGAGTTTACAGCAATGATATCTAATTGGCAACAACAATGATTCTACACATGTGAGTCGGGTCGCTTGTAGACGTGAATTTAAACACAGACAAAACAACTGTGAAAGTGTCTGGGTTTCCCTCTGGATACAAAAATACGTTCTGTCAAGTTATGGAATCAGAGACTGTCGGTCTAACCTCATGTTTGTGTGACATACGATTTAAACCCATGATTATAGCTGATAGAGCAAACTACAGATCAAGTGAAAATACAATAGAGAAGTCTACTGAAAAACAGGTTAAAGGGTTTCTTTTAGGGAATGTGTTTTCATTCATGTTTATGCTAAATACAAAAGAATTGTGCAGTGGTGAGGTCAGAGATACAATGGCCAGATGAGAAAACACATGTCATGTGATAGGAGAAATATATAAACATGTATGTGACAGGAATTATTGAATAATATTATCCAGAAGATGTTGTTTTAATAAGTTGCAGACCACAGTTGTTACCCTAAACATCCACAATTTCAGCCAAGCCAACAACAGCAAAAAAAAAAAAAAAGATTTATATTCAGCACTTGTGTCCCACCCTATATAACTTAAAGTAGAATCTAAAAACATAAAAAGCTATTATCCCAATGTGTAAGTCAGGGTCTACAAATAAACCAGGAGCAAACCTTTGAGCATATCAAAGCATTCATATGCTGTCCAAGCAATCCCAGAGGTTTTATCATTGTAGCTACTGTTAGGTTTATGAATGTTCAACTCGAAAACTCCACACACTCCTACTGAACTGCTGTTAGTATAGAAAGCAACTGATTAACCCTTTAGGAGAATTTGCCAATCCACCTGGGACCTTACATGTTAGTAACAGTGGGCCGCTTCATATCCCTATATAAAGAGGTTAAGTGTGTTAGTAAGGGCTGCTCTTGGCCTAACATCTGGTCTTTTCCCAGTTGGGTGCTAATTGAAACATCTAAGGCAGGTACTGTTTGTAGACCCTAAAGTAATCAAATTACAGCTATGCCCAATACACCAAACGTGACCCACAGTAAATCTCTTGTATCATTCTCCTCCCAGCTCTGAGTCACAATCAGCCTCAGTGTGCACTCTACACTCCACGCTTGCTGTGTGAGTTAGTCATGTATGAGAACTTGATGAAAACCCAGGAGCGTGTGAACCGCTTGTGTTTGGTACCATTCCTCCAGGAATATCAACAGCAAGCACATCGGTGCAGTGGTTCTCAAAAAAAATACCAGCTTTAAAACACAGCGTTCATATTCTCGCCACACAACAATACACATGTGTACAACTGAAACAGGTATTCAACCCATAATCTACTGATTCAGACAAAATAATATATATATATATATATATATATATATATATATATATATATATATATATATATATATATATACACACACAAGTGGGAGTATGGTTTATTACAAGGCTCACCCAGCCATTAAAAAGTAATGAAAAGCTGCCAAATGTGGGTAGTTTGCTGGTTGTGTCAGAAATCAGTGCCTAAAATAAAGAAAACTACCTTTGTGTGGAGGCCTCTTAAAAACAATGGCACTCACTGCATGTTCCTGTTTTCAAACTAAATCCGAGAACACAAACATATCCTGCAATTCTTTGAACGGAAGTACTTATCTTAGAAAAACGCTTCTACACTTGCGTTACAGCTGCACATGTCTCCGTTTCTGACTTTAGGCTGATCCAGGGCCAATGAACATTTTAGATGGGAACAAGCATGTTCCAAAGAAGTGGTTCTGTTACGTACACGCAGTGAACCTGTTTTCCAAAAGCACTTCAAACACTTCAATAGAAACTGCCTCCCAAGATTTGGTTAAAAAACACAAACATACAAACGGCACTTTCCATAAACAAACCCATTTTAAACCTTGCGAAACCTCTGACTGCTAACGAGATTGCCAGAGCCGAGGCAAAAAGCATGCGAGGAGCATGTTGTCAATACCACAGGGAAAAGCATAGTCTCTGTAGCAACAAGCACGGAAA
This sequence comes from Acipenser oxyrinchus oxyrinchus, assembly GCA_030684275.1. Lineage (NCBI taxonomy): Eukaryota > Metazoa > Chordata > Actinopteri > Acipenseriformes > Acipenseridae > Acipenser > Acipenser oxyrinchus. Next base: position 51,942,072 of record CM060257.1, on the reverse strand, counting down.
GATAGAGGAGGGAGTAGTAGCATTTCGACTTTAGAGAAACACGTCATTTACCACCAGCAACAGTACGATTAAACTACTGACGGGATTCTAGAAGAGGTTTTGCTATCAGTGGGGCTACATTTTTAACACACACACAGATATGCACACAGTGAAAGTCCATACATAACCACCTTGTACTACTTACAGAGCTCATGTATCCCTGGGTTGTCACTGAACTCCAGCACATAGAGGTGCCTGCCTTCCACGCTGCGCCCAATGCTGTATACCCTGGTGATGAAGGGACACTCATTCTGCACATTCAGCATGGCTCTCACCATGTCCTCATAGCCATGGTGCTGGAAATCCAAAGCGGAGGCCAGTCCAAACCAAACCACACACCTGACAAGCAAGCTGCCTAACCTCTCCATCCTCCTCGTCCAGATCTGAGGCATGAACCGAGCAGAGGATCAGTGCTTTCCCCCAAGTCTCCTCCTCCTCCTGCTGTGTGTGTGACTGTACTGAGCCGGTGAGAGCTAGTGTGGGGACGGCCCCCTGTGTCCATGCCTCTTCACTAACTGCTACCAGGGATCATGTCCGTGCCCCTGTTAAATGATTTACAGAAGCCTCTGAACACTGAAGAGAGAGCCTTCCCTGTCCCTCCACACCTGCTAACAGGAGGCTCATTTACATTTCTCAAACTTTCCCTTTTGAGTCAAAACTGTTTAAATCAAAAGTAAATGTGTCTGTAAAGTACAGATATGTATTGAAAATGTATTATTTAGTAACAGTTGTTACACGACTTTTAAAGAAATGAAATGTTCCTGCGAATTGGACGGATATTGCGAAAGAATCCCGGTATAGTATTGATCCCTAAAGTAAATGTTCCAGGCTGAACTGCTGGAGGCCACACACACTCTGTGAAGAACGACTTTGGGGCTACAAGAAACTATTTGAATTATTATTCATCAGTTTTGTTGGTTTTAATTTAGAAATTCAGATTAAGCTCAGATAGTGCTGAAAAAAAAATATGCCATTAAATATTGCAGCTAAGTATTACACACAATCCTTCAAATTGTGCTGAAATTAATATAACATTGAAGCCTCAAGGACAGTGTTAGTGGCTCATTTAACATTGAAATCAGTCATGCCTGCAGAGTAAATGGTATGTACACTTTTCCAGTACAGTACTGGGTTTATTATTAACTGGTCATGCTTTTCCACAAAAAAAATGGAGTGTTCCACTAGATAATGCTCTTTTATAGAAGATGACGCAGGACAGACACCAATCCTGGTTCAGAGCATATATACTGCATATTATTATTTATTTCTTAGCAGATGCCCTTATCCAGGGCGACTTACAATTGTTACAAGATATCACATTATTTTTACATACAATTACCCATTTATACAGTTGGTTTTTTACTGGAGCTATCTAAGAAAAGGACCTTGCTCAAGTGTACAGCAGCAGCGTCCCCCACCTGGGATTGAACCCACGACCCTCCAGTCAAGAGTCCAGAGTCCTAACCACTACTCCACACTGCTACCCATGCATATCTCTACATAAAGACTAGAAATACTAAACTAAACAGCAAAATCAGTGTCGTCAGGGGGACAATGTCTGAATTTGTGTAACTTCCTGTCATTATCAATGCAATGCCCCGTGTACACACCAGCAGTTGAAGGAACCAATAACATACATCTGTTAATTATTGACCACTAAATCTCATTAATGATCGAGATTTTTCTGCAACAAATGAATATCTCTGCTGAACCAAATGAGAGTTCTGCAATTCTACAATGGGGCTAGTACACCTGAATCATTTGAGAATAAGTCAAAACTAGTAGAATGACTTAGATCCCTAAGAATTCAAGCTCAGCCAAAATCTAGCAGACATTCAATTATCCAAAAACCAGGCTGGACAATTTTCATGTTGCTTTACTTTTATATTATACAGTATAAGTATATTCAACGTTGTGTTTATTGAAAAAACACCTCATTAAAAACTACAATGCGTGTTGATAGAGGAGTCTGGGGGTGATTGTCAACAAGTTAAAGATTTCAAAATCACTTGTTGTTGGAGATATGTTTATTAAAATGAAAGAACAAAAATGCTACATGCGAGATTGTCATACAATAATAATACAAAAAATAATATGACACGGGGCCCAGAACAATCTTTGCAATATTTGTATGTAATGAAACTGCCCCAAGAACAACTCAGAACTTTGAAAGGGTTAGAATAAGTTTCTTGCAAGTTTTGTAACAATGGGGTTGGTAACTGGGCCCAGCAAGGTGGAAGCATTGAGATTTGTGTTATGCTTTGCAGTCACGCTTAGGATGGGGTAATGTCAGAGGGAGGCTGGACTCGAATAATTAGGCATCTCTTGAGGTCATGTCAATTACTGTCTGAGGTTTTGTGATCTGGGTCAGTATTGTAACATTTTGATTTAAATCACTTACTGTTATTTATATTGATCTGTATCGTTTGTCATGTGATCACTGTTTATTAATATTTATGAAACAGAGAAGTAGAAATTGGCATAAAGTAGGCTATACTGCCCTCTGGTGGAAGTCTGAAAATCATGTAGTGCGTATTTCTCTACAGCTTTTGGTGAAGGCTGCTTTTTCCTGTCAGTGGGTCTTTCTAAATCCTGCTATCTGGGTGTCCTAATACTTGTTTGAGTGTGTGTGTGTGTGTGTGTGTGTGTATATATATATATATACATAGTAGAAAAACAAAACAAGAAAAAGGAATATAAAAATAGTTGTGTTTTTATATAGTTGGCTAAGATATTCAGTGCAGCGCCTGTTTATACATTTAAAAATAGTTTCCTAAGATTAAACAGTAATAATAATAATAACAATAATACAAATGACATAATGCCCTTTGTAATTGATCCCCTGTTGCATTCTCCTGAGCATCGTTGGACTTTCATCATTAGAGGTCTTTGAAAGTTATTTGAAGGGGGAGGAATGTTAAAGTCTTTGAAGGGGGAGGAATGTTAAATAAAAGTTCGACAGAAGACACTTCAATGGGTTAAAATGGGGTTCAAACACTGATATGAGAACGTTTTCAGCAGATATGAAATTATCCACGAAGGAAACGCTGCTACATGACCTGCTCTTGCATATCTGGCATTTGATAATGTGTCCAACAAAAAAAAAAAAAGTCTATCCACATCGGTTTACTCAATATCATTTCATCACACCTGGTAAAAAGGACTGGTATGCCACATAATATCAAAGGACAGGCTTTTCTTCTTGAGGTAATGTGTCCAGAAAAAGTGAAAAGTAATACCACATAGTAAAAAAAAACAAAAAAAGACGAGAAACAAACAGAAATACAGGGTTTCCGTAACCCTCTCAGTGCTTTGGGAAACAAATGACAGCATTCTGGGTTCACAGTTGTGTGTGTGTGTGTCTGTGCGTGCGTGTGTGTGTGTGTGTGTGCGTGTGCATGTGTGTGTATGTGCGTGTGTGTGCGTGTGTGGTGTGTGTGTGTGTATTGTTAAACAACTTCTTTCTGAGATGTGCAAGTGGTTTTTCCAAAGCAGAGCCATCCGGTGACAAGGAGCCCCATGAGGAGCAAGGAGAATATGACCATGAGGGAGACGTAGCCAGCGTGAGGGAGAGGAGGAGAGCAGGGAGCCTCTGAAGGAATCATGTTTGTGAGATTCAGCATGTAGCCAAGAGTCCAACCAGCATCGCTATCCCCAATCTGCACAAGAACACACAACATTACAATGCGATTCCTTCCCTCGTGCTTCGAGTATGATTCCTATCAAAATCAGCAGAATCTGTCCATTCTATTCATGTTCATGCCAGTGTATTATCGCCATGAGAAGACAGCACTGCATAGAAATCTGCTTTACCGACAATGACTCATAGATTATGCACTGTTCAAATCATTTGTCGCAACACGTTTTAATGAAAGCATTTTGCCTCACTCTTTGACTGCTGAGTGTTTGAATTGAAAACATTACTGATGAAACGTGTCCAGGTCTGTACATGCCGCACCATTCATAAAAATACTGCAGCTCCACATTTATTGTATTTATCATATGAACAGTTCATTGGGTCCTATGTGGAGTGGGAGAGTTCAGTACCTTGTCTTGCCCTTCACACGGATCTCAAGTACAGTACTGTATGATTTGACCCCAACATGGAACAACAGTGGCCACACAGGTTCATTGTCTTAAATGAGGATCTCTGTTAAATTTGTCTAATGAGCAGAACTATGTGTAACGGGGCAGAGGCTGGGTGTGAACCAGTGACCCTGCATACCGCAAGCCAGCATCAGAACCACAATGCAAAAGATGTCACAATATATATATATATATATATATATATATATATATATATATATATATATATATATATATATACAGTACATCTATAGTTTTGTGTGTCTTGTGTGTCTGGTTTGGTTACACCTTGCATTGCATGGTGATGCAGGCTATTAAATCAAGAACTCAATATATAGTTTATTAAAAGCCTATACATCTCAATGCGGGTGCAGTGAATATCATTTAAAGATAGAGTCTGCTTTCAGTTTACCTTCTTAATGAAGCGAATTGTGTTCCAGTTCTCTGGGCTGAATTTATAACCAGTCTCAAGCAAGGTCAAGATGTATGTCCCTGAGAAGCAGTATTCACCCAGATACTTTTCTTTAACCTTTGGGAAGTTCTCCTTTAACTGTTAAGAAAAAAAGAAAGAAACAAAAAATGCTTGAGTTGGTTGGTGTCTGATTTGTGCGAGGGTTTGGCTTCAAGGACTCACATTTGACTAGCAGCATGGCAAAGCTGGTAATACTTTGAAATAATGTCCGCAGATTCCTAATGAATTCCAACTGGATACCACAGGAATAACACCTGGATCTCTAATGCACTTCCTCAGAGCTCGGAAGTCATTCATTGTGAATTCAGACCCTTGTTAACTCATGTGGATTTAATTACCCGTATTCATTCCATGTTCCTTTGTAAGAAATGCTGTATAAGGCATGCATTCACGCATGAACTAACACTTCCCACAATCCCCTGGTGGGCGAGTAAGAGGGGATGAATTAGGGAAGAATAAACAGTGAATTCATAAGGAAAGGGAAACCTAAATGTTTATTAAAATGATGATGAATTAACAGGGCTGAATTCAAGATGACTTCAGAGCTCAGAGGAAGTGCTTAAGATATTCAGGTGTTATTCCTGTGGTATTCAGTCAGAATTCATTATGAATTTGAGGCCATTATTTTAAAGTGTTATCCAAAAGGTAAACAAACCATCAAACATATTAGAGGATGGTCACTTACTGTCTGCCAGGGTGTGGAACAGAACTCTCTCATTTTCTCCTTGGCTTCAACCAGTGTGACAGGCCTTTCACTGGTTGTCAGATTTAGGAAAGCCATTACAAAATAATATGCTGAGAAAGCCCCGAAATTCCCTTGCAGCTGTGGCTGGTAGACCCTGTTAAAGGAACAGCTGGATGACGGGCAGTGGGTCAAGTTGAATATTTGTTTGACATTTTCACTGCACTGCGGTGCGTTGCCCGATCCTTTGAGATGGAACCCTCCCTGTGTGCTGGTTGGGTTCCTCTCTCCCGCAGTGCAGGGGCTGCTGTAGATGCTGTGCACAGACATGTTTTTAATGAACCCCGGGTTGAAACAGGGATCTACAAGGCTATCTGGAACATGTCCCTGAAATGAAATGAGAGGGGCAGAGGATCACTCCACTGGGGATCTTTCAGGGTATCAAGCCTATTTTAACACTTCCACTAAAAGAAAATACCAATGACAGCAGTGTGACAGCAATCTCTGTTATATTGAGATCACAAGGTAATTAACCCAGGATCTCAAGAAAAAGGAAGGCATTACTTTTGTTTTCCGGAGATAGATACATTATGTCAGGAAAACGGAAGTAATTACTTCAATTTTCTTGAGATCCTGAGATAAATCTTCTTGTGATCACATCGGCATACTGTATCCTTATAGAGAACATTGTTAACATAACTTACAGAGAGCTTTACGGCTGCTTTAATTCTTTTTCATTTCAATTTATGATGAAAAAAAAAGAATAATAATTACATTAAATTAAATTAAAAACTGGGCATATTAATTTGGTACAGATATCACCATATGATATTCCTGATAAGAGAATGCTGAACAGATAAATACTGGAGTTAAGTTGTAACAGATCCCAGATCCGCTGCCTTTTAAAACTATACTGTAACGATATACTGCAAATATGTATATTAAGAAAATGACATATACAAAGTGTATTTGAATCCGTTGATTGGGTTTGCATCCCTGTTTTGGACTACACTGCAATCGAAATGCCATAATCATACAGAACACATGTGATAACCCCCTCTCTATTTGACCCATCTTTCTTCCTTGGTTAGAAGAGTGTAATTCAGCTGCATTAGTTCTACCTGTAACTGTTTAGCCAGCGTGATCTTGAGAGCCTGATCCTTTCCGTAACAGAGAAAGCTGTGTGTGTAAACGCTGTACTTGTTGCCATACAGCTGGAAATATAGGGAACTCTCTAAAGACTCGATCTCTCCTTCTGGGACGAATGTGATCTGCGTGGAAGCCCCTCCGAGGTCGAGAGCCCCCAGCGTCTCTGTGGTCTCAGGCTTGGGCCAAAGATTTAACCACCCGCTTCCCTGGAGATGAAGAGACAGAGAGACAACGAGATCAGCTGCTGACAGTAATGAAAAGACATACTTTACAGTACAGCACGCCCCTGCGTTTAACATGCATGACTGAGCTGCCTTGCATCTGATGTATAATGTGCACCTCCGGTACACTACCCTGGCAGGAAGATAGAACAGTATAACCAGAGGATACAGAAACTTTATTTATCACAGCGAAATCCTCCTACAATTTGTAAGGGTGGGTGCTATGCTTGCATAATTAAGGTAAGCAAATATCTGGATGTGTTTTGAGTTTTTTCTACTGTACACATTTGGTCCTAACAGTCCAGACGTTATTCGAGTAAAACTTTTAAGCTGACAGTCGTGAGGTTTGTTGACACTGCAGATCACTTCAGTACTTTTAACAGAACAACTTCAATCTGATATCCAATACCATTAACTAATGATAAAATATGTATGCTGTTGATTTTCTTTACGTACAGTACATACCTACAGTATACCACAGTGAGATTGGATATACCTGTTTGAAGTTGCCCATCAGGTAGTTGACAGTTATCCACCCGTACGCCCCCTCGTCCTGTCCAGTGATAATCCGTGCCCCCTGAAACTCGAAGGGGGAAGAGGACAGCGTTTTTTCCACAGATGAAAGAACCTTTTCCGAGCCTTCTGGGTTCTGCAGCCTGGAAGTTAAAGCACACAAAAGTCCCACTGAATGCACAGCAACTCCAACAGAAAAGCGCAATGTTTTTCCTTTTTAAAGCAATTAAGTGTTATAGCATGGAACCTATTCATTAAACTTGATTCAGGCTAGATAGTGCATTACAACAACAGAGGAGGCCGGGACAGTCATGAAACTAATGAGGGATCCTAAGCGCTTGTCAGATTGTTAAATGCAGTTAAATGAAATACTTGAGGAGCCGCATGCCAGCTGTCGCTCCAAGGGACACTGGGGTTTCCTCATGTCTTCTTTCAGGAATTATTCTTTTCGCCTCATCCATGCAATCTTGTAGAGATCTCCCTGACCCTTCTGGGTCCATTGCATAACTGGAGATTCCAGGGCCTGTTTGTTTTAATAGATGGGGAGAGACAATTAGTGGTCGTCCTAGCATTCTGGAAAATAGAAACACTCTTTCATACAGCAGCTGTATGCATATACACAGCAGAGTAAGACACAGAGGGATGTATTTTCAAAGTGTTTCCTCCATTCTTGAATGAACTCCTAACATCTTGCGAGAGTTTTAGGTGTCTTCCCTCTTTCAGAAAAATAAGAGGTAATTAAGGACTGGAGTAAACGCTTAAAAAGTATGACCCAGAGTAACAACTGAAATTTGTGCAAAAGGAAAAAAGTATACATATATCATCATCCTGGACCAATTTCCTCAGGCTTTATTATTATTATTATTATTATTATTATTATTATTATTATTATTATTATTATTATTATTATTAACATGTCAGCAAAAATTGTTGCTCTTATGAAATATTTTTCCAATCTCGTAGAAATAATGTTTTTGTCTCTTGCCCAGGTCACACCTGAAAAGGTTTAATTTTTTTTTTAATTTGCTTGGTGAAATAAATAATGCATCCAATAAATAGATACAAATTCATAAATGTAACACCACAGCAGAAACGTTCCAAAAATGATGTGCTGTTTGTAAATGTCCTACAATATGTATTAAGCATCTTGTCTAATAATCACTATGAAAGAGGAGTTTTTTTCCCTTCCCAAATATTTACTTCCTTGTGAGATGGATTTCCAAACACAAATGTATTTAATTAAAATGAATTGAAGTTCGTACCACGAAATGCAGGCCCTAAACCATTTCACCTTTAAATCTTTGTCTTTCATGTGTACAAGTAATACGTGCGCTGTTTTTAAAGAGCTACAGACATCGCTTTGTGAAATGACACTGAGAATATCCATATTCACTGTATTTAGAAATGGTGAGACGCGAATGCGGAGCTAATGCAGTAACAGTCTTGTGGTTGGTAAACTGAATATTTGAGTTTTAAAGGCTTCATTACTCTTTCTTGATCTTTGAAATATAATAACATCATCAAAATTGTTCATATGCATTTAAATGACTCAATTGCAATGTCCTGTAATTGCGCTAATAACATAGAAAAGTTATTCTTCGATGTTTATGTGTATAAAAAGAGTAAAAGTAAATGACTTCATCAAAAAGATATGACGCAGAGAAAAGCAATGCACACTTGAATGATTTGTGGAGGCAGTCATGTGTCACTTTTATAGTCTTTCATATATCTGAAGTTTATAATAAGCATTGAACTCTTACCCTCTTGCTTGTGAGAATGGGTCAAAGTGCCAGTATATTTGATGTATAAAATCCTGATTGTTCATCATGGAACTTTGCTCTCATAATCTCTGGCTCTAATGATCTCAGCCACTAACATGTAACTGTTTGTAACTGCCTCCAGCAAGGAAGAAACAGAGTAATGGAAAAACAAACACTTTTCAGAGAACTAAAGAATTGCCCGAGGATGTTTGTAATATACACAAAAGTAGACAATATAATGCAATTTGCTTTTATATAGTGCTCATCATGCGGAGCCTCCCAGGGCATCTAACAATAAAAACTCTATAAAATAAAAAAATTTAAAAAAAGCCTTTGTCCAGTCAACCCAGCTCAAGAATAAGCCAACGTAAAACAAATCTGTTTTTAAATTTCATTTCAAAGACTCGACTGTGCCAGCATTCCTGATATGGCTTGGGAAGGGGTTGCAAAGGCAGGGAGCAGAGCAGCTGAAGGCCCTGGCCCCTCCTGACTTCAGACGCTGCTTGCATGCTCTGTGTACCTTTGACATGACAGACATGCAGCTGTTGCACCACTCCAGTGTCATTCTGCTTCTCTGCTGGCCACTCATAGATATACAGGGAGGTGTGAGAAGAACCTGCATCCAGGACGATGCCATACTGTGGAAAAGTAGAGCACAGGGCAACTCTTTATAAGCAGGGTCAGCATTTCAAATGTAATAAGCGTACATGAAACAAGATGTAGTCATACAGTACATTGCACCCATGAACAGTAGGAAATAAGCAGCTGTTTGTAACGCAGTCCTCAATTATTCATATAAAACATTAGCAATGACATTGCTTCATCAGGCTCTTAGTTAACACCTTTGGACAACAAGAATAGAGGTTCCTTGAATGAATCAGCCTCGACTTAGATCCTAAAGCTTTACACAAGGTATTGGACCTACTGCTGCTATATACTTCATTGAAACGCTTCTTTGTGTGCGACAGTGATGAAAACCAACCAACACAGCACTGCAGTTGAGTCTCTTTAGTGTACAGATTATTTGATACAGACCAGTGGAGCATCATGAAAGCCAGTTTGATACATCATTGGAGCTGCCTGTTCCACTGCTGGGCACATCAGGTCAGCCCTCCAAAGCCTTATGACACATCATTTGATTTTATATATACAGTATAGGACGTGCAAATCGTTTTGCATGATATATGTAAGGACACAAAATGTATCAGAAAAACGTAAGTCCACATGTATTTACTAAGTAACTGCTATATGTAAACACACAGTCGTCAGAGACACCATGTAAAGTGTAACCCACAAATCTTGTATTCAGACAGCAGTTACTATGTAGCAGTTTGGAGAGATTAATTAGTGAGTTATTAAACTCTAAGTTTTCATATTAATTTACCTTACTGTTCTTGGGAAGAGGCTTGTTCTGTACAACGGCTGTCGTAACTAATGCAATAATTCCCACGACAAAGAGGAATGCGATGACCACAGTGAGCTGCCTGTGCCAGGGGTTCTTCTGTTTCATGTCTGGAAGTTAAGAAAACAAGGTCTTGAGGCTTACAGTATATTGCTCACCTCATGGATATTGCATAACCTGTATATAGGGGTGTTGCGATATGACGATACAAAGATAATCGCGCTATAAATTCTAACAATTATTCTATCGGCAATAGTTTTAATTATCACGGTAATTTACTTATTTATAGTCATGATTTTGCACACTGAGAAAGACGCATTAACTAACTCGACAGAATGCAGAAAAAAACTATAGGAACATCCAGTAGATGGTGACAATGATCACTGGGTTTTATAGCTATAGTCTCACAAATGAACAAGAGCAGCGCCCTGCAAATATGGAGGACAACGAGAACGAGAGAAACCAACTCTTTCCTGTTACAAAACAGATACAATCAGTTATCTGGGATCATTTTGGTTTACAAAGAAATAAAAATAAAAATAACGATGGCCAGGTTATTGAAGAGGGTGGTCCAATTTGTAAATTGTCGAGCTGTTCTTTCAAAAATGCAGCAACACGAAAAAAAGATGTGAACGAATTAACTAGATCACCGCCAAGCACTTTATAAACAAGCAACACCGGTAAGGAACACGTTTATTAAAAAGTAAAACCAATTGCGTGTATACTAATAATCCTAATGCGTTTTAAGTATTCCCGTTTTATGATTAAAAACCCAAATTATATATTTTTAAAGCTACACAGCTTAAGGAGGACAAACATTTTAACACTAACATTTAGTAGATGTACCGGTCAACAGTAAAGTCATAAACAGTTTGCATTTTAAACCCCTGGGTTCTGACTCCTAGCGTCGTTGTTATGTGGTCCTAAAACTTAGGGCAGACTGATGTGACCTGCTCCGTTTAGAAATGCGTTTAACCCAGTAATAGTGTAGCTATTGGATTTGGCAATAAGACATTTTAACATCCTTAAAATAAGACTAACAATTATGAGAAACACGCAAACGAATCAGGTAAAAAAAAAAAAACAAACTTAAAAAAATAAAATAAAATAAGGACCAATCTTGATTCTCTATTTAAAATATTGAGTTTTGTAAATATCTGTTGTATTATAAGCACCATATTTTTTCAATTTGGTTTACACGTTTTAGCTTGATTAATATAGTTAACATTTTTAATCTGTAAGAATTTTTTTTTGTAGTTCTTTGTAAGACATTGTGCTGTATATCTATACACATACCTACTGTAGCGAACCTCAGTTCCCGCATCACACAGGACGAGACAATCCACACACAGACCGCTATCAGGCTCGAACCCGGGACCTCTCACACTAAAGCATAGCGAAGATACCGCTGTACAAAAGAGCCGGCTCCCTTGGAAGGAGCGTATTTCGGGCTTATGTTTGTGTGTGTGATTACGTCACCTACCAGCCCTGCTGTTGCTTTTCCCCAGTGCACGCTACAGTCCCCTCTGCTAGCCTCAAGTCCGCCGTGGACTTGTTAACCAGGCTACAGTCCAACGAGTGCGTACCGGGACACCTGCGTCCACTTCTGACTAGCGATCTCCGTTAACACAGGCAGGTGCATCACACAGGCGGAGGGCGGGCGCGAACCCGGGACCTCTCGCACTAAAGCATAGCACCGATACATCTGTAAGAAAGAGCCGGCGCTCCACCCTTTTAAAACAGGTAGAATTCTCAGTTTGAAGTTGTTATGAACGACTGAATGAATCTGACAGAAAATTAAACACGGGGGTGTGCATAAAAGGACAAACAAACAAGGAACACCATATGAAGTTGAAAAAGGTAATATATATAGAAGGGTGCTCAAACGTTTTTTCACTAACGGTAGCTCCACAATAGTCCACGAAAATAAATAGTAAAAAAACACATACACGTGCATTGTTGTGTAGTCAAATGCGTTATTGTTTACTGCACGCAAAATCGTCGCTAATGTTTCCTTTTTTGTTGTTGTTGTTGTTGATCGGGTAGGTTTTGACTTCCTTCATTAAATAAAATGCCCTTTTCTCAAGAGAGAAATCGCCAATGTTTTGGCATACAAGTAAGTTTAGGTGTTGCATATGGTAGATGTCTGTACCCTATAGAATTCTGTACCCTTGATGATTCCACGCCCACACAGCTGCATTTTTTTCAAAAATCGCTGGACGTGAACGCTTGATGTTTCTAAACAGCATTTACATGTAATACAATGAAAATGTGTTTTAAAAGGAAAAAAAAGGTGTATAAGGTTACTTTAATCAAGGGTTCGTGTATTGAGCAACGCAGGAGGCTGAACGTACTGTATATCTAGAAAATCAGTGGTGTTCAATGTGCTTTTTTATTTTGCCGCAGAATTAGTTTTGTCTTGTTTACAATATTTGTTGCAAGCTGCAGCAGAACTCAATGGAGAACACAACGGGCTCGGGTATGGAAATATAACGAGTGCACGTCCGGCGATCTTTTAAAAACTGCATCTGCACAAGCATTAAATAATGTGGGGATACAAAATTCTATGTGGTAATGTTACAGGAATCTGCGTAACACCTGTCAGAACAATTTGATTTTGAGATACATGCCTCGGTTTGAATGTCAGTGAGTAAGTTTTTCCAGTCAAATCTGTAAAAAAAAAAAACACATAACACCTGTCAGAACAATTTGATTTTGAGATACATGCCTCGGTTTGAATGTCAGTGAGTAAGTTTTTCCAGTCAAATCTGTAAAAAACAAAAAAAAACAAAAAAACACATAAGCGTTTTGGGCCCTCCCTTGAGTTCGGGCCCAGGCACATGCCTAGTTTGCCTATGCGTTAATCAGGCCCTGGCTGTATCACAATTATCCTGATTATACCCCACAGAATAATCGTCTGAGAGAACTTTCGTTTCGTGACATCCCTACCTGTATATAACATGCAGAAATGACGCACAACTTTACTAGTACAATACAATACATGTGGAGCATCCCAGGGCATTTTACAATAAAAACGCTATGAAATAAAAAAGAAAAAAAAAACCTTTGGCCAGTCAATCCAGCTCAAGAATAAACCAACGCAAACAAATATGTTGTTAAACTTGATTTAAAAGATTGTGCCAGCATTCCTGACATGACTGAAGACGGAGTTCCAAAGGCAGAGAGCACAGCAACTAAAAGCCAGCCCAACAGTTCAAATCTGAGTTGGGATTGTTTTAACTATGTTTAGTTTAGTTTAGTTTATTCATGCTGTGCTCCTAGGGCCAGCACAGGCACATCTCATATATTGTTTAGTTTAGTTTATTCATGCTGTGCTCCTAGGGCCAGCACAGGCACATCTCATATATTGTTTAGTTTAGTTTATTCACGCTGTGCTCCTAGGGCCAGCACAGGCACATCTCATATATTGTTTAGTTTAGTTTATTCATGCTGTGCTCCTAGGGCCAGCACAGGCACATCTCATATATTGTTTAGTTTAGTTTATTCATGCTGTGCTCCTAGGGCCAGCACAGGCACATCTCATATATTGTTTAGTTTAGTTTATTCATGCTGTGCTCCTAGGGCCAGCACAGGCACATCTCATATATTGTTTAGTTTAGTTTATTCATGCTGTGCTCCTAGGGCCAGCACAGGCACATCTCATATATTGTTTAGTTTAGTTTATTCATGCTGTGCTCCTAGGGCCAGCACAGGCACATCTCATATATTGTTTAGTTTAGTTTATTCATGCTGTGCTCCTAGGGCCAGCACAGGCACATCTCATATATTGTTTAGTTTAGTTTATTCATGCTGTGCTCCTAGGGCCAGCACAGGCACATCTCATATATTGTTTAGTTTAGTTTATTCATGCTGTGCTCCTAGGGCCAGCACAGGCACATCTCATATATTGTTTAGTTTAGTTTATTCATGCTGTGCTCCTAGGGCCAGCACAGGCACATCTCATATATTGTTTAGTTTAGTTTATTCATGCTGTGCTCCTAGGGCCAGCACAGGCACATCTCATATATTGTTTAGTTTAGTTTATTCATGCTGTGCTCCTAGGGCCAGCACAGGCACATCTCATATATTGTTTAGTTTAGTTTATTCATGCTGTGCTCCTAGGGCCAGCACAGGCACATCTCATATATTGTTTAGTTTAGTTTATTCATGCTGTGCTCCTAGGGCCAGCACAGGCACATCTCATATATTGTTTAGTTTAGTTTATTCATGCTGTGCTCCTAGGGCCAGCACAGGCACATCTCATATATTGTTTAGTTTAGTTTATTCATGCTGTGCTCCTAGGGCCAGCACAGGCACATCTCATATATTGTTTAGTTTAGTTTATTCATGCTGTGCTCCTAGGGCCAGCACAGGCACATCTCATATATTGTTTAGTTTAGTTTATTCATGCTGTGCTCCTAGGGCCAGCACAGGCACATCTCATATATTGTTTAGTTTAGTTTATTCATGCTGTGCTCCTAGGGCCAGCACAGGCACATCTCATATATTGTTTAGTTTAGTTTATTCATGCTGTGCTCCTAGGGCCAGCACAGGCACATCTCATATATTGTTTAGTTTAGTTTATTCATGCTGTGCTCCTAGGGCCAGCACAGGCACATCTCATATATTGTTTAGTTTAGTTTATTCATGCTGTGCTCCTAGGGCCAGCACAGGCACATCTCATATATTGTTTAGTTTAGTTTATTCATGCTGTGCTCCTAGGGCCAGCACAGGCACATCTCATATATTGTTTAGTTTAGTTTATTCATGCTGTGCTCCTAGGGCCAGCACAGGCACATCTCATATATTGTTTAGTTTAGTTTATTCATGCTGTGCTCCTAGGGCCAGCACAGGCACATCTCATATATTGTTTAGTTTAGTTTATTCATGCTGTGCTCCTAGGGCCAGCACAGGCACATCTCATATATTGTTTAGTTTAGTTTATTCATGCTGTGCTCCTAGGGCCAGCACAGGCACATCTCATATATTGTTTAGTTTAGTTTATTCATGCTGTGCTCCTAGGGCCAGCACAGGCACATCTCATATATTGTTTAGTTTAGTTTATTCATGCTGTGCTCCTAGGGCCAGCACAGGCACATCTCATATATTGTTTAGTTTAGTTTATTCATGCTGTGCTCCTAGGGCCAGCACAGGCACATCTCATATATTGTTTAGTTTAGTTTATTCATGCTGTGCTCCTAGGGCCAGCACAGGCACATCTCATATATTGTTTAGTTTAGTTTATTCATGCTGTGCTCCTAGGGCCAGCACAGGCACATCTCATATATTGTTTAGTTTAGTTTATTCATGCTGTGCTCCTAGGGCCAGCACAGGCACATCTCATATATTGTTTAGTTTAGTTTATTCATGCTGTGCTCCTAGGGCCAGCACAGGCACATCTCATATATTGTTTAGTTTAGTTTATTCATGCTGTGCTCCTAGGGCCAGCACAGGCACATCTCATATATTGTTTAGTTTAGTTTATTCATGCTGTGCTCCTAGGGCCAGCACAGGCACATCTCATATATTGTTTAGTTTAGTTTATTCATGCTGTGCTCCTAGGGCCAGCACAGGCACATCTCATATATTGTTTAGTTTAGTTTATTCATGCTGTGCTCCTAGGGCCAGCACAGGCACATCTCATATATTGTTTAGTTTAGTTTATTCATGCTGTGCTCCTAGGGCCAGCACAGGCACATCTCATATATTGTTTAGTTTAGTTTATTCATGCTGTGCTCCTAGGGCCAGCACAGGCACATCTCATATATTGTTTAGTTTAGTTTATTCATGCTGTGCTCCTAGGGCCAGCACAGGCACATCTCATATATTGTTTAGTTTAGTTTATTCATGCTGTGCTCCTAGGGCCAGCACAGGCACATCTCATATATTGTTTAGTTTAGTTTATTCATGCTGTGCTCCTAGGGCCAGCACAGGCACATCTCATATATTGTTTAGTTTAGTTTATTCATGCTGTGCTCCTAGGGCCAGCACAGGCACATCTCATATATTGTTTAGTTTAGTTTATTCATGCTGTGCTCCTAGGGCCAGCACAGGCACATCTCATATATTGTTTAGTTTAGTTTATTCATGCTGTGCTCCTAGGGCCAGCACAGGCACATCTCATATATTGTTTAGTTTAGTTTATTCATGCTGTGCTCCTAGGGCCAGCACAGGCACATCTCATATATTGTTTAGTTTAGTTTATTCATGCTGTGCTCCTAGGGCCAGCACAGGCACATCTCATATATTGTTTAGTTTAGTTTATTCATGCTGTGCTCCTAGGGCCAGCACAGGCACATCTCATATATTGTTTAGTTTAGTTTATTCATGCTGTGCTCCTAGGGCCAGCACAGGCACATCTCATATATTGTTTAGTTTAGTTTATTCATGCTGTGCTCCTAGGGCCAGCACAGGCACATCTCATATATTGTTTAGTTTAGTTTATTCATGCTGTGCTCCTAGGGCCAGCACAGGCACATCTCATATATTGTTTGCCTGTTCTGCTGCATATTCTCACCAGATGCAGTCAGGATGACTATACAAACTCAGTGGACACCCTGTGTGACTTTTACTGTAATCAAGAATACAGTACGTACAAAGAATGGTCATTAGAAACTAGGTCAGCAAACTCCACATCCATTAGAACCCTTCACATCACTGAGTGACTTCAAGCAGAGTTAATACAATAATACATGTCAGGAAAGGCACTTCAATGCGAATGTTAAATGTAAAATCAGATTAACTGTCTATTTTAGCTTACAGTGACTGACTTTTCTTGTATCTATACAGGAACTTCCAGAAGATCATGTGCTGTATTCTTTAAGTGAATCCAATAAGATGGATATCTAAGAAACCTGTTTAAGAAATATACAAACTTATGTCTGCAACGATCCTGTGGCTTACCTTCTAAAGGACAAGCTGCATTGATTTCATGGGAAACTATCCTCTTCCCAGTGTCCCAGTTCTATACTTTTTAGCTCTTTGATGCCCTATTATACTTATCTAGGACAGCAATGTGGAGTAGTGGTTAGGGCTCCGGACTCTTGACCAGAGGGTCGTGGGTTCAATCCCAGGTAGGGGACACTGCTGCTGTACCCTTGAGCAAGGTACTTTACCTAGATTTGTCCAGTAAAAAACCAACTGTATAAATGGGTAATTGTATGTAAAAAAATAATGTGATATCCTGTAACAATTGTAAGTCACCCTGGATAAGGGCATCTGCTAAGAAATAAATAATAATAACTGGGATTCAGAGATCTAAAGATAAGAAAGTTTACAAATGAGAGGAGGCCATTTGGCCCATCTTGCTCATTTGGTTGTTAGTAGCTTATGTATCCCAGAATCTCATCAAGCAGCTTCTTGAAGGATCCCAGGGTGTCAGCTTCAACAACATTACTGGGGAGTTGGTTCCAGACCCTCACAATTCTTTGTGTAAAAAAGTGCCTCCTATTTTCTGTTCTGAATGCCCCTTTATCTAATCTCCATTTGTGACCCCTGGTCCTTGTTTCTTTTTTCAGGTCAAAGAAGTCCCCTGGGTTGACATTGTCTATACCTTTTAGGATTTTGAATGTTTGAATCAGATCACCACAGTAGTCTTCTTTGTTCAAGACTGAATAGATTCAATTCTTTTAGCCAGTCTGCATACGACATGCCTTTTAAACCCGGGATAATTCTGGTTGCTCTTCTTTGCACTCTTTCTAGAGCAGCAATATCCTTTTGTAACGAGGTGACCAGAACTGAACACAATATTCTAGGTGAGGTCTTACTAATGCATTGTAGAGTTTTAACATTACTTCCCTTGATTTAAATTCAACACTTCTCACAATATATCCAAGCATCTTGTTAGCCTTTTTTATAGCTTCCCCACATTGTCTAGATGAAGACATTTCTGAGTCAACATAAACTCCTAGGTCTTTTTCATAGTTCCCTTCTTCAATTTCACTATCTCCCATGTGATATTTATAATGCACATTTTTATTGCCCGCATGCAATACTTTACACTTTTAGATTTATTCAGAATTCATAATTACAGCATGTCAAGTACAGGGTTATAACCTCTGCATTGATTTTTTGCTTATTGTTTAGTAACAGGCATGAGTGCACATGTAACACATCCATATAAGTTCCTAGTGCCTTTTTGCTTACAGAAAGGTGGCCCTAACAATATAAAGCATTTATATCTAAACTTTATCCCTTATTTGTATCTGTTTTTTCATGCCTAGTTAATTATATAAAGGTTGGTCTATCCAGCAGCTGGGTGAATGTTTTTATATATTTGTCATATTCCACACACTTCTTTTATCTATCTATCTATAGCTCTGCACACACTCTTAAACTCATGGGAGACGTTTAAGGAGGACACAGAGAAGTTGTGGACTCCTGTAAGAGGATTGTTTGTGCACTGGGGTAAGAATATATCCAGACGCCTTTAAATTAATCAAGAAAATCACACAGACTCATTCAGGTTTTAACGAATCAGAGCAGTATTAGTACTCCTTCGGTTTATTAAATGCTTAAAAATGGATCGAGCATTTACAGACCACGTCGAATCCCAGCTAATAGGCAATCTGGGCGATCCAGTGCCTTACAGATTCAACAGCATTAACACTTCAATACAATTATGGTTATTACACATTTCGCCCTTAGGCCAGCCATGCAAAATGCTAAAGTGCCCACCGCTAAAGCATCCAATATATCACTCTCTAAAGCTAAACTATAATTCCTATACCTTATAGCAATGCTTCAATATAAGTGAGATATAAATTCAAGATTATGCTTACCTTCCAATATATGGAAGTGTAGTGTAGGATATATGCAAAGACAGGAGCAGCAGGGCTGGAATCGGGGGGTGGGCGGCCCTGAGTCAATTAATTTATGTTTTGTACTGAGCCCACTTTAATGACTAGACGTAAAAAAATATAGAGGTGCCGTCTAATCTACTGCAATTAGAAAAAAGAAAACGAGGCAAGGTAGTATTGGTGGACTATCAATCAAAACTCAAATTTGCAAATCACAGCTGACAGATTGTTTATCTGGAGGTGCTGGGACGCAGCACGAGCTCTAGCAATAGGTCAGTGTTAAAGTCATGTGATTGCTCAGCTGGGAGATGTGATTGTAAAGGTATAATCTCGTGAGACCGAATAGAACTGAACAACCTGATTTGGCGAAACAGTTCCACCTTCCTGCCGTGGAACATGTTGTTCAGTCGAACAGCCCGGTCTGCTCTCGGTGAAACATGGTGAAGCCCCGCAGGTACAGCTGAGGCCAAAAGCTTTGCATTACCTGCGATTTCTTTTTGGTGGATTGACAAAATTAAACAAACAAAACTAAAATCATTTAGATGTTTTATTTAACATGTAATCAAAGAAACTACAGAACGATATCACAAAAGTATACCGGAAGGGAGCATAACAGTAGTACAGTATTTCATGTTGGATTTCCAAATGTCACATTTTTTAATTGTTGTCTGTTTTTCATTAAGTATGGATAACTACAAAGCAGTATGATTGTAATTCAGTGTGTTAATGTAACATTATTCAGCAGGCTTTGTTCGACTATGAAGCAAAATTGTTTAATTATATAGGGAGATGCAAAACGTTTTGCCATAGCTGTTCTGCTAATTCACTGTATTCTATCGGTAAATCACACAACTGTACATGCAATACTAGCAAAATACAATAAACGTAGCCTCGATTTACGATTTTTTTTTTTTTTAATATATTAGACCATAATATTAATAGTTTATTACATATGATATAACTACTGCTTGGAACTTTCTGTCTGAAAAAAACCATCACAATACACAAACAGAATCCCCAAATCGCTGTCAGTCATTATACTAGAACATATATGGAACTAAATGATTTAGTGAAGAGGCTAAAACCTGTTCCATTTCCACATCGAACAAGCTGAATGTGTTTGAGTGGATCTGCCTCACAAAATTCCGCCTAAACTAATGGATGGTAAAAATTCAGTTTTTAAAAAAATGACTTGCTTTTGGGATATTTATTTAAGTGTGTTCTTAGAATGTTGTTTTTGCTTATGAGTTGTAACAAATGCATTTGTACTAAGCTTTGAGATGCAGATGGGGGTCCACTTCACAGTCTTGCACCAGGGCCCCGTAAATCCTAGCATTGGCACTGAAGAGTTGTCTTCAAAGGCAGAGGCTTCTGAATACGAACAAACAGCAACCAGCAACCAGATATTCAGAGAATGGACCAAACAGCTTGAGCTAACATGTTGAATGATACTTGACTGGGGTCTTGCCTCGACTTTTATATAACTTTTCCTCTGCTTTGTGCATCAGAAGACTTAATTAAATCTAAACATTTGGTCTCTTTTGGCAGCTTTTATCTTTAAGTGAATAACAGATTTAAAAAGTCCAGGTAACTGCTTTTTAAAATGAATTGGACATGATCTCATGTTCCATCCCTTTCCTAATCTCCAAACTATGTGAACTGATATCAGTCAGTTTCCCCGGTACCACAGAGTTCTTATTACTGAATAAAATACACGTAGAGAGATGTTTTTAATAAATAACACCAGCTCTGTTTGATTACACCAGCCTGCGTCTAAAATATATTTCCCTTTTAACAGCAAAGACATTCTTTTCAGTGTGTTCAACAGGCTGGCTCTCTTTCATGTATAAATGTGTTTCAACAAAATAACACTGAACAAAGGTTGTCATAAGTCTGCCATGAGCCATTGTCTAAAACCGCTAAGCCTACAGTCGCAGGTTCAGTTACTTTCTTTTAAATCCAGGCTATAATAAACATGGTCAAATTTAAAAATTTCACCAGAAAGAGATGTTAGCTGTTATTGTCCAGTTTTACAGTTTTTAAACTTGGCCTCTCTCCCTACCTAAAAAAGCCTCTGCTCAAGTAGTTTTCAGACAACTTGTAAATAAGAATTTGAGGGGCTTTGCTTGCTAGCCAGAGTTACTTTTAATTAATATGAAACCACTGTAAGCATGTCTATTACATTTAGATCATACTTTTGATGGATCCAAGAAACTGCCGTACAGTATTATGTCCACTGATAAGAGAAAAGGCTTACCTGCTCATTTTATAACTAAGCTCTCATTAATTGTATAGATATCATAGTGAGGTAATGGAGATCAGCACATTAACTCCTTCTGGTACCAAAAGGTACTGTTTGTTAGTCCATTTTAAAAGATTACACATATAGAGAGACCTTGGCTTCGAGACCGTAGCTGACCAATAAATTCAGCTTGGCTGTCAAAGCATATTCCTCTTATCTCCAAAATGTCTGGTACTGCCTTGCTCATACAGTGCTTCTTGTTAGTAAAATATAAAAGTTTATACATAGCTAACGGTCTTGATGGGAGACGCAATTGACCAGCAAACCAGCTTTGAATGTCCCAGTACTGCTTTTAGGCAGGCAGACAGAGCCAAGCGGTACTCTACAGTAAATCTACTGACAACACGCTTGTAGCTTTATGCATGTTCCCAAGTTAGTAAAGTAGGTTACAGCTTTGTATTACATTGTTTCATTTTTAAACTTAACAGTTTAATAAATACTTCTGTTTTCTATTACAGTAAAACTTAAATAAGTGCAACACTTCTTTTTAGTTTGAATTGTAATTCTGTCTAAAGGTTGTTTTTTTTATTTGCAATGCCTAAGAAGCTCCGTGTTTTTGGCTTACAAACTTCTTTCCAGTTAAAGTAAGTTGCTTTTCTGATAAGAACTTTCACTGTGAACACTTTTCTATTGTAATTAAATGAAATGCCCGTTTCTGCTTTTCTCTCAAGGTTAACACAGACTTCTGCTCCTGCAGCTCTTAGATAAGGACAAACTTAGTTCATTTCACAGGTCTTACTGGTCAATTTCCAAGAACCAATAAGCATTGGCATACAAACATGCTTTTTTCTAACATTAGGTCAATGCCTGCTCTCCCTTTTCTGCAATAATTTTTCTGCTGGCTTTATATTCTTTAAAACACAGTACAGTTATTACACTATATTAACATTGTTGCAGTTTCACAAATGTTCAATTTGTATCCCAAAGATTGCCCTGCTTCTACTCTCAGTGAGTGTCAAAGCTGCTACAGGATCCTAATCCATTTCTGCACAGCACAGGTGTGGGTGACAGTCTTTAAAAGCCTCATACCTGCAAAAAAACTTCAACCTTGTTAGCTGGGCTCCCATCTTTACATTCTCATTCCCATCATTACTGGGGAAACCTCAGAGAAACTAAGCTGGCACTATGAAAGAGCCATACATCTCTGCCGCATACACCTTTCACTCAAAAAAGTGCTTGCACCTTGTACAAGGGTGGAAGGGTTTTTAGGGTCACACGTGCATATCTTTACAAGAGTAATACAATGTTAAAAGATGGTTTTGGTTCAGTATTTTCAACTTCTCTTTCAACCTCTCAATCTATTTCTTGGCACACACAGGATACAGGCTCATACACTGTTGAATAACACACAACACAGGACCTCATGGTTGATTTCTGCAACCGCTTGTAAGCAACATCCTTCCACCTATTAATCAACATGGTATGCGTTACCTCTCACAATTTTAAGAACATATTTTATTGAACAACAGAACCCATTGCTAAATAACTCATTGCTAGTGCTTTGCTGTTAAGTCTATAGTAGTTGCACATGTTGCATCAAATCAGCAAATAAAACAAGCAAACTTGTTAAAGACCATACACAGCCAGAAAGGCCTGAACATCCAGTAAAGGCTACACGAGAGAATCCTTCATAGGGTGAAACAGCGTTCAGAGGTATTTTTCTTGGCTTGTGTTCTCAATCCATTGCCAAGCAGCATATTAGCGTTGGCATGGAAACAGAGAATTAAGCAGTGGAAACTATTTAATGGTGAACTCCAATTGTGAGAGGTACAGACTGTAAAGACGAATGCTTTTGTAATTTCTTAGCTGTCACTAGGAAGAAACAAGGAATTTTTGTATTTCTTTCTTTGTTACTTGTTTCTGTTTTGAGAACGTGCTGAACTAACTGCTCGCTTGGTCGTTTCCTTTGCGGGAACTCCCTTTGTTCTTGTTTATTCTAATACTGGAAGGAGAATTCCACTCCCGGCTTTATGATGTCAGAGAAAGGAGTTCCCTGTGATCCTGACGATCTCTCAGGCACTAACAAGAACAGACGCTGGAGCTCAAGATTCACCAGACAGAACACATTCCACATGCCTAAGTGTAAACACGCTCATTCTATAATCAAATATGTTTTTCAGGCCACACTTCCAGAATTGCTGCTTCTGCCTTGACCATATTCATACTTTTTTCAAGCACTTTTTAGAGATTCAGTTTTTTCCTCCTGAAGATACGGATATCCTAAAAGATAGGGATGTTTATTTACCAGCAACATCACGCTAACCAATAAGTTTATACTTCAGTCCTTTCACTTGTACATACCTCATACCATCCTTATATTGTTTTAGCCATTCAATGTTCAGATATATAGTCAGATAAATCGTTTTCATAAAGACTGTCCCCTTATTAGATTGTGGTCTATGCATGGTTGCAGATAGGACTTTGGGACTGAGAAAGTTGTTGTTCCCAGAAAAAAAAGTGTAACTATGCATTCAAAAGCCTTGTGCAAATTATGTACAACAGTGAAGAAAAGAATAAAGGAAAAATCAACACAGGTCAAAACTATAAAAACGTAAAAGCAGCCTTAATCAGTTAATGGATGATTGCAGCTCTCCTGCAACTTCCAGTATGTTATTACTTTCTTTATGCCCCTTGAATAAACACAGCATTGAAGTTTCTAATGAACTCCAGCCTCATTCACTCCTTAGGAAGGAGCCATAACTTAACCAAACTGGGGAATGATCTGAGTGGGAAATATAAGGGAGCACTGTGCCTGTACAGAAGAGCCAGACATTCTAGTTCTGTCTAGTGCTGTAATTGTTTTGCTCATCTTTCACCCCATCCTCACTGAGCTGCTGTTTGTCTTCTGTGGGAGAGACTCAGGCTGGAAGGAAGGTAGGATTCCCCAGAATGTGTGCATGTTTGGGCTTGTCCCAGGCAGCCAGGTAGCTCTCTGTTTAGGGCAATTGATATTCAGCCAAATGCAGCACCTTTCTATCCTTCCCTGGAGCAAACAGCACCACCTCTAATACTGCAAGAGTATTCCGCAGTGCTACACCTTTACAAACTCAGATTGGGATTCTTGAATAACAGCAGGGAAAAGGAAGTGAACTGTGCAGAATACAGCCACTGTCTGTTATGTTAAAAGACATGAATAATATCAAAGATGAAAGTTCAGGAGCTCCTCCTTGTACCCCACAACAACAATGCCCTTGTGTCTAGGAATCCCAAAAGGTAATCAGCAGCATCTTATATATGTAAGGCATTGCTTTTCATTTGTATCCGTTTCTATTGTTCTCTATGCTCTCATCACTTGCCATGTGTCAGTGATACAGAGCTGACTTTGTTCTCAGTCAGTGACAGTGCTCTTGCTTTGCGTTGCTCATTTCTGCAGCTACAATATTGTTTATTTACAGAATTTCTTCTTACTCCTGGTTCAAACATCATCAGAGAAATTACTTAATTACCAGAATCAGCTTCACTAGAATACTGTATATCATACAAAAGATGCTGAAAACACAAAACAGCACTTGTGTTTCAGAACAGTATAAAACAGCAGCAGCAGCAGCAGAGCCACGCGAGAGCAAGTGCAGTCTGTCTGTCATCTCCCAGAAAAAGCACCATTTGGACACCAAAAAAAAGTATATTTGTTAAAGCATGATAAAGTGCATTATGAGATGGAATGGTCTGTCATATGCATAATAATAATAATAATAATAATAATAATAATAATAATAATAATAATAATAATAATAATAATAATTTTAGCTGTGATAATTCTAGTCCAAATAATCTCCCAGTGGTTATGCATCTGTACTGTTTGAGCAATGCTCAACATGCCTTAACCTGACAATGCTCTCTGAATCAGAGTAGTATGGAAAACACCAGGAGCAGTATTTGCATCCTAGGCTGATACTGAACATGCTGCTTGTGAATGGGCAGGAGCCAGCCGTCCAACACAACTTGCTACCTCCCTTCTTTTTTCTGTCAAAAGCCAGAGGAATAAAACAATGCTAAGACTGAATAATACTGAGCAGCACTCATGTAAAAGAAAGATCCAGTACATTCTTACTATTTGACCATGTTTCTATATAGTGGAAGTATTGTGTGTTGTTTGTTGAAGCATCTCTTCTAACCATTTCCATTTTCACTTGACAGTCTGGAAAGGTGAAGACTGGAGAGTGTGAGGTCTGTCACAATACCCACACCAACACAGGGAGTTTTAGGGTTAGGGTTAGGGTTAGGGTTAAAGCACAGCCCTGTACTGTAAACCTGAATGTATGTACAGGCCACCTATTGCTATCTTTGGGTACAGGAGGATGAAACAAATCGGAGATCATCAACAAACAAAGACACTGAAGTTACTAAACTAGGGCAGCAGTGTGGAGTAGTGGTTAGGGCTCTTGACCAGAGGGTCGTGGGTTCAATCCCAGGTGGGGGGCACTGCTGCTGTACCCTTGAGCAAGGTACTTTACCTAGATTGCTCCAGTAAAAACCCAACTGTATAAATGGGTAATTGTATGTAAAAATAATGTCATATCTTGTAAAGTGGATAAGGGTGTCAGCTAAAAAAATAAAATAAAAACTAAAACAATACCTGTAATCTAGACATGCATAAAAAGTTCTAAAAAGGTAAAAAGGTGCGTCATGGGTTTGTGTGAGTGAGAACCAAGACAGAATTACACGTGTATCAGAGCTCCCAGAAAACACAAATAACAGAAAGAAATCAGATCAGGCACTGGAGGAACGTTATTCACTCCAAATACCCGTTAACAGGTTTCCTAAATCTGTAGATATTCCCGAATAAATCGCTGGATTCAACAAAAAGTACAGCGCAATACAACCACACTGCTCACGTTGCCTGCCCGCAGACACAGGAGGACAGTCACGTTGAAGTATCAGATGCAGCATTTGCAGACGCGGGGCCCAAGCTCGCAGTAGAAAAACAGATCTCAGGTTAGTCTGGAGTTATCATTAACCCGATTTAATGAAACTATACCAATACTACGTGGTGAAGTTGCACTAACAGAATACGTCTACTTGGAATACATAATCGCCAGTTTAATGGGAAATACGTCTGTATACAATATACGTTCCTGGAAAACAAGAGTACTCCAACGAAACACAAAACAATAACTAAACACAATAGATAAATGTGCACAGCGGGAGGGATATGGACTGAATAGCAATATAAAGCAATTGTGTATTGATCGTTTGAAAGTGAAAACTGATTCATTCATTGGTATCTTAGTTCTATGTTACTGTAATAAATCCAATCATTATTATTATAGTAAAACACTGTTTGTCATGTTATTTGCATAGGTAATGCAATGTGTATAACCATATTAGTAATACTATTATTCTAGAAATACTTACTTGTGGGCTCCTGTTCATTTACGCACTGATTATATTAAAACACCCTTACATATATATATACAGTACTGTGCAAAAGTTTTAGGCAGGTGTGAAAAAATGCTGTAAAGTAAGAATGCTTTCAAAAATAGACATGTTAATAGATTATATTTATCAATTAACTAAATGCAAAGTGATTGAACAGAAGAAAAATCTAAATCAAATCCATATTTGGTGTGACCACCCTTTGCCTTCAAAACAGCATCAAGCATCAATTCTTCTAGGTACACTTGCACACAGTTTTTGAAGGAACTCGGCAGGTAGGTTGGCCCAAACATCTTGGAGAACTAACCACAGTTCTTCTGTGGATTTAGGCAGCCTCAGTTGCTTCTCTCTCTTCATGTAATCCCAGAGAGACTCGATGATGTTGAGATCAGGGCTCTGTGGGGGCCATACCATTACTTCCAGGACACCTTGTTCTTCTTTACGCTGAAGATAGTTCTTAATGACTTTCGCTGTATGTTTGGGGTCGTTGTCATGCTGCAGAATAAATTTGGGGCCAATCAGATGCCTCCCTGATGGTATTGCATGATGGATAAGTATCTGCCTGTACTTCTCAGCATTGAGGAGACCATTAATTCTGACCAAATCCCCAACTCCATTTGCAGAAATGCAGCCCCAAACTTGCAAGGAACCTCCACCATGCTTCACTGTTGCCTGCAGACACTCATTCGTGTATGCTCTCCAGCCCTTCGCGAACAAACTGCCTTCTGCTACAGCCAAATATTTCAAATTTTGACTCATCAGTCCAGAGCACCTGCTGCCATTTTTCTGCACCCCAGTTCCTGTGTTTTCGTGCATAGTTGAGTCGCTTGGCCTTGTTTCCACGCCGGAGGTATGGCTTTTTGGCCGCAAGTCTTCCATGAAGGCCACTTCTGACCAGACTTCTCCGGACAGTAGATGGGTGTACCAGGGTCCCACTGTTTACTGCCAGTTCTGAGCTGATGGCACTGCTGGACATCTTCCGATTGCGAAGGGAAGTAAGCATGATGTGTCTTTCATCTGCTGCAGTAAGTTTCCTTGGCCGACCACTGCGTCACGGTCCTCAACGTTGTCCGCTTCTTTGTACTTCTTCAAAAGAGCTTGGACAGCACATCTGGAAACCCCTGTCTGCCTTGAAATTTCTGCCTGGGAGAGGCCTTGTTGATGCAGTATAACTACCTTGTGTCTTGTTGCTGTGCTCAGTCTTGCCATGGTGTATAACTTTTGACAGTAAACTGTCTTCAGCAACCTCACCTTGTTAGCTGAGTTTGGCTGTTCCTCACCCAGTTTTATTCCTCCTACACAGCTGTTTCTGTTTCAGTTAATGATTGTGTTTCAATCTACATATTGAATTGATGATCATTAGCACTTGTTTGGTATAATTGTTTAATCATACACCTAACTATATGCCTACAAAATCCCTGACTTTGTGCAAGTGTACCTAGAAGGATTGATGCTGTTTTGAAGGCAAAGGTGGTCACACCAAATATGGATTTGATTTAGAGTTTTCTTCTGTTCACTCACTTTGCATTTAGTTAATTGATAAATATAATCTATTAACATGTCTATTTTGAAAGCATTCTTACTTTTACAGCATTTTTCACACCTGCCTAAAACTTTTGCACAGTACTGTATATATATATATATATATATATATATATATATATATATATATATATATATATATATATATATATATATATATATATATATAATACACACAACATGGACAGTTCACTGTACAGCCATGTGACTTTGTATCACTTTCAAAGCCAGAAATAGAACTAAGCAACTTTAAAACTGTTACTGTGAATACTACAAATGTTTCAAATTATAGATAGAACACACACAATAGACAGTTGAATGTCCAGCCGTGTGTCTGAGAGCGAGTTGCTGAAACACTGAATACTGACCCTGTCTGTCCAGCTAATAGCCTTCCCATGTCTTTCCCTTGACCACCAGCATAATGCACAAAGAAGAAAGCTGTTATCAATGAATACACGTCTTTGTTGTTAGACGCAACCAAGCGGAAATCACGTTTCTGCTTTTTCGCTTAGCTTCTCTTAAGAGCAGTACTGGTGACACACAATTCTGTTTCACAGCTGAACATTGTACAGTTTCAGGGTTAACTGCAGCACTCCTACAATTATTATTTGTTTATTTAGCAGACTAAATAAACAATTGTTTCATGTTTTTATTTAATACATGTTGCAAAATAAACCAACCTGTGTTTGCACTTGGAAGGGTAAAAGATAAGTATTACTGTCTGGAAATATACTATTTGTCTTTCCATGCACAACAAACTCGCACTCTTTAATTACAGCAGTACTGTGGCTTGTATGCTTTATCTATTGCATAACAAAATCAGCAAAGAGGTGTCAGGTGACTTCAACCAAAAAAATGTTTTGTTTAAGGTACTTTTTGAAAACTAATAAAAGGGCTACTTTGGAAAAAAATGATATCTATGACAGTGTCCAACTTTAGCTAACACTGCCAAGCTATATCAGACTTTTATAAATGTGTTGTACGTCAATTTGGATCATTTCTATATTGTGAGGGATTGTTCCAATAACCGTTTGAATTTAGTATGCCCTGATAAATGAACTCTGCCTCACACTGATGTACATGCTTTAAAGTACAGCAATGAGAAACATCTGAAGCATCATTTTACAGCTGATAGCTTCAACAGATCCTCTCATGGACTTAGGGATGGATTAAAGGGTGAGGGGGCCCTACACTAACCCATATTTTGGGGGCCCTATGCAAATTAGTTTGTGAAATGGTGTTGTAACATAAAGAACCACGTGTATCTTTGCAGAAGAAAATAAAAAGACACAGATGGGTTGTATAAAATGTAGTTTTGAAGTACAAAGGGACAGATACAGTAATGGGGAGGATACTGTAGCCCCAACTAAAGCTTAAACACAATAGATTCAACTACCTCAATGTCTGTGGTATAGAATGACAGTTTGTTATTTGCCACACTGTAAGGAATCTGAAAGGCAGTGTAATGTAACCTATGCAGACTATCACCTCATACAGCACTAAGACAATACACAAGGTCAGTGATAAGCACTAACAACAGGTACCCTGTGTGCACAGTACTCCCACTACATACAATGAGACCTGTATTCAAATGATGAATTCATTGACTGAAACAGCTGTCTCTCTGTCCTGGTATTTTAGAGCCTGACAGTATTCTTAACACGGGGCTAGACTATTACTGCAATACCTTTTCATATGGGATTTTCTGAGTATGTATTAAAGACTTTTTTCATACAGCTGCAGCATAAAGCAACGAACGCAGTTAGGATACAGTTACAGTGACTTTAAACTAATGTGTAATTGTAGGGATGTTAAACGCCTTCATCAGTGTTGACACCATAAGTGTGCGTTTCCCTGACTTGATGATCACACATAAAGATGGGTCAGACAGAAATTCTGAGGTCAAAGTCTAGCTTACACCGCATCAGTGTTAACACCAGGAAATGCGTTATCCATAATGTTTGTCTATCTGTTTCTTATAGGTTTTTTACAGCACTGTTACTGAACTGCAGTTACAGGATTGTTACAAACACCCCAATGACAATATTCAGACACATATCTATACAACACAGCAGGGCATGTACTGTAGAGTTTTATCTTAGAGTTCCAGCCTTCCCTGGCAAAAAATAACTTTAATATGTGTCTGTGTGAGAGGGGTTTTTTCCCCGCGTTTTGTTTGATGACAATAATGGCGATGCTGGACATCCTGAAGTTTCCCGATAAATACAGGAGAGATGAAAACGTACAGTACGGAAACACTTTGGCAAGCCAAAGTTTTTGTTATTTAAAAATGGTAAACTGACTCAGCCCTCCAGGGGCTTTGATTAAAAATAACTTTTCATGATTAGAAGCAACATAAAGAAACCCTTTTGGTAATTCATGTTTTGTCATAGCAAGAACCTTTTTATGGACGGTAACTGTAAAGAGATCTAATGACTTGACTAGAGCTGCAACAGAGCACTGCTTCATTGCTTCCACATATAGTGAAAAGATTAAATGAAAACGTGTGTTTGAGAACAAAAACGGCCCTGACCATAGACAGAGAAACCTGGAACTGCTGTGGAAGCATCGCTAATGTTTTTAATAAGAGACACTTTCAAGCCTCATGCTCAATTGTAACCCATGTGCTTCTTGCGCTACACTGTTATCACCGTAGCTACAGCAATCAAACAGTACGTGCATGCTGTGAGAGAGATTAGCGCTGGGACTGCTTGCTACTGTGACACACCATGTGTATCTGTATCGATAGTATTGTCAATGATTTGCCTAACTGTATAACCCTGCTCTGACCTTTCCTCTGGGGCTATCCTTTATAAAAGTTTACCACAGTAGTTCTACATGCTGTTTTTGCAGCTTTACTCCATGCTTTTTTTCTATGGTTGTACTATGCATGTACCATAGTTTACCCTGGTTTGCCATGTTTTATTAAAATGCTTTACTATCCCTGGCTGTTTTTTACACTTACCTATGCTTAACCATGCTTTTCCTATGCTTTATTACACTGCTGTGCTCCTGCTTTGGTAAACTTTTATAAGTGATCAACACCAAATACACTGCCCACAGTTATTATAATGTGCACATGAATGGTGTCTCACAGATGTGTCACACTGTCTAATAAGCCTTCCTGTCAAACTATAAGTTTTACACAACCTGGCATAATGAATAATAGTGAATTTCATTAGTTTGGAATGTCCTGATGTTGAAGTTACAGCGTCTAAGATAAAACTCCATTTATTTGGCTAAGTTCCTTGAACGAATTTTACAGTTGAACACACATGTTAAAGCTGTTCAGAGTTGTTTGTTACCTGCTTTTCAACATTGTGGAGGCACCTGGAGATTGCAGCTGAAGCCTTTCCTTTATGACGTCTTACATGAATGTATGGTTGCAGGTGCATTTACAGTGTTTGTGTTGCAATGTTATGAAGAGTGTGTGCTGAAGCAATGTCCACAATCTGTTCTGTCATGTGAGAAGGATGTGAGCTGGTGTGTCTCTTAACAGGGTACAGTGATGGACAGCAAGGTGTGAGCTGTGCTACAGATTATCTACAGAAGTGCAGCAAACCTAAGGGCGGTTATTAATGAGCTAGCTGACAGATTTTATCTTGTACTATTTACTTTGCATGAAAGACATACACTGTCTGAAAAGAATAAATAAATACAAATATTCAGTCAAAAATAAAAAAATATAAAAACACCAAAACGGAGGAAATGTTTCCAAATATACTGATGTTAGACAAATTCAAGGTAAAGTCAACTTAGACTAGAATGTCTCAATGGAGCTACAGCTATGGGCAAATGTTTTGCATCACCCTATAGAATTAACTAACATAGTCGAATGAAACCTGCTGAATAATATTACGTTAACATATTGAATTACATACCGCGTTGTAGTTTTCCTTATACTTAACAAAAAAGTGACAAGAATTGAAACATTTGGCATTTTGAAATCTAACATGAAATACTGTATTACTATTATGGCTTCCGGTAGACTGTTGCGATATCATTTTGTAGTTTCTTTGATTGCACAATGTTAAATAAAAGATCTCAATTATGTTCATAACCTCATGTTACTCTCACATTAGATTTTAGGTTTAGGTGAGAAAATCACATATTCCTCATTCACCTCCTCTCACTTGGAAACCACTAAAACAGGAGCGGTTTCCTCCTGATGCTACAAACCACATTGGCAACAACTATATGTAAGAGTTATGCAGGAAGTTCTGTTTCCTTGGTATTGTAAAAAATACTAACGACAATGTAAAAGACTAACACCAATATAAGCTTAATAAACATTTCAAATAACAAACACTGTTCAATTCATCAATTCTAATATCGCTTAGAATCTTTATTACAATGGCAAGGATCGTGATCGCCATGGCGATGACTCAAAACATCAAGTGGGTCCTCTTTAAAACTATTTTTGCTAGTCTTTTTTTTTTTTTTGTATTTATTTGACTTAGTGTCTTTCAGTTTTACCTCAAAGCTCAAATTACTGACCGTATTCTCCTATACAGCTCCAGTCATTACTACAGCTTGGACTGAAGGTCTTTTCTATTTGGCTTTAACCACTTCCCAGCATTGTTCTCTACCTTGCTAAAAATACTCAACATGATTGAATTGCTGCAATACAATGCAGCCTAACTGAGACCACTTCACATACAAAGGCAATTGTTTCTTACATTCTGATAAGAACTATCAATGTCATTAATCTTTCAACCTCTTTTTCTGAGCTCGGTACATGGAGGTTGAATACTCTTTTGTTACAATTATTTTGTCTGGTCATACATTCCACTCACACACTCTCCCTCCACTCTCCATTACTATCCATCAAGGGTAAACGTTTAAAAACCCAATCCCCCAACAATGTTAATGCAAAGAAAAATGACATGAGGCAATCTGCCTGTTAACTTTTTTTAAATGCATTGATAAGTAGGAATTAAATTGCAAAAACTGGTAATATAAACCCTTTGAGTCAATACTAATTAATAGAAACAGAACACAAAAGCACTTTGATAGATACCGTTAACTATAACCTTAACTAAATGTGTTTACAAAGCAGACTGGCTGATTCAGAGTCCTGTCGCGGTTGTAAATTGAAAGAGAACCACTGTGTTGCTGGTGTTGCTATGAGTTAGCGGGTGAACAGTTGGGGATGTCAGCAGCAATGCCACTGATCTGTAAGTAACATTCCCTAGAGGCACACACTGTAGCAGCACAGTGCGAGGAGCAGATAGCACTGACTATGAAAAAAACAGGAGGCTGTATTGGAGAGCAGGCTCTGGAGCAAGCATGTGCTCCTAATTGACTGTTTTCACAGTTTAACATTTGAGCAGGACTGACACACATATGAATGTTACTCGTCTAAAAGAAACTTGCATTTATCAGGATAAGGAAGGAGAAAGAAGAAAAAGCGAACCTGTGCAGCTATTCCCAAAAGTGAATGAAAAACACAATTGCTACTGGACAAGTCCTCTGCAGTATAAGGCAGAGGGATAACCAGCTATGAATGCTGCTGAAAAGTTTTCATGCAACACACAGCACTCCCACTTTTGTTTGAACAATCAGTCAACTTTAATGGCTATCAAACATAACGCAATGTTAACCTTTAAATTGAAAGGCTTTTACTTTTGTTTTCTCCAGAGTAAAATCTTCATTTAATCTCTAACCTTAAAATAAAAGCAGTTAACTGCCGCTGAGAGAAAAAAAAAGCAGGCTTCAGTTTGTACATCATTTCTAATTCCTTTGTTACTCTAAGCTCTGGTGTTTGAGTATGAGACAGACTGTTATTCCTACCTCTCTTTGTGTCCATCACTTCCTACAGTCAGATTCTCTCTCTCTCTCTCTCTCTCTCTCTCTCTCTCTCTCTCTCTCTCTCTCTCTCTCTCTCTCTCTCTCTCTCGCTCTCTCTGCCTGTTAACAGGCTTTCTGACGTTTCTCAACAGGACTTATCCATCCCCACAGTCCATTTATAACAGCAGTGGGAGGGGCATGTCTTTCTGCAGCTCCTCTTTGTCCAGCCCTCTCCTCTCAGTTATTTCTTGCAGCTTAGTGTGCCTCTCAATGTCGATGATGTTCAAGCCCAGACATTCGTTGGGACAATTAAAACACTTTTTACTAAAATGTTTCACACAAAATGGTTATGGTTAAAATATTGTTTTGCATTTTTTTTTTTACATAGAGATCTTTACATTGCTCACAGTGACAGATGGGTGTATTGTAATACACTGTTACCAGGCTAATGCTTGATAACCATATTTTCTTTTTTTTTTTTAGTGTGTCATACTGTATAATCATCTAAAGTACTCTACAAGTTCTCAGTAATCAGAAGCTTCTTGTTCATTCTCAAATGGGGGCTGTTTTTCATTTGCTAAACTATACAGAAAAGATGACAGCAGACCATTTTAGCATGCACCTTTTTTCTCATTTCCTCAATACCTATTTTAAAAATGTCAAACACAGGCACTTCCTTTAGCTGGTGCTCTCTTTCTTGTCTAGTAAACACTAGGGCAAATGTTGCTACAACAGATCACTGGCTGTGATTATAAGGTTTGTTAAGTAGAACAGAAAAACAATAGATATGAATAACTGTGAAATGGGTAATAAGTATTTAACATTAGTTGCTTGACTGTATGGATTTAATAGCCAACATATATATATATATATATATATATATATATATATATATATATATATATATATATATATATATATATATATATATATAGGTAGTGGACAAAAAATTGGAAACACCTGGGTAAATGAGGGACACGAAGTATATTGAAAGCAAGGGCTTCCACACAGGTGTGGCTCATGTGTTAATTAAGCAAATAACATCCCAGCATGCTTAGCGTTATGTGTAAAAATGCTGGACAGGCCTGGTTGCCTATAATTATGGCTAGCATGGCTGCAAGAGGAGACTTCAGTGACTTTGAAAGAGGGGTGATTGTTGGGGTGTGTTTGGCAGGAGCTTCAGTGACCAAGACAGCTAAAATTGCTGATGTTTCACGAGCAACGGTGTCTAAGGTGATGTCTGCATGGAACTCCGAGGGAAAGACATCATCAGCAAAGGGCAACAGTGGGCAGAAGCACATACTCCAGGATCATGATATCCATGCATTAATTCGAAGTGCAAGGCAAAACAGGCGAGCAACTGCAGATCAATTGACTGCAAATTTCAACCTGGGGCGACAAATGAGATTTAAGAGCATGTTGATTATGTCTCAACTTTGATGTCAGAAACCATTGCAGGGCATCCTGGGTCTGGAATCTCATCTGCTTTGCAGATTAAGGTTTGCTTTAAAAAACTGCAACAGTAATGGAAAACCTATCCAGTTAATAATGGGATGTAAAACTAATTTGCCTTGTGAAGTATTTGCTTTAAAAAAATAGCTTTAATCTATATTGAGTGATAAATGTAGACAAAAGCAATTTAGAAAAGGGATAAGAGCTCTACCGTGCTTCAGACAATAGGCTATTGTTTGATTTTTCAAGCTCCCTTGAAATGTATTTGAAGGATACACTTTTTCCACGGAGGCTACAAAATCGTTACAATAAATGCATTGAAGGCTGTAAATGCATGCGGCGTAATAAATGTAAATGAAAAGGCCTTGCATCCTCTTCCCAGAACTACCCAGGAACTCGGGTCCTAATTGACACAGTGACTTCCTTTTCACGTCTGTATTTAAGAGTGCAAAACATCCTTTTATTTAACACTCAAACATGTGTTGTCATAGCAACAGATATCCTTGCAGAACCACTGTGAAACAAGCAATGGGCAATTTGATTTATTGTTAAGTGGGCTTGCAGTGGTTTATAGTTAAATTGCAGTGCTCGTCAGCATCAGGGCCAGATTAAAGGACGAGGGGGGCGTACTCTAACTCATATTATGGGGGCCCTATGCACAATAGCTTGTGAAACAGTGTTGTAATTAACAGCCTGTAGGTAAAGTGTATCTGCAAGGAAAGCTTTCAGTTCTACGTCAGATGCATGTTCACCATTTAGACCTTGCAAAAGAAATACAATGTGTAACACATACTGATCATGGGCATCAGTTGACTCGTCAGTGACCAGTGACAAGCAACCAGACTGTTTTACCAATTCCATAATCTCCTGCTTGTGATACTCGGCAACTTTAGGTAAGTATTCACGTCTCAGCTGGGCTGATGAAGGAATTACTCCACCATTTGCTACACTCAGTCTGAAGAATTTACTTTAGTTGTCTATTTTTTCAAAAGGGATATTTACTCAAACAAATGCCTCTGTCTGGTCAAAATGTAATGTGTTTCGTGCTTCATGGTTTTCAGTGGACTTTTGGAACATGGAAGTCACCATTTTTTGTTTCTTTGCAAGTAAAGCAGTCGTAGTACTACTCTGGATTTCCACCTTTCTCTTTCTGTGAATACTTGAATCTAAATGCTTGTCAACAGACAATTTTTGCAGGACGTACAGAAGAGCTTACCTCCATCGCTGTGTAAAACTCCTGCTGGATACTGCTTTATGTGATCTGCTGCAAACACATTTTTAGCCTTTTTAGAGACATCTATTTTCTTGTTTACAGTGTGTAGTATTTTAATTTCTCGCCTAGATTGCATACACTGTAGTCACATGACATAATCACTGCACAGCACTATGTGCATGGTGTATATTACACACACCCACAGCAGATCTGTACAGTTTAGTTAATGTGATTTTTTTTCTTTGTATGAAATACAAATAATTATGAAATAATGCAGAAGGGCAGCCTCCCAAATTGTACACGTTTAACTTTACCTGCCTTTCTTTCTAAAATTCAAACTCTCTAATTAAAAAGGAAAGTTTCTAAAATGTAAAGAGGTATGCTGTGCACATTTGAGACAGGACAGGTTTTTTAAATTGACTCTAAAACTGAAATAAATGTGTAAATTGAGGATGATTAATACATTTGACCCTGCAGACTGACACCTCTGATGTAGGACTCGTGATGGATATTTCCCAGGAGGTCGTGGGCGTGGAGCATTGTGTATTGTCCATTAGCAGGAAGCTGCTTGTGTGAGAGACTCGGACCAGGTATACTGTAATCGAGAAGGAATGCCTAACCATCATAAAATTAAAAAAAATGAACCAAAAGCAAGTTCCTGTGTGGGGGGGCCCGGCCGGCCACATGTAGTTTTTGTAAAATGTCTCAAAAACATCGACCTTGCGTTGGCCCCAGTTCTGCTGGGGGCCCTACGCTATAGCGTAATTTGCATATAGGTTAATCCAGCCATGGTCAGCATGAAGTGGTCTGTACAGAGATATTAACATTCAAAAAACAAGGCAACAACTCAATAGCTGTCAGAGGTTTAACTAGGATCAGTTATGTACTGTAGGTCTTCAGACAGTGTGAGTAGAACACAGCTAAACTTTGCTCCTTTCCACATAACGAAACAGAGCCTAAATACAGGTACGGTACAGTGTGCTTTATTACACGTTGTTATGCTTTTATTATGGGCAACATTCACAAGGCTTTGCAGATGACAGAACTGAAACCTGAACAGCAGAAGGCAACATGGAAATAAAAACAAAGGACTCTATTATTTATTTGGGAAACAAATGTCTTGTAGAAACACACAACAAAAACTCTCCTGTAGAAAAGTTTTTTTTTAATAAATCTGCAATCCAAAGTCAGAACAGACGCCGTGACTTTACCTGCCCCATTTACCTCTAACTGGATTTCTTCAGATCACTATGTTTGTATCACAGCTGTAAAAGTCAGGGTATTCCTTTCACAATGTCATTTTACCAAATAAGGAATTGCTTTAGCTGTCATGTTTGGTCTTAAGGCATAATTAGAATGACTAATGTGAAACCAGTAAGGAAGGTCATAAGAAGAGAGACATTATCTCCTTTATCATAAGGAAGATAAAACATCATCAGAAACGTGTTATTATTACTGCTGAGTCAGCAAGGAGAGAGGAGTCCAACCACAGGGCCCTGCAACAAGCAGTAGGAACATACATTTGCATCGACTCACTTGCCTTGGGGAGCTGTTTACTGTTGTTACTACACCTGAAGGAAGTCACAGGCACCTTGAATTCATCTTGGCAGCTTAAAAGTGCCAGGAAGGTTTGTACCACATGTGGTTTAATTAATCTGAGTCAAACAAATGGTTCACACACTGAATGTACGAAACCAAGACATTTTATTACTGTATCTCAGGATCGCTGTCCATGGGTACAAAGGGAATTGAGCAATGGAAGCCTAGTTCATAATATATATAAAGCGGTTTCAATTTAGAGGGCCCTTTAACACTGTAATGCCCAAGCATTTCTGAAATCATAAAAGCTACTTTATTTATATAATTGTATGCTGTTTCTTGTACAAATTATTATTTATTTATTTTCTTGTCCGGCAACACATACTGCATTATGAAAGTGATGGCTTGTGAGGCTGGATTTGAAAAACAATAATAATAGAGGGGTGTCTAAGCATGGTATCAGATGTGATACAGAAATGGGCATCACAGGGTGAATTTGAATTGTTTTCTCCCCAGTCTGAATAGCCCAATTTGTACTCCACCTTACCAACCCACGTCCTAAAGATTGTTGTGAGACCTCAGTTTGTGATAAGCATATACCCTATGGATCTAAGCAGCGGATGTTGTGAAGCTTCTGAACCTTGCTGGCAACAGTTCAGCTTGACTACTCTCCATCTGAGTCATTGTGTTGCAGAATGAGGAGAACCAAGCCTGAATTTATATCACTAGCAAAAGAGTAAAAATGCATCCGTCCCATGGATCCCAACCAAGTGTGTGCAGGGTTTGTCTGAATGGTGTAAAAACACTGTTAAGAACATAAGAACATAAAAAAAGTTTACAAACGAGAGGAGGCCATTCGGCCCATCTTGCTCATTTGGTTGTTTGTAGCTTATTGATCCTGGAATCTCATCAAGCAGCTTCTTGAAGGATCCCATGGGGTCAGCTTCAACAACATTACTGTTGTATTAGGAATGGAGTCAATACCATCATGTTTCTGGACCTATTGTTAAAATATTTTGCAGATATGTTTCCAAGGTACAAACAGCATTTTATTGAAAGTTTCATGTGAAGGTGACGGGGTATGAACATTGAACCTCAGTAAAGGTAAATTCAAACCAGATTCCAGCCACTATTTCGTGTGTGTGCTCAGTAGCCCACCACAACCTTTAACGTTTCCATTTGTACCTCTCACGTTCACACAGCCCCCACCCGCACAGACATTAAACGAGCTCCAACCACACTCTTCAGTTTATTCAGTGCTGCTTTTATTATTAGTCATGTTTTTTTCTACTTTGTAATACAAAACCATCCCATCTCCTCAGTTAGAGCTGTTACAACACAACCCAAAGTCCTCCTAGTATTCCTTTGTGAAGCATCCAGTACATTCCTTAAAGGGATTGCGGGAATGTAAGAAATAATCAGGGAGTGACAAAGGTCGAAGTACAGTAATAGTCAAAATAATTGAGTTTTAATCTGTTTAGGTTTTAATTACCCTCATGTCAAAAGCCTGTTTTAGTGACACATGCAATGATAATACTGTAATGTTAAGAGGCTGTGTGGTCCAGTGGTTAAAGAAAAGGGCTTGTAACCAGAAGGTCCCTGGTTCAAATCTCACTTAGCCACTGACTCGTTGTGTGACCTTGAGCAAGTCACTTAACCTCCTTGTGCTCCGTCTTTCGGGTGAGACGTAATTGTAAGTGACTCTGCAGCTGATGCATAGTTCACACACCCTAGTCTCTGTAAGTTGCCTTGGATAAAGGTGTCTGCTAAATAAACTAATAATAAATAAACTAATAATAATGTTAATCACATGAGCTGCTGTAAACATGCTTTGGGAAATGCTTGGATGTTTATGCCATGTGTTTTGGTTAACCCTATAAACAAAGTAATATAAAGGAGAGTGTTAAACGCTCTAGAGTTTGATTAATGCATGTTCTCTGCTAAGTGTTACCAAGTTACAGTCCAAACACACTGCAATAATACTGAAAGCATACACTGTTGACCGAACACAATGTGAAAAATAAATTAGGGAAATGTTTCAGGATGTCTTTGCAAGTTTCTGTTTCTAAAGCAAACACTGTTGCTATCCTAGAAAGACAACACAATTAAGATAAACATTTTTCTTCATATTAAAATGTGGAGGAGGGTGTATTTGATGTCAAACATTCTAAATGGTTCTGTTACTCTAAAATAGAAAAAGAAATCTAAGTGGCTGCCATCTTGCTTGCAGGCCTGTGTGATTTCCATGTGTTTCACAGTATATTGTGCCCCTTTAACTTCACCTGTTTCATATTAAAGTTGCATTACACTTCCTTTGCTGGTAATTTCCTCATATTGCTACAGTATGGCAGAATGAAACCCAACATACCCTGCAGCCACAAACTTAATAACTTAAAGGTTCAGGTTTTACATTAATAATGACCGACATACTGTAGATTTATGAGTTCAAACTTTCTAAATTGTACTGGAGTGGCTGAGATGGGATTTGAACCCTGAACCCTGGGTATTTATCTTTTAGACTGTTAGACCACATTGTATAACGACACAAACTCTGCTAGCCTTCAGAGAACTGTTGCTTCAACAGCTGAAAAACAAATTTTGTACATAATCAGCACGAAGATGTGAATCAACAAAAAGTGTGCACACATGGGACCCCAGCGAAATCCCCTAAACGCAGCTCACTTTGCAAGCCATCAATTCCCATTTCACGACACACTGTCCTCTGAGGATGTCGGTGACCTTTTAAAATCAACCCTTTATTGCTGTTCTGTGTTTCTGATGTGAAACAGAATGAGAGGCTGGTGGTTTTTTGTCATCTATGTTTATGCAGGGGTTGAGAGCTGGATAAACTCCTTCTAAATACTGATCGAAAAAGGAATGGAGCAACGTCAGTGAGTCTGCATCGTAAAACGTCCTCTAAAGTCAACAAACACCTCCAGTTTCAAGACCTTCTTCTGGACGATTAGAGCTGTTTCCAGGGAGTCGTGGCAAGCTGAGCGTGTTCCATTGCTGTGATGCAGTCACCAGGAAACTTTGTTCATTCCTAATTCCGGACAATTAAGACCCTTCCCTCCTTTTCTTGGGATCGAGCCATATGCATCTCCAATCAGCCAGTAATGTTTTTCCCAGACTATTACCTCCCAGTAATGCTGTTTTTCTTCTCTTTCGCCTGTACAAAGGAGCCGGCTCTTTTGTACAGCGGTATCGCGCTAGTGCGAGAGGTCCAGCGTTCGGGCCCCGCCTCCACCTGTGTGGATTGCCTCGCCCTGTGTGATGCGCCTGCCTGCATTAACCTATTTTGCTACAATATTATAGGTCTTACATGACATTTACTTAAACCACATTCTTGGTAAATACTGAGATGTAGACATGTATAATTCCTGCACCAGTTTTTCTGTAGTTTTCAATCTGATTGTATCTAATGGTTTTCTGTGCTGAACTTAGCCTTGGGATTCATCCTTCAATGAAAAATTAGGAGTTATTCATTAATATGATATATTAACTGTCCTCAGTATCTGAAGGTTAACTAGGCCATGTGTGGTGAAATGCTGCAAGACAATTCTATCAATATATAAATACAATGAATTCACCAGGGCTTTCAAGTGTTAATAACTGTTACATATATACAGTACAGACCATATGTATTAACTGTAAATCAGAAACATTTTAGCTCACTATAAATTTAGCTCGGGCCTATGCAATGACTAATTAGGTCCATTTATGTTTTGGCAGGAATCAAGATAAATACATGCTGGTTAAAGTTACCATTAGGGGTATTGTTAACAATGAAGATTACACTGGGAGAGGTTAAATGTACTGTACCAAAGATTTTGTGTTAATTCAATAGAGAATCTGACTGTATAGCTTACAAATACAATGCTGGTGCCCTCTCATGGCCAGTGGCTGAAAACGCATTTCTGGAACTCAAAGCAGAGCTTCACAGTAAAAGCAGATGCTGTATCTATTAAGCCAGAGCTGTCAGCCTTCCAGACACAAGTCCAAAGTCACCTCCATTATAATTTGAAATAAATAAAGCAGTAAATTCTAATGAGGAACAGGTGGCACATCAGTAAAATGTACAATAAATAATAAACGACAGCTGGGATTGCAGTGTGTACCTGCAGGAATGTCAAGGGCTTTGCTCATGCATGAGTCACCTGCTGCTCTTCAGAAGCGAGTCCATCTCCTGTACCCCAGATTCCAGTGTTTTTTTCTGAGCCTCCAGACACAGCAGGGAGCATCTTTCTTCTGCTTCCAAAATACTCATCATTAGCATCTCATCTTTCTCGATCAGTTCCTATAAGCTAGAATACCTTTCAGAGATTGCAGTGGTCTGAAAAACCCCATAAAATAACAACACCAATTGCTTTGTCCTTCTCCTCAGGGCATTCTTTTGATCTTTCATGGTTGTGCTAGTAAACCACGTTGATGTTTAACACTACCAGCCTGCACAGTCAGGTTATAGTGTGCAGTCACCTGCCTGCATGCATGCATCGCTCCTTACTGGACTCTATTCTACTCTACTCTATTCAGTGAATCTATTCTTGATGTGAATACAGTAACTCCATCTGGTGGCTGATGATATCATGACTAGTTAACAGTTTAATGGTATCTCAAATCCACTCCACTCTATCGGCTGCCTTTCAATACAGTAGAAAATACAGTATAGATAGAGAGAGAAGTTTTTGCTCAAAAGAGCTAACTTCCTAACATTGCGTTTGTTTAACAGACCTTTGTCATGGGAAAGTGAGTTTGAAAACAAACAGTGGAGATGCTTATAGGCTTCTACAGGCACTTATTTCTGTTTAAATCTATTAATCTTAATGGTAGTCTGATGTCATTTACTGCATAGTTAATGATATAATGATATACTATTGTGCATCATGCTACTGAGTCTATCCATTTATTTTCCTTTATTCTTCTATATTGTACGTGATCTCATTTTATTTCTTATATATCTATATTATTTTAATTAACTGGCCAAGATTTTTGTTTTATTGCCATTCAAATCTATGTGAGTAAAACATGAATACATTAATTTATATCAAGTCTAAATCCGATTATCTAAATAGGGGGTCACTCGGTATGGGCCAATAAGGTAATCTATGGAACTGTTCATAATGGTAATTCAAGTGCGAGTGAAAAGAGGAAGAATAAATAACATTTGAATGTGTCACTCACTGAGGCCTGACTGAACAATGCATCCAGACTCTTCACTGTCTTCTCAGCACACCCGTCTCTAGCAAACAGCTGTACATTCTCTTCCAGAACTTTCTACAAAGTTAAGGACAACTGATATGTAGGATGC
The DNA here is from genome assembly GCA_030684275.1 of Acipenser oxyrinchus oxyrinchus. Taxonomy (NCBI): domain Eukaryota; kingdom Metazoa; phylum Chordata; class Actinopteri; order Acipenseriformes; family Acipenseridae; genus Acipenser; species Acipenser oxyrinchus. Next base: position 51,898,428 of record CM060257.1, on the reverse strand, counting down.
AAGTCAGTAATACTGTCAGGTATATGATGTTTACATTGAGAGACATTCCTTGGTTTGGTTTGTTGGAAGATTTAAGACATACCAGTATGCTAAAAGAGCTGCTTTGGTCTTCTTTGCTTAGTTCCTGGTGGTCTACAAGCAGTATATGACAAAAATAACAATACAAATATCAAAAAGTACTAACAGCACAGAGCCAGACTGCAGAGACTAGGCTTGCTTGTGTATTCATGTCTCATTTTGTTCCCTTCATCTCTGCACAGCTCCTGAGCTGTCCCCCCCCCCCGGTGACTCTTGGAGGCTCGGATCATAACACAAAGCGAGCACACGTTGACACGATCCTCCTGACAGAACAGCTTCAGCTCGTCTCGCTGCTCCAGACGCTTGTATGAAAACGGGTTGCCGGTCACCTCAGTGACTGTGTGCTCCCTGAACGCAGCCTTCTGCAGATGCATCTCGACGTGCGCGGAGCACAGAGAGGCATCGCAGGTCAGGCAGGTTTTACTGCCACCGGGCCTGTGTTGATGCAGTGGCCGCATGGGACTATAGGAGGGGAGGGTCCCTGTGCAGCTGGATTGCAGAGGGGAAGTTCACAGACCTTCTTCTGAAGGCTGGTGTTGACTTCCAGGGTGGGCTTTGAATCCAATAATATCTGACACTGGGCAGAAAAACAGCCCTTCTTCTGACATATCGCAATCCCAAACGGCTCTTATACATGTGAGGCAAAAGTTGTGTCCACATGCCAGCTGAACAGGATAGGTAAAAAGATCCAAACAAATAGGACATAAGTTTGATCCACTGTGTTAAAGTCTGCTGCCGCCACAGTGCATGTGTGTGTGTGTGTGTGTGTGTGTGTGTGTGTGTATGGTGGGGGGGGGGGGTTTGGAAGCAGGTCTGAATAATTTATATAGTCACTCTAGAGCATCATCGTCCAGCTAATATGTGTCTTAACTGATATATATATATATATCAGTTAAGATATATATATATATATATATATATATATTGCTGAAAATTCTGCAACTTCTTTGGAAAAGTGTTAAAACATGATAAAAAACGAGTAAATGAAAATATGCAGTATAGAAAGGGTTAAAGCATGTTAAACAGTGAGCAACCCTTAACAAAAAAATACAGAAAGGGTTACGCAATACATATTGCATCATCACAGCTCTGAGGATGACAGAGGGATTGTGGGATGATACAAGCATTTATTTAAAGCTATGCATTAGTGCACCGTTATATATACCGTCTCAACCAATCCGAGGCAGAAATTATCCCCATTGTGTTCACACTTACATATTGTGTTTATCTGGAGAATCTCTTATCCAATGCTCATGAAACGTGAATTAGTTTAAGTCTTTGAGAACATCAGATTCTGTGGATTAAGGGGGGTGTCTGACTGTCCGTACCGCCATCCATTGGTATGCATCTGCAGAATCGCTCATCCAATTGTAATTAACATTTCCTTGTTATTATCAAGGGCAGGGCGGCTTGGGTTGGGAATGTATGCTACTGACATACATGTTGATTTTCCGTTCATTGTTATGGAAAAATAAAACCTTTTTGGTGTATACACACACACTGTTTATATATATATATATATATATATATATATATATATATATATATATATATATATATATATATATATATATATATACACACACACCTAAATGTGCAAAATAGTATTTACTATTTTCTTTTTAAATACATTACTGGCAACCTGTTTTCTATTTGTATTTTAAATAGATTTGTGGACCTCTATTTATTTCTGTTTAAATTGTTATCTGGACTATTTTGCCCATCCCTGTTGTCTAGGCATGCATTATTGTAGCATTATTTTTTAATAATAATAATAATAATAATAATAATAATAATAATAATAATAATAATAATAATAATTAACAACTACAGCTGTGTAAAACAACGTTTCCTCTAGAAAAAACAAACAAAAAAACTAGAACCTTTCTTGTTATGCTACGGACATAAAATCTAAAAAAATACAAGACTTTACAAAGTACAGAAAAAGAAAAGCAACCTATTCTGTGAATTCTGAAACAGTGCAGTGCCACGTGGCAGCAATGCCCTGCGATTCTACCAATTTTGCTACGACCTTTTTCTGCATTAAATCAACTGCACTGACACAATTTTGCGCGATACGTATAATGCAAAATGCTGCGTTTTGAGATCCAAGTCAAAAGCGTTACGGAAAACGCAACGCAAGGAAAGGCACGTAGGAAGCGTAAAGAGAGTTTGTTAACATGAGACGTGGGTCTCATGCTTTACGTAACTAATGTTGGGGAATAAAGCGTTGAGCTGAGACGTGGATTGGAAGGCCGGGTGAATTGGCAAACAGTGGAGTGAACTAATGCGAGGAGAAGAGATACTGTAACTTACTGTATCGGAATCGTCTGTGTTATATATTGAAGCACTGTTTTATACAGGTATGTTTGAACATCACAAATAAACATGCTTACGAGGCAGGAGGGGTCAAAGTTTATGTCACTCATCGATAATTATGCTCATGAATTTGGAGTGGACAGTCTACATGTAGTCAACATACGTGTTTATTTTTAAATGAATGATTGTATCAGATTTTATTGCATTTGAATTAGGCCTATGTGTAAACAAAATAAAATAATAATATCTACACCACAACTCCGCGGTCAACCTTGGACTTTCTTTCTGTTTGGACTGAGTGAGTATCTTGTTGTGCTTGAAATGTTTATTTAATTTTTTTCTGGGAAGTGTGTGATTGTTGACAGTGCATCGTAAGTACGCTGATTAGTAAAACCGTGAAATAGCGACACGTGTTGTTTTTTTTAAATAAATGTTTTTGTTGTGGTTCGCTTACTCAGCAAAGTGAAATTAATCACTTGTTAGCAACCACACCTAGTTGTTCTTGTAGAAAATATATTATCTATCCCAACTTGGTGTGTGTAATGTAATGTTTTGGTATCTATTAATATAATATATCTTTGTTGTTGCTGCTGGAACATAATAATAATTATAAGAAAATAGAAGTCTATATTAAATCTAAATTATAGCAGCACCTTTATAAATAGCCTTTATTAAAATATAGCTGGTATACCACGCCTAGTTGTTCTTGTAGAAAATATATATATTATCTATCCCAACTTGGTGTCTGTAATGTAATGTTTTGGTATCTATTAATATAATATATCTTTGTTGTTGCTGCTGGAACATAATAATAATTAAGAAAATAGAAGTCTATATTAAATCTAAATTATAGCAGCACCTTTATAAATAGCCTTTATTAAAATATAGCTGGTTTTGTCGCCAAGAAAAACTACAGTGTGTACCTGTAGAGCATTTCTCTGACCCTTTTATATTTATAAGGTAAACCTGCTTTGCCAGCTTGCACCTAAGCTAAAATAAAACTTGTTTCAGTTTCGAAAATCAAACTGATCATTACTGTAACTTAAAAAAAAAGTTGTCGTTATGAAATGCAGTGCACTAGATTTGAGAATATATAAGTATCTAAATAAAGTAGGTGTGCTAAATCTTTGTTTTTGCTTAGCTTGTGTGAATTGTACTGTATTTATTTGTCATTCACTTAACTGAAGACTATGGTCTAGGATAATTATACTTGTGTGATCTTGCTGTGGATTTTGTGTTTTAGTTATTCTGGAGGAAGTGTAAGTTCAAGCTTTCTGCATGCTGTTTTTATTCATGCCTAAAGCAGGGAGAGTGCAAACCGACCAGTTTCGGATCAGTGATGGCTTGATGGTATCGCTGCAGCACCAGCACATCCAGGGGTGCATTCTATGGAGCCCATTTGTGCCAAAACTATACATACATTAATTTGTTTGTCAATTCATGAATTGGTCCATTTCTCCAGCATTTCCTCAATTCATACAGTAATTCATAAAGGTGTTTGTTAATTCATCCAATAATTCATTAATTAATTTGTCAATTCATTAATACAAAATGCTGTGCGGACTGTGCGTTTGCTCGGCGCTTGACCTGCAAATTTCCAATCAACCAGATGAACTTCCCTGCAAACTTCCCAACAAACAGACAAACTTCCAACTGTCAATCTCGCACTGTGCCGAAAACACTGCAACCTTTCTAATCAGTGGGAGCACACGCATATTTTAAACAATGAAAATCCAGCCTCACTCAAAACTGCTTCTGCCAATAATGTTGCAGTTTATTAGAAAGGGTGTTTCCAAAGATAATTCTATTTAACAAGATACTCAACTCTCCTGTTTTTCAATGGAGACATCCGTGTCACTGTGCGCAAAGCATTGTGGTATATACAGAGAGCTCGGCAGAATTTTTTCTATGGAGAGTCAGTGGAGGCGTAAGAAATGTTGCTGGTTTTTGCCATGTTAAAAAAGTGCATAAATCTTTTGAAGTAGATTTCATATTTGCCCAAGGCCTTTTGAAGAAAGCGGCAACATTAGCAAATTATGACAATACATAATTATTAGGAAAAATGCTATTTTCTGAGCACTGTCCCGTTCCGCGGCACATGCGCAGAAACATCGCTCTAAAGAAGAGTATTCATTAAATCATTTAACAGTATAGTAACACCGGTTACTTTAGAAATACATAATATTACAACATAAAATATTATCAAGACACAGTAATATAGTACGGTAAACAAGCTACCGGTAGCTACTTGGACAAAGTAGGTAAAAAAAAAAAAAGGTAATGTTCATCTGTATATTTGTTATGAAATTATTTCACAAATAATTAACATACACAAAAATAGTAATAAAATATATGTGATTTGATCTAGCTTTTATATTTCCCGTTACCCGCTTCTGATGACATGTGCGATCAGTATCGACCCAGGGGACTATCTCGACCTGAAAAAAGAAACAAGGACCAGGGGTCATAGGTCGAGATTAGATAAAGGAGCATTCAGAACAGAAAATAGGTGGCACTTTTTTACACAGAGAATTGTGAGGGTATGGAAACCAACTCCCAAGTAATGTTGTTGAAGCTGACACCCTGGGATCCTTCAAGAAGCTGCTTGATTAGATTCTGGGATCAATAAGCTACTAACAACCAAACGAGCAAGATGGGCTGAATGGCCTCCTCTCGTTTGTAAACTTTCTTATGTTCTTATTGAACGCAGCCCAGGGTTCATCATCTTCTGGCAGGGTAATAAAACCTGTCTTTAGAAGCGACCGCCCATGCTAGTCTCGGACTGGGTGATCTTGCTTGAAAGGAATTTATAATGAATGGGGTTTAAATGTAATGAGCAGGGAAACAATTTTAGCACAGCGGGTACAGTATTGAAGCTCTTTTTAAATTTTTCAACGTGATGAAAATATGAAACTTGTTTTATGTTATTACAATTAATTTTCTTTTGGTTATACATGTATGCATTAACTTGTTTTCAAAGCATCCGTTTTTTCGTACTAAATCTAGTGCCCAGTTCTTAGTGGTCTATTTGTTTTATGTTTCAGCTCCCCTGACTCCCAGGGTCCTTCTTTCAGTAAGATCATGTTATACAGTTTTGCTCTGAGTTGCAAGTTGAAAGCAGCCGCGGGGAGCTTGCAGTCAAGATTCTGTCCGCGTTTCGCCAGAGCTGCATCGCAGACTAAATGTAAGTACAATAGCTAGAATTTTAAAAAATGTATTTAATGCAGCCAAGGGTGTCCGCACTCAGATGACCTCTGTCTTGTAAGCCCTGATAAAGGTGGACGTCATCGAAACGTTGATTCGACTTGTTCACTTTTGATCTTGATGTTGCACAAATAAGTTACTGATATTTTGGTGCGGATACCCTTTATTGCAAATACATTTTTTTTTAATCCAGCTCAGGATTCTAGCGAGTGGCATGAGGTACCTGGACATTATTCAACATTGTATTTAATAAAATAAACTAAAAAAAGATAAAACTGATTTCATGCAATTGTTTTACACATGGTAGGTTATGAAAACAAAGGTCCTACGTTGTTATGAAATTACCACGTATTTTATTAGTGTGATCTTATGAGTTCTTGAAAAAAAATGATAAGCAGGGTTTCTTTGTGTCTATTTAGTAACTCGCTAAAGAGACTAGATTTGTTGTGTTTAATTTGTACAATGCTGTGATTGTGTTTTGCATTGCTGGTTAATTAAACAAATTGATACACTATCGCAATCAGCCAATCAGATTGCTCCAATTCCAAAGACTGTCACAGAGCTAAAACAAACCACTCGTCAGGCCTCGTAGTTTATTAGAATTCAGAATGTTTACCTCCTCCGACACGACAATAAGAAACAAATTTCTTCTTAAATATATTTTTGGTAACTTCAGTTCAAATTCTGGTTCTCATATACACACAAATATATATATATATATATATATATATATATATATATATATATATATATATATATATATATATATATATATATATATATAATATGCATTGCAAATGTGTATTTACAAATTAAACAAAATGTAGGATATATAAAATATTAGCAGTTGGATATTAACTGCATGTAAGCCAAGTAGGACATTTAATTTACCAAAAATATGGGACTGAAGTATCTTACCTGCAAAAGCAAACTTTCACGCTAAGTGATATACACTCATTCTATTTACTGGTATATATTAAATGAGTATACACAAACACAGTGTGTTCAGGCATATCTATTAGAAACAGCTTAGTGACCATACTTTACAAAATGCTTTGCAATGCAGATCTGTACAGAGGATTCCTGTAAAATAGCCCTATTATCTCCTGTAGCCACTTATCAGTTGTATTACGATAATAGAAACAAACAGCCTCCTGCCCTCCCTGAACCCTCCTCTAATCTATTTAGGTTAGACTGCACATTTTATTGTTGAGAATGTGTGGGTCTGCTGAAGTGGCACTACAACATAAAACATTGTTAGAATTGCTTCATGCTGTTCTGAACCCGACACAGAGCTTTGCTGTGAAGCACTACTACTAGACAACAATTATAGCCATTTTTGTGGGAAGGCAAATGGCAATTTTAGGAATACAAGCAAATCTACCCCTGTTTCCTCTTGCTTGGTTATCTCTGTGTGCCATGACAGATCGTTTGGCAGATCTACAGTAAAGGCAGCTGTACTGTCAAAGTGTGTCCCATGCCCATGCATGAATGTCATAAACTCGCAAATATTTCAAATCAGGATGCTTTAACAGCAACTTCTGCGTACAAACTGTGCAATGTATCTATTTCAAACTGGCTGTGCATGGCCACTATTATCTAACTGCAAAGTGCAAACCTCTTCATAACTCACTTCAGCTGATCATATCTTGCACTTTCCATTTCATTGCTTTTTGCATTTCTCTTGTTTAGATTTACCTGTGATCTGTTCATCATTCAAAAGCACTGCTGTACGACATTGGAGTAATATTCCTTTTATTACAGTCCCCCTCAGTCGGACCCATGGTAAGTCGTTTGTTCACCGCAGTGAGTTAAAACATGCCAAGAGGATTGTGGTGAAGCTTGGTAGTGCTGTGGTGACCCGCGGAGATGAGTGTGGGCTTGCACTTGGACGGCTGGCATCCATTGTTGAGCAGGTAATTAGAAGGACTATGATTAGTATTTATTGTGGATTCAAATATTGTTTAATCTGTATTAAGTAATTGAAAAGAAAACGTAACCCGGATGTAAAAGAATAAATATCTCCAAATGTAACTTTTCCACCTGTTTCCCGTACGCTTTCATGATGTTTATGTGTAATTAATGGCTCTATATTGCTTTGGCTAATCCGTGTTGCTTTCCCTTTGTTTCTGCAGAAACTCCCCAGTCAACTTTGATATAGTATAAATGTACCATAATTAAAAATGCAGTCTCATATGACATTTCTGGAATCCGATCTAAGGTTTTAAGTTCTAGCAAACTCAAATAGAAAGTGGGTGGGAGAAGCAATACATTGTAATTGCATTTGTAGCTGTTTATGTGAAAGCAGTGTGCATAGTGTCTTGTGAATATGCCTGTCCAATTTTTCATACAATACGTCTGCGGATTCAATCCGCCATGTCATGACCAGCTTTTTATTGTATTTGTAATCCAGGCTCTTGCATTTCCCAAGTGGTTAATAAAAAATGAATTAAAAAAAATCCTTTCTATAGGTGTCTGTTCTACAGAACCAGGGAAGAGAGATGATGATAGTCACAAGTGGTGCTGTTGCTTTTGGTAAACAGCGTTTGAGACATGAAATCCTGCTTTCACAAAGTGTGAGACAGGCACTACATTCTGGGCAAAACCAGCTTAAAGAAATGGTGAGTGAAAAAGTGTCTGCGATTGTCTGCTATAAGCAGAACTTTGGAATATCAGAAATAATTGAATATTTTATTTTATTTTATTTTTTAATTTAGAGTGCCCAATTATTTTACCCCATGATTTTCTCCCCAATTTAGAATGGCCAATTATTTTCCATCACCGCAGCAATTCCCCACAGCTCAGGAGAACTGAAGTTCAGCGGGCATCCTCTGATCCCACGACCAATCCAGCTTCCTCTTTTACACCCAGGAAAGCAGGAGCAGATGTCAGCGAGCTACCAGCCTCTGGAGGATACCTGCAGGTGTCCTTCTGAGCTCACTAAGCGCCTGGCCAGCAGGGTTCGCTGTAGCGTGATGAGGAGAAACAGTCACTGCCGGTTTTGCTTCTCTAACCCACGGGAGCGCCAAGACCAGTACGATGCTCCCACCGGAATCCCCAGCAAAGACCAACGACTTCGCACAGCCAGGACGCGAACCTGTGCTCCTCCGACTGTATGACTCGCCCTGCGCACCGTGCGCATGTGAGCCACTCCCAATATTAACAAATATGAATTTATTAATTGTTTTCAGTCCGTCCCTGTGCTGGAGGCCCGTGCCTGTGCTGCAGCAGGACAGAGTGGACTGATGGCCCTCTATGAAGCAATGTTCACACAGTACAGTATATGTGCAGCACAGGTAAGCAGTCCTTTTAAAAAAAAAAAGCAAAACAACTTTTTAATTTCAATGATATTTGACACTGTATGTACCAAAAGAGGAAGGCTGAAATTATTCTTATTTTTTATTTATTCAGATTCTTGTTACAAACCTGGATTTCCACGATGATCAGAAGCGGAGGAACTTGAATAGTACTCTCCATGAGCTCCTGCGAATGAACATTGTCCCAATCATTAACACGAACGATGCTGTTGTTCCCCCACCAGAACCGAATAGTGATCTCCAGGGGGTAAATGTGGGTGAAGTATAAGGGTGTGGGTGGGTGTCCTGCTTCAGACAAGATGCATGCTGCTGCTTGAAGGTTAGCGTATATAGTGCTGCTTTTCAACACTACTTTGTGCAATACTAATTCTTGTTTCTGCATTCTTTAAGAGACGGCACAGGAGTGTGACATCTGGAGATTACAAAGACTAGAATAAAAAAAAAAAAGCTTTTTGTACAGCCGTCTTTGTTTTCAATTCAATATTTTTCTCCCACAAGGTGACACACGCCCTGGTCAGCTGGTCTCTGTGTGCTGCCCTGTAAATGGGGGAACGCTATTGCTTTTTGCTAAATATTACATTATTCTAGAGTTTGCCACTCATTGCATCAGTGCAATGCAGCAAACAGCGGCATCTTTTCACCCCCTAACGCAAAGCAAATAAGTTTTTTGCACGTCCACTAATTACAACAGAGCTCACTGCTGACACCCATTAAATTACACTTTCTTGTTTAGGGAGCCCAGTTACAGCGTTCTGTGGCTTCTTTTTAACTTCATTATTTTTTTTAGGTGATCAGCATTAAGGATAATGACAGTTTGGCTGCACGTTTAGCGGTGGAGATGAAAGCAGACCTTCTCATTGCATTATCGGATGTTGAAGGTGTGTAATCATTTCTTCTCATTGCATTATCGGATGTTGAAGGTGTGTAATCAGTTCTTCTCATTGCATTATCGGATGTTGAAGGTGTGTAATCATTTCTTCTCATTGCATTATCGGATGTTGAAGGGGTGTAATCATTTCTTGTCATTGCATTATCGGATGTTGAAGGTGTGTAATCATTTCTTCTCATTGCGTTATCGGATGTTGAAGGGGTGTAATCATTTCTTCTCATTGCATTATCGGATGTTGAAGGGGTGTAATCATTTCTTCTCATTGCATTATCGGATGTTGAAGGGGTGTAATCATTTGTCTTTTTTTTTGTATTTTATTGCGATTTAAACATGGTCATACTATTCTCCCTGGCTTTCAGGAAACTAGTCGGTCATTTCAGTTAAGGAAAAATAAAAACTGAATTGATTTTTTTAATTTAAATGAGCTTTTTCTTCTTCAGGTCTCTATGACCTCCCACCGGAATCAGACGATGCTAAACTTATCGATATTTTTTACCCGGGTGACCAGCAGTCAATAACTTTTGGAACAAAGTCCAGAGTTGGGATTGGAGGAATGGAAGCTAAGGTAGGAAAATAGATATCTCAAATGAAATACAAGTTTATGTAGAAGTACTTTCACAAACAAAAAATAGAGAGGAGTACCATAATAAAGGTGGGTTGTCAATACGAGACACTGCTGTATAAATGTAATGAGATCCTTCTAATAAAGCATGCTGACTTTCCATAGGTGAAGTCTGCACTCTGGGCTCTGCAGGGAGGCACTTCTGTCGTTATTGCCAATGGAACGGATCCTAAAGTAACTGGACATGTCATCACCGACATTGTGGAGGGAAAGAAAGTGGGAACCTTCTTCTCAGAAGTCAAACCTGCCGGTAAGTTCACATTATTACTGAAGACTTCTGAGATACACCTCATGCTGGGGTACTTTCTGATGAATTTTAACATGAAAGGTTCATGGTTGGTAGGACCTCAATGCCCACCACAGTTCTGGGAAAGGAACTGGGGTGTAAAGATTATTGTTTCTGCATTCGGGGCTCAGCCCGAGTGGTTTTGTAATAAATCTGATTGGTCTTTTAGCTAGAGCCTGAGTTCACTTCACAAATAATCAGTGTTCTTTATGTCGTTGTTGGGATGCTCGTATTGATATACTTTGTTTATGGCATGTTTGGAAATAAGCACCTCCTACATGGTGGATATAGATATAAGTTCACTCTTTATATTTATAACAAGGTGCTGTTGTTGCTTTACAGGCCCCACTGTGGAGCAGCAAGCTGAAATGGCTCGCAGCGGAGGAAGGACTCTATCTTCTTTGCTGCCACAGCAGGTCATTGTGTAGCTTTTTAAAACAATGCACAGTAAATTGACTTCAGTATTCACACAGTAAATATTGTATTTTCTCATACTTTTCTGTTAAGCATTTCCGCTCTGGATATCTATTTGCATGTTTGCTCCAGGTAGATGGGGCTCTGACCCACAATTCGTGCCACTGATTGGTGCTCGGTTGTAGAAAATGGAGTATAGGTCCTAACGAAGTGTTATATGATTTTTATACTGTAATGTCAGGTTCTAGATTTTTTTTTTTTTTTAAAGTAAATACAAGAGAGTATTCATTTTTTGTTTTTGTTCAGCTTTCATTAGCAAAACTGTGGGTTAAAAAAAACAATGTTTTGTTTCTCTGTAGAGAGCTGAGATTATCTGTCAACTGGCTGATCTTCTGACTGACCAGAGGGAGGATATTCTTGCAGCTAACAAGAAAGACCTGGAGGTTGCTATCAGTGGAGGTAATAATTTACCTTTACTTAGTCCTTCTAATCGAGCACAGCAAAACTGAAAAGAACCAAGAAAATAGCTATAGTATAAATACAGAAGAGGCAGAGAGAAACAGTGAAACGGGAACCCTACTAATAAACACATATTATAACCTCTCTGTATCACAGTACTGTGCGGTTAGTATTAAGGGTTTCTTTGTTATTTGTTTGATTTCATTTTAAAATGCTGAATTGTATTAATTTGTTCATACTTTCTAAATTTTAGGTCGGTTGTCTCAACCCTTGCTGAAACGATTAAGTCTCTCTCCTTCAAAGTTAAACAGCTTGTCCATTGGTCTGCGTCAGATTGCAGTGTCCTCTCAGGATAGCGTGGGGAGAGTGATACGCCGCACACGTATTGCTAATAATCTGGAGCTGGAACAGATCACGGTCCCCATCGGGGTCCTGCTGGTGATCTTCGAGTCCCGTCCAGACTGCCTCCCTCAGGTAATCACAAATGACTAGATTGATCATTAGTCTGTATGGGTGGTTGCATAGTGTGGGTGGCGTAGTGGGTTGACACACTGTACTGGTAAACTGATTTGGTATTTAGAATGCATTAGAATGCACTGACTTAAAAGATGAAGCTATAATACAGTGTAGAAAACGAACACGTTTAGAGGTTCCACTTTTTGTGTGGTGGTGGGGGTTTGGAATTGTAGATGCTATGGATAGCACTAAAATAAAGTTTGAATTTGTAGGTCTCAGCATTGGCTATTGCCAGTGGTAATGCCTTACTGCTCAAAGGAGGAAAAGAAGCATCAAACACCAACCGGATTTTGCACCGATTGACGCAGGAAGCCCTTTCTATCCATGGAGTCAAGGATGCTGTACAGCTAGTAAGGGAGTGTGATACATTTATAATTCCAGTCCAACCTTGTTTCATTATTGCAAACAACCAACATACAGCCCAATATCTGGAAAGGGGGAGGGGGAACTAACTTTTTATGAGACCAGTGATATTGAACAAAGTAAATTCAAGGTTTTAAGGTGTATGATGTAGCCTTTAAACTAGTAGATTTTCAATCACTTTTTCAATCACTTGTGTCAACACTGGGACTGTCATTACAGTACATCTCCAAGCTATTGGGCACGATATAAAACATTTGCCCTGGAAACAGGTTCTTGTCAACTATTAGGACTACTGCACCAACGTTAGTTATCCTTATAAGAAAACATGACTTTTTCAGCATCTCTTTTTTTTAAAAAAAATTTTTTATCGGGTGTTGAAGGTGTGTCCTGGTAGCTTTTATTGAGTAGAACCTTCATGTCTAACAATCATCCATAAAGCAAAACATAGAAACGAAAGATGCGTCAACTACAATAAAGTAACAAGCTATTCAGTTACATGTAGCTCACGTATGTATAACAATGTAACTACAATAAAGTAACAAGCTATTCAGTTACATGTAGCTCGTTTATGTCTAACACATTTTTGCAAACCTATCGAGAGGTGTTTGTTACCTGCATATCCTGTAAAGTCCGTGAGCTGCCTTGCGCTTGTTCTGAGAACTCGCTCACGCTGCTTGTATTGATCTGTTAATAAATCACAGGTGAGCACCCGTGAAGAAGTGGAAGATCTTTGCCGCTTGAATCAGCTGATTGATTTAATAATCCCAAGGGGTTCCTCCCATCTTGTGAGAGACATCCAGAGAGCAGCAAAGGGAATCCCGGTCCTGGGGCACAGTGAGGGAGTCTGCCACGTGTACATCGACCAAGAAGCCAGCATTGAAAAAGTGATCAAGATCAGTAAGTATGCAGCCAAGTCCAGGTTGTACTGGCACGCCATGTATTCGGATGCAGGATTTGTTTGGGTGTAGTATATTAAATCGGGTTCGATTCGTATTGTGTAGATTTCTCAGGAGTTGTGCTTCTTGTAGTTGTAGCTATGGCTTTTATGCTTCAATTTGTACAACCATAGTTTCTTATAGTTTTTATTCCAAGTGTTGAAAAAAAAAATCCCATCTACTTAAAATGTGACAAAAGTAGCCTTCTTGTAGTTCCAAAATGTTCAATTAAATCATTTCAAATTGAGTAAATTGTATTTTACAGTAAGGGATTCCAAGTGCGAGTACCCAGCTGCCTGCAATGCTATGGAAACACTGCTGGTGCACAGAGATCTGCTGAGAAGCCCTCTTTTTGACCAGATAATTGACATGCTCAGGGTGGAACGGGTGAGTTTCATGTATACTCTATTTATTCTTCAGCTTGACAAAAATAATTCAGAACTGAAAGGGTTAATAAGAATTAGACACAATCTAGCTGTGTTTTTTTACCAGTTGTAGTTATCTTGCTTTATATATTTTTTTTTTCCAAAGGTGAAAATCCACGCTGGACCAAAGTTTGCTTCGTACTTGACATTTAGTCCCTCTGAAGTCAAGTCCTTGCGCACGGAGTACGGTGACCTGGAGTGTTGCATTGAAGTAGTGGACAGTATGCAGGACGCTATCGATCACATTCACAAGTACGGCAGCTCGCACACGGACGTCATTGTTACAGAGAATGGTGAGTAAATGGAATCCAAACATGTGAACCTGACAAATAAATAATGGCACTGTGTAGTAAGCTGTGTAAGTTAACAGTATAATATACATTTCAGGATTCTTTTTAACGATGAAGACATTAAAAAAAAAAAAAAAAGTTAGTGTTTACTTTTATATCGAGCAAATGGATAATTCATAAGCTTTGTGTATTGACTGTGTATTCGCTTGTTAGCTGGTCCCCATATTGTATACATGTTGCTGATATAATAATGGACTTAGTCTATGAGCAGCTGCATGTAGCCTTTTTATTTGGTAAATGTGATTGTTTTGTTTTATTGTGGTTTTTTTTTTATTTTTCAGAGGAGACAGCCGAGTATTTTCTCCAGCATCTGGACAGCGCCTGTGTTTTCTGGAACTCGAGCTCACGTTTCTCAGACGGATATCGTTTTGGCTTAGGTTTGTCACAAAAAAAAAAAAAGATTTGAAACTTTCATTGTTTGTTTCTAATGTTCTATTTGGCATCAGAATCAGGCGTACAAAGAGATCTTCCTTTTCCCTCTCCTAGCGCTCAACAAGGCATGTTTTAATTACTGCGCAAATTAAATATTTGGAATGGAAGGGGAGGGGGGAGGCGGACATATCCATCTGACACTGGAAATGAGGTGGAGGTTGGAGAGGAGGCGATGAACTCGAAAGCATGGCACAGCCTGTAAAGCGTACATGGCTTGAATACTATTGGTAGCTGCCACTGCTTGAAGGTTGACATAAATGTGGAAGGTAGTCCAATATCTGCTAGACGTGGGCGATGGTTTAAGGTGTATTTAGAGTTTCCGACCTGAACCTCTGCTCAGCGTTACAATGAATGGTTCTGCTTCCCTTCCTTCAGGAGCGGAGGTGGGCATCAGTACAGCTCGGATCCATGCACGTGGACCAGTGGGACTCGAGGGGCTTCTAACCACCAAATGGGTTCTGCGTGGGGATGGACACACCGTTGCAGATTTTTCAGAACAAGGAAGCATGAAATACCTTCATGAGAACATCGCTGTGACACACAGAACATCCTCTTAAATATTTTCAAAGAACTGAAAAGGAATACAGAAAAGTATAGCAGAGTTATTGTTTACAGCGTTGATGTGCAATCTTGCATACTGGCCATGAGTCTTGATGGAAATCGAACTAAATGTGTTTTTTAGAAAATGCACTCAGACAAATCCCTATGACAAAGTTCTTACTTGGGTATTGCTCGGATTATTTAAAAAGTCATTCAGTTACTAATATATATATATATATATATATATATATATATATATATATATATATAATATATCCTTTTAGCACATACATTTAATAAGTATTGTTCTATTTTTGAATTGTGGAAAAAAAAAAAAAAAAAAAAAATTCTTTGGACACCTTTTCCTGTATTGCTTTTTGTGGATTTGGTGTCTTGGTTTTCTCCTACCTTGTCAGTACATATGCTTTTAAAAAGGGTACTGTAACATTCCAGAGTTGTCATTTTGTATGTAAAACATCCTGAGAAAGAAATACTGTTTTCGTAGGAGATTGTTTTGGAATAAAATTTTGCTAAACTTTGGTGAATTATTATTCAAGTGAGGTGAATTTGCTTCTGGATATTAACAGCTAAAGTGAAAGGACCATGCTCTCTGACATAAACTTAGATCGCCCCAAGTCACAGAAATTTTACTGCAACACCATCGTTATGTTAAAGGAAGACAACATGAAATTTGTGGCTTAAAATAACAGGAACTCTGTGTTAATATTTTATTTCTTAGTTGGGGGAGTCATTTAGATTTTTGTATGACACCAGGTCTATTCTTCCATCAGAATGACAAGACAATTCACAAACCTCCTCAATCTTTCTTGTTGAACTGCTGCCCTATTGTTTTTTTTTTCTTTCTACATGATAATTGGACCTTGCCAATACAGCAATTCTAACTTCATTTCTAACTTTTCCCCCTTTGCTATTTAGCATTTGAACACCCTGTTGCATCATTTTGCAGACGCTGTCCTGTTTGAGGCACGCGTCAAAATAACAGTCCTCTAGTTTAGAACAGCAGCACGGCTTCCTGCTTACTCCAGTCCTTCCTCTGTCGCTTTGTTGCTTAGCTGCCAGCACACCCTTCCCTGTTTCTTTTTTGTACTCCCATGTTTGTTGCCAAGCATTACTTAATGAAATACTGATACATTTATTAAGAACACATATTGGTATATCATTAATACATCTACAAGCCCTACATAAAAATTAATGGAAGGTGAGTCTGCAAAAACAAAGAATGTATTTTTTTTTTTTCAAAAGCATTTATTAAGTTATTTATTTAAAAATCTCATATTGGGGTGAATCCCAATATGAAATGAGCAAGTAAATGCACAGTTTTTACAGTACAAGGTAAAAATGGCTAAAAGTCATGCAACAGCTGTTCAAGTGTGGCATGTGAAGGAGGTGCTTGCTGTGCATTCTGCTGCTATCAACCAGGGCTTCACAGTTCTTACGAGAACATTGAATTAGGAGCCTTTTTAATGGCTGAGCGCAGGTTACATATAATATTAACCAATGAATATAACAACTGTGTAATGTTGAGGATAAAATAATAGAAAAATAACTCAAGCAATTGTGTGAATTTTAAGATTTTTATTTTAGACTTTCAGAGATACATAATTTAATTTGAACAATTTAGAGTTACATATAGCTTTCCCTCATGCGTCTGAAAGAGCCAATCGTGGAGTTCATGCCGCCCCAGTCGCTGAATCTCCTGTATTCTCCAGGCCGCATGAAGTACTGTCTGCCCCTGTAGTTAGGCTGTTCATAGAAGGTCCAGTAGCCTTCCATCACGTTGCAGGAGTTGATGTCATGGTATCGGAAGCGGTCATAGACATTAGGGCAGTCGTCCATGAATTCCATCATCTGGCCTCCAAAGTCAGGTCTCTCGTAGATTCTCATTCTGTAGTTTCCTCTATACTAAAATTTGAAGAAAATGATATTAATTAGCTATTTGCCAAATAAAATGTAATATAGTATAAAATAATATAGGAAACATTGGGCTATAACTTACATGAGGAAACATGCGGCAAGACCTAATGCAGTCGTTGTATCCCATCCAGCGCTGGTAGTCAGGATATTCACCCCTGTTCAGGGCGTACTGGTAGCCCATGTAGTTTGGCTTTTCATAGAGCACCCAGTATCCGCTGTCCACTCGGATGGAGTTGCAGCGGTTGAAGTAGGAGTGCATGTCAGCACAGTCGCTGCTGCACTCATAGTGGCGCCCCTGGAAGTTCCTGTCTTCATAGAAGATGATCTGAAAAGTTGAAAAGAAGGTTAAGAAATTAAGCCCATCTGAGTAAATAAAACTGACAGTAATATACCTGTATTTATCCAAGATACTGATTTAGAATTGTGCAACACAGATACCAATGGCAGAATAGAAACCAGTAATGAATACATATTGTGGAAGTGATGTTATTGTAAGCCTTATTTTATAACACTATGAAACACTTCTACAGTGTCAGTCCTCAGCTTGATAAACCACTCCAGTGCCCATGGCTGTGCAGGCTCTTGATAAACCACTCCAGTGCCCATGGCTGTGCAGGCTCTTGATAAACCACTCCGGTACCCATGGCTGTGCAGGCTCTTGATAAACCACTCCAGTGCCCATGGCTGTGCAGGTTCTTGGGGAAGCATTCAATGACCCTTGTGTGGCCATTAACCTACAAACACCTATTTGAGGCTTTTTCAATTACGTCCAAAGCAAATTCCAAAATTTTGCCACGTATTTCTATATCTCTGTTTGTGGATCAATAGCTGATCCTGTCAGTGTGTGTTATTATCCCTTAAATCCACAGTAAACTAACTGACCAGGCTTACCTTTCCCATGTTGAAGGTTCAAGTGTTTCTCTGTAATTCAACTAGTGCTTCAAATGGGTCTTTTATATGTTTGGCTGAATGCCATGCGTTCTGCAATTCTAATTGTTTAGGGTGCTTGAGTCAGCACAGTTTTTTTGTTCAGCTTTTACCTTTATACATTGCAGAAGCTGAAGCATGCAGTTTGTGTGCCAGCTTTTCAAACAGAGGACAAAAGACAGTGTGTCGTACATAAAGAGACTGGTGTGTCAGGTGGATCTCAGTATTGTCTATATCTGTACCACAGGTAATGCATTTGTTGATTTGTGGGGGCACAGTATTTAATGGGATTGTTCCATTTACGTATTGACCTGGTGGAGTTCATATATATACACTCGTCACAATTCTTGCAAAAGCTTGTAATATCCTTTTACGTTATGATAATAATATGAGTGTGTATATAACAAAGCAAAGCAATATATACTACAGTTTGAACTTAAACTGAATGTATCCAGGGTACCAGTATTATTGCTAACGTAATGCTATAGGGAGTATTCCATTTCACTACCAGCTTGGGGGACTCCAGCTGGTGTAAAATAAATAGATTGAAACGATTTGATGCTGTAGCTGCACTTGTAGTTAATGCTGTAGCTTTGTGCAGTGTGATATTTCCATGTGATAGGGCTGCAAAGTATTCAGGGTTTTCAGTTTTTCACTCTATTGTTATTAGGAATGTTAACAAGGGTTCTAGGACAAGTTCTTAATGGTTCCAGAGTCTGTTATCATTTAAAAATAGTGAACAAATAATGCTGCCCATTTCATCTGTGCTTATTTGTTACTGTTTGCGGTCATATTTATTTTGCTGAAAATAACTACTGTTTTCTAAAATAAATAAATAAATAAATAAATAATAAAAAATTGATGCCTTGATGAATGTATGTTTGGGTAGATTGCTGACAAAAAAATCATTTTATTTTAATATAATAGTTCTTTAGAAAACACCTATTGCTGCTTTTGAAACTGGAGTTTAATCATTGCTTTTCAATTTGAATTGGGTGATTTTTGAGATTTGCTAAACTTTCTTTGTATTCTATCACAAGATCTTTCGTGAATATTCTCCTTGGCTTCCAGGAGCACATGAATTAGATAGCCACATTTTTAACAACTGTTAAGTAAAATCAGTTATCTCTGCTGAATTTTTGTCATGTGTGAAGATTTCTCCACAAAAGATTGGTCTTCTTAACTTATTTTAGTAATTAAATTGGCGATGAGCAACTCTCTAGTGCTCTAAGTTCACATAACTTAAATATGACTGTGAAGTTGCACACTTAAATATTATTCTATATTTTTTTATACTTCAATTTTTTCAGGTGGTATTCATGTAAACTTGGCAGCGATCAGGCAAAAAGCAGGAAATCAGCCTGCTGTTGAAATAGTTAATGCTACTAAGCTACTAAGAACTTTTATTTAACAAAAATAAAGCGAGATCAATGATTTTTGTCAAAATAGACACTCATGTCCTTTATCTGAACAGAGAATTGGCCAGGCCATACAGCAGGGCTCTTCTTGTTCTGTTGGGGGGTAATAAAGAGGGCTCAAATGACTTGATTCCAGCACTGTTAAAGTTCTCTAACATTTAGAAGAGTAGTTTCTATAATTACTTGTATTCTGAGAGCATAAATTGCACCCAGTGTAGTTACTCTGCTATCCTATACTATGTAATTCATTACAGTGGTGAATGGTGAGTAGCGGGGTCAACCCCGAATCCAAATTCATGTTCATATTTGAATCAAGTAAGAGCACCATTGCTGGTGTCAGTACAGGTTTGTGTCCGTGGAGAGGTTTTGACCAAGCAGGCTGCGTTTAACACATTCAGTACAAACTGCGGCTGAAATGTGGGTTCCCAAGGAATGATTTTGTATTAAAACATGAGGGGTGAATCCCAATATGAAATGAGCAAGTAAATGCACAGTTTTTACAGTACAAGGTAAAAATGGCTAAAAGTCATGCAACAGCTGTTCAAGTGTGGCATGTGAAGGAGGTGCTTGCTGTGCATTCTGCTGCTATCAACCAGGGCTTCACAGTTCTTATGAGAACATTGAATTAGGAGCCTTTTTAATGGCTGAGCGCAGGTTACATATAATATTAACCAATGAATATAACAACTGTGTAATGTTGAGGATAAAATAATAGAAAAATAACTCAAGCAATTGTGTGAATTTTAAGATTTTTATTTTAAACTTTCAGAGATATATAATTTAACTTGAACAATTTAGAGTTACATATAGCTTTCCCTCATGCGTCTGAAAGAGCCAATCGTGGAGTTCATGCCGCCCCAGTCGCTGAATCTCCTGTATTCTCCAGGCCTCATGAAGTACTGTCTGCCCCTGTAGTTAGGCTGTTCATAGAAGGTCCAGTAGCCTTCCATCACGTTGCAGGAGTTGATGTCATGGTATCGGAAGCGGTCATAGACATTAGGGCAGTCGTCCATGAAGTCCATCATCTGGCCTCCAAAGTCGGGTCTCTCGTAGATTCTCATTCTGTAGTTTCCTCTATACTAAAATTTGAAATAAATGATATTAATTAGCTATTTGCCAAATAAAATGTAATATAGTATAAAATAATATAGGAAACGTTGGGCTATAACTTACGTGTGGAAACATGCGGCAAGACCTAATGCAGTCGTTGTACCCCATCCAGCGCTGGTAGTCAGGATATTCACCCCTGTTCAGGGCGTACTGGTAGCCCATGTAGTTTGGCTTTTCATAGAGCACCCAGTATCCGCTGTCCACTCGGATGGAGTTGCAGCGGCTCAAGTAGGAGTGCATGTCAGCACAGTCGCTGCTGCACTCATAGTGGCGCCCCTGGAAGTTCCTGTCTTCATAGAAGATGATCTGAAAAGTTGAAAACAAAAATACATAAGGATAGAATTGCCTCAGTTGATCAAATGTGTTGTAATTGTACATTGCACATTCAGATAACACAATCAATTTACATTTCTTTAAAGATGCGCTTCTATTACCTCTTATTATTCTGTCTAACTTTTAATAAATCGAATCCTGTTTAGCTAAAGCATTTAGAAAGTTGGCTTTTTCAGTAAACAGGGATGAAACATGTAAATTGATACCAGTTTTCCATTACAGCATCGAAGGATGGTATAGACCAGGCCATGAACTTGAGACCCTGAGACCCAGAGATGTACAGTAACTTACTGGTTAGCAACTGACTACATTGAATTTATTTTTTTATTTTTTATTACAGATTCACATCCCTTCTTGGATCCACGGTAATCTGCTCAAGTTTACCTTTCCCATGATGGTGGTTCAGGTGTTGCTCTGAAATACAACCGGTGTCTGTCACTTCCCTTTTATATGCTTGGCTGAAAGCCGCATGCTTTGTTATGTTAATCAGTACAGTCCCTTTGTTACAACAACACACTCCTTTAAACAATGCAGAGCTCGACGCATGCAGTTTGTAGAGCTGCTTTTCCAGACAAAAGACTGTTTTCTGTACTGTAATTCTTCCTAAATTCCATATCAGCACTATTTTTCCAGCTCTTACAATACCTTTGTTACAACACCCTAAAGAGGTTTTTTATACACTGCAGAACTCCACGCAGACAGTTTGTGGGGCTGCATTTCCAGACAAAAGACTGTGTTCTCTGTACTGTTTCAATAAGATGCTGATGCAATGATGTATATCGTTTAGGAAATTAAAACCGATATTGCTAACAAAATGGGCCCTTGAGAATTAATGTGATCAAGGTCATTTTTCTTACAGTTTTGATAGAAACAAAGTTAAGGACTCCTGAAAGATCTTTTGTATTTATTTGTTTTTTTTTAACATTTGTTTTAATTTGAAAAGTAACAATATTGTACTTAAGTTGTGATTGTTAAAATGAAAATAAACATTTTTATGTTTTTGTTGGTCAAAAAATATAACACTGTTTACTTTTTTTTCCATTTTTGTTCACATGTCATATAAAGAAAGGTTTATGACCAAATACTCCCAATTTTTGTGAACAATAATATTCTAACAGTTCAATTTATTTAGCAAACTATCATATTTCACAAGTAGTTCTTCATCAATAATATGACTAGGTAGCCAATTCCATCCCCTCACCACTCTCTGTGTGAAAAATGGTCTCCTTCCCTCTTTCCTAAGTCTATCTCCACTTCATTTCCAAAGGTGTCCTCTGGTCCTGGTTTCTGTATTGTTTAGGGTTAACTTTGTCAACTCCTTTTAAGATTTGAAAGACTTCAACCATGTCCACCCTAGTTTTTCTTTGTTCTAGGCTACATTTACTTCTGCTGTGAAACAATTGTACCCTGTTCAGATAGTTTGATTGAAAACAACAATATTTCCAGTGCTTATATTTTACTTTTTTTTTAAAGTAAAGATTTTTCCACGTTAGAATGTGATCACTGTCCAGCACTTCAATTCAGACCTCCCGTTCTAGGACTCATCATCCAACTTGGATTCTTCTGAGCCATTAGGGGTTTTTTCCAAGAAAGGGTAAATGTGCAGATCAGGCCTCATATCTGTACCACTGAGAACCAAGTAAGATAAAATGTACTTACTGCAATCAATTCAAAACCAGGTGGAACAATCTGAGTGAAACTAGCTTCAAAGTTCTTAGAGTACCAATTTTCAACAAACCATAGACATCTTTCATCAGCTTAGTTGTAAAATGTGTTCCCTGATCCGCTAACCCCATCAGCTATATTCAAGTCCTCCAAGTGGTCTTTGCATAGTCGCATCAGCCATGTTTGATTCCCCTGGTGGTCTTTGCATAGTCACATCAGCCATGTTCGATTCTCCTAGTGGTCTTTGCATAGTCACATCAGCCATGTTCGATGCTCCTAGTGGTCTTTGCATAGTCACATCAGCCATGTTCGATGCTCCTAGTGGTTTTTGCATAGTCACATCAGCCATGTTCGATTCCCCTAGTGGTCTTTGCATAGTCACATCCACCATGTTTGATTCCCCTAGTGTTCTTTGCATAGTCGCATCAGCCATGTTAGATTCCCCTAGTGTTTTTTGATATGTTGCATCAGCCATGTTAGATTCCCCTAGTGGTCTTTGATATGCCTCATCAGCCATGTTAGATTCCATGCTACACATCCATTCTTAGCAGTGTAACTGTGGCAATCTTTATAAACTTCATAAACTGCACCACACTTCGAATAGAGACAGTCAAGCCCTTTGCGCACCTAACAGACTTGTCTCTGTTTACCTACATAGCTTGATTGACATTCTGTTTGCTTTTAAGATGGTGGCTTTGATCAGTATGGCAGCTGTCACTCTCTAAAAGACACATATTGCCAGTTTTTTTTTTCAGCTCAACAAAAACTTTCTATTTCTATTTTCTATTTCAAAAAACAACAAAAAAATCTAATGCATGTAAGTAATTACGTTTGTAATATTCGAAACTTTAGAAATATGTTTATTTGAAAGTATATGCCTGTATAAATACCCCTTGTAATCCCAGTGTTTCGTATATCTGTGAAAATAATAGTAACAGTATTTATTTTATACTGTGTGTTTTTTTCTCTCCTTATATTAGTGTGATAGTGAACTAGACAATGCTTATTATACACCTGTAAAATGCTGATAGAATGTAATGGAAGTTGGAGGAGACACTATGAATGATTCATATTTCTTTTTTGTATTTGTTAATCTGTATTGTGGATGAATACAGATTAATAAACACAAAAAACACATTATATACCTCTAGTATAATGTTCTGACCTATGTGAAAGACACTTTGTAAAACGTCAAAAGTCATCAATATGACTCTAATTCCCAAAATGAGTAGCCTATGGTAATAGTGTTTCTGATATGTAGTATGTTGTTTAGAATGCCCAAAATACTATTGGCATTTACTATTGTCATAATAATCAAGTATTTACAGAAGGTTTGAAAGAATGGGATCTCTTATGTTTAGTTCAGATATTGTACCAGCATTAAATAATGCATAAAGGCTTTCAAATACATTACAAACCAATATAAACTAAATAATAGAATTGCAAATTGCTTCCCAACGTTGACATTTTAAAAACACATGCAATCTTTAGTATTGTATTTATTAGGAGAGAAAAGTCTACATGTAACATTTGTATATTTTCAGATTTTTATTTGAAACATACAGTTATAGACTACATATAACTTTCTCTCATGCGTCGGAAAGAGCCAATCGTGGAGTTCATGCCACCCCAGTCGCTGAATCTCCTGTATTCTCCAGGCCTCATGAAGTACTGTCTGCCCCTGTAGTTAGGCTGTTCATAGAAGGTCCAGTAGCCTTCCATCACGTTGCAGGAGTTGATGTCACGGTATCTGAAGCGGTCGTAGACATTAGGGCAGTCGTCCATGAAGTCCATCATCTGGCCTCCAAAGTCGGGTCTCTCGTAGATTCTCATTCTGTAGTTCCCATGGTGCTGTAATAAGGCAAAAAAAGGTTGGTTTAAAACAAAATAAATTGGACTTTTTAAACTGAAAAGGACATTAGTTCAAAAGGACATTAGTTCTTTTATCTCTGTGACTTTGTTTCTTTTTATCATATTTACTTACGTGTGGAAACATGCGGCAAGACCTAATGCAGTCGTTGTACCCCATCCAGCGCTGGTAGTCAGGATATTCACCCCTGTTCAGGGCGTACTGGTAGCCCATGTAGTTTGGCTTTTCATAGAGCACCCAGTATCCGCTGTCCACTTGGATGGAGTTGCAGCGGTTGAAGTAGGAGTGCATGTCAGCACAGTCGCTGCTGCACTCATAGTGGCGCCCCTGGAAGTTCCGGTCTTCGTAGAAGATGATCTGAAAAGTTGAAGTTTGCGTAAATTGTCTGTAGTGTTCATCATATATAAATATGGAGTATTTTAAAAGGTGCTAGGCTTAAAAGGTACATATTTAGAATGAAAGACTGTAGAGGTAATAATCTTAACATTTTTTCCAATAGCAGACTCTGGGGCTCACAAAGTTTGAACCTGCTTAATCCTATTTGGTTCAGCGTCTCAGAATCTAGGACATTGTTATTACAGTTTACACTGTATTATTGTTTAAACAGATTTTAAAATTGCATAGATCCAGACTATACTATTTAGGCTTACCTTTCCCATGCTTAAGGTTGAAGAGGTGCAATGGAACTCCACAACACAATTATCTGCAACTTCCACCCATCAGTGCCTTCCCTTTTATACCACTGCTTGGATGTCATTAGCTTCATTATGTCCCAGAGCAGGTTTTTTTCCAGCTTCACCTATACCTTTGTGTCACTGAAATGCACCTTTATGCAATGTAGAACTTACACGCATGCAGTTTGTGGGACGCTTTTAAAACACGGGACAATAGACTTTGCGTGCCAGTTCATATCACTGCTGATCTAGCACTGTCAACCAGCTGGGAAATGCTGCCTCTGCAGAACATACACATTTCAGATGGAATGGCTGCAGGTCACTCACAGGTTAAAGGTATAAGTGAAAGGAGATTGTTTAGAAATATATATTTTTACTGTTACATTGTTTCTATTTCTTTTTACTTTTGCACTTGTTTCGGAATAGAGCCCTGAACGTCAAATACAGTCAAAGCACAAAGTCAAAGCAGCGTCAGTCTTATCAGTAAATCAAAACAATCATACTGTGTTTAGTTGTTCAGATTTTGGCCTTTCTCTGACCTCCAGTTTTCTCATTGGCCCATAGTAGGAACCAATTTAATGTCTCAGCGCTCATCATGCTGAAAACAAATTGCTGCTGTGGCTAATCCATAAATGCACACAACGTTTTATCGAAAGAAGTATGTCATGGATTTGAAATGCTATATATGCTATACAGTATGTGAGTTCTGTACTACATCTTTTTTAATGACAATGAGATCTAGGTGTTTTTGCACAAAGGTAAAGACATATTTATAAAGACAAAATATTGCATACAATTGAACACATGCTCCCTCTAGTGGTAATACGCTGTCTTACAAGATACACAAGGAATGGTGCAGTTGAATAACAGAGGATTAATAAGGTACACATATGGATCATTTTCTGTAACAGTGGTCTAGATAGATAGATAGATAGATAGATAGATAGATAGATAGATAGATAGATAGATAGATAGATAGATTCTGTTTTTCCTCTTCACCTATTCTACACACCACCTTTCCTACACACCAAATATATCTAAAACTCTCCATGTCGTGCATCATGGAATAAAAGTTATACTCAAGCTGAACTCAGGCTAAAACCAGTGCTCTAAAGACACCACAAAGGTCAGAGGATATGTTCCCTTCCAACCTGTGCTTTCAACTTTGTAGAATCGACATTTTAGCTTGTCCTAGTAATGTGCGATCTGGCACAGACATTTCTTATTCTTAGTGTTTCGTACACCAAAAATAAAAACACTTTCTGGAAAGTCCATTCCAAAATCTTTAAACATTGACTGTAACAGAGCAAAGAAGACTACGCAGCAATCTGATTTAAGCATTCAAAATTCTAAAAGGTATTGACAATGTCAACCCAAGGGACTTTTTCGACCTGAAAAAAGAAACAAGGACCAGGGGTCACAAATGGAGATTAGATAAAGGGGCATTCAGAACAGAAAATAGGAGGCACTTTTTTACACAGAAAATTGTGAGAGTCTGGAACCAACTCCCCAGTAATGTTGTTGAGGCTGACACCCTGGGATCCTTCAAGAAGCTGCTTGATGAGATTCTGGGATCAATAAGCTACTAACAACCAAACGAGCAAAATGGGCCGAATGGCCTCCTCTCGTTTGTAAACTTTCTTGTGTTCTTATGTTCTTATGTTCTTATGTTCTTATGTTCTTATTCAGTCAGCACCCAGTAAGAGCGCAACTTTTAAATACATGAACCAAAGCAATGAAGAGGAAAAGAAACACTCACATCCACCCTCAATCCGCTCACTGCAACACCCTCACCTGTCACACTCCCAGCATGCACAGCAGGTTAAACAGACAGATAGATACATTGATAGATAGATAGATTTTAAACTATTATGGAATCAGCCTGAATTTAATTAATGAATGAATAATATAATAAACTGCTGGGTTCACAGACCCTGATTAAAACTAATCTTGGTAATAAAGACTTATTACAAAATAGCAGTCGTCCCTGTACATGTGATATTTTCAACCGTCATTTTATAAAACTTGTTATGTCTCAGTGCATGCAAGCCAAGTTGTCACCCCTTGAGAGTGACTTGATGCATCATGAAAGTCTCATGAGTCCTGTAATGTGAACAATATGTTTATATACATTTCCTAATGTGCTGCCAATCTTCCAACAATACTGGCAGCAGTATAACAATGTATATCTGAGACAGCACGCCAAGCACAGCATGGACTCATTTCCATTTTCATGCCTGATTAGGGCCCAATTCAATTACCGCTTAGCTGGGGGAAAAAGAATTGTGGGAAAATGTAAATTCGCACAATAAACAAAGCAAACATAGAAATGGAACATGGATTATTTTTGTATATTCCTAAAGTCCCTTTTCTTAGTGAAAACAAATTAAATGTATTTTTATTAAAAAAAATAATTTGCAAAACAGGAGCAAGGGCTGCGAGGAATAAGCCCTAGGACTTGAAAATAGGAATTATGTGCTTGTGACTTTACAGAGGTGACATGCTTTCCCCTTGGCTCGCGGACAGCCGCCCTCACGGAGGTGAGACCAAACCGATCCGCTTCCAAGGCTGGGAAGCAAGCATTCCTTTCCCTCAAGAGGAAAATGAAGAGAAAGATATACATTTGAGAAGACTAGAAGTTAAGCCCCGACTAAGAAGGAACGCCTATGTTTCAGGAGATCGGCACGGCTGAGTGCTGAGACAGAGCCAAATGGCCAACAGGAATTTTGAAAGAGAATATTAAATGAAAACTGGCCAGAGAGGATCACTGGCATAGGTGAAAGCAAGTTGTTAGTAAGGAATACAAGATTTCCCTGAGCCAGGGGGAACATGGAGAACGTGATAGAAAATGGAGATTTGAGAAAAGTGCAGGGTTGCCCCCTGGCTCAGGGAGATAGCGCCCTCTCGGAGGTTATCTGATTATCTAGGCTATGTTATCTGATTTGAGTTGACCTACTAATACAACTTCTCACCACCCAATCCTTCGCCATCGACAGCCAATATTCTTACCTATGTTAGAAGCATTTTAAAAATGTTTTTTTTTTTTTTTTTTACCAAACCGATCAGCCTCCAAGGCAGTGGGGCATGTATGCTGCCCTCAGGGGGAACCTGGAATGATAAAGAGATTGATAAGATTTGGCCGGGGGTCCCCTCTGGCTCTCAGAGAATCTTCCTCTCGGGGGGTCGAGCTTGGCTGGGCCTAAGAATGTCACTTGCCCCCAGAGGGAGACCGTTGCAGAGGTAGCCATGTGCTTTGGAGGAAGAGGGGAGGAAGGTGGAAAACAAAAAGAGTCAGAGAATGAGCATTCGACCCAGGGCTTAAATAGGGAAGTTAATCGATAGACTGGTTAACTAGGGAGAAGCCCCTGCACCTGCCCTCTGTACAACACCCAACAGTTACAAACTAAATAAATGAATAACTACCTAAGCAGGAGAGAAAGTTGAGTCAACATATTATAAAGCTTTCAGGGTTTTACAGTTATCTAACTCGGAGGCAAAATAGACTTGTCTTTATAATGTTTATGCTGAGGATGACAAAATGAATCTACAATACTATAGCTGCCTTAAGCACAATAGGGAATTTGGACACTGGGCTGCTGAATGTTTTAATCTTCCATTGAAACACACTGCAAACGGTTTGGTCTGCCAAGACTCCCACGTTGGGAAGAGACCCATATATTTAAAGATCCTCCTCCTATTCTTCCCTAAGCCTGCTGCTTTCTAAGTCCCTGACAGCTCTGCTGTTCTATCAGGGCTGCCAGACGGCCCCAGAGAAAGCACTGAATTACTGCCAGAGGAAGGGGTCGGTATTCTCTGGAACATACATGCTTCTGATCTACTAAATCTCATGCTCAGAGATAATTAAAAGCAAAGATACACAGACATGCATGCTTGAAAAAAAAATGTTGCAAGTTTCATTTTAAAGGATGCAGTTTTATTGTTTAAAATGAAAAGTTGTTGCTGTGTACACTATATATTTAAAGGTTGTTGTGTGTACACTATATATTTAAAAGTTGTTGTGTGTACACTATATATTTAGAAGTTGTTGCTGTGTGCAGAATATATTTAAAAGTTGTTGCTGTGTACACTATATATTTAAAGGTTGTTGTGTGTACACTATATATTTAAAAGCTGTTGTGTGTACACTATATATTTAGAAGTTGTTGCTGTGTGGAGAATATATTTAAAAGTTGTTGGTGTGTACACTATATATTTAAAAGTTGCCCTTGCCATTCAACAAACCAAAGAAACGATAAGGGGGATGCCTCTCCTTTTAAAAGAAACGATAAGGGGATGCCTCTCCTTTTAAAAGAAACGATAAGGGGGATGCCTCTCCTTTTAAAAGAAACGATAAGGGGATGCCTCTCCTTTTAAAAGAAACGATAAGGGGATGCCTCTCCTTTTAAAAGAAACGATAAGGGGATGCCTCTCCTTTTAAAAGAAACGATAAGGGGGATGCCTCTCCTTTTAAAAGAAACGATAAGGGGGATGCTCTCCTTTTAAAAGAAACAATAAGGGGATCCCCTCCTTTTAAAAGAAACGATAAGGGGGATGCCTCTCCTTTTAAAAGAAACGATAAGGGGGATGCCTCTCCTTTTAAAAGAAACGATAAGGGGGATGCCTCTCCTTTTAAAAGAAGCGATAAGGGGGATGCCTCTCCTTTTAAAAGAAACGATAAGGGGGATGCCTCTCCTTTTAAAAGGTTTTTAGGAGAAATTGAATTGCCTGTTTTTATACATCTAACTGAACTAAACATCTAATTGGCTAAATGCAAACCTTTCTGCTTAATGAATTAAAAGCAAACCACAATTTCTGCTGTTTATGTATCACTTTATAAAACTGGTAATTCATGCTTGTTACTGTCTGTTCATACACTTAGAACAACATTTACCTGCTTTTAATGGCTGTCTGCCTACTCCTGTGTAAAATAAATAATAATAATAATAATAACCATTATTATTATTATTATTATTATTATTATTATTATTATTATTATTATTATTATTATTATTATTATTATTATTATTATTATAAGAAGAAGAAGAAGAAAAAAGACTAGAGGGCTTTTGCTTAAGGAGATGTTGATAAAACATGTAGCTTTCTGGACTTTATTGCAATAGAGGACTATTTCCTCAAATCCCTACAACACCTCAAGCAAATGTACTCATTTGCTGCTCTCCCTATAGAAATGGGCCACTGCTTTGTTCTAATCTCAGAGTCACGTCAACAACAAGTTCTTGAACACGGGTGTATTTAATCTTTTACCAGCAAAAACACCTTTACTTCAGTGTTTAAAAACAAGGCCAGTGCGAGGAACAGACAGAATATCAGATACATCTGTCAAGCAAGCTGGGAATTCAGCAGGAAAAAGGGAATTCAGCTGTTCAAGCCTCCCCCTACCATGTTTAAATATATAATCACATCTGATACAACATTTTCAAATCTGTCATCAAAGTAAATGTGTTCAGACAACAGTTAGTGGCAAGCATGTCGAAGAACTCACACTTATATATGCAGGCTGTATCAATAATTGATTGCATCCCCCAACCAGAGACCAGGTGCCTGGGATAATGAAATACATGATTTTAAAAATAAATAATAGACTAAAGTTGGCCCCATTGTTGTGAGGAGTTATGAGTTTGATTGATTGACTGAACATTTCGCTTCATTCCCAGTAAAAAGATCAAAGACGGGCTCTTCTATTTGCCCAAGGCCACTTGCAATTTATTTAGAGACTGTGTTCATATCCCAGCAGGTAACAACATTGGACCGGGACACTCTGGATAATCATCACTTTGAGGTTTGTTTGATTTTTTCTGGTGACTAGGGACATACCAAATAAGACTTGTTTTGGTTTTTGTTATTTGTTCGTTAAAACATTAACCACTCAAGAGCTGGATTGTGACATTATCATCCCATGCTTAATATCTGTTTAGTTGTGCTGTGCACACATGCAATACAGCTTGTATTGAGCAGCCTTATGGAATACCACAGGCCAATATGCATTATGTTGAGCTAATTCATTTGTTACGGTGCTGTATATACATCTTGTGTGCATATGGATACCATGCTGTTAATATTCTCTCTGCAGAGAACAATATCTCCCCTTCTTGCCTTATATATTGCTATCCATTTTTAAAAATGCTTCTGTATGAAAATCAGAAACTATAATACTGCAGAATGCTCCAATTAGATCAGTGAGGCTAGGCTATCTGATTTGAGTTGACCTACTAATACAACTTCTCACCACCCAATCCTTCGCCATCGACAGCCAATATTCTTACCAATTTTGGAAGCATTTTTACAATGTTTTTTTTTGTATTATTTGTATTTCTTTTTTATTTGCTTAATGCAGTTTATCCGATATAAAGGCTGCTTTATTTTGCTGCTGTGTTCTGTAAATGAAAATGATACACCATGTAGCTCTTGTTAATCTTTGTTACTTTTTGTTACTTTCTTTTCTTTCTTCACTTACTTCATAAGCGTATTCGTTTCATACATATTTATGTGGAATGGATGTCCCACAAGCCTTTGTCAGTAATATTGTTTTTAATACAAAAAATTACTGTCTTTATCGAGAATTATGAATTATGAATTTCTGATGGAATATGGACATTTCTCTGAATCTTTACCTATGTCAGGGTAGTATTTGGATTACCTGACAAAGGAAAATGCTATGACTTTTATGCAGGCAGATTATCTGACAAATGCCTAAGTGTGTGTGTGTGTGTGTGTGTGTGTGTTTAAATGACAGTAGTATTTAACACTAAAAGGTTAACAGTGACCCTATTTTTTAGTGGGGGAAAGGAGACAGCAATTCAGAAATAAAGTCTTCAAAGGCTTCCATATTAATCAGAGGATATCTGTTCCCCTCAGTGCATTCACATGAGGTATCCTTGAACCCACGATTGCTGTGGTTCATTCACTACCTCATTCTCAACTCAAGATACTGCATCTGCAGACCTTGTGAGGTGACAGGCTTGATACAAGCTCTCATAGTGCCTTGCTGACCTTCTTCAGGAATGCTAACTGCAGGTCAATACTTAGTGTTCCTTAGAGGTCTTTTACACCAGTTCAGATCAACTCAACGGAAACCCCTGCTTCATTTAATTGTATTTGATTGCCTTATTCCACAACTAATAATTTACACTTTAATTGTCTTGAGTGATCGATCTGAGTATATAACACTCATAAAGAAATACATAAATAAACCAACCTAGAAACCTCCCTCCGGATCTTAAACATTACAATATCTGTGAGGAGCATATTTTAGAATGCATAATTCTAGTACATTTATTGAAAGTGCTTTAAAAAAAGAGAAATGCTACTTTTCTTTGGCGGATTCCACGTGCAGCAAGATATTGTTTCATGTACGCATACTGTAGATAAGACAGTTAAAAAAATGAATAGCTGTGCTATTCTAAATAAATCTGATGCAAACTACTGTATGCAATAAAGTTTTCTTTAGTCCTTGTACAAATAAAATAAAATAAAAATATTCAGTAGTTTTGTTCACCACTAGAGGGCACCAGTGCACCAGTATCCAACATATATAATTTTGTATAAGACAGAAAATGATGTCTGCTGCCAGATCTGGGAGCTATAAATGTTTTGCTTGAAGATGTGTTAATCACTGGCTGTAGACTGCTATCTGCCTCAGCAGCCAATGCATTCACCCAGGTAAGTGTAAGATGGGAACACTGCATGATGCTGTGAGGCTATAGGGTATGCTTATAGGCATGGGCACAACGAGCTATGATGGTGCTTTTAAGCTGTAGAGTTTATTTCCAAGCATGAGATTGTATTTATTTATTTATTTCCTAAACATGCAATACTCTCACTGAACCCTAATGGCCTTCAGCACATTGAAACTAATCACTTCCTCAATTCACTCATTACATTCTGTATTGCTGCTTTAAAAGAATCATTACTCGAGTGGTCGAAGTTCACATTTACATATTAGCATTTTGGATGGAAATTTGGGTCACACTTACATTTAAAAGGACAATAAAAAGAGGAACGACTGTTACTAATAAGGCAGTGATCTGAATAGCGTCTGCTTCTCAATAATACATTTTAGTCTGGATTTGGTTAAGGTTATCAGAGAAATAAAATGAAAGAATATAAAAGTGCTTGAAGTGTTTTACACTGTGAGGCATATCTAGCCATCCACAATTCCAGCTTGACCATTATCTTGATGTGTTTCAGATGACCAGAATAGTACCTCAGTGCCACTCAAGTTACAAATGTGGGTAGAAACAGAGCTGCGTGAGAAATGTGAGATAGTTAGACTGCCCTGTCTCATTAAATGCAATCTACAGTACATTACTCAACTCTCCATGATTCAGACGTTCAGTGAAATTAAGGGCGTTTATGCTTGTGGCCCAAGCTTTAAGATAAACCTACCACTCTACTGTTTTAATTGTTAACAGTTAGCATCAATGATGACATTTCTTTTTTTCTTAAAGGGAATATGATTATTAGCAGCTGCACATTTACAATAGAAGCAACCTGTGATACCTGAGAATTGTTGAATTCCAGTGCCAGATATAACAGAAAGTGAATTAGCTGGTATACACCTGCTACCAATAATTTGGATCAAACACCACTCTGCCAGGGCAATTTTCATTGATTTCACTGTGTTGTAATTGGTTTATTGTCCAGCAGGTGGCACCGGTGTATGTATATTTAGTTCTGGGTGTAACTAAGAACGTCCCAAAGTGACAGCCTGACCGACTTTATCTACAAATTATTAAGCTACCAGTGGCTGTGAAGTGATCTCCAATTCGGGTTCAAATCTTCCTTTAGGTTGATAAGAGGGTCACATAGAAATGAAGGGATTGTGTAAAGGTATACACGATGTTGTGCCTGGCACCTGTACAGAGTAACAAAAGAAGCAGCAAGGATCTGCTTTGTGACCGACCCACCCGGCAGCATGTGTCACTGAAATGCATAGAACTGAGTGCAACTGAGTGCAACTGGTTTTAACTTTAACTCTCTGTTTCAATTCAATGTGAGAGGTGAGTTTGCTATTGCCAGTAGCTTCTCACAGAAAGCACAGCTCTGTTTGATAAAGGTTTGACATTTGACAGTTCATTCAGACCAATAGGCTGCTGTTTCATGATGAGTAAAATACAGTACAACTGAAGAAGAAAAAAAAACAGACATGTGATATTGTTGATGCCTATCAAAGCCAGCCTTGGCCTTGCCAACTAAGTGCAGTATCAGTGAGGGGTTTTCTATAGTCTAGAGCAGTTTTAGCACTGAAAGGATTTTTTTTTATTTTTTTTTTTAGCTTTATCCAAGTGAATAATCACTCTTCTGGACAGTTTGTGATGAATCGACACTAGGGAGCTGAAGACTTTTATTATATTTCATGAGTTATACAAGACTGGGTTCCCTTCTGTAGCAGTATCCACCCTTGACATTAGAATGGCATGTATTAGTGTTATTTATACACAACTGGATGGAAAAATAACCACTCAAGCAGTTGCTGCAATTTGCGTGTTAATATACCCTAATGTTTTTAATATAATGCGCATATTTTTCAAATTGTTGATCTATTTCTGTGTGTTATACACAAATGGAACACTATATAAGAGGTATTCTAATGATATTGATCTTTATATTCTAATGTTATTGAATGTGTTCTGTATATTCAAATGCTATTGTTCTTTATAGGCTAGTATACGATTCTGTGTTCTATAAGAAAGCATGCATGTTTTAGACAAAGTGCGTGTTATACACCGGGGGGTGTTATATTCTAAACATTACTGTTAACAAAATCTAGTTTGCAAGTTTTCTATATAATGCTGTTGTGGTGGCAGTGTTGTTATTGTTGTTTTTCACCTTAACTTCACAGCATATGTTGTCATTTTTTATGTCAGTGAAACTGCAGAATCGATCCCTGAGCAATCAAAACGCTTGATAAGTGAGGATATCGCCACATTCGCCCGATTAACAAAACTGATAAAGTCTGAGAACTGAAGTAAGTAAAGTGACCCAGTTTGGTTGGAGACATTCTTAGGATTTACATTCATCAGTATGTTTTAGCATCTGTTTCTTGGCACAGCTATCAAAATACAGTCCTTGGTCCTTTTGTAATAATGATAAAGAATAGTAATATAGCCTACATGTTTTATTGGCTGCTGATGCTCTTTTGTTTTAGAATCCCAGGGCGCTTGGTTGGGTTGCTTTTTGTCTTGACACAGTCACACCTCCACATTGAACTCATGCTTAAAGCACAGGCTTAAGAAGAGCAGACAAGCCTTTCTATCGGCAGTGTTGTAAAGGAAAACACCCCGAAGAACTGCTAATGGTTGTCCTCTATAGCTCACATCGAAGAAACACACAGACAGGCGGCAGGTTTACAGAGCTAATTCAAAGCTCGTCTGCAATGATTTGCTTTATTTTATACTTATTTCTATAGAGTCAATACCATCTCAAGAGCTGGGATTAAACCTGCAGAGCACAACTACGGTACGATGGGTAGATGGTAAAGCCCTACTGTATATTTATGTATGAATATATATGTGTGTGTGTGTGTGTGTGTGTGTGTGTGTGTGTGTGTGTGTGTGTACATTATACAGTATTTTAGTTTTATCCGCTCCCTGATGTGAAACTGACAGTATGAAACATTTCATCACAGGCATCTGTGTGTTACAGTAGCTGCATTATTTAAGCATTGAGTATTTAAAAGCATATCTGCATTTTAGTGACACAAAACTCTAGTGACAATGATAATAAAAAGTTTTACAAAATGGCTTGGATAAATTAAGTGCTGTGATTGGCTGAACAAGGTCACATGACCGTGCGGTAATAATTGTCTTACCTCACGGCTATGACATCATAGACCAACATACTTACCTGATCTATTAATATTACTACGCCTTAATAGTAACAATTATCTAAACAGTGTTTCTGTAGGTACAAATGTCAACTTACAACTGAAACAGCATTTAAATCACTCAACAATCTTTTTTTTTTCTTCATCTCTGTCACTAAGAATTACAGAAAAATTGGCAAAGGTAGCAGTAACACTATTCAAAAGCCATCTGAGAAATCACCACACAAGTCTCACTCAGCATGTAATATATACTGTATGTGCAACAGCGGCATCTACTTATTAAACTAAATATCACTTTATAAAACTGACCAGTGAGTATGCAATGTTTAAACTCGACACAACAGATACATCTCACCACTACCCTCCGATTTTAGAAACATATTAAAAACACAATTAAAATCTCTCCTGCTCTCTGCTGACACAACCATTGGGCTTTTAAACAAGGTCAGGTTCGGCACAAAATTATGTTGTGCTCGCCGCATATGTTTAGTCCACATATCATCTAATGCTGGTTTAGTAATCGCCAATTATTCTCCCAATTTGGCATATCAAATTATTTTTAGGCTCAGCTCATCGCTACCACCTCTGCGCTGACTTGGGAGTGGCGAAGATAAACACACGCTGTCTCCCGAAGCGTGTGCCGGTCAGCCGACCGTTTTTTTTCACACTGCAGACTCACCGTGCAGCCACCCAAGAGCTACAGCGTCAGAGGACAACGCAACTCTGGGCAGCTTACAGGCAAGCCCACAAGCGCCCGGCCAGACTACAGGGGTCGCTGGTACGCAGTGAGCCGAGGACACCCTGGCCTGGCCGACCCAATCCCCCCCCCAAGTTACAATTGTTTTTTTGTGTGTGTTTTGTTTTGTTTTTTTAAGTAAAAATAACATACCCTGATAAAAAAAAAAAGCAGCTCCATGTCAAGCTGTCACCGATTGCAAGAGAGCTAACCCACATCCTCCAGCTCTGTATTTATTCAAAACATTTCAAACAATGATTGACTGTTGTCTTGCACTCTTGTTTAACCCAGGTGGGAATTACATTATTGCAAAGGGATAATTAGACACTTCATTTGAGACTTCAAGAGACTTTAGTTTATCACTTAATCTGACGAAAGAACAAAGAACGTGTTTGCTCCGAGGGAGACGTGTTTGCGAAACAGCTGAAGAAACTGAAAAGAAAGCCAGGACATGACAAAATAAAATGAAGACATCACCACCATAACTGAAGGAGTTAAAACAGGGTGGCCTACCCCCTGAAGCACTATCACTCCCTAGACTCACTTTCTTCAGGTCCCTGTGAAGGTTAGAGGCTCTAGGAGCTGGCTGAAAGGCCGCTCCCTCAGCTGAGACTTCACTTATTGATCTGCTGCTCGATGAAAGGTCATCATCCCCCCTCCACTCCCTCCCTTCAGAGGGTCAGGAGTTATGCTGTAAATAATCATGTCTCTAGATGCTCTTTACCAAGCCTTTGTCCCAGTCTCTCTGTGGACACCTGGGGTAAAAGTGAACTGCAAATGAGCTAATCATCGTTAATGTGCCAACAGAAACTGCCAGCCTGACATCCCTCCTAACGGCTGACAAATGTCAGGGTGACTTGTATGAGCTTTTTTTT
This sequence comes from Acipenser oxyrinchus oxyrinchus, assembly GCA_030684275.1. NCBI lineage: Eukaryota > Metazoa > Chordata > Actinopteri > Acipenseriformes > Acipenseridae > Acipenser > Acipenser oxyrinchus. The sequence continues at coordinate 51,860,890 of CM060257.1, read as the reverse complement.
TAATTAATTGAATTGGTTAATTAGGTCCCAGAGGCCTGCTTGCTAATTGCAAGCTGTAGCAGAGTGGAGACTAGAGCTGGCGATGCAAGAAAGTCAAAACAAAAGAGAGAAAAAAAAGCCTCTTTTGTGAGTTTATGTTTTCTTTTTCTTTTTCTCGTGCTTGTGTTTGTGTTTTTTTTTAAATGAGGGGTTCCCCTTTTGCATATTTTTTGACCTGCCACATGTTCCTGTTTTCTTGATGTGTTCAAGAATGAGGGAATTGTACAGCCACACAAATCTTTCACATTCCATGGAGCATCTGTTCACATTCATTAAGTTAATAGCAATTAGCAGCAACTTAACAAACATCCAGTTTTGCATTTCACTTTGAAACTCTTCCTAAAGTGACTGTAGCCTGGTGTCATTACAGATTATTTTTTTGTGTTTATTTTTATTTTTTTCATAATTTTCAGTATTTACGCTGCAGTTTCTATCATGTACAGTATGTCTGTGTTTCAATTACTTTGCATTTTGGCAACTCTAGATTGTCTTCATTTCAAAACTACTTTATGTTGATTTTTTTTTTTAAGTTTGTCATTGTAGTCACAATGCATATCCCATAGATGAACATTACAGCAGCAAAACTAGACAGATCAGTCTGGTAGGAATACTAAGGGACTCACCTCCTGCATTTTACATCTGAGCAGCATGCTTTTCAAAAGGGGCTAAATAACTTTAATACTGTTTTCTAAAAAAAACTGATTTATATGGTGGCATGAAAAAGGAAAATGTTTCACTTTAGGATCCTTTACTAACAATAACTGATATATATATATATATATATATATATATATATATATATATATATATATATATATATATATATATATAATTTTTTTATTAAACAATATTGGACACATTAATAGCGGACTAGAGCAATATATAATTTTAAAACCATTTAACTAAGGCTTTATAAAAGCTGTATAATTACTGTAGAACTTTATATTAAGTGTTACAATAGTACCTCCGTCTTTTGGGTGAGATGTAGTTTTAAGTGACTCTGCAGCTGCTGCATAGTTCACACACCCTAGTCTCTGTAAGTCGCCTTGGATAAAGGCGTCAGCTAAATAAATAAATAAATAAATAAATAATAATAATGTGCAATTACAATGTATGTGCAATAAGATTCCTTAAACTAAAGTGTGCGCCAGTGTTGTTGATTACTTTTGATCTGTTTTAAAATACACACAACATTACTTGTTGATGTATCAGATTTTAAAATGTATTTTTCAATCTGTTTGATAATTCTGGGACAAAAGACTTTTTTGCTAGACACTGACTGCATCAAACATTAAGATTGTTAAGTATTAATTCAAACATATATATATATATATATACCGTAGTCATAACTTCAAACCTCAGTGAAACATATAAGCTATAATTTCTAGAGCATTTTTATTGTGCTCAGACTTAAGCATCAGATAGTACTGTACAGCTCATACGGATATACAAATATAAAGTTTATCCCAGTGAACTGTACTGAAGAATTCGAAAGAATCAAACATGTATGCTGTCAGCAGGATTTCTTTGGCACAGTAACATCTACATTAAAATAAAAACTGGAAAATGATTACAAACTTGAATTAATGTTATATTTGAGTTCTTGATACAGTCGATTTCTGTCAGAAGCAATATGTTAACGGGTAACAAACAAAACTTGCTGAAGAATTAAAGATGCAATCTGAGTTTAGCAATTATATAATTGCGGGATCATTATAAGCCTTGTAATGGCATGCCTGGACTGGTAATGACCCTCATAACAAGAGAATTAGGTTATTAATAATGCTAAAATCTAAAATGTTCTTTCTGTTTATATTTAAGGAAAATCTGTCTCCTGAGAGCCAATAGTTTTCAGTCAATATTGAATTCAGATTAAACCCCAATGTGGGATCAAAACAGTTTCAATTGTATTTATACAAAAAGCAACCAGCCAGATCTAAAACACTAAAATGCCCCTTTTTCTTCTATTCAGACACTGGTTAGCTACACTGGTAGCATGTTTGTGGCTCACGATTATTGACTTTGATATCGATCAAAGACTTTGGTATCGATACTGCTTAGGGTCCTAGCTTGTCCGTGTGCTACAGTATATCGTTATTTAGGCTGGTGTGTAAACTCCTTATGCACACCCATTATTTCTTATCTTGGATCTTTAAGGAGCCCTAAAAATGTAGCTTGGTTTAACTACAGGCTGTATTTTATCTCAGAGATGAATTTTAGATAAGTATGGTTCAGCAAAGCCTTGTGGGAAGGATTGTGTCAGTGAAATCTGTTCATAGTCCACGTTAAACTAAAACACAAGATAATGGTGTAATCTGACTTTGTATGTGAAGTATGATACTGTCAATACAAAAGAACATACACAATTCTGCTGCTCCCTTCAAGTTGAAATCCTCCTCATCCTATGAATATTGGTTAGATGGTTATTGATACACCACCTACCGGGTGTGCTTCAGCTATTGATAACCAAGGCTATTTTTTCTTCAGTTCAAACACCAACTGTTTGCTTTCATGATTGCAAACAGTATCGATCTGCATAATAACCTCAAAATTAGTACCTAGGATTAGGCAAGGACCAATTTACGGCATTTGTTATGATATATATTCAGGGAAGGTCTAATGAAAAGCCGAGCTATGAACAGCATCTGACAGACATGACAATGCAGGGTTTTATAATATTAAACATTTTACCAACCAATGGTTTGGATTATAATAATGCTGATAGCAGTACACCCACTGTGTTTGGTTTATCTGGTTTGGTTCCTGACTCCTCCTACATCAATTGTGTTTGGTTCGATATGTGCATAAACAATTTTATCAGAAAAGGGTTAGGGTTAGGGTTAGGGTTAGTGTTAGGGTTAAGGTTATATCGTGCAAAAAGATTTACACATTAAGTACATTGTAACTATGCATAATAACATTGTAATTATATGTAAGTACACATGTATTTACTAAGTAGCTACTATGTAAATATACAGTAATTAGAGATACTTAATGTAAAGTGTTACCAAAGAAAGTAACAAAAAAACACAAACAAAGAAAATAATTACAATTTTGATCAGATGAGCGTCTTTGGAAGAGATGCTCATCTGAATCCTTAGAGCTGTTGTAAATTATTATTATTTGTTTATTTAGCAGACACCTTTATCCAAGGCGACTTACAGAGGATATGGTGTGTGAACTATGCATCAGCTGCAGAGTCACTTACAATTACATCTCACCCGAAAGACGGAGCACAAGGAGGTGAAGTGACTTGCGCAGGGTCACACAATGAGTCAGTGGCTAAGGTGGGATTTGAACCGGGGACCTTCTGGTTACAAGTCCTTTTCTTTAACCACTGGACCACACAGCTCCTATGCACCTCCACACAGCTGTAAATGAATTCACAACGCCCACTGAAGTGAACAGCTGCATGTCTGCCATATAATAACCTGGCATAGCATTTATGAAGGCATGAGACTAAATGTTTGCACATTTCACTATACTTTAAATGTTATTAATTATAGTTAAATTGCACAAACCACATGAGTACAGGCATTACAATATACACATTTAATTACAGTTTATAGAGGTACAATACACCGAGCCCACCTGCTGGACACAACACACAGTTTATTTTGAGAAAATGAATGTTAATCGCTTAAAGATACACGTTTGGATGGTTTGGCATGTCTCTCGATGGGACTGAGGCATGAGAAAATCAAGGTCATAAACATCTCTAGGCTTCAAATCCTCATTTCTTACCACAAGACTACCCTGTTTCCCAAGACATTTAGTAAATATATCATGCAACAGCTATCATTTTTCCTGTTTAGATTGGTTAGAAATCGAGTGAGATAGGTCATCAGGCCCAGCCAAGCCATGCCGAACTACCAGATAACACTTAAATTACTAATGCAAACTCTTGCCTAGAAACAGTACCACATGGGTATGAAACATTCTTCATTATTTACAAAGTGCTGACAAGAAGTCTTGGAAGAATTACTATTCTGTTAGGTAAACGTTTTCCCTCTGAGCAGTTTTCTTCAATAACTTACAGATGTTAGAGTGATACATTGAAAGAATACTTTCCCACACTGGAATCAATGTAAAAGTATGTAAAAGTTATTTCTGGCCAGATTTTGACAGTGATCTACGACTTTTGCTGCCTACATTCAATTGCTATTCTATCAAGCCTGTACTGGGCTGGCTGCCAAATATTTAGTGCTGGTTCCTTAAACCTGGTGTAGATTATCACTTAGCTGTTTTAAAGTATTTAATAGAATTAAGTAGGCTGGCTGCAAGCCAGTAACAGCTGTGATAGATAAAATGTAACAAAAATGAAAACTTTATACCACAGAACAATGTAATTGGATGCTTCTAAAGCAGAAAAAATACTGTTGTGGGTTTCTGGAATGTTGTAATCTATATTGAATAAATACTAATTCAGTTACTGCATGTGTAAGATGTCTGTCTTTGTCCATAGGTGTAGCTGTAACCTAGAGTAGGGGGTGATTGAAAACAATCTAATATTAACTGAATAGTGTTTTCCAATGTATGAGCTGCAAAACTCTCTAGCCTTTCATATGCGACTCGTCAAATTATTATCTTTTTTTCAAAATCTGTAAACCACCAACCAGATGTAAGACTCAGATAGATACATTAGGACTGTGCTTCTTATTTTTTTCATGTACATCTTTGTTTTACCAAGATTTTAGTGACTGATGATTCAATGATTTATTTTTTTCTGGCACTTTTTAAATCAGCTTACCGTATGATAATTAAAACGGTATTTCAATACCATCACAGAGCAGCGACCCACTCCACCGTTCATACGATTCCATCACAGAGCAGCGACCCACCCCATCGTTCATACGATTCCATCACAGAGCAGCGACCCACCCCACCGTTCATGCGATTCCATCACAGAGCAGCGACCGACCCCACCATTCATGCGATTCCATCACAGAGCAGCGACCCACCCCACCGTTCATACGATTCCATCACAGAGCAGCGACCCACCCCACCATTCATGCGATTCCATCACAGAGCAGCGACCCACCCCACCGTTCATACGATTCCATCACAGAGCAGCGACCCACCCCACCGTTCATGCGATTCCATCACAGAGCAGCGACCCACCCCACCGTTCATGCGATTCCATCACAGAGCAGCGACCCACCCCACCGTTCATGCGATTCCATCACAGAGCAGCGACCCACCCCACCGTTCATGCGATTCCATCACAGAGCAGCGACCCACCCCACCGTTCATACGATTCCATCACAGAGCAGCGACCCACCCCACCGTTCATGCGATTCCATCACAGAGCAGCGACCCACCCCACCGTTCATACGATTCCATCACAGAGCAGCGACCCACCCCACCGTTCATGCGATTCCATCACAGAGCAGCGACCGACCCCACCGTTCATACGATTCCATCGCAGAGCAGCGACCGACCCCACCGTTCATACGATTCCATCACAGAGCAGCGACCAACCCCATCGTTCATACGATTCCATCACAGAGCAGCGAAGATGCTTTTGAAGAGAAGATGCTTTGGTGCTTATCAAGGATTTGAATGGGTAAAAACAGTTGCCTTTGTTGGCCCAATAGAAACGCCTCATCCCCAAGCATGCTCAGAGACAAGCCTCTTTGAAAATGAGCAAGTCTGCTATCTTTAAATCACAGAGAGAAGTGGCTTTTCCCAGAACAGCTGAGATGTGGAATTCACTGTTTCCCTCTTGGGCAGATAGAGGCAGAGCAGGGATTCACAACCCCCAGTCCTCCTTTGTGGTTTGTTTCTTTAATGAACCCCAACCCTTCCATTTCTAACCTTAACCTTTCCACAGCTAACCCTACGTTCTCCATATCTAATCCCGACTTCGAGTTTCAAAAATAACTCTTATTTGTAGAAGTAACCAAATCTGGAGCTGCGTAACATTGTAAACATTTATTTATTTATTTATTTATTTATTTATTTCATGTTTGTTTTTGACTGTCATAAAACAGATCCTTATGTCTATCAGACTAATCCAGATTCAAATAATTTAAGTCTAAACAGCTGTTCCATGTATGTTATTACATATGCATATGCTGTATCAAACCCATGCATTAACTAAATGTTTTATATGCTTTTACTCATTTGGGAGTATATTGCAATCAAGTAGTGTGATATAATAATAAAAAAAAGATCTACATCGATAGCTCGGATAGACACGTGCATGTGTGGTAATTGAATATCTATATTTGGAGGTGATATAATGTCGAATTCTACTAAATTTCAAATAACAATAATACTATACTGGTGATCATATAACAGTATTAATAATAAAGTACGGATTTTATCCAAATAAATATAACATAAACAGTTGTCCTTTAAAAATAATTTGCAGGGGGTGTAAAAGCAAATAATGTGTTTTTGTTTATCAGTGGAGAGTATCATATCTCCTGCCTGACGGGGTACTCTGCCCCTATACATTTTATTAATAATAAGTGGCTGGCTTGGAAAACATACTTATCTGTCTGCCAGATAAACCCCCTCTCGAGGTAGCATGGATAATGCTCAGCCAGCCTCTGGGCAAATACCAAGATCATATCTCCCCCAGTGCATGGGTAAACAAGAACTGCAGGAGAACTCTTTTACATAAACAAGAGGCAGTCTGGACCTTATTTAAACACTGACAAGAATAATTACGTGAGTGTATTTCAGAGGAATGTAATGGACAGTGTTTTGTAAGGTCCCTGGAGAATTAGTATTAATCCCTTGCCTGCAGTATTTATTTATGTAGTGATAGATGTGCACAAATCAAGATACTGTACGGAGTTCAAGGTACACTTCTGTGTCCCCTTTCTCTCTACAGTAGCTGCTACCACGTTCAATCCCTGGAAGCTGTTCATAGCTGCATTAGAAATGCATTAGAACTGCCACTGGTTTTGAAAAGGATGCTTCTGCCTAATGTCTCCATTCACAAGGTGTAAGTCCTCAAAGGCATCAATTAAGTCGATAAAGTTTACATTGCACTTGCTTATTATGTGCTATTGTTGCATTATTACTGAGGAGTTATTATTATTATTATTATTATTATTATTATTATTATTATTATTATTATTATTATTATTATTATTATTATTATTTCTTTCTTAGCAGACGCCCTTATCCAGGGCGACTCACAATTGTTACAAGATATCACATTATTTCACATTATACACATTATACAGATATCACATTATTTTTTACATACAATTACCCATTTATACAGTTGGGTAATTCTATACAGTGTCTCTCTAACCCTATCTCTAACCCTATCTCTAACTCTGACCCTATCTCTAACCCTATCTCTAACCCTATCTCTAACTCTGACCCAATCTCTGACCCTATCTCTAACTCTAACCCTATCTCTAACCCTATCTCTGACCCTATCTCTAACTCTGACCCTATCTCTAACCCTATCTCTAACCCTATCTCTAACCCTATCTCTAACCCTATCTCTAACCCTATCTCTAACTCTGACCCTATCTCTAACCTATCTCTAACCCTATCTCTAACTCTGACCTATCTCTAACCCTATCTCTAACTCTGACCCTATCTCTAACCCTATCTCTAACCCTATCTCTAACTCTGACCCTATCTCTAACCCTATCTCTAACCCTATCTCTAACCCTATCTCTAACCCTATCTCTAACTCTGACCCTATCTCTAACCCTATCTCTAACCCTATCTCTGACCCTATCTCTAACCCTATCTCTAACCCTATCTCTAACTCTGACCCTATCTCTAACCCTATCTCTAACTCTGACCCTATCTCTAACCCTATCTCTAACTCTGACTCTATCTCTGACCCTATCTCTAACCCTATCTCTAACTCTGACCCTATCTCTAACCCTATCTCTAACTCTGACCCTATCTCTAACCCTATCTCTAACTCTGACTCTATCTCTGACTCTATCTCTAACCCTATCTCTAACTCTATCTCTAACTCTGACCCTATCTCTAACTCTGACCTCTATCTCTAACCCTATCTCTAACTCTGACCCTATCTCTAACTCTGACTCTATCTCTAACTCTGACCCTATCTCTAACCCTATCTCTAACCCTATCTCTAACTCTGACCCTATCTCTAACCCTATCTCTAACCCTATCTCTAACTCTGACCCTATCTCTAACCCTATCTCTAACTCTGACCCTATCTCTAACCCTATCTCTAACTCTGACCCTATCTCTAACCCTATCTCTAACTCTGACCCTATCTCTAACCCTATCTCTAACTCTGACCCTATCTCTAACCCTATCTCTAACTCTGACCCTATCTCTAACCCTATCTCTAACTCTGACCCTATCTCTAACTCTAACCCTATCTCTAACTCTGACCCTATCTCTAACCCTATCTCTAACTCTGACCCTATCTCTAACCCTATCTCTAACTCTGACCCTATCTCTAACCCTATCTCTAACTCTGACCCTATCTCTAACCCTATCTCTAACCCTATCTCTAACTCTGACCCTATCTCTAACCCTATCTCTAACTCTAACCCTATCTCTAACCCTATCTCTAACCCTATCTCTAACTCTGACCCTATCTCTAACCCTATCTCTAACTCTGACCCTATCTCTAACCCTATCTCTAACCCTATCTCTAACTCTGACCCTATCTCTAACCCTATCTCTAACTCTGACCCTATCTCTAACCCTATCTCTAACTCTGACCCTATCTCTAACCCTATCTCTAACTCTGACCCTATCTCTAACCCTATCTCTAACCCTATCTCTAACTCTGACCCTATCTCTAACCCTATCTCTAACTCTATCTCTAACTCTGACCCTATCTCTAACCCTATCTCTAACTCTAACCCTATCTCTAACCCTATCTCTATCTCTAACCCTATCTCTAACCCTATCTCTAACTCTGACCCTATCTCTAACCCTATCTCTAACTCTGACCCTATCTCTAACCCTATCTCTAACTCTGACCCTATCTCTAACCCTATCTCTAACTCTGACCCTATCTCTAACCCTATCTCTAACCCTATCTCTAACTCTGACCCTATCTCTAACCCTATCTCTAACTCTGACCCTATCTCTAACCCTATCTCTAACTCTGACCCTATCTCTAACCCTATCTCTAACTCTGACCCTATCTCTAACCCTATCTCTAACTCTGACCCTATCTCTAACCCTATCTCTAACCCTATCTCTAACTCTAACCCTATCTCTAACCCTATCTCTAACCCTATCTCTAACTCTGACCCTATCTCTAACCCTATCTCTAACTCTGACCCTATCTCTAACCCTATCTCTAACCCTATCTCTAACTCTGACCCTATCTCTAACCCTATCTCTAACTCTGACCCTATCTCTAACCCTATCTCTAACTCTGACCCTATCTCTAACTCTGACCCTATCTCTAACCCTATCTCTAACTCTGACCCTATCTCTAACCCTATCTCTAACTCTAACTCTATCTCTAACCCTATCTCTAACTCTGACCCTATCTCTAACCCTATCTCTAACTCTGACCCTATCTCTAACCCTATCTCTAACCCTATCTCTAACTCTGACCCAATCTCTGACCCTATCTCTAACTCTGACCCTATCTCTAACCCTATCTCTAACCCTATCTCTAACTCTAACCCTATCTCTAACCCTATCTCTAACCCTATCTCTAACTCTGACCCAATCTCTGACCCTATCTCTAACTCTGACCCTATCTCTAACCCCATCTCTAACCCTATCTCTAACCCTATCTCTAACCCTATGTAAGCTAATCTGCTGTCAGCAAATCCAGGCATATAAAAAAACTATTTAGATCAAGTTCCAATATAAATATACAGAATATCAAATAATGTTGTTTATTCAAATCATGTTATGCATGTATTTTTTACATTTATTTTATTATAGCAAAACAAGATGTATATACTGTACATATATATATTGAAACTAGAACACAGAAAGCTTACAGTACAGTTGTTCTAGCAGATTGCTTTGCAAACAAAGCAATGCAGATTTGCACTGAAGTCCCAGCCCAGGCCTAGTCTGCTCGATGCAAGTTAAGCCCCTAAGTATTGAATAATAGAATTCACCCATCAAGACATGCACTTGAACTGAAAAGCACTAGACAGTGCTAGACTTCAGGGCATCTCTTTAAGAAAAGCATCAGATGATTTCTGAAAGCCAGATGTTTATGAAACATCAACACCAAAATGTAAGTAATTTCAGTATGACAGCACTTCAAACCAGCCCCTTAAACCAAGAGAGCAAGAGGCTGAAACAGAAGAAAACACATCCTGTTCAAATTCCAACGCTACTAAAAGTGAACACTGCATTTGTCTTCTTCTTCTTCTTCTTCTTCTTCTTCTTCTTCTTCTTCTTCTTCTTCTTCTTCTTCTTCTTCTAAAAAGCAATGTCTTCATGTAAAAAACTGTACAGGGCATTATTTTAAGGTGTTTCTACCTCCATTGGTACGGTATTAAAAATAGAATTCCTAAAGCTTTATTGTCCTTTGGGTCTGTCTTTACTAAAAAATGTATTATCATAATAATCATATCATAATGAGCACCAAACGTTTATGTGCCTGTGCCAGACGAGGCTGGCTGTTGTATGAGAAGTATGCTTTTTTGTCTTGTTCCTCCTGTATTCATAATTAGCCTTCCAGGAAGCAATTCCACTTGGCAAGGCATCAGGACACCTGCAGGTGTGCAAATGCCTCAGGCACTAAAAAAAGAAGCAGCAGCAGCAGGCCCTGCAGTACAATCCCATTGTGTATTTTAATAACTCTGGTATGGGTGTAGCTCCTCAAAACCCCAGCAATGTCTTGACACAATCAATTCATCGCGTGCATGATAGTCAAGATGGTAAATGCATTATTCTGATTTATTTCTTTATTTCTTTCTTTAGTTATTTAGTTTACTTTTTGGCAACTATAAAGAAACCAGCAAAGAGATATCGCTTTTAATGGGAAAAACGTTAAAACGTTTTGAATCTGGGATGGAACAACAATATAAAAGAAGAGGGGGCAACACATGTCGAGACTAATAAAGAATTGTTCTAAATAAAGAAACTGAGTTACCAACTGGACCTTTCAGGGAATAAAATGCAAAGTGCTTCTAGAGATAAACATTGGCAATGAAAAGCTAGGAAGTGCTTTCATTTCCATTTTGCTTTCATGCAGGTTCTAAGCGCTCCTGTCTGCCTATCTCAGAGCAGACTGAAAATAAAGAAAATGCATCTGCATCCACAATTTCAATCCAAGTAATCTTTCTTTACATGCTGTATAAATCCTATTTAGAAACTGGTAACATGTTTCCTTAGAATAAATGAGGTCCTCCAGTGGAATGAGATCACGTAACACTGGCACATTGTATAAAATCATTTAAACCTGGCAGATATACTGAAAATGTTGAATTCATGCCTTGCAAATCCAAAGCAACATATCACAAGCAGTTGGCAGTTTAAAGCTTAATAATGACCATGCAATAACTTAAATTGCATTAGGATTAACGTGCAGCGCCTAACTCAATACCCTCAGCAAATATGTAAAGAATCCATCAAATATCATGAAGTGTTAATTAGTTGTTGTAAGAGGATAGAGGTGCTATGAAGGGAACTATGTCTTTTGACAAAGCAATCTATTATAAATGAGGATATTATAAACTGGGATATTTATCATGAGTAAATCTGTAGTAACCTTTCTCAAAGGAGTTTCACTAGATCTGGCATCCATTCCACTTACAGTATCCAGACAACAATGCTCTGTTTATTCTCTTTTTTAAAAGCATGCAGTTTTTTAAACGTAGATCTGAAAAATCTCAGATGGATTCTATAAATGTTGAACGCCCTTTATATTACAAGAAACTCCAGATTCCATACATTTTAGAGATGCAGTAAACGGCTGTATTTACACTGTACAGTTAGCAGCCGTTTAGGCTGTTCAATAAGCGATCACTGAGGGAAATACAATCGAATTATCAGGCTGTGGAGTATCTCAAAAGCTACCACACGGTGGCGGTAGAGTACAACAAAAACACGCAGCTGTGTGCTTCTCTTTCTTACTGGTACATTCCAGTAGAAATTATTTGAAATCAAGACGAATAGCTTACTTTGATAAGAAGCATAAGAAAACAAACAAACAATCAAACAAACGAAAACAAATCCGGAAAGTAATGATCTGAAACCAGCTAATGATTGATAAATAAATACATAAACAAAAAAATACGATGGCAAAAGTAAAAGAAAATAAATACATACAGTATATAGATATATAAGAGAGTTGGGAGAGTTTTGTATTATGTATGTAGTTTTACATAATAAAATCCAAAACCATATTACTAAAGTATTACTAATACTAAATGGCAATTGCTGTATGATATTAATATCAAACTTTTCTTATCGCACAGTATTTTGGACATACGGTTGGATTGTGGGATTGCATTTCATTATAAATTACTGACGGACTGAGCAGTTCATCTCGAGTTTGCTAACCCTGTTCGAGCTATTCATGATTTTAAAATACTTTCCCGTTTTTTTTCCCCCAAAATGAATGTAACACGCAATAAAAAGAAAAAGAAAAGAATCCAGTAGAATAAAACGAATATGCAAATATTTTTGTAAATAAATAAACAAACAAATGATTAATACAAAGAGAAAAGGCGATGTTGGTGTTTTCCTAATTTATAATACTAATTTATTTACTAATAATAATTTTCATAACCAATTCACGTGCATTCAATGTATAAAACAAATAATATTAAAAGTGAATCTATTTTTTCCGGTTTTTATTAAAAAAGAATATGCATTTCTTCAAGCTACCAATTCTTAAATTCCAATAGCATTTAGTGCATATGAGTAGCATAATGTACATATGTGTAAGAAAATGCGATGTTATATTTTATATAGCAAAACACGTGCGATTTAACATATTTGTGATGCATGTGTGTCGGGGGACGTTTAAGTATTTAAGCCCTGGTCTGATATATACAGGTAATAGAATAAATAATGCATTTGTATAAATACTAAATAATTAATTAATACGTCTGTTTATAATAACGCCTATGTTAATTAATAAATACATACATACATACATAAATAAGCGTAGCTAAAACAAGTACATTTATAACTAATATTAATTAAAACATAAACAACAGAATCAATTAATGTTTGTTAACACCTGGACATATAAGCAGAGGTTGTAGTCGTGCAGTAAATTAAGTGTGATAAGTATAAAGGACATTCATTTCAATCTGATAATATATATATATATATATATATATATATATATATATATATATATATATATATATATATATATATATATATATATTAAAGGATCTATATATAGGTTTTCCAGACAGTATACTTAAAGAAGCTCAGTTAAGAGTATCGACAATAAACAGAAAGGATGCCTTGCACAAAACCAAAACACACAATACCAACAATCGTATTCCCCTTGTTCTTACATATCATCCTATGACCAAAAAAGTACAACACATCATAGAAAGAAATTTTAGCATTCTTCAAGATGATCCTTCTACAGCTCCTATTTTCAATAACCCTCCTCTAATGTCATACAGAAGAGACAAAAATCTAAGAGAGCATCTGGTCCACAGTATCATTCGACCCAATCTGGACAGTCTTAAGGGTACGTTTCCATGCAATAGGTCACGCTGTGCAACTTGTAAATACATTCACAGCAACACAGTAGTTAAGGGAGCAAAATCCTCATTTACTATCCATGATACTTTTACTTGCATTAGTAAAGGAATGGTATATTGCATTGGCTGCATCAAATGTAACAAGCTATATATTGGTGAAACAAAACGACGCTTGGCTGATCGCTTCGTGGAACATCTGAGAAGTATATGAATCAACACCGCTACCTTTCCTGTCACAAGACATTTGAACAGAAATGACCACACTATAGAAGACATCACAATTTGTGGGATGGTTCAATGCTATGGAACTGATGCTGCCAGGAAACAAAAGGAATGTGAACTTATTTTCAAACTAGGCACTTTGGAGCCATTTGGAATAAACATTCTATTCTGAGGTCGTCATCATCATCATCATCATCATCATCATCATCATCATCATCAACATTCTGGAATTTTGTTTAAAAGACTACTTTTTTATCAACTTCTTAAAGCACTGTTTTTTTGTATTCAGCTGATGAAGGACTTGTAGTCTGAAACGTCCTGGTAATTGATTTGTAATTAATTATTCTACCTTTTAAGTACCTGAAATAGCCTTTTCTTTTTTCTTATTAATCATTTTGGTACACAGCAGTTTTCCTTTTCTCAAACTATATATATATATATATATATATATATATATAACCAATTGGCTTCAAGTTCTCTCAGCTTAATCCATCCCTTTGTCTCAGTGAAACTGCATGGCTCCAGATCTCATTAGCCCCATTATGCTAGATATGTTATAGGCCATTTTACACACACTATAGCACACTTCTGCACTGAGTTGCCTACAACAGCACTTCCTTGTGTGTTATTCTTACATATCCAATTAGATCTCAGAGCTGAATGAAATGCCAAGAGGAAATGCTCACTGCAATACAAGAACTTTACATTCAATTCTATATTATTAAACTTAGACACAAGCAAATGATTCCCCACCAAACCCTAGATTACAATGACATGATTGTGTGTACAGTGATGTTATCAGAGCTCCGAGGACGCAATGAAGAGCACACATTCTTTTAATGATATTATAGTGGTCTACAATGCAGGTTCAAAGTGTTTAATTAATATGTGTATGAGTTATTATATTATAGGTGTAAAATTAATGCATATGAGTTATTATATTATAGGTGTACAATGCATGTTCAAAGCATTTAATTAATGTATATGAGTTATTATATTATAGGTGTATAATTAATGTATATGAGTTATTATATTATAGGTGTAAAATTAGCATATGATGAGTTATTATATTATAGGTGTACAATGCATGTTCAAAGCATTTAATTAATGTATATGAGTTATTATATTATAGGTGTATAATTAATGTATATGAGTTATTATATTATAGGTGTATAATTAATGTATATGAGTTATTATATTATAGGTGTACAGTGCATGTTCAAAGCATTTAATTAATGTATATGAGTTATTATATTATATGTGTATAATTAATGTATATGAGTTATTATATTATAGGTGTATAATTAATGTATATGAGTTATTATATTATAGGTGTATAATTAATTGTACTGTGACTTCCACACACAATCAGATATTATATTAAAGAACATGACCACAGATTGACTGTGTACTGTGACTTCCACACACAATCAGACATTATATTTAAGAACACGGGCCATGCATTCCACAGATGAAACTGTGCTAATCTAGAATCTGTAAATATGGACGAGTGGTTGAAGTTTTATTTTTATTTTTACCCCCCCCTTGTTCTGGAATGGACAGGTTTCAATATCCTTGAGGTGAATTTGTAACAGAAAGCAGCACACAGAGAGACATTCAACGGCACACTGACACCTTGCTTCCCAAGAATGAACTGGGAACCTTCAGAAACGCTTGATCAAAAATGGACTGCCAAAAACTCAGGAAACTATATATGAATATCTGAACCTTGTGTTACTGACGGACCTTGTGTTACTGATGGACCGTGTGTTACTGATGGATCTCGTGTTACTGATGGACCGTGTGTTACTGATGGACCTTGTGTTACTGATGGACCGTGTGTTAATGATGGACCTTGTGTTACTGATGGACCTCATGTTACTGATGGACCGTGTGTTACTGATGGACCGTGTGCTACTGATGGACCTCGTGTTACTGATGGACCTCGTGTTACTGATGGACCGTGTGTTACTGATGGACCTCGTGTTACTGTTGGACCTCGTGTTACTGATGGACCTCGTGTTACTGATGGACCTCGTGTTACTGGTGGACCTTGTGTTACTGATGGACCTTGTGTTACTGATGGACCGTGTGTTACTGATGGACCGTGTGTTACTGATGGACCTCGTGTTACTGATGGACCTCGTGTTACTGATGGACTGTGTGTTACTGATGGACCTTGTGTTACTGATGGACCTCGTGTTACTGATGGACCTCATGTTACTGATGGACTGTGTGTTACTGATGGACCTCGTGTTACTGATGGACCTCGTGTTACTGATGGACCTCGTGTTACTGATGGACCGTTTGTTACTGATGGACCTCGTGTTACTGATGGACCTTGTGTTACTGATGGACCTCATGTTACTGATGGACTGTGTGTTACTGATGGACCTCGTGTTACTGATGGACCGTGTGCTACTGATGGACCTCATGTTACTGATGGACCTCTTGTTACTGATGGACCTTGTGTTACTGATGGACCTCGTGTTACTAATGGACCTCATGTTACTGATGGACCTCGTGTTACTGATGGACCTTGTGTTACTGATGGACCTCGTGTTACCTATGGACCTTGTGTTACTGATGGACCTTGTGTTACCCGCATGTTCTGGTGAGTTTTAAATGGATTATTTGATTTTATTTTGGGAGAGGGGGGGTGGTTTTTTGTGATTTTTTGTGTGTGACCTTTGTACCGTATATAACTAAAAATCTATATAAAATATGAATTAAAAATAAATAAATAAGAAAAAAAATACACTAATATCTAATTTATATTTACGTTGACATTCTTCGAGTTTTATCTGATGGACCGTGTGTTACTGATTGACCTTATGTTACTGATGGACCTTGTGTTACCTATGGACCTTGTGTTACCCGCATGTTCTGGTGAGTTTTAAATGGATTTTTTGATTTTATTTTGGGAGAGGGGGTGGTTTTTGTGATTTTTTGTGTGTGACCTTTGTACCGTATATAACTAAAAATCTATATAAAATATGAATTAAAAATAAATAAATAAGAAAAAAAATACACTAATATCTAATTTATATTTACGTTGACATTCTTCGCGTTTTATCTGATGGACCGTGTGTTACTGATTGACCTTATGTTACTGATGGACCTCATGTTACTGATGGACCTCGTGTTACTGATGGACCGTGTGTTACTGATGGACCTTGTGTTACTGTTGGACCTCGTGTTACTGATGGACCGTGTGTTACTGATGGACCGTGTGTTACTGATGGACCATGTGTTACTGATGGACCTTGTGTTACTGTTGGACCTCGTGTTACTGATGGACCTCATGTTACTGATGGACCGTGTGTTACTGATGGACCGTGTGTTACTGATGGACCTCGTGTTACTGATGGACCTCATGTTACTGATGGACCTCGTGTTACTGATGGACCGTGTGTTGCTGATGGACCGTGTGTTACTGATGGACCTCATGTTACTGATGGACCGTGTGTTACTGATGGACCGTGTGTTACTGATGGACCATGTGTTACTGATGGACCTTGTGTTACTGATGGACCTCGTGTTACTGATGGACCTCATGTTACTGATGGACCGTGTGTTACTGATGGACCGTGTGTTACTGATGGACCTCGTGTTACTGATGGACCTCATGTTACTGATGGACCTCGTGTTACTGATGGACCGTGTGTTGCTGATGGACCGTGTGTTACTGATGGACCTCGTGTTACTGATGGACCTCGTGTTACTGATGGACCTCGTGTTACTGGTGGACCTTGTGTTACTGATGGACCTTGTGTTACTGATGGACCTCATGTTACTGATGGACCGTGTGTTACTGATGGACCGTGTGTTACTGATGGACCTCGTGTTACTGATGGACCTCGTGTTACTGATGGACCGTTTGTTACTGATGGACTGTGTGTTACTGATGGACCTTGTGTTACCGATGGACCTCGTGTTACTGATGGACCTCATGTTACTGATGGACTGTGTGTTACTGATGGACCTTGTATTACTGATGGACCTCGTGTTACTGATGGACCTCGTGTTACTGATGGACCTTGTGTTACTGATGGACTGTTTGTTACTGATGGACCTCGTGTTACTGATGGACCTTGTGTTACTGATGGACCTCATATTACTGATGGACTGTGTGTTACTGATGGACCTCGTGTTACTGATGGATCGTGTGTTACTGATGGACCTCATGTTACTGATGGACCTTGTGTTACTGATGGACCTCATATTACTGATGGACCTCGTGTTACTGATGGACCTTGTGTTACTGATGGACCTCGTGTTACTGATGGACCTTGTGTTACTGATGGACCTCATATTACTGATGGACCTTGTGTTACTGATGGACCTCGTGTTACTGATGGACCTCGTGTTACTGATGGACCTTGTGTTACTGATGGATCTCGTGTTACTGATGGACCTCGTGTTACTGATGGACCTCGTGTTACTGATGGACCTCATGTTACTGATGGACCTCATGTTACTGATGGACCTCGTGTTACTGATGGACCTTGTGTTACTGATGGACCTTGTGTTACCTATGGACCTTGTGTTACCCGCATGTTCTGGTGAGTTTTAAATGGATTTTTTGATTTTATTTTGGGAGAGGGGGTGGTTTTTGTGATTTTTGTGTGTGACCTTTGTACCGTATATAACTAAAAATCTATATAAAATATGAATTAAAAATAAATAAATAAGAAAAAAAATACACTAATATCTAATTTATATTTACGTTGACATTCTTCTAGTTTTATCCTACATCCTGAAGAAACTTTGTCCCAGTGGAAGTTTCAAATTATTTGGGGAATTGAGAGCAATGCGTTGCTCCTGCTGAACTTCTCTACATAATGATGAGAGATCTGACTTGCAAAACCAAAGCTTCACAAAGATAAACACTTCCAGTAAACAAAGAGCATTCGTTATCAATACCTCCACGCTCCTTTATGGCTCTGGAGGATTCTGGATCTGATTCACCAAACTGATGCAGGCACACAAACGGACTGCATCCAATTTTTCAGGAATATATGAATTTCTATATTTTATTTATGCTTGCCATGCTTATTTTTTTTTGTCCACGTGTTTAAAAGGGATTATCTCCATTCTTTACAGTTACTTTCTCCTCTGCTGAACCATAAAGGAATCTCTTATGAGTTCAATATGAAAGCACATGCTATAGCTATCAAGTAGCGGTATATAACGCTGTATAATTGATGTTTCATATTTAGAACACTTCAGTACTGGTTATCGTGTGGTGCTCTTCTGTTTAGAGGTTGCTCTCTACCACTGTGTTTGTTGAAAGGGAGAACATGGTCGAGACTTTTATCAACAGAGAAGCAAGAATGCCAAGGACAGCTTTGGCAGCAAAGCTTTCAATATTTCACAAGATGACAACATTATTCTGTAGCAATCCCCAGTTGATTATTGACCCAGTAGGTATACTAGTGACAATGCTGATAAAGTCACTAGTCTAAGGAAGATGTAGTAATTGCCATTCTTTTCTTGTTATTTTAATCCATTTTTACCCCCATTTTACTCAAATGCCTCATTTAAATGTCGGTGTTCTGCTGCAACTCCATAAGTGATACCAGTTCTGTGTTCTTGCCCTCAAGCCAATGGCTGTTACCAAGCTACTGAGCCCTGGGGTAAATTAATCACCCTGGTGCAAAACACTGTCGTATTAATATTAACTTAATCATTTAAATGTGTCACAGTTTCATGTTTTGTTTTGTTTTCTGCCTTGGGTCTTCTCAGAATTAAATAAAAAGATTATATTTAGTACAGTCCCTTAGGTAATAATTCCCCAAGCAGAAACATGTTTTTTCTTCGACAGGAAAGTAAAAAATACATTTGTTTTTTCGCTAAGCTGTACCTTTGGTCAAATCATTGGCTGCAAAAAAAGAAATGTGCAAAACTGAAAATTGCTACTTTGGTAGTTATTTTTACTTCAAGCATTTCCTCCCAGTGAAAAAACATCCTTACCTAAAGACACCATTAAACAGAACGGTTTCTGGACAGCAGTGTTGGCTTCAAGGGCCTCTTGCAACCAACTGTACTCGGGTTGATAGCACTACATCTATTTTATCATTTTTCCTTTTTGCTGGATTATTTACAAAATCAACCCAAACTGATTAAAATTGCAGTTGGTCATTTTCTTTCTCAGAACATCCCCAAAGCCAGCACCTAGAGTAATCACATCTTGACAATTACATCTACATCTGTCCATTACTTCAACAGTGAATTCAGTCTGCTTGAATGAATTACTAATGTGTAAAGTGACCCTTATGCACTCTGCTAAATAGATCACAGATATTAAAATGCCACGGATTGGTGTGCAGAGACTCTGTCTCTATAGGCAAACTACAGTATCTCATTTAATTTGCACTCTGTGAAGCACGCTATAGTAAAACACTTTTACTGACATCACAGTCGAGTTCTATATTATTCTATTAGTAAATAATTCATGACTATATTGACTTACATCAATAAAACGTATTGACACCATTGTCACCACCTTATGTGTTTCTTTTTTAAAATTTAGATTCACCAATTATTATTTTTATTTATTTTTCCCCAATTTGAAATGTCCAATTATGTTTTTCTCCTCACATGGCGAGTTCTGAGGGCGTGTGAGAGTCCTCCGATCTCACAAGCCTAAAGCCAGAATCGCTTTTACGGCGAGCAATCCAGAGCAGAGGTGGGCAGGCTGCCGATTCCAGAAGACAGAGACCAGCCCTGCTTTTTATCCACTCTGAACGTGCTCGGTGTCTAGCCAGTAGGGTTCGCTGTTGTGACCCAAAGAGAATAAGTCCCTGCCGGTTTCCCATCCCCATCCCTGGGAGCGTCAGAGTCAATTCAGAGTCCCCAGCAAAGTTCGGCTTCTTTGCATAGCCTGGACGTGAACCAGCACCGTACAAGCTGTATGAGTCATCCTGTGCTCCCCGTGGCAGCGCATTAACTGGGTGAGCCACTGGGGGACCTCTTTATTCCCTTTTCCAGTGCCGAGTCTGACCTCTCTCAATTAGACATCTCAGTAAGCCAGGGAGACCTTAGTTCATCCTCTATCCTTCCTCAGTTTCCCCTTGGGGGAAGTTACCTCTCTTCCCGGCATTGGAGGTCGATTGGTTTGGCCTCACCTCAGTGAAGGCGGTTCTCAGAGTAGTCAAGGAAACCCCAATTCTGGAGCTAAAGTCACAAACACTTTATCTCCCTTTATCTAGTAGTCGCTTTACACAGGCCTGGCTCCTGCCTCGTGAAGGTTATACATAAATGCATTCAATTTAATATAATGATTTTATCAGTAAAATGGAAGTAAAAATACATCTTTCTCTTTCAATAAACACTTTTCTTAGGTTGAATTTAATAAAAAGAAAATGTTAATAGAGAAAAACATGTCTGACAATGACGCAGATGGTGAATTTTATTGTACACACAATCTGTTTAGTTTAGTTATCATTTCAGAGCACTGACAAGAAGATTGATAGTGTTTAGCTATTTTCTGTGGTAAAAAAAAGTATACATATATATATATTCAAATTGACCACCCCACATTGTGGAATACATATCCTGTATTTAGTTCTTTCTTTATTTTACTCCCACACCAATACCATGGTCTCCTGGTCGTGTGTTGCTCAGGAATCCAAGCCATTTCTGTTCTTGCCAGAGTGCCTCTTACCAGGTCCCCTGGGGTGTAGAAACCTTTAAAGCCAGTAATGAGAATTTTTACATTTATTTTTGACTGTGGTCAGCATGTTGACAGTTAGATCATTGTTTCATGTTCAGGATAGATTTAAATACTGGAGATATTGAGAAGGTTGAAATATTTCCTGGGCTATGAAAGGTACTAAATTGTGCAGGGGAAAAAAATAGCTAATTAGCCATTAAATCTATATACTATACGTTCTATATTATGAATATAGTTTGATTGTTTTCACTGAGAACATTTAAAAGTCTGTACTTCACAGAAACAAAACGTTTCTACAAGTGGTGTACGTGTAGAGTAGAAGAACACCGCTTGGTATTTCCTTTACAGGCAGGATTCCAAGCTGCTCTTTCTTAACAAACCCCCTTCTGACTCCCCATGCTCTCCTGCTCCCAGCTGATCCTGGTTCAGGCAGCTGCTTGCCCCAGCTTATAATGCCTTGTCAACAGGTGACAGAATTATGCGCTCACACCAGTTTCACATGTCACAAGTAATTGCTGTCATTGCTCATCATATTGAAGTTGTCAGGACTCTCTTACGCCTGTAATTTGTGAGAGTTGATCATACCTTGGCAAATCAACAGGTCGCAGCCTCCGACCTTGCACCCTGTGTGTAGTAGTCAAAGGATAAGTGTGACCTACATGTCTTCTGACAGGGCCAGCACTAGACAGTTCAATTGCTTTGGTCTCTTAGCTGCCATGGCAAAGAGTAGCTATTTCTCAGCTCTGTGGGAGCTTTGTATTACTAGAAACAGTTCAGGCAAAGGGGGATATCAAAGTGGGTTTTTGCAAAATACACAAGCCAGTTTCTTAAGCCAGCTGTGGTTAAAAAATAAACTGTTTCTTGAACTGAACTGTCGCACAAAGTAAGAAAAGTATTTTTAAGTAAAGGTAAATCACTCTATACCGATGACCCTGTCTGTTAATTTTCTAAGGGCTATAATGTGTAACAATAAAAAAAGAAAAATGGAAATCAACTGGAAACTCAATGTAGATTTTTTTTTTGGTTCCGGTATGTACTGTCTTTCTTATTTATTTATTTATTTATTATTAAAGTTGTAGTAATGTTTTACTGTTTACGTGGTTGCTAGGGTGCAAAGGCAATCATCGGCACAGTTACCGGAGTAGTTACTCTGAAAATGGTATTCAGCCTGTTTTATTCAACCCATTTTAAGAGCCATCAGTGGCAGAATTTAACAAATAACTCTTTGAGCTAATGCAATCACAAAAAGTAACGCTTTCTTTAACTTTCATGTCATGTCATTAGCATAATCAGGGAACCGGAGTGCTCCAGAGAATCAAAATGTTCTTGAGTTCTGCAAAGCAAACCCTTCCTCTTCAGGGACTGTGATTGCCCACATGTGTACAATCAATAACCCCAAGGTCAGCAGGGATTGTAGAAAGGTTGGCTGCATGTGAGGCCAAGGAAACAAATATTTTCCTTTGCACTCTTGGCTCATGCAGCTGTCACCTGTGCAAGACATCTGGATGCAGCAGACTGGCCCATATGCCTGTAAAACATTGCAATACATAATTAATATTATTATTGGCCAAACATGTGTGATCCTTAACATTATCAATGGACTCTTACAAAGACACTTCTCTGGTCCTTTACAGCTACATTCATTTTCAATTATAAATCCTCCACGAGAGAGATGCATACTGCAGCACAGCTCAAATAAAAAGACAACAGAACTAATGAAAAACAAGGTTAAGACGACCCAGGTGTAATTAGCTGTTTCATACAAGTGAAGAATGAGCATCGTGCTCTGTAGAAACACTGACACTGACTGTTGATCTGCGAGCAGCTAAGCGGTTTCTTGTTAGCTCAACCTAAAACATATCCCAAAGCTGAGCAGGCAAATAAATCAGTGTTTGCAAATGTCCCTTAAGCTTGAACCTGTCCCAAGATTGGAAATGATTGGCTTTACAATGAAAAGCACATGTTGCGCTCCCTGTCTGGGGAATAGTAATGAAGTGAGACAGATGCTCTCCAGTTCCACACTGCCCTCTAGCCTCTTATTTCCCATCGAGTAAAAATAATTACCGTATCCATGAGGGAGCATTGCTCTCCGCCTGCCGATAACTGCTGCCATATTGGCTCTTCATGAGCTGATCTTCTCCCTGGTGGAGCCCCAGTTGATTTATGGGGAAATAGTTGGCAAATTGGGATGTCCATCTTGATGGATGACATCATTTGGGCCATTGTGCTGATCATGTATGACTAACATTTTGGTGCAGTTAAAATTGGTCAGCTGCTACTAGGGAAAACTGTGTGCACCACCAGGTTTGTTTTGCTTGGCAATTATGTGATTTTAAGAAGAGCAAGGCATGTCCCTCTCATATATCTAGTTATCTATCTACACGGCCTAAAGTGTTTTGGATGAAGTTTGGGTTTAGGGATGTCAGTCAAAAAAAGAAATAATTGAGAATAAGTTTGATACTATTTTTGGATATAAAACTCTGGTTTGTATGATGATAGTATCTCATGACGACCACATAGGCTGGGCCCATCATCCAAATCATTATTATTATTTTTTTTATATTAGTGCCCTCTTAATCCATCTTGAAGAGCTTTTCAAAATGTTGTTGTTTATTTCGCATCCTTGGCCTGGCCTGATGCTTCGGAAAACGCTTGACTGATGGTAAAATCTCCAAGCCTGTCCTTGACAGAATGCAGACAGCATGCTGGGGATGCTGTTGTGTTTTACTATCCAACTATAAACATATGTTGTGCAAACAATGTGAAAATAAAAACTGCAAGAGAAGAATCGCCCAAGATGTGTAAGCAGGTGTGAAACCATATGTTTTACATACATTAAAAATGATCAAATGCTACAAAATAGAGGATTATAATTGTTACTATGTAGGTACAGATTGAGCTCAAAGTTTTAGTCAAAGACAGTACGGGGATATTGAAACTCACACACTTGGTAAGAACATAATTCGTTATTGAAAATCCATAGCGTTACAATAGTTCCCAGCTTTACCGATGAATAGTCCTATAAATGCAGACTTTCTGTAATGATCAAGTAACTTTAAATCACAATTTAAATTGCAGACAGGTCTGTTTCATTCAGCAGTGCTGTAATTAATTCTATTTTTACAACTACCTGCTAAAACAACACAGATTGTCATACAGCAGTGTAGGGAAATATCATTTAAATACAGAACTGACCCAATAAGACTTCTGGTCAGGCTGTTCTTGTCACACACAGCTTCCCTTTTTGGTTTAGATTTACATTAAGTGTCTCTAATTACTGTGTATTTACAAAGTAGTTACTTAGTAAATACATGTGTACTTACACATAATTATAATGTTATTATGCATAGTTACAATGTACCCTGACTCCAAACCTAACCCTAACTTGAGTACTTACATATATGTTGCAAGTATATTGTAACTCTGCATAATAACATTGTAATTATCTGTAAGTACACATGTATTTACTATGTAACTACTATGTAAATACACATTAATTAAAGACACTTAATATAAAGTGTTACCATAAATTAAAATTCACATGATAGTTCATTGGACTTTGCAATGTTGTTGGTTAGAAGCTAAAACAATGGTAATTTTTTCTACATTTATCTGTTATGCAATAAAATAATCGTGTATGTGTGTGTGTGTGTATTGTATTTCCATAGAAATGCAGAGGTTTAAAATATGTTATGGTTGTGACCTAAACAGGGCTCATAATGTGGGAATTTCAAAAGCTATTTTTAAATGAATTTGGTTTCAGGGAGCTCTGAGCTAATAAAATGTTGCAAAGACATCAGCTGCTTTCAATGAACGCTGTGCAAATGCTGAAGCCGATCCGTGACCTCTCTGTGGGGCTGGTTGGTCTACACTATACTTGTGGTGTTACAAACAGACTGTGTAATAAGACCCTGATGACACAGACCTTTAAAAGGCTGTGCATTCCTCCATGCCATGTTGCACATTTATTGTAGGTCATTATTGTTACTTACATTTATGAGTTTATCTAGGCTGTACGTTTGAAAGTGTGAATTCTACTGGTATAGTGGTATACAGTATCAACCATACAGTACACGATTCACTTTGTTACTGGGTTTGCTTCATTAGAAAAGACATTTATTGCTGCCCACATGGTGATGCATTGATCTATTTCTTATGTAGGAACGTGTTGAGAAAGTTTTACATCAGTTCTCAGGTATCTATATCAGAATCCAACTCAGGAATGCAAGAACACGAAGCCAGAATTCTAAAACCTACCGAATCATCCTGAAAATTGATACCTAGCATAAATTATCATTCACGTGTGACTGCACAATGCTGGGAAAACAAACAATATCAATGGTGCTGGAGGGGAACCCAACCCATACAAAGCCATGGTTCTGGCAGGGAACTCACTTTAACCTCAGATCAAATTAGGTAAAATATCAAGCATATTTCAGGTGCTTCCAATACCAGACTAAATCGTCAATCAAATAGCTAGTTTCTTATTCGTCCCTCGATAAAAAATACGTCCAATGATTGCCTGTATTTTTCTGACTTCATCTAACGGGTGAGGGGCTATCACGCCCCTGTCCATGTCTTCCCTAGCCAGCCTTTTCACATATCTGGAAGCTAATATATGGGCAGGGGAACCTCAAAAGGTGACGCCAAAGGCCAAAGAATGTAGTGTAAAATCTGTAAAATGTAGTGCTGTTGTCTGGTCTATATTTGAATAAATAATCTATCGCATGAGTTTCCTGAGTGAAGTACAGTTCAGTACACCTTGGAGAAGCTGACTATGGCAGCTGAAATACTTCACACCCATTGTGTTATCCCTGAAAGTTAAGGATGAGGCACATTAGTCAAGAAACAAGGAGTTCCTCACATTGTAACTGGCAGCACAGCGCCTGCTCTAGTGATACATAAGAGACCACAGCCTCCAGTGCTGTCAGCCCGTCACCTTTAACAAGCGCCAAATTCATCCACAGCCTCCAGTGTTGTCAGTCCGTCACCTTTAACAAACGCCAAATTCATCAAAAAAATTATTAATACAAATATTTGGCAGCAAACTCCATTATGGAAGATGGTCGTTTGGACGCTAATGCATTTAATTTTGTATAGATGCTCACTCAGATCATTGTGTACAATTAACAAAGCCTTTAGACCTGAATTAGCTTACAGCTAATTACAATGAGGCCCTGTGGTGAAGATAAAAAGCATTTCAAAACAGCTAAAGGCTACAATCAAAAGAAAGAGATTTCATTGGTATGGATCCAGCACAGCACATTTCAAACCATGTTACAAAGTATTTACTTGTAATAAATTATACACATTGTTCATTAATGGCTGTTATGAGACCGGATTCTGAAGTTCTCACTTTCAATTAAAATACTAGTGTCTTATTTAACCACCTATAAGCAGATGAGCCAGGCAGTTTTAAAAAGTTTAAAAGATTCATTGTTGCAATAGAGAACTCAGACATTATCATTTGTTATATATGTTCAGTTGATTTGTTTTATGCACTGGTTAATGGGAATTGTCAGAGGGCTTAGATACAAACTAAAAATAGGAGTGGAGATCAACTAATGGTATTAGGAAATGTTTTTACAAACCATTCTAGGGTTACATGATAATAAAGAGCCATTAGTATATACATAAACACAGTAAATACATTTACAGACACTACTAAATTAACCTTAAGTTTAAGTCAGTTATAATTATGTGCATGGTATTAACGATTGTGCATGGTCAGATGTGTACAGGGCAGTGTTGAGTAATGCACTGCCATTACGGAGTCTATCCTGTCCGCTGTCGGATTCCCTTGAAAATCTTTCTAAATAAATAAGAGTTTTGTGAAAATAATATGCATAAAAATCAGAATTAATCTGCAGTGTTGAGAGTGAGGTACGGTATATTGATTGCTTTATACTGTTTTTTATTTAGACAAGAGAGTAATAAATATAATGATGGTCTTGAGGTAAGCAAGTTTCTTCATAAAACGGTTGGATATTACAAAAATGTCTGTCCAGTGAAATATGTGTTGCTGTCTGATCCACAAAAATAAGTTATTAGCCAGAGACTGGTGAGTTTAACTTTCCACTCAGGACTCTGAACTAACCAGTAATTTATTGCATGGAGCTGAAGATTATAATTGCAGGACCAGGTGCTACAAGCTTTACATAAGGACAGGTCTTTACTTCAGCAACTTTCCCAGTGAAACAGAAAAACAATAAAAGCGCAATTGCAGAGTTTATCTCCACAGTTTCTCCCTGGGCTTGCAGGCTCAAAGGGCAAGTTCTTTCAGAGAAGTTTGTTTCTAGGGCCTCAGTACAGAATGAGGACAGATGTGGTTAGTTTAATTTTATTTTAAACAGGTACCCCATTCTCAGTGTGGGATGATCGAGTCAATCTGATCATATTAATAGACACTGAGGGGTAGATGCACTAAAGTGTTGTGCCTGTCGTAACAGTCGTAAACCATTTGCAAACGAGTTTGATGTCTAGGGTGAAATGTACTAAACACGTGCAATGCTATTAGAAACTTTTTAGGGAATATTTTTGTGGCAGCAGTTTTTCTTTGCGGTTCAGCCTTAGATGAATATGTAATTATGGGCGTTCCTGCATAAATTTGCAAAAAAGGGGGTGGGTTCTCAAATATTATAATGAGATGTACTAAAGC
Source organism: Acipenser oxyrinchus oxyrinchus (assembly GCA_030684275.1). Lineage (NCBI taxonomy): Eukaryota > Metazoa > Chordata > Actinopteri > Acipenseriformes > Acipenseridae > Acipenser > Acipenser oxyrinchus. Next base: position 51,832,665 of record CM060257.1, on the reverse strand, counting down.
TGCCGGCAATTGTAACACTTACAATAGCATCAATTTGTTAAGAACTTTTGAAATCACGTTTTAAACAGTAGCAATTAGCAAAGCTTTAAAAGGCAATTGACAAACACTAAAATCACTATCCCCTAACCATGGCTTCTGTGATTACAGCAAGAAGGAGACATTGTCTTCAGCAAGAACGAGTGATTTGTAGGATGATAAGAGAAAGGGTGTTTCATACCTGCATTACCTTCTTTGATTTAAATGAAGACCAAATTAAGCACAGGTACAGGCTCAGCAGTCACTTAATCTTGAACTGCTGTCTTATTTAGAAGATGACCTGGAGCCTGTCACCCAGAGAAGCCATGCTATCCTTGCAGTGATCACACTGTCTGAATGAAACGATGACCTGGAGCCTGTCACCCAGAGAAGCCATGCTATCCCTGCAGTGATCACACTGTCTGAATGAAACGATGACCTGGAGCCTATCACCCAGAGAAGCCATGCTATCCCTGCAGTGATCACACTGTCTGAATGAAACGATGACCTGGAGCCTGTCACCCAGAGAAGCCATGCTATCCCTGCAGTGATCACACTGTCTGAATGAAGCGATAACCTGGAGCCTGTCACCCAGAGAAGCCATGCTATCCCTGCAGTGATCACACTGTCTGAATGAAATGATGACCTGGAGCCTGTCACCCAGAGAAGCCATGCTATCCCTGCAGTGATCACACTGTCTGAATGAAACGATGACCTGGAGCCTGTCGCCCAGAGAAGCCATGCTATCCCTGCAGTGATCACACTGTCTGAATAAAACGATGACCTGGAGCCTGTCACCCAGAGAAGCCATGCTATCCCTGCAGTGATCACACTGTCTGAATGAAACGATGACCTGGAGCCTGTCACCCAGAGAAGCCATGCTATCCCTGCAGTGATCACACTGTCTGAATGAAACGATAACCTGGAGCCTGTCACCCAGAGAAGCCATGCTATCCTTGCAGTGATCACACTGTCTGAATGAAACGATGACCTGGAGCCTGTCACCCAGAGAAGCCATGCTATCCCTGCAGTGATCACACTGTCTGAATGAAACGATGACCTGGAGCCTGTCACCCAGAGAAGCCATGCTATCCTTGCAGTGATCACACTGTCTGAATGAAACGATGACCTGGAGCCTGTCACCCAGAGAAGCCATGCTATCCCTGCAGTGATCACACTGTCTGAATGAAACGATGACCTGGAGCCTGTCACCCAGAGAAGCCATGCTATCCCTGCATTATCTTGCCTCTGGGTCCTTTCAGGCGACTGTGGCAGCTGTTGCTGGCTTTTCAGTCTGCATTTTCTCATGCGTTGCCAGTTGTGCTCAATGCATTTTGAGGCTAACACACAATACCTATTTTTCACTAAAAACAGGGTGTACTTACAAGCCTTGAAAACACATTTCTATGACATTTCTGGTTTCCCCAGTGTTGGGAGTGATAGACTGCACACATGTGCGCTAACCCCTCCAGCTCATTTTGAACATCTTCATAGGAATAGAAAACATGCCTATTCTATTAATGTGCAGCTGGTTTGTAATTGTGCACAATTTAGCACTGCACCACTGACTAATTTAAATAAAAACTGACAGTACACATTTGGCTTATAGGCTACTCATAATGATACTGAATTAGTGGTATAATGCAAGATTTGTTGCTGGTCCCTTGAAATTGTATTTATGAGAATTGACTGGCCTCCTGTAAGTATCATAACTTGTCACTGCGGCACCATGATCTATTGTGTGTTATGTGTCTAGGCTACTAAGTAAGCCAAGTTAAAAATAATAATAATTAAAAATCAAAACAAAACAACACTAAAATAATTAAGTTTCCATTTAAAATAATCCTTGTTTTACATTGCTTCTTTGAAACAGATCAGCTGCCAAACTGATCACAACTAACAGTAAGAAGTTTGGCTCTATATGGTAATTTCATGTTGTAACTTTTCCTAACCTCAAAAAAGATTTTGTTTTGCAATAGCAATACAGTACATTTGATCAGTCGATTTTGTAATGTGGTCAACCTATTGGAAAATAATAATAAAATAAAATAATATACTTTTAGACTGCAGTTTTGTCCCTCCCTGTTACTTTGTAGTATTTAGCATTTTGAATGTATGGAGTATGCATGGAAACTGCCTATTGCACAGGATACTATAACCTAATGTCCCTGGCCTTAGGTAACCTGGTCACACACGGATACTTGGCGTCTCTGAGTACACACAGCTTCAGGGTGCGATACCAAAGACTGACAGCCAGACAAAGCAATTTCAGAACAAACAACACATAGGATTAAGAACTAGGTCTATTTAAAAGAAACTGCCTGCAGCAACCACCAATTAAAAATGTGTACACTGGGGAAAACAAACAAACAAAAACACCAGTTCCTACTGTGCCGATGCTTCAGAGATTATATACAAGCAGAGATGAGAGAGATCAATTGTATCCTTAATAAAAGGGTGTCAATGCTTGCAGCACTGTCTTTATATATATGTTAAAGCAAATAATCATATTCAATATTAGGAACCTAAACTATAATGTCCTTTAGGAAAGAAACACTTAGAGAAAGAATACTTTGTTGCTGCAGATTTCATTTAGAAAAGGTGTAAGAAATAGAGGAGAAAGTCTGTCGAGTTTGTTTTGTTTTGACAGTTCTGCCAGCAGCCCAAAGGAAACCAGCTGAATTTGTTAACAGGTTTGCCCATGTCATCTATAGAGCTTTGTGGCCAGACAGAACCTGACTTGGCTTTTATAATGACTGGAAAGGCTTGTATACTGTAACTACCAATTTGGTAACTGCCATAGACCCAAAATACCATTTTAATGACCCACGACGGACCCTGATTAAAGACAAACACAAAAAAGTCCTAACCAAACCAAACACATCTCGAACAGTGACACTTGTTTTGAGTTTTCAATGTTCTTTGGCTCAGTCAAAAAGTTTGACAACTGCAGCCTGGTACATTCTCTAGCAAATAAATAGTCATGTTTGATAACCTGTAGAATGTACTGTATCTGAATATGTTTAAAATTTGTGAAATACTGAAATAAATGTATAACCCGTCTTTGTTTTACCATGGCTCTGTTGAATCCAGAAAACACACCAGTATCACAAAACTACTGGTTTCTGCATTCTTTTGCTTAAATTAACTTTAATCCACTGCTGAGCACTGCAATAAATAATTCCTAAGTCATTATGCATTTTAATTAAACAAAACAGACACCTAAGATAATCACACTATCAGCAATGTTGGTTTCATAATAAAAAAAATAAAATAATAATAAAAACAGGGACTTATTGCAAGGATTTAAATGGTATCTATTTTTGCCACTGTTGAGAGCGTTATTCAGAATATAGCCCACTAACACATACCTCATAAGAATTTCAGTTTCTTTGCCAATCAAATCAAATATTTTTTAGGTTAACCACGGTTCAAGCTCAAAATTTCAAGGTATAATGAGTTTCAGTAGGTACACTTGGTACTCTGAGTAAAGCAAACAGTATGCCAGTAATATCCATAAAGAAAACCTGCTCTGCTATTAGAGCACAGGGAATTCAAGGAACGTGGCAATTAACATTTTATTAAGGAAGGAGTGGCTAACCACAAGTCACACAAGCCCCTCTTTGTCAAATAGAATCATCATTTATTTTTCTCAGTGTGATGTTACATGCATTATGCACAATATACCAGTACTGTACAGAATTAACTTCCACCAATTGGCACCAGGAGCTGTTATTAGGGTTATTAGCACAGCTACAGCTAAAGGCACGCTTACTAACTGGAAACCAATACTGAGCTTTGCTGATGAAAGCATATCACTTTTATTTTTGCTGAAAAAACATTTTTTAGCACCTGCTGCTAATCATATCTTCTATTTCGACCGTGATGTTATTTTCAGGGTGGATATAAAGTCACTTTCTGTTTGAATTCGCTTGCTCCACAGGTGTTGGCTGGGGACCCACATGACTTCGGGTACTGTTGGGTTCAGTCGAGATTTCTCAGACTCCTTAGCTTGGGACGTTCATTGCTTGGGTTTAGTTGCTGAAAAACATTTTGCTGAGAAAACAAAGTATGCTGGTCTACAATACAACCCCCAAAAACAAACAAACAAGTGAAATTCTTAAATAGCTATCTGACAATTGGCATTTGACAGCTATAACATATGCTGAAATTTAGTTTGTTTTGTTATTTTGGTGGAAGGAATTCAGGCAACTGTTTACTGGTATACAAATGAAAAGGGCTTTTGTATTGAGTTACATTTAATCATGTATGAGTCACACTGAATAAATAAATAGATGTGTGAAAACTAAACCAGCAACTCAACTTTCTTCTGTAAGGATTTCATTTATTTTATAGAAGTATTGTAAATGGAGTAGAAAGTCAGCAGAAAAGTTCATGTTCTATGCTGCTATTTAATCAACCCTAAAATAAAAAGCATATACTGGGTCTCTAGAAAGTTTGATTAAATGTCACCATACAACATTAATTAAATCCTAGATTCCTTAGGTGAATGCCCCATGCCAAGGGTTAGTCATTCTATAGGTAAATTATAACCAAAAACTTCATTAATAACAGACTTTCATGGAACTGTACCATTTTCTACCAACTATTTTATGATATGTTGAACATTTACAAAATAACAGCACACTCAGGACGTATCTGAATTTTCTGAGAAATTAAGTCACTTCAGTAATTAAAATAACATTACTGTACTAGCATTATCTTAGCTTGTTGGCATGCAACTACAGCATTTATATCATTACCAAAAGATTAGGATCAAGGTTTCTTATGGTTTCCATTGTTTGTTTTTATTGGTAGCAATTTCACTGATGGAAGTTCCCATCAGCCTCTCCCACTGCTTTTAAAGCTCGGTCTAACACTAGTGACTCTTGTCACACCATGGCTAAATAAATTCCTGTCAACAGCTTTGAGTGTGTTATATATGTAAAATAAAACAGATTCAATAGATTTGATTTGGGGTTAAAAATGTAATCTAATTTTAATTTCAGCATTGCTCTGTGTTGTTGTATTGTTGGTCACTGTATGTACTATTAGTTATCTTTTAATGCACTCTGCTGTATTTATAGCAGAGACATTAATACTCCCATATGTACATCAGACTTTTACATATAATGGTGCTTATAAGCATATGAATTTCAGTATTACTTTCCTGAGTAGCGGATACTCAATTATTAAGACAGAGTATATTATAAATGTGGAATGTTATTTTCACAACAAGAAAGACTACATATGCTCTATATGAACTGATCACCTTGCTCTTCAAACGAACCTGAAGCAATAGACAAGGGCATCGTTATCTACCTATAAAGAAATAAAGGCATCCACAGTGATATTCAGATGCAACTTAACTCAATCCAGTTGAAGCTCTGTGAAATAACCTTCAATGGTCAATGGTCCCTGATACTGCAGGAACATTGTATGCTAGGATAGTCTATTCCATGGAGGGATTTGAAGTCAGGTCCTTCTGCTACAGCACCTGTTGTCAACTAAACTACAGTAGATAAAAATACAACCATTTGGGATGCCTTTGGTACTTCATTAACTTCATTAAACAGTGACCATGGTTTAGTTCAGGAATACCTTTTGCCCTGAAAAACAAACTCATTTAAAAGTGTGTAGCGAGAAACCCTCCTGAGTGCCCCATTTGTTTCCCAGTACAGAGCCCATCAAGATTAGTTATCTTGGGATTGAATTTCCTAGGACTTTTGCCTTGATAATGAGAACAATTATATTTCTCCATCTGGAGTCCATTAAACATGACTATGACTGCTTACTTTCCTATCATTATTACTATCTGGAAAAACTAACCCCATTAAAATGATTGTACTCCCAAAGCTAAATGACAAGAATGTTAAATATGCCTTGCTGTCATCCCGGAGCAGAAAACCTCCATCGCTGCTCGGATTCTAATTAGAACAGCCTGGCTACATCCAATTCCCAAGCTTCATACATGTGCAGGTGTTTGAACACCACCACTTGACCTGCTCAGTAATTCATCTTAAGGAGTGCCTAATGAATTTGACGGCATTTAGTCTGGGATGTGCAGGTGCAAAGACTGCATCTTCAGTTATTTTGACCTTAATTTCCAGAGGACTTGAAATGGAAATTTCAACTAACAATCTGTAGTATTACATTTCAGAGTGGATTTGAAGTCAAAGAAAAAAGGGAGCACAGGCAGGGATGAACATTGAAGTTTACTAACTCACAAGAATCAAAGGAGCTGTTGATAGATCCTGTTCACTAAAATGGTCCCACCATACTTACAGGCGTTCCAAATGCATATACTGTGAATGGCAGGTTAAGTGTGAAGTTACCCGCAGTAAAATCCATTGAAGTCATTTGACTGCTATTTACAGTTTAGCAGTCTGATTACTTAAGAGCAAAAGTATCCTGCATTCCTTAATTAATACAGAAAAAGGTTAACACATAATTTGTAAAAGGCTGCGTGTTGTATTTGTACAAAGGCAATATATTTTATTGATTCATCAGGGAATTGGGGTAATGACAATCTCAATCAATCAATCAATCAATCAATCAATCAATCAAAAAATTATCCAGATGAGTCAATTGAGAACAAATTCTCGTATCCAATGACGAGCTGGCAAGAAACTCACAGCACCACAGAGAACAACATCAAACACAAGAAGTACAAAAAGACATCATCAATCAGAAAACAGAAAACAGAAAACAGAAAACTCAGCAGCCACTTAGCAGTTTTTATTGACATTAACATTACTGTTGATTTATGTTTTTTTTAAATCATTCCTTACCCGCTTAAAAAAACCCAATGCATGCAGAGTCCAAGCTAATTGTAATGAAATATAGCTCACTGACAATTAATTGACATTATTGGTGCTTATGATCTAGGCACTATTCACGTTTGAATTGCCAAATCAGTCATCTTGGACACGAGAATGCTACTGTACATGTACAACAAGTAACTATGAGAAATTCAGTTTATTCATTTCAATATCTGATTAATTTAATATCTTTAATATCTGTCAATATCTAAAACTAATATCTCGCTATCATGAAATGGTTATGAATTATTATTTTTTCTTGTTAAAATCTTACCATGTTAAGTTGTATGTAGAATATTAATGTATTTTAACATACATTTTCTAGTGGGGTTTGACACATGACCTACTGAAACATGTAGGGTACAAACATCAAAAGACTGAGCAATTTGCATTAGCGCTTGTCATACTTGCTGTGCCTCTGCAGCTAACAAAGTGCAAACCCTTTCCAATGTAACATGCTTTTTTATTGCATGTGCTGCAAAAGTCTCAACTCCTTAACAATTACTTCTCTTGCCTGGAGGACAAAAGCACCTCAGCCATGCCGTGTGGGCTTGCCTTGAGCTGCATGTTTTGAAGTTTCCGATTGCCGCTCTCCAAGCTATTCCGATTCTTTCACTCAAGCCCTGTTGACAGTAGCGTTGATGGGATGCACTTCAAAGAAAGCACCCTTGGTTTCCTCGGTCTACTTTAATTTTGCAGATGGAATCAAAGAGATTTGTTTTCCCCTTGCTGCTCTCTACAGGTGGACTGCAGCTGAAGAAAATCAATTCAATCTAAGCGGACGATCAAACTAAATATTTAAGTTTGGTTTGATGACCATTTATCTATTCCACAAAACTAATGTTTTACATGAACAGAAGGCAGCATCACCAATTGAGTTATAATGTTATCTATATTAAATAAGGTGAGATTCTGTATGTATCAGTAGAGTGGAAATGCAGAAATTATGTTAAGTGATTGGCAAAGTATATTTTTGTAATATTATAGCGGTCATTGAGTGTTAGTATCCTCATCAGTACGATGTGGCTGACTGAAGCTGTGCCAGGCAGAAGTCTGTAGTTCGGGGACTGTAGGTTCGAATCCCTTGCTTGTGAGGGGACCATTGCTAAATCAATAACTGTGCTTTGTACATTTGCCTGTCAGCACACATGAGAGAAGGGGTTAGAATGTAATTGGTGGCTGCAGCTCAATAGATAGAGTAGCAGTCTTGGGTTTAGCCTGTACTCTTTTCTGTGCTGTGTGAATAAAGCCTCCGGTGCTTGCACGCCTTGGTGGGAGTTTGTTTTCTATAACAAGCCTTGACCTCCGCCTCCTGATTGTGGGACTGTTTAATTGATCTTTTTATTATTTAACTTATTTAACTGTCTGGACTGAAGGGGCAACATCCGCCCCTGTTACATGTCAATGGAAAGTAAAATGAACTTGAAATAACTTGAAGCGTCGAAAGGTTTGCAAAATATTTTATTAGTGTGTAAGCCAGTTCTGTTAAAATTAAGAAAGAATGCAGTCTTCTCTCCACGGAGTACTCTGAAAAATAAAATCCAGCTAAGCACACAGGTTTGTTATCTGTTCTAATAAACCAGAACTGTATAGTCAAGCGTCACGGTTTACCACTTTCCTTTTACAGAAACATGTTATAATAGAACAGCGCCTCGCTGAGCCACATTGGCTTGATCAGGGATTCTAATCTTGCGTTACCATATAAATCACATTCCTTGCAGTTTCTCTGTTTGTTTTTACAGTCATTTCAATCCCACAAAAGTGATGAAAATCTACTAAATATCCCCCAACCAAGAAACTATATTAAAGAATGAACAAAAGGCGAAAGCCACAGGATGGTTTGAATTCTGAGCTGGGGCCAAAGTCTGGTCTGGTTAAAAATAAGGTCTTCTCAACCATGGTAAACAACTTGGCTCTACTTAAATATAATTTTAAACAAAACGTTTTTCCTGATTATTCTACGGCCACTGTCAGAGAGCCCTGTGCTTTATGGGCCATGATGGAAGTGTGGAGCACATCATGAGGGAACTCCACCCACCAAATCTCAGTGTTCTGTGACTAAAAGCCTTTATCAAATGCACTCTCTATATGCATTTTTGTTTAATGATAACAAATAGCTTTAGTGCTCCAAAATGTATACATGCCTCTAAACACGGCACATTTACAAATATGTGTGTCAATGGTTTCATAACGCAGAATTGCATGCAAAATAACAGTGCCCCTGATAAGTTTCAGTGTGGCGTTAGCCTGGGGATAGAAAATACAATGCAGCTCAATATCCTGACTCCTGAAACAATAGGCGTGCCATGGATGCTCTTCAAATGGAAGTCTCTGCATGCCTCTTTATATTCTTAGACAGCCAGCTCATAAAAATTCTCACCTTGACCATTATTTTAAAATTGAGACAGGGAATATCTTCAGTGTTTGAGAAGCAGTTTATTCACCAACAAGAATGTCATAGAGTACTGCATTTGGTCTTAATGTAGTATTTCAGTAATACCAGAGGTTAGAAACTTTAGGTTTTCCAGACAGCTCCAGAAAGCAAGGAACCTTTCCCTAATCTGACAAATTAACATCGGAGACAGAGAAGATAAAAACTATTCACTTAACATTTTTTTAGGCTTAGGTCATGCAAAAAGATTTATACATTAAGTAGATTGTAACAATGCATAATAACACTGTACTTATGTGCAAGTACACCTGTATTTACTAAGTAACTACTATGCAAATACACAGTAATTAGAGACAATGTAAAGTACTGTAGAGCTAACTTAACATGCATTATTATCAACTTCAAGGTGACTGGTGTTAATCACTTTGCTTACAGCAGTAGGACTATCGTTTTGTTTGAATGTAAGATATCTTCTTTGTCAGCACTAAAGCAGAACAGAAAACACAGACCATGATGGTGCCCATACTGGGATCTTAGACAATATAATACAGAGTGCTCAGCACTAGAATCCAGCTGTTAAATGTGAGGATGCACAAAGGGGCTTTATTTTGAAAGAATGGAAAAATGGACTTGCTGCTATACCTTCTGGGCCAGCACTGCTTGCTCAAATGCTGATTAGATACCCAGAGTATTATGGAGTTGACAGACACCTATTCCCTAAAAAACTGAGCATTAATTTTTCTCTCTGACAAAGAGAAAGAAGAACATTTCAAAATGATTCACTCCTGCAAAAAAAACAACAACAATCTATCTCAAGGTTATAAATGTAAACCACAAAATGAGATTGCATTTTATTATTGATATGCCATTGTCTAAATCAAACAAGACTGACCCTGCTTTTTATTTATTTTTAAAGCTACTATAAGGTTCATTCTTATTCAATATAATTTAGTTTCATCGTTTCCAGGACCTTCAGCCACTGTAGACTTTTTTTTTTTGCTTTTGCTTTCCTCCTGTCAATTTTTGTTCTCAACAATAGCATTTATTCCAATCAAAGTCAGCTCATCTGTCATCCCGACTTCTGGGCTAGCAGCAAATATATCTTTCGAATCATTAGAAACTACATCGAGTCGCCATGGGATTTCTACCTTGTCTGTCTCTCTTCCAAAAAGTTTTTGTTCAAAAGTATTTGTCTCCCAGGAAGCGGTGACAGCTTGGGGCCATTACTGCAGGATGTGACAGAAGAACTCTGCACTGACACTCATTAGGAGCCACTCTCTTTTCTTCCCTGGATTGATGTAAGTTAGACTTTTCCCCTCAAAAGTCATGATTTATTAACTGTTACTGCTACAAGTCTCATCTCATCATCTTAATATATTTACTGTAGACCTCTGACTAAGTGGGGTCTTCAGAGCATTTCCTTTTAAACACCACTGTTTTCTTGTAAGGTCTTACGAATAATAACTAAAAAACAGTGACAATATGAATGCACACTATAAATGTACAATAGAAAGGATTAGTGTGTGACATATTGAAATTACACATCACTTTGTAGTTTTCCAAAAATGTGACATTTCGAAATCTAACATGGAATATTGTACTACTATTGTAGACTTTTTGAGATACCATTTTGTAGTTTCTTAGATTGCATGATGTTAAATAAAATATCGAAATTATGTTCACATGGGTTTTTTTGTAATTATGTCTGCATCCTAATACTCTACTAGCTGATGCAAAACTTTTGGCCATAATGTAAATTATATTACATAGCCAACTGTGTGGTGCTGACAGCTACTGTACCGCGTAGTGCATACCGCTCCTGTGTGTCCGGATGCAGACTAGCGGTACTGCACTGTGGAAATGCCCAGCGGTGCCTCGCCGCGCCCTGTCTGTCCTGGGCTTTAGCGTTTCTACTCTAATTCATAGGGAACAGTATCCCCTATCTATACAGAGGCATGTATTAGTTGGTCCGCAGGTAAAATATGTTACCTCAAGATCACAGGATAGTTTCTCTCATGATCATGACCTCATGGTTTGAAATCTCAAGATCCTGAGATCATTCATCTTGGGATCTCCACGTAACACATTTCTATTTTTTCTACTGTCATTAATGAGCCATCATATAAGACTCTCCAGAATGCTTCAAAGGGCTATTTACCTCTTTCATTCACAGGTCCCACAAAGCAGAATAGTATAAAAGTGAGCTGCTTTATGGCACTATTTAATCATACTCTTATCTCTCGCTCCACAATGGAGTTTGGATTGCAGTATTCTGCACTTACACTGAAATTAAACATACTGCAAAATAGTTTTCCTAAAGGAAATTGATGGAAAAGCCAGGATCCATTCCTGGACCACAAGGCAAATAAAATATAAATCCAAAACAGTCTGAATATGCTTTAACAGTCACAATCTAGACCAGTATTGTGGTTGATGGTTATAGAAAGTGGGACTGGGTTTAGATGGCCTTCACCACAAAGCACCTCCTGAATTGTCAAATTTGGCAATCCTGTAATACATACTTTATTGAAAAGAAAAACAAGAAAAGCCATTGCACTGACTGAAAGTATTTCTGTTCTTTTGTTTAGAGAAGGCAACCCTTAATTATACAGTTCTGTGTTTTGCAAGAAGAAATGCTGAGAACAAACTGGTATTTTGAGCAAGATAACCATTAATCCTAATCTGTGTGTTATTGTATGACACAGTATATACATTTCGGATTTCAACCCAAATAATAAATACCATGCTTGTTGAATACACCACATTCCTGTTTCAATATTCATCAGAGTACAGGAGACCCTCTGCATTCCTTGTGTAATTAGGGCAGGTATTTGGCTAGCTTAGCTTTACTTCAAACACAATCTATTGTTCAGATATGAAAATAGACAATCCACACAATATAACTAGAGTAAAGAGCATGATGGATCTTATTGCATGAGTGTTAATACATATATATAATAACCGTGTTGGCTTTCATAGGAAAATGTGTTTTTATGTTGTGTCCCTGGTCTGCACAGAAGAAATAATTCCACTCTAGCAGGGTTAAAACAGTAAAAGTTTTTCTTGCCATTCCATTATGAAGTAAACTTTCATAAGCCCTACTACCTACACTTTTATTAATTATTACTCATGAAACAAAATGAGGGAAATCATTCCTAAATAGGCAAAGTAGCATTACTAGCAACCACTCTGGTGTTGGTGACCAAAGCAGGACAACACCTTTATTTATTGGCTTTTAAGTGAGCTCTATTAACACTTTCCTTTTCTTTCTCCAGAAGTGGACCCAGAAGGAGACAAAGTGGATTGAGAAAGGGGGTCTCGAGATTCAGGGAAGGGAAATGGAAGTTTATCATGGAAAGCTACTCCTTTAGAAGAAGGGCAGCCGTTATGATCAAGGACAGGTGGCTTAAAGTGCTAATTTAAAGTTTGAAAAAAATAAAAGTTATCTCATATGCTTCTCTATTTACACCTGTGATTATTGCTTGGTTATTTAGAATAACTAGACCCCCTGCACACCACGCAGCTTAAGAGATACAAAAGAAAGGAATTGATCAACACCAGAGTTGTGGTTGAGGCCTTGTCTTGTGTGTAAACAATATTATCCAATCTCAATCTGCCCCTACATATTGTACAAATGATTAGTTGGCATTTTACAAAAGTGGACTGTACCTCTCTGGCTGGCATAGTTAGTAGAACTTTGGACTTGCATGGTAGTCGGTTCATACCCAATGAGGTACAAGTGTTAATCCCTTATTCTCAAAAATATTGTTCAATTTACCTTTTAGACCTATCTGGTTTGACTTTGAATCGTCACAAATGAAACCAAGTTGAGAATCACAAAATATAATAATGTTTTCATGTAGCAGGTGAAACAGTTGGGTGGCTAGCTCAGTTGGTAGAGCATAGGGCGCTGATTCACGGGTTAGTGTGTTCAAACCTCATGTTAGGGGCATGGTTTTTCCTTTCATTTTAAAGACTTTGCCCTTTTGACAGACTCCATTTTACAAAACAGGACATGGTGTCAGTTTTCTTTAGCACAAAAATAACAATATCGAAGAGGTTGATATAAAATATTATATGCAATGCTAGACTCTCAAGTTATTTAGCAGTGAGGTTGCACAGTGGGCTAGTTCACCAATATGATGTGCTGTTCCTTTTGGGGACTGGATTCAAACCCAACTGATTCATTCCTTTAGTTTCAAAATATTGGTCATTTACCTTAAAGTAAATGAAAAGCAAGCTCTTCCACGAAAGTGAGATAACACAGTGGGCTAATGCATTAGTATGGTGTACTGTCCCTGCTAGGGAGGAGAGTGAAAGATGGCTGTGTTGATGCCTGAGAGAGAGGAAGGTGGCAAACCCTACTCTCCACCATTTGTGCATGCAGGAGTCTGTTTTAAAGATTCTTAGGAATGATACAAAGTAAGTGGGTGTGGCAATGTGGCCACGCCCTTGTGCGTAGTTTATGTTTATATGTTACGTGTTGTGTGTAAATGTTGGTGTATAGTCATCGGTACACGGGATATAAGCGGGTCTGTGTTTCACGTGTGTTTAAAGATGTAGAATTGTATTTAGGCACGAGGATGGCACATCACTTCACGTGCATTTAAAATATGTAATATGTGAGCACGAGGTTGCACTTAATTAATTCACGTGCTGGGATTCAAGTGAATAATTAATTAGTAATTGAATCCCAGCACAACAGTATATATAGATGCACGTTTCACTCACTCGGGGTTAGGTGTTCGAGAGTGGAGAACGGGTGTGGAGAAGGAGAGATAAAAATAGTAAAAAGAATATTAGTTTGTGCTCACCGTGTTTGTTCGTCCCTGTTTGTTAGTGTCTGTCCGTTTTGTTTATCTCTTTTGTTTTGGCGAATGTGCCGTGTTTTGTGTTCAAACCTTTTATTTTCTGTTCTGTTTAATTATTAAATGCTGAGCGCGATCACGCGCTCAGCTTCCTAAACCTCAGTCTCTGTCTGTTCTGTGTTGCTCCGGTCTCTGGTCTGGCGTCACTCACTGCTGCCGTCTTTGTGACACGTGGTGTCCTGAAGGTCGTTGCCGCGCATCTAAAACAAGCCTGCCAGTGATACTCAGGCCAGTGCGAGCTCTAAATATCTCAGAATGTTTTCGAAGAGGACAAAAACAAAATGGATTTTTTTGGAGAAATGGAGGGAGGAAAAGGCAGCTAGAGAGGAAGCAACAGCAGCACCCATCCTGCAGGCCAGTGTCAGAGGAGGTGATCGACTGGCTGCTGGATCAGGAGAAGCAAGGGGGCCCAGAGTAACATCAGCGCAGCAGTTGCAGGCGGTGTTAAAAGGTGCCCTGCACGCTACTTACAAGCTGTTGTCCTCTCTAGCACCCAAGGGGAGGCCGAGCGTCCTACGCCTGAGTGGGAGGAGCCCGAGCGTCCCTACGCCTGAGTGGGAGGAGCCCGAGCGTCCTACGCCTGAGTGGGAGGAGCCCAAGCGTCCTAGCCTGAGTGGGGGAGCCCGAGCGTCCTAAGCCCAGAGGGAGTGGTGCGTCCACAGCCCAAAAGGGAGAGTGGTGCGTCCACAGCCCAAAGGGAGGTCGGTGCGTCCACAGCCCAAAGGGAGGAGTCGGTCGTCCACAGCCCAAGAGGGAGTGGTGCTTCCATGGCCCAAGAGGGAAGTCGGTGCTTCCACAGCCCTAGGACCCAAGCTGCCAGCAGAGGAGAATGCCTGCTGGTTCCATCTCCACCAGCAGAGGAAGAATGCCTGCTGTCCCGTGTCCACCAGCAGAGGAAGAATGCCTGCTGTCCCGTGTCCACCAGCAGAGGAAGAATGCCTGCTGTCCCGTGTCCACCAGCAGAGGAAGAATGCCTGCTGTCCCGTGTCCACCAGCAGAGGAAGAATTCCTGCTGTCCCTGTGTCCACCAGCAGAGGAAGAATTCCTGCTGTCCCGTGTCCACCAGCAGAGGAAGAATTCCTGCTGTCCCGTGTCCACCAGCAGAGGGTGAATGCCTGCTGGGTTCCCATCCACCAGCAGAGTGTGAACATCTGCTGGTATCACTCCCACCATCACCACCCGGAGGAACAGGAGCTGCCTCTGCCTCCACCACAGTCCCCTGCAAGGCGGGAGAGCCACCAGTCCCCTGCAAGAGGCGGGCCGCACCAGTCCCCGCAACAGTGAGGAGACCACCGCTGCTCGCACCTCCATCGCCAGGAGACTACTGCGCTGCTCCCTACCTCCACCGCTTCCTCCACTAGGAGCAGAGCAGCAGGAGCTGCCTCTGCCTCCGCCACCGCCAGGCAGAGGAGCAGGAGCTGCCTCTGCCTCCACCTGCAGAGCAGAGCAGCAGGAGCTGCCTCTGCCTCCACCACCTCAACCGCTTCCACTAGGAGCAGAGCAGCAGGAGCTGCCTCTGCCTCCTCCACCAGCAGAGGGTGAGTACCTGCTGGTTCCGCCTTCTTTGTGGTGGGAGGACTGCTTGCCCCTCCCACCTCCACCAACAGAAGGTGAATACCTGCTGGTTCCGCCTTCATTGTCGTGGGAGGACTGCTTGCCCCTCCCACCTCCACCAGCAGAGGTGAATACCTGCTGGTTCCGACCCACTAGGAGCAGAGCAGCAGGAGCTGCCTCTGCCTCCGCCACTGCCAGGAGCAGAACAGCAGGAGCTGTCTCTGCTTCCCGCACCTCCACCACAGGAGATGCGGTGGCGGAGCCCCAGAAAGGGGCTACCGGCTACAAAGACAGGGGAGAGGTCAGGAGACCACTTTCCCCAGCAGCAGTTTCGCTGCAGGAGTTCTTGTGGCGGAGCCCCACAGGAGGGAGCTACCGACTCTGAAGACAGGGGAGAGGTCAGGAGACCACTTTCCCCAGCAGCAGTTTAGCTGCAGGAGTTCTTGTGGCGAGCCCCACAGGAGGGAGCTACGGCTATGAAGAAAGGGGAGAGGTCAGGAGACCAGCATCCCCAGCAGCAGTTTAAGCTGCAGGAGTGGACCAGCATGCTGTCAGCCCGTGCCACTACCGGCAGGGGTGCTGACAGCATTGCCAGCCATGGGCCCACTGAAACCTCCCTTCCCAGCCGAGACTTTGTCCTGGACTGCTGGGTTTTAAGGGGAGGTGGCCGTTGAGGCCATGTGTGCTGCGCACAAGGGGGGGTATATGTGGCAATGTGGTCACGCCCTTGTGCGTAGTTTATGTTTATATGTTACGTGTTGTGTGTAAATGTTGGTGTATAGTCATCGGTTACCACGGGATATAGCGGGTCTGCGATCCGCAGCTCAGCTTCACCAAAACCTCAGTCTCTGTCTGTTCTGTGTTGCTCCCGGTCTCTGGTCTGACGTCACTCACTGCTGCCGTCTTTGTGACAGTGGGTCATGAAGGTCATTGCCACACACAGCTAAAACAAGCATGTGAGTGATACTAATCCCTGTGAGGGCTCTAAATATCTCAGAATGTTTTCCAAGAGACAAAAACAAGTACCAGAAATTACTAAAATAAGAATTTTACCGAAAGCGTTGCAAGTGAACGCTAGTCCATTTTAAAACCATAATAAAACACATTTGTTCAGAATAAGTATTTTAAGTATTCAGTGTCTATTTCTGGCACTTAATTCCATGGTATTGTAATTTTCTGGGAACAATTCTTAATACAACTTTTTCCAAGTCAGAGTTAATAAATTCATGCCTGTGTGACCCCATTACTTGTCCATACATCTAACACCATTATAGTGCAAACCTGAACACTCAGTATATGCACTGGCGTGTTCTAAGAAAAGATAATTATTTGATTGACATGGTAAACTGCTCTAATGCCTCATTTCCACTAGCCACGCTGAGGTGCACCTCAGTGTGTCCCAAACCGGTTTGAGATGGTACAGTTTCGTATCTCATACCCAGTGAGTCCCAACTGGTCCAGGCGGAAGTGTCATTATGTAGCATGATACGCAACGTCAGCGTGTTGGATTTCACTGAAGCAGTGGCGGTCGCTAGCGAGCGAAGAAAAGAAAATGTTTGCTTACCTTGGGATGGGGAGGAAATTAAACCACTTTTGAATATTTGGTCAAGAAGTTAAATTCAGGAGCAGGTATTGGGTACAGTGCGAAATCTTACAATTTTTGAAAAAATGTTAAACAGCAATTATTCTTGTATTAAATGTACATTAATGCATGCAGTTTGGGGGCATTTCTAACATATGTGTAATATATATCCATTCAGAAACAACAACCAGTGAATCCAATGACATGTCACCAGGATCTTCAACCTGCATGGCTTCCCCAGGACCTGCTGCACGTCCCAGAGGTAATCCCAACAAAAATGTACTTCCTGATATCAAAAATTATTTTTAGGACAACAGAAATTCCATGTTTGATATCAGTATTTTTCTCACATTTTTGCCATGAAAATGATAATTGTTGATATCAGAATTAGAATTGTTGATATCAAGGATAGAATTTGTGATACCAGTAATTACAATTGTCAAATTCTATTTGATATCAACTATTCCATTTCTGATATCATAAATTCAAGATTACATGTTGAAACAGCTTGCCATGCTTTCCGACCATTCATTCTAAAATGCTTTAACTTCCTCTCATCTCATGTTCATATTCTCATTTTGAAATTTCCTGTGTTGTGTTCCTTGTTCTTAAATGTGGTTGTTTCCTTAAAATGTTTAATATGTTAATATATGTATATACAATCAATATTTTTCTCCAGTAAGTTTTAATCTCCAGTACTCATTATGTTACTCAATCAATCAATCAATCTTTATTTTATATAACGCCTTTCATAGTGGACCACCATCACAAAGCGCTTTAACAACAAGAAAATCCATAATACTTTAAATCTGGAGAAATGCATAATACATGATATACAGTAAAAACAATGCATAAACCAATACAGTGAAAAATGCATAATACATTAACTACAGTGGAAAGTGCATAATACATGATAGAAACATAATACATGAAATAATAGCAGCAACACAGCAGCTAATAGCAGATTTCAGGCTTAAAGAGCATGGAAAGCAAGAGAACAAGTGGGTGGGTCTTGAGAGTTGATTTAAAGCGAGCAACGGTGGGAGCATCATGCACCAAAGCTGGGAGAGAGTTCCAAAGAGTCTGAGCCATGAAGCTAAACAAGCGTTCTCCAATTGTGGTGCACTTTTGCTTGGGGATAACAAGCAGGTCAGAGTCGGAGGACCACAGCTTGCAGGTAGGGACATAGCGGGTCAGCAGGTTGAGGAGGTACTCGGGGACCTGTGTGATGAAGGGCACTTTACAGGTAGCCAGTGCAGCTGGTCAAGACGGGGTGATGTTTTTTTACATCTGGTAAGGATCCTGGCAGCGGCATTCTGGACTAGCTGCAGTCGGTTTATGGTGCATGCCGAGAGACCACCATATAGAGCGTTGCAGTAGTCGAGTCGAGAGGAGACAAATGCATGACAAAGTATCTCCCATCTGGGAGGGAAAGGTAGGGACGAACTTTGGAGATGTTTGAAGATGGTAGAAGTAGTATTACATGAAAAGTAATACAAACAACCAATATTATCTAAACCACAACTTTGTTTTTAACAACCACTGACACAAACAAATACTTACCATGCGAGCTTTACAAACAAATACTTACCATGCAAGCTTTGCAAACAAATACTTACCATGCAAGCTTTACAAACAAATACTTACCATGCAAGCTTTACAAACAAATACTTACCATGCAAGCTTTACAAACAAATACTTACCATGCAAGCTTTACAAACAAATACTTACCATGCAAGCTTTACAAACAAATACTTACCATGCAAGCTTTGCAAACAAATACTTACCATGCAAGCTTTACAAACAAATACTTACCATGCAAGCTTTACAAACAAATACTTACCATGCAAGCTTTACAAACAAATACTTACCATGCGAGCTTTACAAACAAATACTTACCATGCAAGCTTTACAAACAAATACTTACCATGCAAGCTTTACAAACAAATACTTACCATGCGAGCTTTACAAACAAATACTTACCATGCAAGCTTTGCAAACAAATACTTACCATGCAAGCTTTGCAAACAAATACTTACCATGCAAGCTTTGCAAACAAATACTTACCATGCGAGATTTACAAACAAATACTTACCATGCAAGCTTTACAAACAAATACTTACCATGAAAGCTTTACAAACAAATACTTACCATGCGAGCTTTACAAACAAATACTTACCATGCAAGCTTTACAAACAAATACTTACCATGCAAGCTTTACAAACAAATACTTACCATGCAAGCTTTACAAACAAATACTTACCATGCGAGCTTTACAAACAAATACTTACCATGCGAGCTTTACAAACAAATACTTACCATGCGAGCTTTACAAACAAATACTTACCATGCGAGCTTTACAAACAAATACTTGCCATGTGAGATTTACAAACAAATACTTACCATGCGAGCTTTACAAACAAATACTTACCATGCGAGCTTTGCAAACAAATACTTACCATGCAAGCTTTGCAAACAAATACTTACCATGCAAGCTTTGCAAACAAATACTTACCATGCAAGCTTTACAAACAAATACTTACCATGCGAGATTTACAAACAAATACTTACCATGCAAGCTTTACAAACAAATACTTACCATGAAAGCTTTACAGACAAATACTTACCATGCGAGCTTTACAAACACTTACCATGCGAGCTTTACAAACAAATACTTACCATGTGAGCTTTACAAACAAATACTTACCATGTGAGCTTTACAAACAAATACTTACCATGCGAGCTTTACAAACAAATACTTACCATGCGAGCTTTACAAACAAATACTTACCATGCAAGCTTTACAAACAAATACTTACCATGCGAGCTTTACAAACAAATACTTGCCATGTGAGATTTACAAACAAATACTTACCATGCGAGCTTTACAAACAAATACTTACCATGTGAGATTTACAAACAAATACTTACCATGCAAGCTTTACAAACAAATACTTACCATGCGAGATTTACAAACAAATACTTACCATGCGAGATTTACAAACAAATACTTACCATGTGAGATTTACAAACAAATACTTACCATGCAAGCTTTACAAACAAATACTGTAAAATTTATAAGGCTGTCAATAGTGTGGATAACGAAAATGAAAAAGCAACAGAATGCCGTTTGACCGTGATGTAGCGTAAATACTTCCAAGCTGTACCTGAGAAAATGCAGTGGATCATGCAGGCAACCATTTTTAGCTACGGTCTAGTTGAGGTGCACATAAGCATGACTAGTGGAAATGGGGTATAAGAGACAGAAAACCCTATATTAAAATATATTTAAATGTTTTGTGTTAAGCCTAAAATTATTTTGGCCTACTAAGTGTAAACTTCTGCTTATTGTTTTATCTTGAAGTCTTTGCGGCATCACATTTGGTTGTCATAGAATGGGGTCAGGAATTGTTAATGAGGTGCTGTAACCCTGATCTGAGCCCTGTATAATCTTACAGTGCTACTCATATGAAAGGAATTGCCACAAAAACACTGATACATACAGTAGGTTGTACAGTAACATTTTTAGAACCTCATTCTTCACAATGTGAATGTCTTTGTCTGTCACAAACTATGAAAAACACAATACAGATGCGGAAACATTATTATCTAAACAACTGTTTCAATTATGAAAAGCCACTGCTTCATTCCATGGCTGAAATATTACCCAACATAAATAAGCAATTTCCTAACATGAATAAATCGTGGAAGTTAAAGCAGCACATGTACAGCTGCACACATAGGAAACAGGGCAGTCTTAAGATGTGTTCACCTTGTAAAATATTAGTCACTTCTGCCTCACAGACACTTTAAAACTGAAGAGGATGGGACAAAAGAATACAAAACATACATTTCCTTCATCGAGAAAAAAAAAAAAAGAACTGATTGGCCCACTGCCCTATTCAGAAGTGTTGGCTCCTTTCATTGTTTTTATGCGCGATCGTTCCCTTATTGCAAGTGTGTTCCAGACAAAAGGAAAAATAAAAATCATGTTTGAATTTATTACACTCCTCCATGTCACCAGAGTCTGTTCTGAATAGTGACACTTCCTTGGACTCTTAGATCTGTGTGAAAACAGAACACACAACCTGTTGTCAGCTATTTCTACCATCTGAAGTAGATGTGTTAACCTTCCTTCCTTACGTAACAGGCTTTTTAAACCTTTAGCTAACCTTTCTATCCACCTTATACACACCCACGGACAGGCTGTTCTACACAGCTTTTAAAAGTGATGACTTGTCCGTTCTTCTCTTTGTCTCGAGTGTTAGATTAAGAGAAACTACAGTTCATTAGCTATCTGTATAAGGGGCTGGAATGACTAGCAAAAAAAAAAAGTTTAGATGAAGGTAAATACAAGCTAACTAGATTATTATTATTATTATTATTATTATTATTATTATTAATAATAATAATTTGCAAGGCACTTGAAGTGCTAGAGGATGTGGGAGTTGGCATGGGACTGGCTATTTGCATTTTCAAACACCAACGTGACAACCAGGTCTTTAATTGCTTAATTGAACACCTAGATTAATGAATGGATTGAACGAGCCACAAGTCAGTACCACTTTGCTAGAATGCCATTGGCACTGATATTTTTTATGTTTAACATTTTGTCTACATGTATTTTTGCTACTGTTTACAGTTGAGTATTCAAAGCTGAATCACCCCTTCTTGACATAGAATATGATAAATAACACATGATGAAGAATGTACGTACAATCAAGTACAATTGGAAGTTTTCTACGTGTGAAACTCTTCAGACTGACATATGGGAACGTGCACCTCCACTATATCTCTGTTGCCGCGGTTATCCATCCCGAACAGTTGATAATAGAACAATTGCAACCACCCCCTGTAAAGCTTAGTGTGCTAACAGTTCAGTAGGGTTCTTTAATGTAAAGGCATGGAGCAACATTTGATGATACAAACCTGCTTTACTTTCTTTTCTGCTCAATTACCTGTTAATGGAAAAAACTTGGCACAACTAATAATGCAGACGAAATTAGATCACTCTTCTCGGGGCCTGGCTCACCAGAGAAGCCTGCAACAAGAAGTACATTTATCTGTGTTTCTATAACCCTTTTGAGGCACTCACTCTGTCAGCGAACCCAAACTCGACAGCCAGGGTAGGAGGTACTTGGAGACCGCTGCAGGCCTTGTAGGCCCTCTGGGAACAGGGGAATGATTGTTGGCAAGCCTGTCTGGCTCCATAAGTTGATCCAGTGACCCCCTAGCCTGTGCAGCAGGAGACAGAGCAAAGAATGTTGTTATAATTCAATTACAGCGAGTGCTGATTGGTTGCTGGAGGTGGTCTTGAAACCAGTGTCTAAAACCAAGGAGAACAAGGGTTACTATTCATATAGAAAAGCTGGAGCTTAAAAGTCCATCTGTTAAGTTCCAAATTTAAGTCTAGAAATGCTCACTCGTGGTCTTTAAAATACCACCTGCTTGGACAACATTGCATAGATGTGCCGTTATTGAAGAATGCAATGAAATAGCTACACCATTGGAAGGTAGGGATTGGCCTATAAGAACAAAGGAAATTGAATAATTAAGAAATAAACCACTCAAAATCACACTACATTTGATGCAAGAATTTTTTTTTTTTTTCACTGGACCATCATGAAATGGGAAAGTCACATAAAGCCAATACTGTAGCTGTATTGGGTTGGAGGTCAAGTGAAGGCCTTTGCCAGATTTTGCCTGTATTGATTTAATTGAACATATATGACATATGTATCTCAGAAGGTGTAGTCTCTTTTATTGATATGGCCAGCACTTAAAACATGCAGCTGTATATCAACTATGAAGCCAATATCTCAAAGGGATGTCTCAATCATGCAGCCATACTGGGTCAGAGCCAACGTCATGGTCACCCACACAACGTCTGCAGTTTTTACCTGCAAATATTAAGTTATCACCTCAAATGATGTCTGAGATATAAGGCATTGACAAAGGGTTCATTTTAATTGAATACCCCAAGAAACTTAACCCAGAAAATCATTGAATACAGTAGCACCCTTAATGTGAAGCCAGTATCTTAATGTATTTTTTTTTTATCATCTGGAATCTAAACAAAACAAAACAAAAAGTCACATGACAATAGGCAGCCATATTTGAACACAGGTCAAAATAAAGAGTACAACCAGCATCTCAAATGGTTTCAGAACTGCTGAATAAACAAGGAGGCAGATTCAGAAATTCCATTGACTAAGTGAAAAATGAGATTAGTAAAACTTGTGGAAATGAAACCGACAATGTTTGTGCTGACCTCAAGGTAGTATATACTCTCCCCTTCCCAGCAAAGCAAAACCAGATGGAATTAAAGAGCTGGCACTGGAGAGGAACAGGGCTACTCGCAGTTGTTGGCTTGTTTTATACTTTATTTGGTGCAGTGCCAAAGCAAACAGAATAATAACTGGGAAGAACAGAACACAATGAAAGTTTTGGATTGTGGGCGCCACAGGCATTAACCTTTCTGAAGTTACTACTTTAGGTTTTAACCAGCAGTCCTTCGAGGGCATTTGATTTGGATGGGAAAATTACAAAATGCAAACCTACTGTTCTGAGAAGTTATATAATTCGCTTGCTGAAGTGTATGCTGTGTCATACAAGCAAAACATTTGCATGACCACAGCAAGACACTGCTTATTTCAAAACATGTCGTTCAGGAGAACTACAATCGAGTGGGCTATGCTAAGCAGCAAACTCATGAGTATAAAAAGGCCTGTGCAACAATGCCTGACAATGCCTGTTCAACACTCAGCATTTTTTACTGAGCTGAATTTACTGTGCACCATAATTAGGAATAGAACACAAACGCTGTCCGTTTGATTTCAGTGTTCTGCAACACATCAAGCTCTCAGCACTGTATATATGTGTACTGTATACATACATACACACACACACACACACATTGTAGTAAAAAGTTTACATACCCCAGTGGAAATTTATAATTTCTAGAAATTTCATAAAAAAATATTTAGGAAAAATCTTCTGTAGAAAAGTTTTGCTTTTGTGGATGAGGAAAAAATGTTACAAGAAATAGAGGTCTACAATTATTTATTTCAGCAATTTTTTTTTGCAAAACTCCAAAAATGCTAATTCGAAAGTATTCATACCCTGACAAGGAAAATGAAATTAATAGCTAGTTGAGGCACCTTTAGCAATAATAACCTCTTTATAACGATTCAATGAGCTTCTGGCATGATTCTTTTGTGATTTTTGACCATTCTTCAACGCAAAATTGTTCCAATTCATTCAAATTCCGAGGACTCATACTAAAGATTCTCATTCAGATTTAGATCGAGACTTTGACTGGGTCATTCTAGAACCTTGATTTGATTCTTCTTTAACCATTCTGAAGTAGATTTTGATGTGTGCTTTGGATCGTTGTCATGTTGGAGATACATGCATTTTCATTCGAGATTTTGTTCTTCATGGATGTGCACTGAAAGAATAAGTTTGAATCCACAAAAAGACAACGCCAGTGCTTTATCTGCACATACTAAGTTGCTTTTATTAATCCAGAACTGCATGCTACAGATACTGTACAGCATGAACATTTATTCATTACAAAAAACGCTTTTTAAACCATTAAGAAAAGAAAACAAAACAAAAAAAAAATAAGAGCATAAAATAGAACAGGAACAACACAGCTGTTAGGAAACATTCAAACTATTCACAAAAATGTCATCATTAGCATCTTAGTAAACCAGAGAAAACCGAGACAGGTTACAGCTGTTTCAACTACAATGGCACCGAATGGACAATTTTCTTGTAGCTTTTTACAGCAGTTTGCAACATCAACATGCCTATCTACCTATATGTAGTAGTGTACTTAAAAGTGGCAGTTTGTGTTTTTTCTTTTTCTTTTATATGAATCTCCTAATATACATAATTTGGCCCTTTTGGGGTTTACTCCTCTTTCTTTTGTTTAGTTTTATTTATTATTTGACAATCTGCTACCCAACACATCTGTTATAGCGACATTTACACTACATACATAGCAATCTATGTAACGTCACAGCAAAAAAATATGGTTAAAAGAAAACGACAGCATTAAAGTGGGGAGAAGAACATTATCACAAGTTTGGCACGGAAATCTGTACACAAGTCTACAGCCTTGTAAAGAGAAGACAGTAGTTTTAAGGGTTTTAGACATATTTCACTCTTGAAGACACCTTCCCCAATGCATTCAAGTTTATTTTGTATAATGGCTTATTATATTTCAGCTTTTAAAGTAATGTTGTGCACATCTCTTCCTTAAAAGTATCTATACTGCCCATTTGGTGGCAACCATGTTTCATTCAGGAAAACAAAAATAAAATAAAACATTTTAAAATCCTTTACAAAATTACTCATTATATATATATATATATATATATATATATATATATATATATATATATATATATATATATATATATATAGCTGCTTAAGCTAAGAAAAAATATTTATACAATGTATTAAGATAAAGAAAACAATAATTAAAAATGGACAACATACATGATACAACAAGCAATCTCTAAAGCAATAAATACTACTGGTCCTATAGCGCTGTGACTGCCTAACCCACCCACCCCCCGTCCCAACCCATACCCCCAAACAACAACGCCATGGAACAATGCATATTAACACTCCCAAATATTTCTGTACATTTAAACAATAACAAGTAACATCACAATAAAAGTTGTTCCGCACAATGAAAGAAATGGCACTGCATTCGTCGTGCCTTCGAACAGATGTAATATGATTGGTTCGCAAGCATATTTAATACAAATAATAAAGAAGAACCAACTCCTTCAGAAAGAGCTACTTTATTTTTTTATATCTATTTAATTTCTTTAAAATGTTTATTTCAGTCTTTCAAATGTATCTTACCTATTGGAACTACATAACAGTTATGGAATTTTATTTATTTATTTATTTAAACACATAAAAATGTTGGCAGAAATTACAAAGCTTATATTCTACAGTTTTTTTTTTATTTTTTTTTTTTAAAAACTTGAAATAATGATGGGTCAAATATTGACCAATGAACTTGATAAAACATTCAAATTTATAGCCGTATGGCAAAAACAGAAAAAGGTTAAAAATTAAAATTTAAAAGGACTAAAGCTAAAATGCTAATCTATAGACTTGGTTACGAGCGACAGAGGCTGGGCTTGTGAGCCAGTGAGCAGGTTATGGGAACGCAACAAGGATGTGGATGGCCTTGCCAGTGGCGAGGATGCAGGATGTTGTGACGTGATGGCATGGTGCTCCAATGCCCCGTTCTGGGTGCCGGTCTTGCTGGCAGAGTTTTCCAACCGAGCTAAAGATGGTGGCATTGAAAGGTGTGCCAAGGAATCAGGTTTCATAGTCAGTGAGAGAGGGTGCATTTGTTCAGTCTGTGGTTTAGAGTCTTGTGAGGGGGAGGCTAGCAGGGAAGGTGAAGAGGGAGGAGAATCTAATAAGCTTCCATCTGAAGAGGGCGGGCTGGCACAGCTGCCTTCACCTTGTATGTAGCGAATGCACTTTTTTTTTCTCCTAGAAACAGGGAAACAATTATCTGTAAACACAGGACGTCACGGGGACTGCAGAGTATCTACTAAAGAAAAATAAATAAATAATAATAATTATAATAATAATCTCTCTTTCTATATAAATGTCATAATGTCATGATAGTAGTAA
The DNA here is from genome assembly GCA_030684275.1 of Acipenser oxyrinchus oxyrinchus. NCBI lineage: Eukaryota > Metazoa > Chordata > Actinopteri > Acipenseriformes > Acipenseridae > Acipenser > Acipenser oxyrinchus. Next base: position 51,805,758 of record CM060257.1, on the reverse strand, counting down.
ATTTCATTCTATATAAATGATCATAATTATGATGTAGAACTTGCCCACTAAATAAAATAACATTTTCAAAACCAAACAAGGTTTATATATATATATATATATATATATATATATATATATATATATATATATATATATATATATATATATATATATATTCTGAAATAAAACGTTGATTGAAAGAGTAAAGGTAAATCACCAGGAAGTGATTCAGCAACGACATCCAATTGAGAATAAGAAGAGTGAATAGGGCAGGGGGTGGAAGCAGAAATGAAAATAGGTAGAAAAAAGGAAATGTTGCAAAACAACAAGAATAACTGGTTCTACAGCCTGCAGGCTGTGCGGCTCTAACAAAACCATCACTAAGGACTTCGACTTCATTCTGATGACCTCACTCAGGTCTCAGTTAGCCATGCTAACAAGCACAGTTGCACCCAGTTCTTTTCTAAAGCAGTTAAACACTGTGCCAGTCAAACCTGACAGTCTGATAGTCAGCGTGTTGCACAGTAAGGGTGCAGCCTGTTGTTACTGAGAGATGTGAGTAGGTTAGAAAAACCAAGATACAATATGGACTGCCTTCCCCTAAAGATATGTCTGAGTAAAGCAATGACACACTGCCATGTCTATTTGTCTCATTGCTTTGCTAGGTCAAGATCCCATGTTTAGCATGCCTCAAGCCACTTGAGCTCATCACCACCGATCGTCAAACCAGTCTGCCACAACACAACACTTGCAATGTCTAATCTCAATGGGTTATAGATACACAATGTATACTATGGAAGGGTGGGTGCAATGGCTGGAGAATTCCCTACAGCACATACGTATAAACTGAGAAGATCTATTGGGGCCAAGCAGCCAAACAGCTGACAAGTTAGTCACATCTGAATTTAACATCAAAATGCTACTAGCATTAATGCCTAGACAAGACTGCATTACTTTTAAGATTGCAGAAGCCAGAAGAATTTCTTATAATGAGGATGATGCCACAGACGGAGCTCCAACACAATGACACCCTTACGTTCAACATCACACTCCCATCCTTCCTTGTTAACTTACATTTTCACTGGACTAAAGGGCAGAGTAAAAAGACACGTTTACCCCTATTCACAATCTCATCTCTTGCACCCGACAATACACAAGGCACATAATGCAGGGGTGTCGTGAGCTGGTGCTAAACTGTTTTATAAATTCCATTTAAAAAACAAAACAAGCAAAAATAAAATGTATTATTATGATTACTACTACTACTATTATTATTTTAAAATGAGGGATTCTGGTAAGAAAATCGTTTTCTCAAGTCATACCCAGCCCATACTCATGGATGTTCTATCAACAAGCATTCAGGTGTCGGACTAGAGAGGGGCGTGTTGGAACACAGTTTTGTTAGAGCCACATAAGCCTGCAGGGTCAGTTCATGCTACACTAGAAGTGTTCATGCAGTTTTATAAGCAAGGTGAGCAACAGTTGTAAAAGAAAGTTAAAAGGGGGTGTGGGGGTGGGTATAGTATGTATGACGTGCTGTATTAGAGTAAAGCAAAAAAAAAAAATAATAATGGTGAAAAGATCAAGTTGATGGTAAAGTCACCCTATAAATGAGCAATTGCTCAGAAATGCAATCTAATGCAAAATTATTGCCTGTCAAATATTTGTAAAGGTGGAATTCTCCTTCTCGTAAAGCTATTGGTTTGTCATGGCATTTGCCACGGGACTGCTCTCAGCCAAGTGATCTCTGGGTGGGAATACTGCCTGGTATTTATGATTCAGAATGCAGTTCAGCAGAGCAAATTTTGCCTCACCCTGACATTTTCAAAAAGAAGGGCAATAACATACAAGTTGTTCTCAAGGTGTTTGGACCAGATTTTGCAAGCTGAAGGAATTCTAATCCTAATGGTGAATTACCCATCCATCTGCAGCTCTCAGACATACAGCTGAACAGAAAGTTCACAGAAACTTCAATCTTTATTATCTAGAAAAAAAAAAACTGCTGCAGGCTATAAACTATGGAGGCCTGATGGCTACTTTTCTAAATCAGAAGGGATACATCCGGACAGCTGCATTAAGTGTATTTTTAGAGAACAGCTTACAAAAAAAAAAAAAGTGGGTCACTTCCTGGTGATAGATAAATTGGCAAAAGGATCTAATAGAGCATAATTCCACGCAAAACCCATCCAGTTTGTATTCAATAAAATAGTCAAAAACACAATTATTCTAATTATTAAATGCATGGCTACAGCTAATGGCTAGATAATGAAAAACAAAGTGTAAAAGGTTCTTTTTGTTTATACACTGAATAGAAATTACATTATACATGAATGAAGGAAACAACTATTTGATAGTAAATGAAAGTACAGCTATTGTATGCCTCCGGATGAGCTAATTAACAATTAAAGCACAGTTAGGATTGCTAAAGTAATAAGCATGCAAAAGAACAGAAGTGATGGGGGCGATTAGCACAGAGGCCCATCTACTCTACAAGAAAGGTTCAGGAAATGAAAGGAGAACGTCAGAGCACGTGAAATGCAGTCTAATGCTACCTTAATATTTAATGATCATGAGATCATATCGAAATCTTTGAATGAGCATGAAGAGCACGGAATCATTCACAGGGAGTACACCTTGTGCTGGGCAGGGCCCAGAAGCAAAGGCTAAATCGTTAACCCACAGAGACACAGACATATCACTCAACTGTAGATCTTAATTTAATTCATTTTTTTGTGCCAAGTTTAATGCTAAAAAATAAAATTAAATAAATAAATAAATAAATAAATAAAGAAAGAAAATGACTAGGACAAGATCAGTCCAAACATAATTATTCTTCCCTATATCAGTGTTTTTACTTCAGTAGATATTTATAAAAAATAAAAAAGGCAAAATGTCTGGCACCCAGCATGGTAACTTTTCTAACAGACTTTCATTAAAGTTTTGCAAATACTAATTTGAGAAGTAAATGCATCTCAGTAAAAAAAAAAAAAAAAAAAAAAAAAGAAAATTATATATACATTTCAGCAGGAAAGGTTAAAACCTTGCAGCTGCAAGTTGTACCTGAAAGTATGTTTCAGTGAAACCACAGAACGTGTACAGTGTGAATAATTGAGTGCTCGGCCTGAAAATGCAATGAGGCCTGGGACTAATTCTCTCAGGCTTTTATTACACAGCACAGGTTAACCTTTTCAAGCCTAGAACCTGCTGCTCACTTTCTGATTAGAAACAGGTGTGGTCTGTGCTGTGCTTTTAGGAGGGTAGACTGACGAAGACCATGAACTTATACAGGGAACACAGTGGCAGAGACCGCACAACACAGAACACGACAACGAGTGAAAGACAGCAAGCACCACACACAGAGAAGGGTATTACTTAGCAGAAACAAATACCTACCATCAAAATATTCCAAATTCAAAGACTGCTTGTATCAGAACAAAGGAATAAGAGATTTGAACTATGTCAGATTAGAAGGGGAGGAGGGTGTGTGCACTGAGAAGGGCAAAACACCTTGTCCCCTCCACCAAAAATAAAAAACAACATTGACAAAATGAAAAACAGGTTAACTAGGATTAACAGAGGTGCAAGTGGGAAACAGAGCATATTTTAACTGAAGTAGGAAGAGGCTGTGTGGTTGGTTGATGCCTGGACCTACTGAAATTAGATTTATTTTTGTTTTGTTTGTTTTTCTTTTACTTAAGGTTTTCAATGAAACTACCACTTTTACTGGAGCAAAGATGTATATTATCTGAACCCCTTTTTTCCCCCCAACCAGTACTCCCAATCCTGCTTAATATTCATATGGGGTCCTCTAAATATACTTTAGAATTGCATAATCACTGAACTTTATAATTGTATAATTAAGCCTTGTACATACTGAGGAACTGCAGAATGTTTGCATGTTGTTTTTCCTGTCTGTGTACGAGACCTGGAAATGAGACGTAATTCCTCAAGGGCCAAACTTGGGAGAGAAATGTTTTAATAAATTCAATAAATTAACTTGGAATATATGTGTACAAGCATAATTAAAATGTGTAATTCTTAGCCACTTAGACTGAAAATTAAATAGCAGTGCTCCAGAACTCTTTGTCAATTCTTACAAAACCGAACATGGTAATAAAACTTGCAGGATACAATGGCTGTATTACAACAAATATACAATTTTCTTCTAAAATGTATCTTTTGGTTATTTGCTTGTTTGGGATCCTAATTACTTCCTGTGTAGCAGTTAAAATAAATCTGGCCAATGATCTAGCTGCAATTACATCACATGACCAACAGCACAGGTTCGAATGCAGCAGTGATGTATTTGATGTGCATTGTAATTTAAATATAATCATATCCTGATTGATAAGCAATAAACAAGTACATAAGTCAGGGTGTTAGAATCTGGACAATGACATCATTGGGGTGGGGAGGATGTGATAATGTTGATAAGGCAAACACTACAGGTAAGATGTTATAGCAATTGATAATTACACCTTAAGCATAAATAATAATAATAATAATAATAATAATAATAATAATAATAATAATAATAATAATAATAATAATAATAATAAATATTTACATCAAAAGTATTTTTTTCTTCCAGCTGTGACAGCACCAGCAGATTTTGTGCATGCATTTACTCAGCCAGTTTCTACTTCAGGAGAATTATTACTTAAAGAAACAATAGGGAATTGCTATGTTATAGCGATAGGCTGTACAGAGCAAAGGGGTCACAGTGTGTTAGCAGTTAATTTGCATGGAAAAAGGCACACATACAGAAAGATATTTCTTCTTGTTTAATCTCAGTCCCCTAAAAGGCCTATTTGGAATATACCTGCATGGTTTGCACCATAAACTCTGTTGGTCAAGCCCGAACAATGCACGACACTTCTTTGGGGTATTTGCATCTGTTAGTCAAAGGTAAAAACAAAAATACAAAAAAACAAAAAAACAGTGGACACTGGTCATTGGCTGTGACATCTAGCTACAGCTAGTGTTTCAGCGGCATTCATGGTAATCTCCCTGACCAGATGAATCCACCCCGCCCCACGCCCTCCAAACAAAACCATTGTCAAGCAAAGGTCAAACTCTCCAAACCAACGCCAATACAGGTACTCCAGGCTCTGGCGGGGCCTTCAACGTTTTTATGGTGAATTTTGTTCTTTTTATATCTCAAAACACACGAAAACCTGCAACTCAAGAATGCCTGTGCACATTTTGAAAGCTTTGGAAATGTAGTTTGGGATAGCTCACCAACAGGTCGCAGGGGGAGGTAAATAAAAAAGGCCCAGAAAGGAGAAAGTACCAATTTTGAACCAGCTGCAACCAGCCATAGCAAATCTGGGAGTACTATACACACCTGCACGGGCCGCACCAGTTATTCTGTTGATCAAGGCCAAAGCGGCTCGGCATTTCTTAGGAGCTCAGGTCTGAGCGATTTGGAGAGAAGCGAGCAGAAAAGGAAGAGAAAGAGAAAGAAATAAAGAAAAATAAAGGGAATTTATGAATTTGTTTACCAATTATTTTTTAAAAAGTACCCTTATTTATTTTATATATTTTAAATGTGGCAATTAAAGTTGCAGTATCCTTTTTCTACAGGACTGCCCATTACTGCTGTAAGACTGGTTAGTTCCTTAGCAAATCAAGTAGTAAAAAAAAAAAGGGTAGATGCATTTTATTTATCTTTTTTATTAGAGATTGTTTTAAATCATTAAACTTTAAAAGCCAGTTTGTTAAAATAATAATATGGGACATTGCAGCTTTGATTACCGTTCTGCAATATATGGTTTGGGTTTTACATTTGAGAAGGAAATGTGCAAGTAGAAGTGAGCAGAATGTAAAATATGGCACACTAGTGCCAGCTGAGAAAACTTTAGGCAGCATAAAGTTAGCAAGGATCAGACCAAAATTAGTAGCTTTTCTTTGTAAAATGTAAGCGCTGCACAGAAAGAGCAAAGCAAATTAACTGCATATACATGCTTTTAAAAGAGATAGGAGTTCTACTAAGCAGTTAGATTAAGGAGGTTTACAACTGGATATTATCTGCAAAAATACCTTTTTTCATTAATTTAAAATAATATATATTTTAAAATCAGTCACTTTAAAAGTAATACTGCATATTCAATTTGCCAAGTGGAGATTTTATTATTTTTTAATATATAACTTTTCAGAAAAAAATACATTATTGTACTCCTATATTTCCATTTGTACTGCTATGCAAAAAAATAAGTTCAAATATCTGAAAAACTAAACCAAAAACAGATCAATCACTTTTTCAAAATGACTTTACTTTGTTACATATGTGAACATCTCTTTCAATAAAAAAATTATAAAAAGAAATGAAACAAAAAGAAAATACAGTTAGTAATTGAAGGACTCAAAATGACATTAGCACCTGTAATCGGAGGAAGTGAAAGGCAAGGATTTGGAAAATATTCTCTGTGTTCTGAAAAAAAGAACAAAACACAAGGCCTTCAAAAACGCATCTCGACTCGTATCGGCTGCAATGAGGGGTTAACGATGCAGTATTTGTGTAACGCACAAAAATGATTAAAAAAAACCAAAATGAGCAAACCTCCTTAATTTAAGATGGGGGTGACTGTCATTGTAAAGCATGCATCAGAACATAGAGGCACAGCCCGAGGTAACAGAAAACACAGAGAAGCAAAACAAACCATAAACAAGCACACAGGCATTAATACAAAAAATAAGTTTAATATAAAATAAAAATAATATATAGATTTTCACTATAGCTGTTGCAATAATAATAAAAAAAGTGTATACAACGTACATCACATTGTCTTGTTCATGCATTGGCAATGTGTATTAGCTTTTAACAAAAGGGTAGTAACAGGCATGATCACATTTAACTGATGCGCTAGCTAGCAACCAGATACACAATGTGCCAGGCAGAAGCCTAGCCTTTTATCTCTGAGCTGTCACAAGTCTGACACATAACTGGTATCTTCTATTAGAAGAGATAACGGCTGCTCACTTACCATTGGCCTCTCCTTGCTGCTTATCCCTTTTTCTCTTCTTTTTTCCCCTGGTTTCCCCAAAAAACACAGAAATAGACAGCAACCTTAGTTATTATTTTGCACAAAATGGACACATGAAAAAATACAAGCTACAGAAAGCACACTTTGTAAGAGACTAGAACCTTGAACAGCCACACCAGACCTCACCAAACTTTCTTTATTTCTAGTTTCTTTGTTTGTTTTGGTTACTTGACCTGTCTGATAACAGCAGGTCAAATACATCAAACCCGCATGGACCAGTTCTTAGCGAAGCTGCAACCTAAACAAAACAGGATGCCTTGTGTTAAGAAGCTATAACCAGGGAAGTGCTTAAGAGTGCCTTGTCCTACAGCAGGAAGTGCCCAAATGCTGTGCCACCAAAGGTTTCCAAGCCTGCTGAGGGGCCCTCTTTTAATAATATGAAAGGGAGTGTTTCTGAAGTACAACAATTTTTTAAGAAATGCTATTCTAAGTGCCTTGTCCTTGCCCTTTTGTTTTGAATGTAATGCACACATAAGCATAGATTATTACACCAAGTTCGGGATTATTCTGGCAAGTTTACAGCGCTTTGCCTCAAGGTGTAACTGCTGCCCAGATTCACCTATATGTATTAAGGCGTATGATTTAAGTTTCACAGTTTTGCTTAGATTGGCACGCTGCACAAGCCCTCTACACCCGATTAACAAGTGAGTAATGATCCCCATGCTGCCTGTTCACAGCATGTACAGAAACTGAATACGGGTCATTCTGCACTGTTCTTGTTATTTGCCACAAACCCAGATTTTATTTCCATTTCACTCAAGGCAGAAGAAGAGCTAAATAAAGCAGTTTAAAGACTGACTTTGGGACAACTTTCCTATTTGGAGCTGGATACAACAAACACATAAAAGCGGCCACGTTTCATAATGTAATGAAGTTTGTCGGAAACTTAGCATGCTTATAAATAATGCAAGTAACCCCTATGAATTGTGTGTATGGGACAGCCAGTATTCCCTTCCAGTGCTTTACATCAGCACCAGCAGTCCGTCAGCCAAGTAGAATCATGAGCAGAGAGCAACGACTCTGTAAAAGAAACGTTTGCATTACTTGTTTTAAACTTACATAGTTGTCTCTTGCTGACCAGCGGGTACAGCTGCATGTGGAGCTGTCGTTCCTTTCTTGCCAGCTCATAGTATTTAGCCTGTTCTTCTCTAGTCAGCGCATGCCACTGGGAAATAATAATAATAATAATAATAATAATAATAATAATAATAATAATAATAATAATAATAATAATAATAATAAATAAAGATCTGGATCAGGCAGTTCAATATATTCCAGGGAGAATGTAGCAAATCATAAAACAATGTAGTGAGCAAAAGGTCATTAATAAATTTACTACAGAATACAACTTTATGTACTATGAGAATACAGAGCTTGTTGGGTCTTCAAAAAGTGTATCTAACATTACTAGAGGAGGCAGTGGGGTTTACTTTAAAGCACATTAACTAATCAACATTAGGGCCATGGGCTAAAGTCATGTTCTGAAACACTTGTGTTTTACACCATCCATAGACACTGTTAGATGCTGATCCAGTATGATGTATATCTGGTCAAGGCTTCCTATTATATGGGCCACCAATGTTAACAACAAGAAATGGCTCCTTACCCTCCGTCCAAGAATTTGATTGATAGCCGCGCTTTCTTTCAGTGTGCATTCCGCCACTACTTTCGCTCTCATTTCCTTCATATACAACATAAATGCATTCAAAGGTTTCTTGATGTGAGGCTGTTTCTTCTTCTCGTCCTCCTTTTTTTGGTCCTGATGTTTTCTGGTGAAGGGAGGAGAATGTACAGGCTAGGTGCAAGTGTGTTATTTGAAGAGGAGAACATCATCACAGTATCAGAAGAACTTCAGGACAAAGCATTTTATATTAGAATAGATTCATGTGTTTTATGAATATAAACATGTTATTTAACGATAAAGTTTAAACAAAGTGAGTGCAGGTAAAAAATGTATTAATAATAACAATAATAATAACAATAATAATAATAATAACAATAATAAGTAGTATTTACAGTATATTACATTAAAAAGAATCTTTCTAATGATATATTCCTACAACAACGTCTTAAAATGAGGTTAAAAAGCTGTCAAGTTTTGAACTGGTCTAAAATAGGTCAAAGTGTTACATTCACCAGCCCAGTGTTAAATACAACATAACACCATAAAATAAATAATGTTTAATATTATTAATACAAGATATTTACTAAAAGTAAGGACTTACGAGCTGTTGAGAGAACCAATGTCGCTCTGGGAAGACTCTTGTTTGACAGAGTGCGTGACTATAGCTGGATGAGGAATCCCTGTTGTGTGTAAACTATGGTGTGGCGGGACCATGTGTGGTGGAAACCTAGAGTTGAGAAAACTGTGTAAATCGTCAGAATAAAAATGAATGAGGCAGAAGAGATGAGCATAGAGTTACACATTACTGAATGCAGTGCGGGCATATGCAAGCTGTCACAGCTAATTAGCGGGATTAATTAAACTTAATGAATCTGGTAATGTTGTCAACTACATTCTCAATGTCTCCCTTAATTACTAGTGACACTGTATAGCAGTGACATCCCAGCATTATCAAAATGACAAATTCTGCTTGCATAACAGGACAACACAATTGTATTCTGTTTTATCATATATTATAGCATTATTATATGATACAATAACCCAAGCCAGACAAAGCCTTGTGGCTTTTCTCTTGCAACAGCCCTTGATAATAGTTGTATAAGCTGAAAGATACACCGTCCTGCCATTTTGAACACAGTGCTTTTGTGACACATAAGCAGAGGGGTATCGTATGGAATTTAAGCAATGTATTGCTTAAAAAAGGGTCCACAGCATCTATGTGCTTATGCTGTGGGGGGCTCTTATCACAATTCATATGAGAAGAATTGGAATGAAATATTAAATATGAGCCATATGAAAATACAAATCCTGCTTAGGTGACATGCTCTGAGCTCAAGTCGCTGATAAAAAGCTTACATGGGGCATGGACTAGCAGGAGGGGGTGGGTGTTAAAAAGGGGGTCAGTCCTTATATAAAGGTTAACAAGCCCTCAAGTGAGCCGGTCTACTGGGGAAATTGGTAAGTAGAGGCGGGCATGACATTACAGTGTTCCCTATCAAACAGCATCCCTGTAATCTGACAGGTCTACCATCTTGGAGCCAGCAAGAGGGAAGCATCCTATGCAGCAGGACAGTGTATGACAATATTACATACCTGTACACACTAAACATATTAAGAATACACATGCATTTGCAATAACATCTGCCACAATAATACATTTCAATTGTAAAATAGGGAAAAACTTAAGATTTAGAGTTTCAAATAAATGATTATTAATGTAATTCTACCTCTTTAACGTACATGCTTTTGCAAATCTGGGGATTTATGTGCGTTACCCACGGGATGTGCGTTATCTATTATGTGTTATACAAGAGGTGCGCATCATACAAGGGAAGTCAGCTCAGCCATGCAAGCTATACAAACAATGTGTGCTGTATATATATTATGCGCTAAAATCTATTATGCGCTAAAATCTACTGTAAATATTACAGTAGTCAGAATTAATTATGCACTACCATTAAATATTCAATTTCGGGTTACCAATGGATTATTTTAATCTTTAATAATCCTGTAATTTCTTATTACAAAGTAAAGAACTGTGCCCCCCCCCTCTCATTTCTGATGCAATCTGTCAATTAATGAATTGCTTTTTGTTAAATGCAACCAAATGGTACTGTAACCATTTATGTAGAACCTTTAATCTCAAGTGTTTACCAACAGAATAATGAACAATGAATGACACTGCTTAACATGTTAAACACTTTGAATTAGGATCAAGCGTGATGACAGTGTTATCATTAAATATAAATGTAGACCTATACACACACACACACACACACACACTTGAATGCAACCAGATAACCAATATAATAAATTATAATAATCATTTCTGTACTAGAAACAGACAAGTAGTGTTTGTAATTAGGGCTGATCCGATTAACAGATAAATAAACTAATGAAACGAACCAAGATTAATTTTTTCACAATTTAAAAATCGAGCAGATTTTTAAAAAATGTTTTCACGTTATAAAATGCCACATATCCACCCTGACTGCTTACCCACACTGATCGAAGTTTCATCAACGTGGACAGAGCCAATGCAAAAGTGTGTTTACAATTTTAATGCAAATCTATAGTGCACTAATAGGCCTAACTAAGTATCTTTCTAAGCGATTAGTTTATATTTAAACAGAGATCTTTTCAATGTTGAAACGGGAGTTACTAGCAATAAAATAGCACAAGATTTCGGAATCGCAATGTGCCACTGTGACAGATAAAACAAAAATGTCTGCATCAGAGATAGTATACAGTCAGTACCATACCGTATACATTTATATACTGTATAGAAACAAAGTTTGCATTGGATGCCGACAGTTTCTTCGGATCTAAACAACGAAACGCTCCAACACATTAATGTAAGTGCACAATGCAACGCCTGTGTTCTACTTATATTCTATTAATGTCCAGCATTTGTATTTATTTTTTAAAGTATTACTGTGCAGGACCCGCTATCTGTTACCTTTATTTTAAAATGTGCACCGATTAAATCTACCGATGAATCAACTAATGCCCATGAAATTAACCAATCAAATATTTTAAATCGAGTGACAGCTCTATTTTTAATACGTATATATAGTGATCACTGGCTATAAAACACCTTTTCAGTGAAAGCTCTGTCGGTGGCCATACACAAATTCAGAGAAATGTAAAATTCTAAACAGCTCATTATACATCACTCTCTGGCTGTATGGCTCGGAGCCAGAATATAATGATGCTCCAAAACTTGCTAGGAAGAAGAACTATTTTTTAGTTCCCGACTCTTTCTCTGGGGTTTGTTTCTCCTACCCTGCTTCACCACTGACATGTTTCTGTTAAGTGTGTGTCGCTGCCTGTCTGTATTTTATGTACGAGCGGTGGGGGGGGGCTTCTCCTGCACTACAACCCTTTTGAGGTGCAGCAGGTCTGTCATTATTCCCTCGTTCTCCCGATGCACTTGTTACATTTCTTCTGTTCCCGGCTCCAGTGCCACTGTGCACCCACATTATGGTTTATACATGATTCTGTCTCTTTGAAGCGATCTGATTTCAGAGTCGGCCCTCGTCAAGAGAAGCAGCTTCTAGCAATTTAGCAGGCTGAGGGCCCCGAAGCTCTAACATCTCAATCTAAAGGGGGTCATCGGGTGGCACGAATGAGTGCCAGCGCGTGCCGTTTAATTGCCGGTCCAGGCATCTCCACGGTGTTTAAAGCATAATGACCCGTCACTTAATTCTGAGAAAATCGCAGTCAGGCTGCTGGATGGAATGCATATCAAAGGGTTATCATGGACAGGACAAGCAGCCTACATTTCCTAGAACTGTCACACAGATAAGAGACGTGTACTTCTCTCACCCCATTATCAAAAGAATGTCTTTAATTTTCTGTGTAGATTTTTTTCTTTTTTTTACCCTAGTATCTGGTTAGATGGTATATCAAGGGGATACAAGATACAACATGAGTTGGCTTTCCTTCTAAAGATTTTAAAAGACTGTTTAAAGAGAATGTGTACCTTAGACTTTCTCAAATCCTGCTTGTAAGTCTAAGATTTCCTTGTTTATTAGAATCTTAATAAAAAAATCCATTAAAGATTATCTTTCCCATATTCTATTTGACGCTTCAATAAACTGTATACCCCAGTCTGGTAAGCAAGTCGACACTCATTTTAGGCTGTCTTTTGAACTGTTTTATAGGAATTATCTTTGCCTTTTAAATTTTGTATAATATTGTAAAATGTTGGAATAAAAAGACTGTCCACGTTACTCTATTTTAAGATTCAAATGCTAAACCTGCAGTACCCAGAGATGAGAAGCCTGGCCTATTAAATGCAGGCTAATTTAATTCCAAATTATCAAAATGCATTAGCTGTTTCAGACCATCATGAAACTCTAAGACTCCACCAATTAAATTAACTTCACTGGAAATCGGACAGAAAATAAACCCTTCATTAGGGGCAATTAGTGACTATTTAAACACAGCTCTACTGACTAATGGTAAATAAACCAGATGCTGTCATTTTTAAAAATCTTTTGCATATCATTGAGGGTTCTCTCCCTGGTCAATCGTGTGGATATACTGTATTTAATGTATTCTGCATTGTTTTTCACTGTAATGTATTATGCATTGTTTTCTACTGTATCTTGTAAAGTGCTTTGTAGTGGTGGTCCACTATGAAAGGCACTATATAAAATAAAGATTGATTGATTGATATATTGTAAAGATGACCAGATAGAAACATTTCTATTCTAGTCTTTCAGCGATAAATAAGGATTCTGACTCATTGAGCAATAGGGGATGGGGGGGGGGTTATACTAAATTGTTCATAATAAATGTGAAAATATCACCTGTTTGCATTCAAAAGCATGTGCTTCATAGTATGCAACTCACCTAGACATGGATGCATTGACGGTGAGAGCGGTCGGGTATGGATGCCTGAACCCTCCTGTTGTGATTGGATAAACTGGCTGACCTTGCCTAAAAAGAAGAAAGAGAAAATAAAAAAAGGTAAAAGCCTCTCCCTGTGCTTTATTCTCATTTGATCAGAACAAAAATCCAGGGGATTGCAGAGGGAAGATCAAAGGGAGCAAACTCAGAACAATTTGAATACCATAAATGTGATAGGAATGGCTAATTACATTTTATAACCTCTGCTTGTGTCAACAGAGCCCCTCTCCCCCAGCTGACACTAGGTGTTTTGTTGTGATAATTAAAGGAGACGCGTCGACTGCTTTAATGGAGCCGTCATGCTAATTGGGGGCTACACATCCAAAGGAAAACAATAATGAATGTAAATTTATACCAAAATAAAGTACAGTGAATCAAAGGACTGCGTCTGTGCTCAGGGCCTCTTTCGGTATTTAGATTGCGGTGAGAAAACATTAAATTAACAGAGCTTAATTTGTAGCCTTTTGTCACACTAACAAGTGTTGACAAGAGTTACCAGGGGGAGAGTCCCCGTGTGGAATTATGGGTAACAGACTGGCAATCATGGTGCATTACTTTAATTGGACAATACAGCAACATGCAAAATGGCACTCACACCACAAAGAAGCAACTTGGGTTTAATAAAAACGAGTGCACTGTGCTGCCTGGAAAATCAGTGCATTAACTGCATGTAGAAACCAGGCTGACTTATTTTACTTTGCCTGGAGTGGTGTTGTCAAATATCCAGGCGCAATGTGTGAAACAAAGCAGAGGTGCCCATGGGAGCAGTTAAGTGACCCTTATGTGTTACGAACACGGTTGCAACTTTCAAAGAACATTATTCTGAAACTTAAACAATGCTGGCCAGCTAAACTCTAGTGCTTTCTAAACAAATAGTATGTTTGCAATCAGCTTCATTTTTGTGACTTTAAAATCAAAAACTGTTAATTCTAGCAAAAAAAAAATCATTCCAGGGTGTCGGGGTCCAATATAAATCTGCTATATATCGAGGGCCGCGATATAGCGAGAGACCCATAGAAAAACAAATAGGCTAACAAATACTGTACAACCACTCCCTCGTTTTATCAGGGGCGTCAGGGTTGGGATCGCGATATATCCAAATCTGCAGTGTAGCGAGGGCCGAGTGTAATAATAAAAAAAAGATACAATAAAAAATAAGATAGGAAACTGGGATTGCTTACTGTGGTACTAACCATCCCAGCGGATGGGGGATCTGGCCTACTGTACCCGGCGACAAAGGATAATATGGAGAGATATCTGGATGCGGTGGCCTGGGAATACCTGCAAGAGAAACAGAAGTAGCATTCAGAATAACACCAGTACACAATCCAGTACTCTCCTGTGGTGAAGCAGCCCTCTATACTGCGTCACTGTGTGGTCAGGGCTCTCATGTGCCCTATAATGCCACTTCCCTATGACTTGCATTAGAATGCGTGGCATCAATGGCGGAGTCACTTTGAGTTAACGCCAGTGCAACCTGCAATAGCCAGAATATTACGGAATATTACTTTCCCTCCTGTGGTAACTATTACATATAAAAACATATACCCCATTTAAAAACAGACCTGTCTTATTGTACACTGCAGATGTTTAAAAATAATTATTTATATGTTACGCTCAATTAAGCAACGCCATTAACCTCTCCATTATATAGAAATGATTATTACTCCATTGAGATATAAAACAACTGCAGTAATGATTCACAATGTAAAAATACATCTAGAAAACAAAACAAAGTTTAAGACATACATGTGTCAATGACTACATTACATTATGAAAAGGAGTGATTTGAAATGAATTACACACCTGTAACAGCCTTTCCTTGCATTGCTGTTACATGGCTCAGCAGACACAGCAGCTAATGCAGTGTGTGCATTTGTTTTTGTAAAAGCGTAATAGCCCTTAAATGCCATGGACAATAAACAGCATATTTAATAGGAAATGGTTCTTTCAAAGCCCATACTCCATTATGTATTGCTGTTGACAATAAAATGTAATTCTGGGCACTGATCATAAATTAGCAGGGCCTTTATGCTAATTTCAACTGTATTTTACATTTGTACCCAAAATAAAATGAAGTAAAACTTGGTTCAACATTGGTTGAAGCAAGTATGAAACTCTTCCCAATACCCAAGGGTTATCAGAATCAGACAGGTGGTTCTTAAGATATAGCACAACGTACTACACCCATAGCAGCTAGTGAAGCCCCTCATAAAAAAAAAAAAACGCTTGTGCATTATCGAAATCAGACAAGTGGATTACGAACCATCTGTAGTGTCAGTGCACTGACTTGCATTGACAACATGTTGAATTACTTTGTATAACAAACACTCATACAAACTTTATTCAGATTCATATGGAGAACACCCAATGAGAATCATTACCCGATTGCTTACTAAGGACAAGTGGTCAGTTCACCTGTAGGAACGATACCATGGCTACTGTACAGAATATTGGGCTGTGGTACTATAGTTACACACTGGAAGAGCTGCCATATGATTTCAATGGGCATCTGAGGAGTATAATCCAGACCAGTGGAATAAACCAGCACTCAAATGGACCTGCATGAAGGAGAAGATCAGTCCTGACTGCTCTTAAAAGTGACACTCCACTGAGAACTGCTGTTAGGATAAGAACATATTCCTTAGAGAAAGATGTCTGGCCACTCCGAGCCAAGGGCATGTGATGGATTAAAAGGCGTAATACCGTAGGACTACCATACTGTTAAATTGAATGATATAGACCACAGAACCAAGTGTAAGCAATCTTGCGTAATGTTGGCGTGCATCCTCTCCTGGCCGTCCCCCAACATTGAAACTGAAGAACACCTTCAAGTTTAATATGCATCATTTACAAAGCTGTGTGGAAATTGAAAATATATGTGGGCCTACTCGCCAGTGCAACTCTTTAAGAAGTTCAGGTCTCGAAGCATCCAGCTGCATCCAGTCAAAGTCTCCATGTGGTGTCCAAGCTGCTCACCTGTTTTCGGGTCCACATCGGCCTGTAAGTGCGGAGGGGGGTTTCCGGGTGTGAAGTGCTCATTGCTGTACGTTATCAGAGGCGTGAGCGGGTGCACATGATGAGGGTGCTGCACAACGGGCACTTTGTTCGACTGAAAAATATTGAAAAAAGAAGAAGAGCAGCACTTTGTCAAAAGCCACCAGCAACCACTTCAGTTAAAAAGGTCAAAACAAATTGGGAAGAGACGCCAGCACACGGCTGCACCTGTGGGTCTGAGCACCCAGACAGGGTTCGGTGAGGATGAATAGGTCTTATGCTGTATGAGCTCTTGTCGACCACCTTTCCAAAGGCTTGGTAAAGGCCAAGAGACTAACATCCCAACCTAGGGCCATGATGAAGCTTCTAAGCCCCATAGACAGGGTTACCATATGACTCCATGTACACTAGGCCAGACTGTAGACATTGCAATGCATTCTGGTATGTTTAAGGTTCCTTTCACAGCAGGACTACACTTACCAGAATGCATTGGAGTGTGAACTATCCCTAACTGTCCTAGTGCACATGGAGTCATATGGTAACCCTGTCAACAGATCCTCCTACATAGTTGGAGTGTGGGCAGTGCTGCAGAGGCCCTGTGCTACAAAGTGGAACTGAGAACTGTAAATATGACACCAGTAAAATTGAGATGTTAATAGTACTGAAGACAAGGTGTCGTTTTTTTTATTTAGTTTTGAACCATAACTATGGCATTATCCAACTGGAATAAAACCCCTATTCCCAACAGACGACTTTCACTAAAACCCCACAACAAGGGCATGTAACCAGATTAGGCCATGGCGTAGATTAAAAAGGCAAGCAGTAGGTGATGGATGGAACAGAGTCAGATTTCATTTCAGTAAGTGTCTTTATTTCCTTTCATCGCTGCAGTAAGACTGTGTAGTGAGAGTGTACACAGAATTATAGTGATGCAGTAGCTCTGTGTCAGTGTGTGTGTGGGTGTGTCAGCGTGAGGGTGTGTGTGTGCACAGAAATGTATCTGATTCAGGTATTGTCAAGACAACACCTGCTAAACTACTATTAAAAAAGTATCCAAGGTTAAATGTCTTTTGTAATCCACCCTGGGAGAAAACCGGAAGTTTTTTGGATGAATCATCCTGTCATTTCAATCTATAAATTGTAAAAGATTGAAAATCTCAACGTGTTGTCCCTATATTAGCTTGAAATCCAGTCAAGAACGAAGGAACTATTGACAGCTATCGAACATGCCAGATGTGCAGGCCATTGCCTAGAAGAACCTCGCTGCTCTGCCACGGCTGCTCTCCATGGCTAACGATGCAAAGGAATGCTGTCAAGCCTCTTCTATTGGAAGCTTTAGTAACCCATTTAAAACAGTTCTTTTGTCAGGAGGCCTTCTATTCAGAAATCCTCCAAATGGCCAATCTATACGCAATATTGTATGTGCATGTATTATTATTTTTTACTAAAGAAATGGAATATGTTTAATAAAAAATAAACAAAATATGTATCTTACCATAGAACACAGTAAAGGCTATTATTGTACTGTGTAGCTATTGTTAGGTAGTGTTTTAGATTGCCATCTCCAGGCAGAAAGGATGGTATTAAGCCTGCTTATGAAGATTATTATTATTATTATCTGTAGTTTTATACACACTGCACCAGTATATGGATGTAACTTAACCAGGTTGTATCAGACCACGTTTTTGTTGGTCTCCCCGTCCCCACCCCCCTCCCCAAAAGGAAAAAGTAATAGTAACAGTTTATACTTTACAATTTACAGGGAATACATACTTGATATGCAACATTGCAGATTATTGTTTTTGGCAAGGTGCACTGAGTTTCATCACAGTGGGAAGGAACCTGACATACATAAAACCTGACTGTACTGCACTGCACTGTATTGTGTATTTAAAAGACGGGGGTGGTTTGCAAACACATGCCCCAAGGCTGCACACTTCAGCCCCACCACATTCCCAGGGAGCCCCTGCTGCTAAACTTTGACCTCTTGAAGTGTACTTAATCAAATTCTACCAGCCAGCAGTACAAAACATTCCACCACCATCACAGGCACTCTGCACTATTCACAATGTGGACTGTGACACATCAGACTGACTGAGCACTTGTACCCCTGCAACGCCCGTGTCTTCCTCTCCCTCTCTATTATAAGAAGGGTAACCAAGAGGAATGAAAGCCTGCTATTCACCTCAGAGGCTATTCTCAAGAGACAGTGAAAAAACAAACGAGGGCTACAGGGTCTCCCAGCCTCCCTTCACGAAGTACCACCCCCCTCGACACCACACACATCCTGGACAGCTAGGTAAGAGACAGCGTCTGAAAAAGGGCATTGAGAGCGCACAAGCACAACAAAACAAAAGCTGAACACATATGGGGCTTGTTGGCTCGCTTGCTTTTACTTTACACATGTCAAGCCACCCCCCCCCGTCAACATTCAGCAAGCTTACAGTGGGTCTTGAAATACTGCATTGCACAGCCAATCCCCCGGTTACAGCATGTCTTTCACTTAACTTAACCAGGTTATATCAGATATGTATGGTACAGTTCAATAAAAATAGTGCAAAAACTTATTTTCTTCTATTTACTTTTACATCGATTTACAGAACAATCCAAACATCAGGACCCACCAACAGAAGCACGTCACAACCGTGCAGGTTTCTTGGCTTGCTTCCTGATTACTGCTTGTATGAAACTGGTGCAATGATGTTCTTCTTACCATGTTGGATTTGTTTGGAAACTACAAAACTATTCAGCAGTTTTCACCAGTAGGCTACTGTACACATTGTAGAAATCCAAGTTTAAATGGAATAAAAATGTAGCCTAACAGTTTGTGCTGTAGTTTGAAGTCTTACACTATCCAGGAGGTACTGTAAGAATGCATGAAGCAAACCAAGGTTAGTTTTTAACTGTACACCCAACTTTTAGTAAACAGTACAACATGCCAGTTCTGGGCCCTAAAGAAGTGTCTTTAATCAGATACTGTACAGGCACAATTCTGGTAGCACTTCTGCGTTTACACAAGTAAAATAAGGGCAGAGAAACTGAAAAGAAAAATGTAAGCACTGAAAGAAACAAAACAAACACATGACTAATTATATATATATATATATATATATATATATATGAAAAAAATAATACTTTTTTTCTAAGCAAGCAAAAAGCAGGTACAAATCTGTAAAACAGCCAAGTTAGAAGGCTAGAGAAATCAATTCTCTTCGCGTCTCTCTTAACAGCACCACCAATACGGTCCTCCAGGGTCTGCGCGCACACACACACACAAGGGGCACCCTTCTCAAATAATGCAATCTTTCATGTTAGGAAGATCTCAAAATGAAATCCTTCATTCATTCGCCCTCAACTCCCCAGAAAGTCTTACACTTGACTAAGCATTTGCTCCTGAAATCTGCTTTTCTTATTGTGTTTAATACAGTGCCCTGTGCCCTCTCTCAGTATAATGTGACTCTCTTGTGTTGATGGGCCTGCGCTATGCTAAGTACCCATTGTTGCTGTGGACAAGGCCCCAATTCATCGCTGGAACTCTTCCCACTTTGAAAAAGAAGCTTTATTATAATTATTTTTATTTAACACAAAAGATGACAGGACCATTAACACAATGTTGTTTCTTGACAATACCTCTGTATTTTGTGGGACAAAACCCACTCCACTAAAACTCCCACGTATTTCCATTCTTGTTGAAAGAAAGAAAAAGAAAGAAAGAAAGAAAGAAAGAAAGAAAGAAAGAAAGAAAGAAAGAAAGAAAAGCCCACTTCCTGGCAACTGTATTTATAATAGCACCCCAGCCCTCCCCACAAGAAAAGACCAACCAATTGGCCCAGTGGCTCTCCTGAAGGCTGCCACACACAGGGATTTTTTTGTTTTGTGGAAAGTAGTCCCTGTATAAGCCTATTCAAAATAATAACTGCTGCAAAGGGATTTTCGCTTGCGTACACTTAAGCTGAAAGACAAAACTCAACAGAATGCCTTCCCTTCTTGTAAAGTTAGGAGGTTTATAAGGTAGGTTTATACTGTACATTCATCAATGTACAGTAAAAACATTCAAAATGCTGCTTTACAGTGACCCTGTCGATAGGCTTGAGGAACAAGACTCTTCCTAAAACTGTTCCTAAAAAAAGTAAAAGGGTTAACGTTGTACTTAATGCTTTAATAGCTTGCATAGCAGGTGCAATATACTGCTCTGCAATTCACCTCTAATCAAGGCGTGTCAGTGATGCTTAAAACACTGGTAACACACCATTGCACAATCCAGTGAAAAGCCCTTGCCTCCCTGTAATTTCAGTAATGCCATTAAACAGAATACCATTCCATTAATCCTAATTGACAGCTTCTACGCTACGTCAGAAGTAAGTGTAGGTTTGCCCAAACAATGAAAAGATTAATTCATTTCGGAATTAAAATCCCCCAAAACAGTCACATTTTCTCACCTCAGAAGACATGATTTATAATCAACTTTTAAAAGGTATTAAGATAGCACGGGGCCCGTCCTTTTGTTATAAATGATACCAATTCAAATGCGATATTAAAATAAACAAAAACACATCTCATCGTGTAGAGCAATTGAAACATTCAACATAAGGTGGTGTCCTCCAGTGCCCTCTGTGTCACTGCCTATCACTCTGCCTTATGTCATGGATATGATGGCATGTCACTACGGCTCCCCATCTCTAATGAGCTGTATTGTGTACAGGAGATGGTTCAGGGAGGAAGTGACCTCACAGGCCAGTGATGGATAGGGGTTTTCAGGTTGACAAATTCCAGTGCAAGCTGAGAGCTGCCAAACATGTGAACCGATAAAGAGCAGAGCCAAGGGCTCAAATCCAAGTACTCATTCTGACAAGATGCAGAAAACATGTGTGGGGGGGGTTTGTCTATTTCATGGCCATGTATTTTTTTTGCTTCATGGCAACTGTTTAAATATTTTTAAGAATGAAGTTTATAAAGCCCTCAATACCCACCATATATATAATTTATTTATTTCTTAGCGGACGCCCTTATCCAGGGCGACTTACAATTAGTAACAAGATATCACATTATTTTTACATACAATTACCCGTTTATGCACCTTGCTCAAGGGTACAGCAGCAGTGTCCCCACCTGGGATTGAACCCACGACCCTCCGGTCAAGAGTCCAGAGCCCTAACCACTACTCCACACTGCTGCCTCTATATCTATCTATCCATCCAATGTGGACCTACAGTAACAGCTCAGCAATTTCTATCAACCAGCTTCAAAGTAAATAACAGCCAATACAATACATCTTAAGATTTTCTATTTGGCGAATTTTGAAACTAATTTAAAAAGCCTGTCATTAATTTCGAACGAGTCGGAGCGTGCAAATGGAGACGATCACTGTATGCAAAGGTGATGTCATTGTCACAGGGCCTGTAACTAATCAGACATCAAATTGGAAACTTTTCTTGAAAAGTACCCCAGGCCAGATCCTGCTTTAAGGGTTGTGTATGAAATATCAGTGTCTTATTAGAGGTTTTGAAAATGGATACATTTTCTCTATTGTTTGTAGTGGAGCTCAAACTGAATATATAATCTTATATAGTATATATAAATATATGATGAACAATATTTACATTTTGCGTGTGTGTGTGTATGCATTCTGTACACACACAGTAGTCACAGGGTGCTACATACACGCATACATACATACATACATACATACATACATACATACACACACATTTACTAACATGTGGATCAAATTCATCAAACAAATATATAAGTAAGCATAATATTTAGTAATAAGTCCAATATTATTCACTGTACTGCAGCACACTGATATCCTGTTTTCTTGACAATTTGTTTTCAAGGAAGAAAAAAACCTAATGGTATAACCTTACATTTCATAATAAATCTTTATGGCCAATTTCAAACACAACCTAAATCTCTGTGGTGCAAAAGAGCCTCTCATTACGACAAGAACGAGTTTGCTTATGCTCCTTTTTCCAACAAATCCTTGCAGTTTTAATCAGTATTTATATTTAAAAACTCTGTAAAATCAGTGAGTTCTCTGCACTGGGGAGAAGAGCACATTTAAAAGTTAATCTATTCACTTTATTGTAATGACAAGCTTGTTTTTGTGATCAGAGGGCTGTTTTAAAAATGTCTGCGCTATATATATATATATATATATATATATATAGGAATTGCTTGTTGAGATGACCTTCCTTTTATACAATATTGCAGTTGCTCAAAAATGCTAGCAAGAAATAAACACAGAAAATATTATTCATTCTATTCCAGTTTGCATTATTCTCAGGTAACACAGAAAAAAAAAAAAACATTTCGTAGATCATATGTCAAAAGGTGATATAATAGCATTACAAAAGTGCTATTTATCATTGCGTATGATATTATAAGCCATCTGGCAGGAACTGTATCCAGCAGAGGACAAATATACAAGCCCGTGGTGCACCATGGAATG
Source organism: Acipenser oxyrinchus oxyrinchus (assembly GCA_030684275.1). Lineage (NCBI taxonomy): Eukaryota > Metazoa > Chordata > Actinopteri > Acipenseriformes > Acipenseridae > Acipenser > Acipenser oxyrinchus. The sequence continues at coordinate 51,782,741 of CM060257.1, read as the reverse complement.
GACTGCCTTAAAAAAGGCTTTGAAATACCGGGGACTGAAAGGGTACGGTACAGCAGCACTGCCCTCAGAACTGAGGCTGCTCCTGGAAGGACGAGGATCACTGAAGGAATTGGCCCAGGCTTGGTTCCAATAACTTGAGGGGCTAAACAGTGCACTCATTTGAGAAGCTGTACTGCAAGGTGGGCTAAGCTCCAGTTTCCTGCCACAAGATCTTTCTTTGAGGGACAAAAAAGGAATTTGAGATTTTATAAATGTGTTTAAAAATAAAAGCGGTTTATAAAGTGTGTTTACCCTTGGGTAAAAAAATAAAAATAAAACAATGATTACTATTGTTATTTTTATTGTCATTAGTTTCAGAAGTATGTTTGTTCAACACTCACAACTTATCTAAAATAGCCTGCAAAATAATATATATATATATATATATATATATATATATATATATATATATATATATATATATATATATATATATACACACACACACACACACATATATATATATATATATATACACACACACATACTTATATATATATATATTCCCTTTTAAATCAGCACGATACATTAAAATATGTTAAGTTAAACAAGCATTACATTTATTATGATGGAATTGTTTATTTAAAACAATACTAAATGTGAATCTGTTGACAGTTTTACAGATAAAAATATTAAATCTTTAAAATGTTGTTTTTATGGTTTTACATTTAATAACACAGTATTTTACATTTATCTATTTTTAAATACACTAAAATAGCCTACTAACATTATTATAAATATTTAACTCAAAAGGTTTAGTGAATCTAGAACGGCTTACATTTGATCTGTTACTCTACATGACAAAAAAAAAAAAAAAAAAAAAAAAAAGAAATCCTTCAATGTATTATGAATACCTCACATACAGACACATACGGAGGAAGATCAACCAAAAGAAAGAAAGAAAGAAAGAAAGGAAGAAAGAACGGAAGAAATCTCCAATGCTTCCATGACGGCGGGTGACCTCTTGTGCTGTCTCTTCTTATCATTGGTATTCGCTGGAATAAACTGTCTGATATGAAGTTGAATGGTCAGAGAAGACACAGCCACAGAAACTCGCTACTCACCCAGCAATTGAGATTGAGATGCCAGCAGTTGAGCTGCTGAAGTAAAGAGAAGCCAGAGGCAAGCGCTCCTCCTTTAGCACTCAATTCTTCCATCCCCGCTAAAGCAGCATCCCTCAGGTACATAACCGCTTTGTCTCCTCTTGTCTCTTAACCTTAACAACTTTCCTAGCTGACTAGATGCCGACCAGGCTTTTTTTTTTCCTTCTCCTCACAGATTTTGTCTCCCCCTCCCCTCTCTCTTTTGTTTGTCTGTTATTCAAAGTACTAAAAAAAGTTGTCCCACCAGATCAAGCATTCTCCGGTTTTGTGGCTTGGCCCTTAGTGAAACAGCAAAATCCTCAAACATGCTGGGTGAGAGAAGCATCTCCATTTTAGTGCAGTCTAATGTCTGCAGTACAGGCGGTACTGAAGTTTACAAGGGAAAGGAAAAAAAAAAACCCTCAAAACTAAAAAAACAAAAATAAAAACAGCTATTTGCTAGTCGTGTGCCACACACAGGAAATAAAACCACCAAAGAAAGAAAGAAAGAAAGAAAGAAAGAAAGAAAGAGAGAAAGAAAGAAGTAGGAGTCTTTTGCTAACACAGATGCACCACCCCGTGTGGGCTTCTCGAAGTCTTCGTGCTGTCCTGCTATGCAATGACAGCATGGTAGCTTGGGCTAATACAAGGTACACTTCCAAGTGAGGCAAGGCGAAAGAGATGGCAGGGGGAAAAAAAAAAGAGAGAACATCCGTAAGGGAGCAAAATCAGCAAAGTGTAGCGAGCAGTCACTTATCTGAGACACTGTCAATTCCCTCAAAACAAATTTCCTGGAGATGGAGTGCCGGGAGAAAGGTATTTGTCACTTTGCCATGGATGTGACACCGACGTGTGGTCTTGCCACTACAGCAGCTCTTGATTTTTTAAACTTTTTTTTGGAAATAAAAAATAAAAACCCAACTGCACAAGGATATTATTTCCCTGTTGCTGTTTCTTTTCTTTTGCACATGATTGTTGAAATAATAACTCCGTTCTACTGACTGAAGGCAACCGACACATAATAAAGTAGCAACATCAACTCACCTGTATTACTGTATAACATATAATGCATTATTTGCTATATGCCTTTACATATTGATAGTATCTTATTTACTGGTTTTGAAACCAAATGCAATCTATTAATGAAATCCAGAAAATGCTTCAACTTTCTTTCCTTATTACTCTAAGTGCCAAATTAAGAGCAGCTGTGGGTTAGTGATAGCCTAATACCCGGGTGCAGCAATGACATATTCTATTCTATTTCCCAAAAAGCCTGCCATGCACAGACTTATTCCCATTATGCTGATCATGGTTTTGGAGTGAATATGTCAAAAAATAAATAAATAAATAAATAAATATATTATAATAATAATAATAATAATAATAATAATAATAATAATAATAATAATAATATATATATATATATATATATATATATATATATATATATATATATATATATATATATATATATATATATATACTGGAAAAAAAAAAAAATCTATTCTAAAATTTTTTTAAAAGTATAAATTATCTAAAAGCAAGGAATGGTAAGTAACTTTTCTGGGATCAAATTCGTTTTTTTTATTATCTCTTGTAAAGAAACTGTTTATTACAATTATTTAAATTTCTTCCAGTTCCTTAAATTATTATACAACATTTATATATATATATTAAAAAAAAAAAAGAAATCGTCCAGCCACCTAAAAAACACACTTAATGGCAAAGTGTAGGTGGCGGGTGTGTGTGTGTGTGTGTGTGGGGGTGGGGCAAACAAAACAAAAGCTACATTTTTCTTCCTTTCTGTATCTGCACTTATCTGGCCTTCGCGTGCAAAGTGTCAGCCAGGAATCTTTAGGCCCTTAATACCAAAACAAAACCCTGACAATTTCCTTTACAAGTCAGTAACAAAAGCAATGAGACTCCAGTTTGACAAGTAAAAAGCCCCAACATCGTAGCAGCTAATTGCCTTCCCTCCCTCTATTCAGTGCGGCCACCACACTCCAGCGGCTGCCTTTGTCACACGTGCAATTTCTTAAGTAAACTGCTAGTTCGCTTGCCGATGATGGACAGTTCCCAATCATTTAGGAACAATAAGTGCCAATAGTGCGGCAAACAGGATGGACAAATTCAGCATGGGATTCTTCTCCTGGTCTTTGCTAAAGATGTGAACAGAAAGAGCCTTACACTTTCAAACAAGGAAGGGAAGTCTCTGCGCTGAAGAGTTCTTTCTCATGCAACACATTTACACAACTGACCCAATCTGAGAAGAGAGTCAAAAAAACAAAAACTGAAAAAAAGGACACACCTGCCAAATGAGTTTGTTCTGTCCCAAGAGCAACCCTGTTCCACATTCTTTTAAACAAATACAGTACCGACATAGCAGAAACATTCATTTAAGCAGTATTAGTAGAAAACATATTTGAAATGATCCTGCTAGTACAAGAACAGTAACATTTAAAAAACTCAAAGCTTTTGGTGATGAATCGCTTTTTTAAAAATGCTGGTATTTAAAAAAGGAATATGTGTTATTTAAATCTTCGTGCGATAACTGTGTTCTGATAATTTTCAAATGTAAGTCGAATTCCCCGATTACACAAATATGAAAACTCCCGTCAACAAAAAGCTTTCCGCATGATGAAATCAAATTACTTTGTTTTTACAGGAGCCACTTTCCAGCAGCTAAGTTGTTCAACTCCAATGAGCATATTAACAAACTTTAATAGCACTTTGTTAATATGAATTATTTTCTCCCACAACAAATGCAGTTTTATTAAAATGTATCTATCAGAACACAAAAAAGACCAGCGTCAATACATTTCTTTTTAACAAGTTATTAGTTAAGAAAATACTTACAGAAAAAAAATATTAACCAGTTCTTAATTTACTTAAGCAAAGTGCAATCAAAATATTTTTTTTGCAGTTCATAATTAAAATGCATTTGGATTACAATCTTGCAAGAAATACAGCAGTAGAATAAATAGCTGTCCTATTCTTAGGCTTGGAAAAGGAAAAGGAAAAAAAAGCTTAGCTTACCATTTACAACAGCTCTATTTGGGATGCTTCTCGGTTCTTGGTTACAAGCATGCTGCTGCTTGCTGTAGCAGACAGCCCACAAGATGCGCATTACATTGTCATCACCTAATCCACTGGAGGGCAGCACCCTACCTACAGCAGCCTGCACCACCACGACTCAGCCGATAACAAAAGCTGAGAGACAAGACACACTCGCCAGCAACACCAGGTCTTCCAGAGAAAAGATGATCCAGCTCAGTCCTATTCACAGAATTATCTCGCTTGGAGGGGAAGCACAGCATATCGTAAATCTCCCTGTGCTCATCAGCACATCCCCTAGTAAGTCTTTTTTTGTGTACCTTTCTTTCTGGGATAAGCTGAATGAACAAAAGCCGGTGTTTTCTTTGCCGACTTGGCAAACATAAAGGTACTCGAGACACTTCTATAGAAGTTAACCTAACTTGTCAAAACTTAAGCATTGTGCAGCCTTGGCTAGATATTAACTTTGAATGCAATTCTGTTGTGAATAAAAAATATATATACAAAAAAATCCATTCAGTTTTCTTTTCGCCAGGGTTGGTAGTAATGCTTATGGTTGTAGTTTTTGCCCACCCAAGAATATTTTGACGTGGTTTAGAAAACAAAAAATCAAAACAAAAAAAATAAATAAAATAAGAACACCACTACAAAACTAAAAATCCATTGTCCTCGCTTTACACATTCCCCGGTTTGTAACAAAAAAAAACAAAAAAAAAAACAGAAACAAACTACATTATTCCTGAAGCACCGGCATTCTAAACATTTAGCGTGGCCAAGTAATGGCATCAGAAAGAGAGGATGCCGACTCTTAAAGTCATGATCCTAACGCACACTATACCACCGCTGTGCGCCTTTTAAGCATATAGAAAAAAAATTACTATTGATCTTCAAATAGCTATAATTGAAAACATCAAAAAGATTAAACAAAAATCGAGAATGTGCTGACTTACCATGTTCTGCTTTTTTTGTTGCAACTTTGTAAAATATTTCGCTCAAAGAAGCTGCATCGAAGGTGTCAAACGTTCGCGGGAGACTCTGATCGTATTACTTCCACAGTCCTGCCTTCCAATGCTTCAGAACTTTTTCTGTTTCTCTTTTATTTTGTTTGTGGTACCTAGCTTTTTTGCTAAAGACTTTAAAAGCCTTCAGCTCAGTAAACCAGCACAAATTATCTTGCCACCTTGCGCAGCTCTGATGCTTTGGCCGCTAACTTTGGAAGGCCCTTTACTACTGCATCAAAATTAGCATTGTCAAAGCAGTTAATGAATATTAATATTGTATTTGTCATTGGAGCTGGCCCGTTGCTGAACTCCAAGTCATCCATCAGGGACAAGATTAAGAACACAATTATTTCTGACTGACAGGGACCAAATCTACTAGTTTTTTTTTTAGTTTTTTTTTTTTACAATTTAAAGAAAGAGACACAGTAATACCATCTTAAGGTGTCTCCCTGGAGACAAAAGGCCAGATTAATACACTTTTAATGAAGTAGGGATTCATTGTGCATGGGGGGGGGAGGATGCAATATTCCAACTTGCACGTTTAGTATTTTGCTGAAAGAAATAGAAATGAAACCACAAAAACGGCATCTTTTCCGACAGCTGTCCACATTTTTATTCACAGCGTTCTAAGAGAAGACAGAACTTTTTTCCTGAAATCTGCATTTTAGGAAGCAGAGGAGGAGATATTTTGTCTCACTTGGGATCATTTTCCCCATACTTTCCCTTTAACGGAATTGAGTCAAAAAGACAGCGTTGTAAATAATTCCAACACAAATTTGATATTTGACAAGAAACACCTTTATCAAAATGCAGCTTCTGCAGCTATTCCCCAGCCCCTGTACACTGTCTAGCTCACTCTAGACCAGATGAGCTGCTTACATATATAGCAACATTTTGAATTCTCTTTCAGCGCCACATCTTCCTCTATGATATTAATTGAGAGAAACACTGCCTCAGTTATTTTGCCCGGGAAAAAAAATAAACATCCACATACCAGATGGATATGGCTTCTTCATCTGAGTGCGAAAAAAACTGCAAGCACACCAACTTTAGAACAATGCAAACGAAAGAGAAAGGAATCAAAAGCCAGAGTTATAGGCATTTACACATTCGGCAAAAGAGATTTACAAAAGCCTGCACTGAAAATTAAAACTTCTGTTAAGAAAATAAACATTAAAAGATCAAAACATCGCAACAGCCCATTCCCCCCATACAATCTCCCTTACCTTACAAGTAGTGTGTGCGATTCACTTTCCCCCAGTCTGCATTATGCCAAAAAGGCCACACTAACGTGTTTTTAATTAATTATAGATTATTTTTTACATTCAATAAAAAAAATACAATTGTAAGGATGCCTTTGTTTAGAAAAGCAAGACAACCTGGAACAATACCCTGCTGTAAAAGCAAGTCCCGCAAACAGAAGTTCAGCCAACGAATACCATTTCTTTAACATTGTCGATTCTGTTTTCTTTTTTATTTTGTGCCACTGTAAATCTATTTGTAATACTTTAAAAAGGGGGCAATAATATGTGTGCGGGGAGGAGGTAAAAGGAAAAAATGACAGATGCGAACGCTAATGCTATGAGAGCAGTGAATCGTGGGGGTCTAGGTCAAGCTGATGTGGCCACAGAGCTAATCTACAGCCCCTGCTGACCACGCTATCGGCTCCCTAACACCATTAGCAACCCTTAGATGAACATTCTAAATCGGGGTTTTGTTCTCTGGGTGCCCATGTGACCCCCAATACCACAAGCCTGGGGTTGCAAATACAGATGGCAAAGTCTTTAAGAAAATGAAAAGCTCTTTTTAAATCTCTACATTTTTGCATATTTTTTTCAACCCCGTTGGCGGCGACCTTTTTCTTGCTCACTGGCGCACCACGCGATACAATGTGTGTGCGCCGTATTTAAAAGATTAGCGATTCTCTACGCACATTTCGCTTTTTTAAAACGTATTATTATTATTATTATTATAAATACACATTGTTTATTTATTGGCAGGTGCTTGTATTTTACATTTTCTGATATTTAATATTTGGAGCTGTGTTTTATTTCATTGCATTTTATTTTGACTGCTTTTTACAAAATCTGGTTTATTTTAGTTTTCTGTCAGACGGTTTAGGCTTTTTAAAAAGACGATATATCTTTTTTTTGTGATTTCTAATAAAAATTGTGTGTGGGAAAAAAAAACATGTCGATCAACAAAAAGCTGTATTGGCTAATTTTTTTTTTTTTTTTTGGCATCCTTAAAAAAAGAGCGCCTTTATTTTTCAAATTACTAAAAATGAACTGTCATCCAGTGGCTGCTTTTACATTGTCTTTTTAATTAGAAGTACTAAATAATAGGCTGGTTAAATCAATTTAACTTTTAAAGTCTATAAATATTTACTATATCATTATCAGTTGTGATTTACTTAAGTTTAATTTAAATCAACAATACAAATATCACTCAAAATGTCTAGTGTTTTGCTGATTCATAATATTTAAAAGAACAGATTAAAAAGAACAGAATGCGAAGCTGAAATCGGATCAATGTTACATTCGGAAAAAAGAGTATGCATATATATATAATGCAAGTAAAACATTAAAAACAAACACGTACTCACATACACATTTCTAGGAAGATGAGGGTATTGGAGATAGCAAGAAATAATAGATGCTATATAATAATAATAATAATAATAATAATAATAATAATAATAACAACAACAACAAGTAAAAAAAAAAAAAAAATCTATTAATTTGTAAAACTCTATCTGCCCAGCGTGATTACATTAGCACTGGTATCAAATCAACTCTCCGACTTTGAAACTTATTGATCTGCTATTAAGACACTGGTGAACTTGATGAAATGAGTGCTGTAGGTGCATTCGAGACTTCAAAGTCTCACACAGCCACATAAAACAAGTTCCTTTGATCCCAACTCCCATCTAGAGAGGGTTTAAAGCCCAATTCTCCCCAAGCCGTCCCTCTACCTAGTCATGTCTCATTTCTTACCACCCGACAACTTGATCATGTTAATTGTGCAGATTTAACAAACGATTAATGCAGAGAAAACAATATTGCAGACTGCCCAACACATCAGTCCATTTTCCATCTTTGCTGACAGATGAATGCTTAGCAGCAAAGTGCTTTCACAGTATGATGACCAAATTCTACAGTCTATCATTTTGAATTTTTTTTTTTTAATATGTATTTTCTTTATGTATTCAATAACAACTACAACTCAACAGGGCATTAACTGAATCTCTTGGAGACCCTGTGTGCAAGAGCTAAAACATTATTACAAAAGAGAGTTTGAAAAAACACATTGTATTTTAGTAATGCTATAACATTTCATTACTGTAAAAACAAAATGTGGCTCATCCTATAAGTCTTGGAGCAGAATATAGTGCAGCCTAGTTAACGAACGATGGACTGGACTACATGATCAGTTCAACCAGCAGAATGGCCTCTCGAGTCTTCAGTTAGCCGCTGGGTGGGGGTACATGCTGTCAGTTGGTTTATGAGGGACACAAAAGACAGTCAAGATTGAGGAAGAATAGATAAATAGATACATTTGTACCACACCATTTGATTTTACAATGAACATTCGGACGTTTAGAAAACAAAGCTGCAGTATACACTGTACCTGCTTAACAAGCTGTCTGCCTGACTGGAAAAAATAATTTATCAACAATAAAATGATTACTGCTTGACAGGTTTGCATACTGTATCTAATACTGTATCTAATATGTTCCCACGCATGTCAATGCTAAGCTGGTAAAATTAGGATAAGTAATAGATGACAAACATAAGATATTTAAATGTATGGGGGTAAATATTTAATGTTTTGTTACTAATTTATTTAGGTTGAGAAGATCATACCAGGAAATGTTAAACACTTTGATGGAAGAAAAGAGAAAAAATGTATGCTGAAGAGAATGATACGACACATGATTCATATTTTAAAAGGGTTTTTTTTCCACAGAAAGTTAAAAAAAAAAAAAAGAGCATTAATAAGGCACATCAGATGTATGCAAAAATATAACATTATTTTAAAATTGAGGAAATGGAACAATATTGCTTTTTATATTTAGTGATTTCCTTGATCAACTACAAAATGCAAGAACGTAGAAATGTGCACTTTTAAATATGTAGTCACAATTTCCAAAATGACAAAAATGCCTATTTAAAGTCAAATGAGATATATATATATATATATATATATATATATATATATATATATATATATATATATATATATACACACACACATATACACACACACACAAAATTAAGAACATACATTATTTAAAAACACTGGCAAAAAATGGGGCTTCATATATATTTTTTAGAATGAATAGAATCTAGTTTCAAAATGTAAAGCCTAAAGCTGTAAATCATCATAGCCTTAAATTTAAGACTAGTAATTGAGGTACAGAACATGTTTTTTGTTTTAACCTACTTATAATTCTAAAAGAAGAATCCAACACTTCATCGTGACAAAAAAAAAAAACCCTCTGCCACAAACACAGAAGAGAACTTTCTCCAATTAGTGAGGAGAAAAAGGAGGGGAAAGCCACAGCACTGGTGCTCAAAGAACCAGGCCTTGCGGCAAAGCTGTCATGTCGACTGGATTGATCAACACGACCGCTATTTCTAATGGCATGTTGTCATGAAAAGTCAGCCACAGGGAGCCACCTGCCTAACTCCTCATACACAGCTGAAAAAAAAAACAAAAAAACAGAAAACCCTCCATACCTATTCTCTAGTCTTTTACTAACCATTTTCGAGAAGGGCTGAAATATGACAGATGTACTGCATTTACTGTCTTTACTTGCCTTGTCCTACTAAGCAAAGTCTACATATCAAAAAGCAGAAAAAAAAATCGAGAAAAGCAATCTATACAGCAAACATCAAAACACACCGAATCTTTATATGTGTATGCAATTAACCACATTACCACCTACTGAACTTAAATAAAACTATATCATATGAATGTATTCTATTTCTACACACGCAACAATAATGAATGCCGTTTATCTTCTAGCCTCTTAAGGAAACACGCATACAGGAAGGCTTCAATACCGTATGCACGCCCTGTTTTTATTAACCGGTGCACCCAGCAACATACTGTAGCACTATCCACGAGCACACAAGCCTTACCTCGCAAACAAAAAAGTCAAATAGAAAGTTACAGGACTTTCGATTTCAAGATAGCGCTTGGGTTTGGTGTGCATGTCACGTACCGTAACCTTTTATCGCCGCTGCCTCTGGTCTCATCAGTCGATGGAATTCTGAGCCCGCGGCAATGGCATAGCCGAGGGACACAGACCAATGAAAAAATGTTCATTGTGTTAGCATTTCAAATGGCGAGAAATGTGTGTGGGGGGGGAGAAGAAGCGCTAACTGATCATTGCCAGCAGAATTAATTGGCTATTCTGAGAATAATGTCCTTTACCCAAGATCCTTGGAGGCCGAGCGCGGGCAGAGGCCACAATTTGTTCGGCATCTTCAAAAAGAGACCGCTTGGGGGTACTGACCGTGTTTGGGTTTTAGCGCATTCCCCTAAAGGCCAGAAAAATAATCAGAAGCGCTGAACCAAACTCAACTAATCCATTTCCTAATTAAAACACAAGAAATCCATTACACCCTACCATATTGCTTAACCCCCGCCCCCCACCCAATTTATGGTCAACTCTAAGCTGGAACTTTATGAACAAATGCAAAAATAAATATTTAAAAAAAAAAGAAAGGAAACATAAAAAACAGGATATAAAGTATTTGGAATAGAAACAGAAAATCCGCGGCTTTGTGCCAGCGCTCAATAAATGGCTCAAGATGGTGCCATGCTGGTTTCTTTTTTTCTTTATTCTAAGGGATTTAAGTCAGAGCTTTATTTTGCATTGCCGAAGCATATGCAATGACCCTGCCTGATATTAGTGTATCTTTAGACATATCTTAATCTAACCTTTTTAAAGCTCTGTGGCTTTCAAACTCAAAACAGCATAAGGAATGAGCATTGTTGGGTGGCCGTGGGAGACTGGAAGGGTCCAGGGCAGAAGCCCTCTGGATACACAGCTGCTTATGCAGACACACCAGCTCTGCAGACCAAAGTGGGGGAAACAACAACAACAACAACAAAAGGATCGAGATTAGGGAACCTTCCCAAATGTTCCATCTTTCTATAACGACCGGCGGCCTAGCACGAGGTGTCAATTTCAGCCTCCAAAGACAGCCCACGAATTCACAGCGGTCCCATTATGCGGTCTCTGTGCTCATTGTAAATTCTGTCAACGAAGTCAATCTTATTAACTTCCGCGCTGGTTCACACATGACATTTTCTTCAATTTTCTTGCCGACATCAAAAACATCAATTAGCAGCTCGAAAATAGGAAGGAGCGAATGACAGAGCCCGATAACGTCAGCTATTTGAAGCCGAGGGTAAATCTATTCTCCGGTTTCTGAATGTGTTCATTACAATTGCGTTTTCAAAGAAGACCTCCAAATAGCAAAGACATTTAATTTATCATCTAGAAATGTCCAGAAATTGTTTTTTTTAAAAAAATCCTATGTATCTCTTGGTCTCAGAGTGTAACACACAGTACTGTAGAGCGGGTTGCTTTTTTTAATTTTGTTTTATTTTTATTTTTTTAAATTATTAATCAGAGCACAGCTTTCACAGAATTTAAAACCAGGGAGACAAATCCAATCTTCCCTATCACATATAAACCTACAAGCCTTAAGTAAATTTGCCTAAAAGATAATTGTGTTGACTAGGGTTTGGAGGAAAAAAGAACCAGGAGCTGCTGTTCAAGTCAGATTCCATTCAAGTAGGAATGCCTTCCGTAAATGGAGAAGAACTACAGTCAATACATTTCCAAGTGTGTACGTTGCGTCTCGACAGAAATGTTTTGTGCAACATATAAAAGCCTCTTGAGTGATTTACCATTAATCTTGTTTTGTGAACGTCAGTTACACACAAGCACAACCAAGCTTATAACATCCAATAGACAATATTTTCTATTTACATTCTATATTCAATTTTACTATTCTCTGAATATTTATATATATATATAAAATAGAGTATATCGTTAGGATGCTAAAACCGGAAAAGAACTAGAACATAGAAAAGAATTAGATAGCAAATGAAAAAAGAAACGGAATTGGTTACAAAATAACAAATTCCGTATGGTACATCAGTGTTGGCATCATCCAAGCCCCAAGATCTCATCTAGTAGCAAAGCACTACTCTGATATTTAATGAAAGCAATCATCTTACCAGCATAAGATTTTAAATACCGGTATTGACTTATTCCTCATTTACAGCTCGACAGCATCTACTTCTTTACTGGGAAACAGGATCTGGAACAAACGATCTGCCATGGTGAGCACACATGCATATAAACTGGAGATGGTTTTCACATAGCTAAATATGTAACCCAATAAAGCTGGCTTAATAACCCTTAAGTAAAAAGCAATGCTGATGCTGATATCCCTGCATTGTAAGGAGGCTTCTCATGCTTGAGTTACATCTAGGGAGTGAATAAAAGCAACTTTAGTGGCTGCTCAACACAGTCTCTCGGACCCAGTACGAGCAGAAACAGAAGCTTACACTCCCATACATGGATCACATTCCTTTGGCCCATTGATTTCTTGATCTTTTGACATTATTTAGTTGTTTTCTATTTCCTTCCCTGTCTTTTTTTTCAATGTCACAAAAGACAGAAATGTCTAAACAACTGATGGTGGGGATATCTATTAGCTGTCAAGGCACTGTTTTCCTGGCATTGAACAATATAGTACTTGCAAGAATGCCGAGAATTGGTAAAATGGAAATATCTCAGTCTTTAATGGGCTAATTATATTTCTGAACCATTTATTTCTTTTTTGTTATTAAAGAAAACTGTCGTATGTAGTAACTGCAGCATAATCATCAGATACTGTTGGTGGCAATTTAATGTCACTTCAAGATAGCACAATTACACTTGTGATCTAAATTGATATTTATAACAGGAATGATTTATGTTCATCTGCATTTTATCTATGTGTAGCTTCTGAGTGCTGTTTTAATTGTATTTGAACCATCACTGTTTTAACGTATGCTCTTTTCACTAATCTGTTGGTGGCTTCCTGTATTTAATCTTGCAATATTAACAAACCTGCTCTATTCTCGGCTAACAAGAAAGGCAAATAATAATAATAATAATAATAATAATAATAATAATAATTTCCCTGCATTACAATTAACGATTATATATATATATATATATATATATATATATATATATATATAACGAAAATAACGTTTCAAAAACATGTTGCAAGTTGTAGATTTGAGTGAATTAGTGCTTTAAAATAATTTAGCTGCAAGTATTATTAAAAGTGGTTTTAAAAGCAATGCTGCTTTCAGTAAAACGAATAAGTGAATAAATAAATAAATGGCTCAAGGTTTTTGCTGTTAGTGCCAAGCTGCCTTTATTAGATTACTTCCAATGCTTATTTAACAATTTTCCACAAGCTATTTCTAGAGAGCAAACAAAAAATTATAAATACAAGGTGATGAATAAAACCTGAATAACCTAAAGCCACAGTATCCCATAATCAATTGCTTTTGCAATGGTATGTAATCATACAGTACATTTAAAAGCACCTCTGGTCGTAGCTCAATGCTAGATTTGAACACTCTGACTTAAGACTTGGTATCATTTTGTACTCGAATAAGCCAACAGTAAAACAATGTGCCTATCTATCTGTGCATATCTGTGTAAATGCATAATGACAGACATCCAAGCTCAACGTTATTTTGACTACATTATTTGGTTGAAATCTTCTGCCTTGTAAAATAATAATTATAGCTAATTGCCAAACCTGTGCATCTCCACGCTTTTAAATGCCAGAAAATACAAAGCATTTCATTCTTTTAAATACACATCTCAAAATTAGAAAGATGTCATTTGTGCATTTTCACATGAAACAAGTTACACATACAGTACCACATCATTAAATATAGACCTATGCAACTTTCAAAATGTATTTTAACTTTGCTTCACAAGCTATTTTACTTTTCAGAACAATTTTGATCAGATTGAACATGCAGGAAAAATAAAGAAATAAATAGCTATGACGTATATAGTTTGAGAAATTGAATTAATATATACTAATAAAATACACTTTATAAATCTGGATACTACAACATAGAAAAATATGTTTGGGTCTGTACGCAAAACCATGTACAGTACATTTATTTATTTTTTTTATCGGAAAGTCCTTACATTAAGACCAGTTACTGCAAGACAACTTTTTCTTGTTAAAAGATTTTTAAAAAAAGTTCTAAAAGCCCCATATTTAAGGTGTATAGATTTCAAGTGGTCAATAAAAGCACAGATTTTTTTGATCACAAGACAGCAAACAGTGACCGCAGGCTGCTGACAGGAGGCAAGCTTGTGGTCGTGACTTCACTGCCACACACTGTCCTTGAAAACGATGCCGCACACAGGTCCATTAGGCACAGCTCAGAAGCGCTTGATCGATTATTTACAAAGAAAACTTAAAGTGTCTCCTCCTCTAGTCCTGCCTTCAAATTACTCTCACAATTTATATATTAAAAAAACAAACACACACAACCACTAAAAAGCCACCAATACTTACTTTCAGCAGAGAAAGTTGCGTGCGTGTTTAAACGAATATTAGGGTCAAGGCTTATCTATTTCATCAATTTCAATTAGTTTCCGCTTTAAAAAGACTTCAAAAGGCTTTGCAGTTAATAACTTGCACTGAGCAGATTTAGTGTAGAGTTTTAAATTATACATTTTCTTTACTTGACGAAATACATTGCTACCCCACAGAGGGAGGATGCTTTTACAAAAAGGTGTACAATGCTGGTCAGTTTTAGTATTTACTAATGATGTCTTTCATTTTGCACCCACATAGATACAGTACATACATGTGACAGTCTTGCTTCAGATGTGTGATGTGAAGGTTCTAATTACTGGAGTTTTTTTTTGTGAAAGCTATTCATCCTAAGCACAATTCATCCTCTCCCTCACGTGTGCTAAACTTTGTACTGCAGCTTTAACTAACCACACACCGCTTAATAAAAATAAAAAATCACTGTTCCCAAACAAATATGTAATCATGTTTCGGGATCAAGTTAAGTTCACAGTGTCACTTTATTGCTAACTGTTCGTATCTACCTTTCCAATTACAATCAGAGTTTGGGATTTACAAAGTCTGTCTTTCATGTCCTGTGTTAGTAGATAAGTCATTCTGCACCATGAAAGGGTTTTAAATGAGCTGTGCTGGGGTTAATTGGTTAGCCACGATGTAGTCATGTGTTTTAATGTGAAATTAAGCCATTTCCTGGAGTTTCCGAGACTTATTTAATTAGAACACTTCAGCCAATGTTATTTCCAACTGTGCTCTGCACTATAAGATACTTTGTACAGGGAGACAAACAGATAGACAGGCACACAGGGATATATACACCAATCATCCAGCTACATGCCTGTTTACTAAGGGTTATTTTTAGACCACATTTGACATTAGTTATCACAATCTCTGATATCCACAAACTCTTTAATCAACCCTCTCCAATCTGGTTTCTGCTCTGCTCACTCCACTGAAACTGTTTTCCTGCCTGTCACTAACTCGCTAAACTCTGCCTGTGCTGCCTCTCTCTCCTCTGTCCTAATTCTCCTCGATCTCTCTGCTGCCTTTGACACTGTCGATCACTCTATTCTCCTATCCTCTCTCGCTGACCTGGGAATCTCTGGCACTGCTCTGGCCTGGTTCTCCTCCTACCTCCGACCGCACCTACCAGGTAACCTGGTGCAGCTCAACTTCCACACCTCACCCTTGCTCAACAGGAGTCCCCCAAGGATCAGTCTGTATTCTCCTGTTCTCTCTCTACACCCGCTCCCTCGGCCCCCTCATCACATCTTATGGTTTCTCATACCATTTCTATGCTGATGATGCTCAGATCTTCCTCTCCTTGCCTAACTCTGACCCCACCATCCCCTCCCGTATCTATATCTGTCTGTATGTCTATCTCCTCCTGGAAGCACCTGCATCACCTCAAACTTAGCCTCTCTAAATCTGACCTCCTTTTCTTCCCCTTCTCATCTTCCCCCTCCTCTGATCTCTCTATCTCCATTCCTCTGGAATCTACCACACTCTCTCCCTCCTCCTCAGCCAAGAACCTCGGAGTAACCCCGGACCCTTGCCTCTACTACTAGCACATCTCCACTCTGGCACGTACCTGCTGATTCTTCCTGAGCAACATACGAAGAATCCGACCCTTTCTCACCAACTACTCCACGCAACTCCTCGTCCAGTCCCTGGTACTCTCCCGCCTAGACTACTGCAACTCCCTCCTGGCCGGCCTCCCTGCGTCCGCCACCCGTCCGCTCCAGCTCATCCAGAACTCCGCTGCCCGCCTGGTGTTCTCTCTGCCTCGCTTCTCCCACGCAACTCCACTGCTCTGCTCATTCCACTGGCTCCTGATCACCGCTTGCATCCAGTTCAAGACTCTTGTACTCGCCTACAGATGCCTTGACCAGACTGCACCCAGCTACCTCCAGACCCTCATCTCTCCCTACACCCCCACCCGACCTCTCCACTCCGCCTGCGCTAGAAGACTGGCTGTACCTCCGCTACGCTCCCCTGCCTCCAGAGCCCCGCTCCTTCTCCACCCTTGCCCCGCAGTGGTGGAATGACCTTCCTACGGATGTCACGACTGCCCAGTCCCTGACCACCTTCCGGCGCCTCCTCAAGACACACCTCTTAAGACAACACCTCTAAAACTCAACTCTTCCCTTCTGGACAATATAGCACTCTGCCTTTAATGCACTTTAACTTGCACTTACCTGCTCCCTATTTTACTGTATTTAGTCCTGCAATTAACCCAATCTGTAGTGTTTTGTATTTCACCTGCACTCGTATCTAACCCTGATGTAACTATCAACACTGTTATCTGCTCTTGAACTGCCCCAATATCAAATCATACTGTGTTTTGTATTTGCTCTTATTAGGACTGAAGTCATTGTATTTTGTATCTTGCTCTTAAATTGTACTGTAATTCTTGATACGTATTTTTTAATTGTAAGTCGCCCTGGGTAAGGGCGTCTGCTAAGAAATAAATAAATAAATAATAATAATTAGCGGCTTCCAAAAGGCCTTTAACATTTAATAATACATGTCAGTAGTTAACTATGTACCTAATATATTCCAATCCAGAACAGAACATATTTATAAAAATACAAAGGGATTTTATATATAACTTAAAAGAAGAAGAAGAAAAAAGTTGGTTTGAAAGATGTCTAAATTTGTATTAGTACCCTAGGCCTAAACAGTTACATACAGTAGCATGCCTCTAACACACACTCACAGCTCTGAATTAGGAAAGAAAGGCTGTTGTTGTGAGTTGGGAAGGGCTATCTGCATCCATCAAAACTGACAAATGGCTTTAAAAAGCACTCCTTAAATATGTTCTACTTAAAAGAACAAGTTGTCCAACAACAAACAGTTTCAACATTCTCATATAATAAAGAAGTTCATCAAGGGAATTTGGCCACTCAGCGGGACCTTAAAATTAACACTACTAAATGCATTAAGTTACACTTAAGGGATCCTGACAGTCTAATTATATCATTTGCCATTGAACACTGTGTTATACTAATTCAATTTATCTTCATTCCCAGCCACTGGAGACTGATGGATAGTTATCATTAGGAGTGACAAAGTACTGCACGGAAGAAGAGTGCAGGACAATGCAATATTATAGATAGGGCTGTTTAGAAAACTGCTAATGCTAAGCTGCTGAACGTGGCTTTCTACAGCGTGTGCACATCATTGCCTTTGCTAAGCGGAGGCCATACATAACTAAACGTGTGATTGTTAAAGATCAGCTAGGTCAATGCCAGAGCTGTCTGTAAGCAAAATAAGCTGACTGCAGCATTATGTGAGCACTTCAGCTCACAGTGACTCCCTCGCCTCTGCCGTGCTGCGGAGCCTCACAGTTTCAATAGAGCAAATGAACAGGTGTAACACACTAAACTGTACAGCCTTTTCGAAAGTGGGATCCCATCACGGCAATATTTAAAATGGACATTTTACCTGCTAGTACTTAATAAAGTATTAGAATTGCATTGTGGCCCCCATATATCGTTGTAAATTAAGCACTGTAATCCCAAGAGATGCATAATGAATTTAAGGAATAAGGAAGATCTTCTTGTATCTCAGAACCGTTTGAAATATTTCCTCTTGATTGGGATAAAAGACATATTCCCCATAAGCTATTGTACCAGTCATTCTGCTGGGCTATCAAATAAAATGACCATGTTATGCCCACAGAGTAGAAAAGGACTTGGAAGGAGAATGCACCAATTCTGCTCAACAGCGACACCTACTGACAAATGTAGGCTTGAATTCCTGCCCCCCTCCTTCAATATAGAAGTGGCACAGGAATGACAGTAAACATGGCAAACCTATTGAATTACAGAAAACAATTTCTATTTATCTGCAAGAGTCAGAGTACAGAAGTAGAAATATACAGCACAAGAACGTCGCAAAAATGTTACTGCGTATTAGCAGTATAACATTGTGTATGTTGCTATTCAGAACAGAAAATAAAAGCATTTTGTTCTCCAAATCTGACGATTGCTAAAGCTCAGAGTGCAAGGAGATTGATAGAACTAAAGAAACCAACAGAAGTTTCAACAAAAAAAAGTGTCTAAGTTTTCTTATTTGATGCCTTGAAAACCCTTTTGTTTGGTGAAAGCATTCAGTCACAAAGGAGCGATTTGACGGAAATGCCATTCATTTTTTATTGTCATTGGATCAGGTAATCTTGGAATGGCTGGCTGGCTGGTTTCTATACAGATCTGTATGTGAAAAGCCCTCCACCGACGACCACCATTAAGTCTCACCTTGGATGACAGCCTTGGCTCAGGAAGATGTCTTTATCTACACAAACTATTCACAATGTGCTACAGATGTTAAAAAATAAAATGTCAATGACACTTGATTTTCCACATACAGTAATACATTTAAACAAAATATATAAAACCTTTAAACAGATCTAAAAATGCATTTTGAGGTCTTGTGTCTGCAGTAGATTTCAAGGCTTCTGTGGACCACTTACAATGTATGTAAAAAATTTAATTTACTAAAGACTCTGTGCATATTTAAGTCAATATGTTGATGTAAAACCAAAGAAAGTATATACAAAAATAAAAGCATACATATCTGTTACTATGCACCTATAAAAAAAAAAAAAAAAAACAACCAGCGATCATACAAAATGTCTAACAGAGAATTATAACTTAAAAGCAACATGCTGACACTTGTTAGGCCTTGCTACTGCACAAGAGGTAAAAGGCGTCGGCTTTGCAGGCTTAATCTCCAAAATCCTGGGAGGGTATGGCATGCTCAGACCCATAACGCTCCCTCAACTCACAGCAGCCTGTACTAAAGAGATTGAAAAAGACAAATCATTACCAGCTCTGTCTGCTTGGGAGTTAAATCAACCATTTCAGCCCAGCCAGTCTCACTCACCCACAGCATTACACAAGCATGCAAGAAAACCACACGACCTGCCCTGCTGCACTTTGTTTAGCAGCACTCCACTTGATCATGCCCAAAGGGTACAATTAAGTTCAATTACTCCCAACTAGCTGGCCACGTTGTGGGAGGGGCTGGGGCAGAAATCCATCAGTCAGCTCCTATACTTGTCCAGACTACACCCTCCTTCTCCTCCTCTCCCAGGGAACTGGTTACTGTCAATGCAAACAGCTGGGCATGTCTGCCCAATTAACAGAAACTTGTTGTCAATTATTAAAAAAAAGAGGAAAAAACGGACCGAAGTACTTAACCACCATGCTGTTAAACTGAAACATCAAAATGCATAAATCACCCTCGGCACACATTGCTTGGGTGCCTGTTTACATACAGCCGCACTGCAAACTTGAAAACTGTCAAGCCCCTAATGAACAAGAACACATTTTATGATAGCAAGAGGTTAAATCTCAATCTTGTAAAATGTATGCAGGTTTCCAGCTACAGTATAGGCGGTTTACAGATACGTATCTCTCAGCTTTGTTCATGTTGCACTTAGATAGCTTTCAAAAGACAAGGCTTCTTTCAGTGAGGAAATTCACATCCTTAATAGGTTTCAAAACAGGAAGCTTTACCAAAAAAATAAAGAAATCCAAAACTAACCCAGTGTTGCAGCACCCTTTTCACTAAGAAAAAAAGGTCTAGAACAAGAAAAAGAAATTCAGCTTGTGTATTTAAATTGTGATTCTTTGTTAATTTTTTTGTGGCCTCAGGTGTTTTTTATTAATGAATTCCAGTATACACAAAAAAGCCACTGTGTAAGAGTGAATTAATCAAGCAGATGCAAAGACATTTTTTTTTTTTTTTGCTGAATATAACAAATTTCAACAGTATAAACTTAGTTGCAGGAAGGACCAGGCAAGAGTTGTTTCTTGTTTTATGCCATTAAAATGGTCTTATTGCTCTAAGAAATCGTGTCTTTGCCTTTGTGCTTGCTTCAAAATATGGTCCATTGAGTTTGAGGGCAAAACAATGTAAAACAATAATGTAAAACAATAATGTAATTGCTGCTAGTGCAACAAGTCATTTTATTTCTATTTTTTACTTTAATATTCAGGCAAGTTTTGCGCTTCCTTCGGATTGGGTACATTATTTATATCTTTAACCAGGGCTGACAGAGCGCAGAACGATGGGGAGAGAATAAGCAAACAGTTTAATTATCTTACAATTCAGGGGCGTGCCTTTAAAGTAACACTACACTATTGTCATTATTTATACACAAATGAGCTTACTTGACTTGAAAAACGTCTTAAGTAAATTCCAACTTGGTTTGCTTGAATGAGTAGTACACCACAAGATTCAATATGAAAGCAGAAAATTAATTTTTAATAAAACAAAACACAACAACAAAAAAAACATTTCTAAAGTAAAATCGGGATTCTGTTATTTTGCAGATTATTACCAGTGCTTACAGCAGTAACATTTTACTTAAGAGTTGCTGTTGAACTTAAACCCGTTTATGGCCACGCAGCAACACGAACCTAACGAACGTCCTTGTTTTAAAAAAAAACATAAATAACCGTCCTGAATATATTTAATGGAGTATAAAACAAACTAAACTAACAATTACCTAGTCGATATTTAATTAATCATGTTTTGTAGTTGCCAAACTGCCCAGAGGCTTCTGCTGCAGTCACACCGCTGCTATCATCAGCTGTTGTAAATAGTGCAGAGCGGACTATGGTGGGTCAAACCAATGTTCGTGTAGGGGCCGTTTTATTGTGGGTTTTTATTTATTTATTTTTAATGTTGGACTTATGACGTCTTATGAATGACTTCCTTTTTTTTACATTTTAAACCGTTTGCAGGCAAAACCCTAACAAAACATAGAATAATACTGTGTTTACACAGAGCAAAAAAAACCCGAGTGGCAAAATATATCGTTTGCCTCCCCTGTGCTCTAGGGGTTAGGTGCCTATGGTCTCAATCAACTTACAGTTCAACAGGAGAAAAATATATTAAAAAGGTCACAAGTCATCAAGTACGTGCGAAACAATTAGTTTTCCACCATCAGATTTTTTTTGGCATTTCTACACGAATCATAGGAATGGACCAGGGAGAGGCAATTTTGACGGCATTCCCTCTACAGACGGAGCACTTTCACCCCTGCGAGTATGCAAGACTGATTTGGACAGTGCTGTAGGAGTGCTGCTCGGTTAAATATTCTAATAAACAAACTGAATAACTGCCATGCTGCTGCCAATGCAAGCTAATACCAAATAATAAAAAGCACCAGTCCTGGATATAGCTGCAACCGTGCGGTCCTCCCAGCCCATCTGACTCACCTCTTTGTATTGAACTGGCCCTGGATAAACGGGAGACGTCATGAAGAAGTACTACAGTAGATTTAGATTGGGAACATACTGTATTATATAAAAAAAAAAAAAAAAAAAAAAAAACCCAGTACATTTGCAGAGATGTTTCTCAATTGATTTTCTCAATGATATAGGCCCTTTACATGGATAACTGCCTAATTGTAACTTCATGGGAATTCTTCCTTTGAACTTTTATCTCAGTGGAGTTGACATACAGACGACAATACATACACACACACACGTATAATATATATATATATATATATATATATATATATATATATATATATATATATATATATATATATATATATACACACACACACACACACACACACACACATTATATATATAGTGTTGAAAAAAACAAAAACAAACAGAAAGGAACGTTTAAGAGTTGCACTTATTGATTTCACTGTAGTGCACCAGGAAGAGTACAGAAATAGTTCAAAGCTGAAAGGACTTTGTTTGATCAGCATTTTCTCATAAAAGTTAAAAAAATAAAAAAAATAAAAAAATAAAAAGTTGCTTCTGCCGCTATACACCAATTCCCATATTACCCTGATCCGGGGCTAACCTCTTTTGTAACTGTCTTTAAAACAAAGAAAGAAAAAAAGGCAACGAAACCTGTCAAACTGTCATGTCATTATACTCATCCTGTGCTGAAGTGAGTCAAGGGTTTTTAAATAGAAGAAAAAAATCGAGCAAACTAATTATCCAGCTTGAAGCACAGCATTTTTCCATGCTACTGTACAACATTTTATTGTAATGCAGCTGTCAAAATGCATGATGGGAAATACCTCTGTGCGGTTCAAAATGATGGAGCACCAAAGCTTTTTTGCAGCCTCAATGAAGATTTCAGACCTGCTGCAAAGGTTTTCTCCTTTGCAACTGAGCCCTGATGCAAAGCAGCTGTGCTATAATTGAACCTTGCTCAGCTGCATAACTTTAAGAGGCATTATACTCAATGCTCCAATGCCCCATACTCCCCACAGGGTTACAACGGAAACCTTCCAAGTCATTACATACTGAGGAATTACATTAGACTAAAGATTGCTTGTTTTGTATTGGTTAGCACAACTCCAAGCACAGTTAAAACAGGAGATAAGAGTTACTCAAGTGTGACCACCCTCTCTGACCCCTGGGCACAACTATTACAAGGCCTGTTAAATGAATTTATCTTCCCCACTCTACCCCTGCCTCCTTTCAATCACTCAGTATGCTTGCAAGGTCTGTTGAAGAGGAGAAGAAATGTACACTGAGCCCTTGTCATGACTGTGGAAAGACATGCAATGCAATAAACACAAAACATTCTCAGTACAGGATCATCAAATTATATACATTTTGACAAAACACTTTTCTGTCTAATTGGGAACAGGTTGCATCCAACAACTGGACAATAGGGTAGTTATTGTTTTTGGTGGGAAAATACAATCTAATACATAATACATCATATTCCAACATCCCATACACAATAACCAGAATATATTGGAATGCCTTTACAAGTTCAACACTCCCAAATCAAAGCTGAATGGAACTCTATCTATATAAACTAAGCAGTTGATTCCTGCATGGCTCCTTGCCAATAACCATGCAGCTACAGCAACCACTGTCTGCGGTTTGAACACAAGATGGAGACAGATACAGTCCAACGTTCCAGTACAAATGTCCAGATTGAAAAATAAATGTAAAAACAAAGAAATACACATTGCTAGCATCTTTCTGTGCCGGGCACAGGCCAAGATTTATTTGTATGTAACTATATAGCTTTACATTCAAATTGAATTTGCATTTACTGTAGTAAATCGATTTAAAGTTACATATATTTTTGCATTGTAATTGTAAGTACATACAAGAAAACCTTTAACTCAACCTGTTTGAATTACTTCCAAGGTAAATGTCAATGAATCTAGTATACAGGACATAGTACTATATAGACGGATCCCAAAGCACACTACCCATGGGGCATGGAGCATGTAATACACTGCACAGCAGTTCCCATTTGAAATGTACACTAAACAGATGAATGTTTCATCTTTGGACAGAAATAACCCAGTACATAGGCAGATTGTTTTTTCATAGACTGGGTGTGTGACAAAACAACCACACTGATATACTGTACATGAAAACAAGTTTAGCATTTTAAAGCCTGTGCCTCTTTGAAACCCAGCAAAACTATAGTGGTCTTCTTGCATTGCCTTGTACATGGTTCACGCTTCCCTTCCAAGTTCCCAGCTGACAGGTTCTGTCCTCCGCTGTGCTATAAACAAGCAGCCCCCTCACCTGTCACTTCAGCTTGTTGTAAATGTAGCCTGATCTGACAAGGGCTGGTACTGATGACACGTAAAAATGGATGTCTGCTGACTGAAGGCCCCCTAACTCACCCTTGACCCCAATCCTGTATCATGTTAAGCCCCAAACATTATCTCCCTACCAACTTTGTTTTCCTAAGAGAGGGTAAGAGTGAGGCACAGGCCTGACCACACGCTTGAGTGAAAAGCATATCACTCTGAAGAGACAGGAGATCGGGGATCACGCTGACTCTGTGAGCAACAGGCTGCTCACACAATCTATTTCCTGTTGTTGCTGTATCCTATTAAGATCACGTTTCCTTTAGACCAAAGGCATTAGCTCTGACCCACATTGAAAACATTTCTCCATCATCCTTCTTTTTTTGGCTCTTTTTTTTTGGATACCTGTATCTTAGTCTCTCTTTATAATTATTTTTCGGTCTTAACGCACACCCTGTCAGATTACTGCTGTCTGTAATAGGTGCTAAAGCTTGTGGAGCTCTGTAACAATACTGTAGTAGATTGTTTTTTATTTTAAATTGTTAAAGAATCTGCCATATTTAAATTGATGCACTCAACATTCAGCATATGAATGACAGCTGCAGTCAGCCAATATAAAAACAGCAAAAACGGCAGGTTTAACCTTCTAGGTTGGGTTGACTCTTTCACATCTGAAAGCAATGCAAAAAAAAAAAAAAAAAAAAAGTGAAACTATTCAGAAATCAGACACCAAGTGTTCCCGAATAATCCTCCAGCACTTTCTGTTACAGTGGAAAAGCAAACGGAATTCAGTGCAGCTGGCCCAGCCGGCATACCCAGCCAATACTCTAGAAGGTGTTAAACCTTACTGTCATATAGGATTCAGCCATAACAATTAATTCTGTCGAAATATCAACAAAACCACCCTCACCTCCTGGAGAAACGAGTCACACTGACCATGAATCAACTCTCTATAATGGCCCTCCATATTTTAGGGATTTCCCCAAATCCAAAACGATGGATGAGGGCTGAAGTTGATCCGCAGAATGGTTTTGTGGGCCACAAAACCACTCTACCACAACTGAAAACCTATAGTAGGCCACCAATATGCTTTAAATGCAATAACAAAAGTAAAGCTGAACTTGCAGATAGGTCCATTAAAAGACAGTATCACATAAAAAATGATGCATCATATCACAGGTATTTATGCAAAGGTTGAAACGATGCCTCATATCACCGGTATGCCAAGACGTTATCTTATCAGGGATAATGCCCTATAACCAGCAAAGCTAGTAAAAGGATCTGGGCGAAACCCTGCTATCTCTGTGCCACTGTGAGGCTCACAGGCTGCTTGTCACTCACCACTAAACTTTCCCAAGCCACTCCGGATATCATCTTACTCGCTCCTTTCGCCACATGACCTTCCAACCGATGCCCCCTTTGGGCCTGACACTAATTGGTAAATCCGCTGATCCACAGCCTGCCCAACAAAGAGACACCTGGAGCTCTGTCAAAACAAGTTCTCCGAGAAAACTGCTGAAGTAATAATAATTCAGTACAACTGCACTCAGTTCCGCCGCACAAATAAACGAGAAATGCGAACATTTTTAAAAAGGAATCCTGGCTTGTCTGACAGCGTGTGTCAATCACTCGAATTATTGAAACAGCAACCCCCAAGACACGGCCATAAAATGAGGGGGCCTGAGCAACTTTTTGTTTAAACTTCCGAAGGAACTAAATGTCACATGTTCTTTATCTTCTGACCTTCAGAACCCTGACGTTACACTTCACAAATGAATGTGCTGCAATGTTACTAGTCAAATATATTGTGGATACCTTTTTTTGTTTTTATTTTAGAATTTAAATCTGCAAAACAGAAACAAGTCTATTAGACACCTTGTGACAAAACAGGATCTCAATAAACAGATACAGGAAATACGTCACCATGTCAATAAAGTTTCAAAGTTTTGCTGTAGATATAAACGAATAAAACACACAAGCTACTATATTAGTGAAGTCCATGGCCCACAGCACATGTCCTGTACAGTATAAATTACATTTGGGACCAGCACCTCCATATATTCTGATACTCCGTAACTGTGACCTTCCCAGGTTTCAGAATGATTAAGTGGTTGTCTAGGTATATGTAAAATGTACAGGCACCTCCAGTATATTCCTGTTGAGAGAGGTATGCAAAAAAAGCACACAAGCATTGCATTTTTTACTGTGCGCAGTGGTTGGCAATGTCATGCTGAAAAAAACCCCAAAAACAACATTTTCATTTTTATTTATTTTTTGCTTTTTTTTGTTGTTAAAACAAAACTTTAATTAGGATTTTGACTGCACACTAGTACAACTTGCAATTCTGTTTTAAATGATCTGTATCTTAACTGCAGTACAGCTTTAAACATAAAGTCTCCATTCCTAATTGTAACCTTGTTTTAAATCTCACAAGCGGAGTCTCAAACAGAAATGCTGCCACTCAGTGGCTGGGGCGGGTTTAAAGTATTCCAAACGAATCAATGATAGATACAGGAAGGAGGGGCATTGGCCAGCTGCACTGGGAATTCTTTATTTTACTAATGGGAAAGGGGTGGTCATCGTGAATTCAGTAATCGTTTCCACTGTTTTTCGGTGTTTGTTGGCTATACACCGATTTTATTTATTTATTTATTTTTATTTTTTAATTGGGGGCGTTTTATCGGTTAAAGGAGAAGGGAGTCACTTTGTGATTATAGTGTTAAAAAGGTACAACAGCAATGTGATCTCGGGTTTCTTTTAATTGTTTTCGACCGGTATTTGTCAAAACGAGCTGTTTAAACTCCTCAATTTATCAACCTGTAATTCACCATGCCTGAAATTCACTTCCGGTGACATCACTGGTTGGAAGAATCAGTCCAGCGTAATGTAAACGGCATAGGCCCTGGCTGTACAAATCGTTTTTTATAAGAATTCGGGTATACATTATCATCGTCTCCCAAATCAAAAAGACCGGTTAAAAAAAGTTCCTGATTTAAAATATTGACGACTTTGCAGTATTCACTTTGTTGATTACAGCTGTATGAAGGACACTTCACTGCCGATGGCACATACAAATAAATATGTCAAGACAGGCGATTTAAAAGATACGGCCTTGCCGTCTGTATTTAATTTTATGTTGTATGATCACAAAAGCTGTGGACTGTCGGACACCAACAACAAGTGAAGAAAAACACGATCGTTTAGATGAAGACAAGAGTCAAAGGTCTTGATATTCTGTTTATGTTTGTGCATATAATATATCTATGGGTACTTTTGGAATTGTATTGCCAGCCTACTGTACAGTATTTTCTCAACACTGGTAAACTCACACATACGCACCAATCACAAAGAACACGGAAACATTTTAAAAGCCCAAAATACTGACATTTATAAAAAGTGTGACAATGAGCCAAAAAACAGGATGTTGAACTAATACTGCTATATTATATAATAAGGTTTGTACTTACTCCCTGGCATGCTTTACTTTGTATAAGTCCTCATGCAACTGCATTTTCTTTTCATGCAATGCAGTTTGCTGCACGATCTAAGACAAACATGTTTGTTTTTTTCCTCCCCCAGACAAAAATAAATATGTAACGTAATAACTCATGCATAAACTAAAATCCAAAAGTAGCGAGTTTGATCTCATTTCCTCACAAGTCCACAACTTCACACTCAGATCCAGTAATTTTACTGGCAGTTCATTGAAACAAGAGTGACTCAGCTCAGTAAAGTCTAAAACTAGGCAACAGAACATGTGATGTATCATGAAAGCGATTGGATGTTTTTTTTATTTTTTTAATTCAAACCATAATAACTTAATTTAACAATTTTAACAAACCCGGAGGGTTCCCACAAAGATCTTCTATATAATATATTACCATAGAAGATCTTTGGTTCCCAGGTATGTGCATATCCCAACGTGACACTCGCCATCTCTGTTATGTTAAAACCTCCAGCCGGTCAAGTTATCCAACCAGTGACGTCACTCTCAATATGGCGGAACACACTAACAGAAAGTGCCGGATTCCGTATTTAAAAGTTATTGTATTATATGATAAATATGTGTTTTGTATGGCAAATGTTATTTTTTATTACTTTGTTAAATCATTTTAACACACAAAAACCCACCATTTACCTTCCCCTTTAAAACCTATATCAGAAGCTCTATTATTTTTTGTTTATTTAGCAGACGCCTTTATCCAAGGCGACTTACAGAGACTAGGGTGTGTGAACTATGCATCAGCTGCAGAGTCACTTACAACTACGTCTCACCCGAAAGACGGAGCACAAGGAGGTTAAGTGACTTGCTCAGGGTCACACAATGAGTCAGTGGCTGAGGTGGGATTTGAACCGGGGACCTCCTGGTTACAAGACCTTTTCTTTAACCACTGGACCACACAGCCCTAGTTATACTGTATATTATGCTATTGTTCTGCTTGCATGATTCATTGGTCAGCCATCACCACTACTGTATGTAAACCTTAAACATTTTCTAACAAAACTATATTTATTTACAGTGTAGAGATATGCTCACTGAGCAGGGCTTGGAATAGTTCCAGAAGCAAAACTGAATATGAACCCATTCAACTGAGAAGTCAGGAAATCACATACACTTTCACTTTATATTTCACCCGGAGTATTGCTCATTTCGTAAAATTATTTAGACAACAAAAAATATAAAACGTTTGTGTAATGTCACAACTGAAGTTTCTAGTACTCTTGTGCACTGTACGTTGATTGTGTGTTTAAAGTTATGGACTGAACAAAATGCTCCAGCCCTTATACAAGAACGGTGCCAACTTCTGTGAATTCAGCCCTAGGCTGTGTCCCTGTAAAATACAACCTTTGAGCCAAGATATCAAACACGAAGACTGAAACATCGGAGTTATTGTTTAAGGTCAAAGCAGGTTCATCTCGGAGATAGACACTGTATCTTGACAAGACAAACCAATGCAATTGGCTAAACTGAGCTTGTCTTTAACAGATTCAAAATATATCCAATCCAGCCAGATAATAAAATGTACATATATTCATGTATATGTTTCAGACAATACTTCGCCCCACATGAGCAATGAGATCAACCCCACCAACTGACTTCCAAATCTAATTGTTAAGCTTGCCAAGAGGCTAAACTCAGAAACTACATTATTAAACTGACTCTGTGCATTAATTACATGCAACTAACTTCACAATAATGCACTCTACCTATAGCTGGTGGTATTGGCTTTGTATCCTCAGGATCTTTTTTTTTTTTACAGCTGTTTACACTACGACAGTATATTTCTTCCAAAGCTAAAGTAGTCAGACTTTGAGGAAGCTCACAGTCCACTACTATATGGCAGAGCCATATAAACAGACACTGCCACACCCACAATTTCCATCTGAGCCTAGCAAAGACAAGTCTTAACAGCAAAAGCTTGCCAAGTGAAGGTAACTTTAATGTAAAAGGCATCTCACATTCGCTGTCCATGCGTGAAACACACATGTGTACATGGTCCTTCAAAAGGAAGAGGCAAAAGCTTAAGAATAAATCTACATTCACATCTTAGAAACATGTCCATTAAGGTTTCAATATCAAATATTTAATGTTCAGTTCATATTTTATATTTAAATGTTAGGAATATTAACTGGGAGGTTAAACTACTTAATTATTATTATTTTTTTGTTAAATCTGTACTTAATAAATATAATACATTTATACAGCAGTTACAATGCAGATTTAAAAAAACAAAACACACATTTCATTTTAAAACCAGCTACAAGATACTTTGAATTGAATTCTCACCAACTGAAATTGGTGAAGACTCAGATCTCCCTGTCCTGGGAATTCCAAGCAGAAGGGGCCCTGAAATGCAAAGTATGTCCCGAGTCACATCATTGTAAACGTACATTATCCACCCAGGATATGTATGCAAAATATATATCTCAAAACTAACAGCTTTATTTTATTTTTGGTATTCTAGGCCTCCTATGAGAATATGTACCATGAAATAAACACATACATCTTGTATACAGGGTGATTCAGAATTCACTTGGCTTTACCAGTGCATGGATGAAGCAGGTAGCAATGGAAGAACAGGATGACAAATCATAGAGAGCGCAGTTGAGCGCTGTTGTGGTAACACTGAACACACATTGACATGCTGAGACAAAGCCCCCTATGATGCACTATCTAAAACATATTCTTACCCATGGTCTACTGTTAATATGCATATTTCCAGTGCATACAGTATTTTTCCTGCAGCATATCCATGAACTGGCAGAGTCATGTTACTTTTGAAATGCATTATATATATATATATATATATATATATATATATATATATATATATATATATATATATATATATATATATATATATATATTACAGTAGCTACATTTTCCATAAACAAATACATGTTAACACATTTAGAACTGTCAATTTAGCTCTGCAAGTAGAAGTACAGTAGTGAAAATGAGTCAACTGTCATGGGAGCAGATTTCAATGTGATGAGGAAAGCAGGTTCAGTAAACAATGCATATTGCATTTACTGGTAACAGTTATCGGTAGCATTATCAGTATGTCCTGACCTTGCACACAACTGCCACTTACACAAACTAAGATAAACATAAAACATAACTAACAAAGTCTGTCATACATACAGTTTTATTATTATATTTATTTTAATACACAGTACAGCAATCCCACACATGCCTTCATTATCTTAAAATATTAACATGACAAAAAAAAAAAAAAAAAGAACCTAAGTCCAGCCTCTCTAATTAAACTGCAGGAAATCATCACACTGGTAAATGCTGTAACTGAAATACAGTGAACACCAGGATATCAGCAACGAGTCACACAGAAGGTGGTATAAGACACATGCTGGACTAAATTTCTGGTTGGCTATCAGTAAAGTGCAACAGTTTTTGTTTTTCTTTAAGTTCAAGAAGTCATGTACTGCACTACTAACAGTTGGTTTAGTGCTGCGTGGGGAGCCTAGACTGAGGCACCCGTTAAATGTTCAAAATCACACAAGAGAGGTCACAACCTCAGTGCTATTGTCTGAATGTGCTGGTGTTCTAATCTTAGCATCATACGTGCTTTTAAATAGAAGGAATACATTACAAGGTAGTTTACACCACACTTATTTAAACTACTTGAAGGTTTCTTTCTTAATAAAAGTACAGTGTCAAGTGATGGCAAACCAGATTGACGTGCACATGAAGAGCTTAGTTCGTGTGTGCGACTGTTTGCTCTGTTTTGACACTATTACACTATGTGGGGCACTAGAAGATTCCATCTTTGCAGCATGTACAAGATAAATGTGTTTGTTTTTTTTCTTTCTGCCACAAGACACAAGACAAGCTTGCTTGGTAATAGCCACATTACACAATGACCTTCAAACCACTTGATTACCTTTAAGGTCTCAAAGGTCTCCCTGCATACTGCCAGTCACATTCCGTTACTTACGCTGGCCTAATTATCATTTTCCTGCAAAGCACAACACTGCATTTCACTATCAATTTGGAAGCTCAGTTGGAGTTTGGTTGAACTGGGCAGGAAACAGTTAACATTCCAATCTCCCCCGCTGCCCCTGAAAACAATGGAGACATTGTCCAGCGAACACGACTCCCAGGGAATGACACTTCTTGTTTATGCCCCAGTTCCCAGCCGGTCAATGTTAACGACTATCGTTAAAACCTGAGCCACTCCAACGCAGGGTGAGGTGCTCTGGAAAAGCTATACAATTTTAAGGTCCTGGTATCTGTTTCCAGATTTAAAATCCAACACAGCAGCAGAAGCCAGCAGCCAGCACAGGGAAAGAGTCCTGCAACAATGTATTACAGATGTGCGGTAACAACCCCCACCCTTCTCTCATTTCATTTTCATCCACTTTATTTCTTCTTAAAGGGTGTTTAACCAAAACTATTATAATCTTACCTCTTATTTGCTTTATTGACATTAACAACAGTCCCCCTTTATTATTGTCAACATTTCTTGGTTACTCATTATTTGTTGGTTATTTATTAATGTATTTATTTGAACGTTAATTGAGGATATTAAAAACCCCAGTATCTGTGCTGCAGGTCTGACTGCAGCTACACTGGAGCAGTGAAGCGAGACTGATCGACAACACATGAAGTTATCAGGCAGGAAGGAGGCAGCAGCAACACTCAATTCAGCCTGCCGTGTACTTACAACACAAAATATCTTCAACAATAAAAAAAAAAAATTAAAAAGTGATAACATTGCTAATGAGGCAAAACACTAGGATTTTAAAAACTTGGGACTGTAATGTTTTTAACATGTACAGGCACAAGCATTCACATTTCCAAAACTTGCCATTTGTTAGAAGATGTCAAACCTGTTTACACCTCTACAGTTTAAAATATAAACAGCTAACCTCCTGCAGGAAGTGCTATTCTCCATTAGCAGTAAGTGCCGTGGATATGTCACACTCTATCTTAATGCTCTGGAACGCACCCCACCATACTGAGAGAGGATTTACTGTTGAATAGCGGGAACCATGCTGTCATGCTGGATTATATCATTCTCTTCACGGAGGTCTTCTGCTATCTGAGGCACCAGTAAAGAGTGCATCTAAATTCCAGCACAGTGTTCCACGGATGTTCCATATCAGAACTAGAACTCTTTCTGCGTATCTGTCACCAGTTCCAGTCGACCATACACTATTGAAACATTTTGAAAAGGACACATGATTTTTTTTTTTTAATTTGCAATGTGATCTTAGTGTGGCATACTGTTACAGAAGGTTCGAGATTAACAGAATGCATTCACGCTTCACTAGGTAAATGTATAGGAAATATTGAAAAGGGGTTGCTACAAACCAATTCAAAAGTTTCTACTAACCAGACTTACGAGCAAAATAACAATAGTTTATCTTGAGTTTTTATTGTGGGGAAATCGAGATCGTGTGCTTTTAATTATGGACTTTGAACACACAATTCTTTTTTTTTTGTTGTGGCTTTACATGCGTTTCCAATAATTGCACAGTTTCACAATATGTTGGGCCCTTTACTACTTGTAAATACTGCAAAAAACACCTTTCGTGAAAGTAATTTAGCTGCGACAACAGTAAACTTAACAGTCAGTAAAAGGCTTTTAAAAGTTGCCTTCGTTCCTGTCCATGCCTCTCACTAACCCAGTTAGAACTCTCTTATTCATTTAACAGCACTTGAACTTGGGAATGCAGCTGTCCCTTATCACTCCACTTCAGATTCATTTTCCTAACTCTAGGGGTCAAAGGGGGTCTCATCCCATCAAACGGAGGGGGGCGGGACACACACACACACACACACTGTCTTTCATATGCAATAAAAACAAGTTTAAAAATACCACCTTTCCTATAGCGAGAGTAATGCTGTACTACCACACCAATTACAATTCAAATTGTATAGACTTACAGTATAACAAAACAAGGAAACATACAGCATTTGATTTCCGTAACAAAAATATACTGCATCACAAAATCTAGGCAGGCAAAGCAGAAAATGGAAACAGTACTATAAACACAAAACCGACAGTAGGAGGCATAGTAATGGTATACCTGACACAACACAATATCTGAACAGATGCTACAGACAACCTACAGAATCTCCAGAACTACCGGATTGTGCCGAGGCACCATCCAGGCAGAGTAAAGTTGTCATTAAGGCAAAAGAGTGTGTGTGGGGGGGGGGGGGGCATTAACTCAGGCAGGGGCGAAATTAGATTGCGTTTACAATTCGGCATGCTTAAAATCCAAAAGGTACAGTAAAGCACACAGTCACACTAAAGAATCAAGAAGTGAAGATAACATATTTATTGACTGGTGAAATACAATTCAAAAGTTGCTGCAGTATGTCCACTGTTTTGTCATGTGAAATATTCTCACAAAACAAACATTAAAATGTAAAGCTACAGTGGAATTTTCAATCCACTAAAATAAATGGCTTTACATAATCACTGCAAGTAAGAAATTGCAGTGTCCAGTGTGAAAACACAACACAAAATAATACATTAACGTAGCATCCAAAGTAGCACTCTAGCATCAAGAAGTAGCACTATAGCATTAAAAATGTTCAATTAAAAAAAATGCTCTTGCAGTGTCTAAAAAAAATATGGATTGTAGTGTAACAGGAAAGAGTAATCAATCAGACTGCGGGATCTGTATCATCTGATCCGAAACCACCGAACTCCACGTCTTCTTCATCTGAACCTTCATCACTGATGGTGCAAGCAATTATCTGAATCATTAATGCACACAGCAACTACTTCTAGGCAGTTTTTTCACATGAGCGCGATATTTCCCTCAGGCATTATTTGCGCATGGCTATTAAAAAACAGAAAATAATGGTGAAAATTTAACTTTGAGCTAAAGTTTTCTGGGGGTCATTCAAACAGGGGTGTTGATTCAGCAGAATGTGGTACTACTATTATTATACATGCTGAGGCTCGAAATAAATAAATGAGGGTTGCAGAGTCTATTAACCTGTCGTTAAAAGAACAAATTGCTACTGTAAACAGGAAATGAGCAATTTTTATAATATAAAGAGACCTAAACACTGTATGAGCCTCATTATTGTTACCACATTCAGGATATAAATAATACTGTATTATAATTTTTGAACCATATTTGTATTTTCTATTGAGATTATTTTCAACCACAGTGCGTTCAGCAGGAAAAATAAGCAGGAAACAGATCATTATTTTACTTTGTAACTGTTACACATTTAATAGACTCCCACAGATTAAGTCGCTTTTTTTTTTGTTTTTTTTTAAACAATAATGCATTGAGTTAATGGGCTTGAAGAATTGAAACTATTTACTGTGCTATTCATGAAACAACGACTAATTTAAAATCAGGGACAACAAAACTAAAACTGCTTTAAAAACTATAAAACACTGCCTTTATTTTTTGGTACAAAGCACAAGTTTTAGAAATGTTTCTGCATAATCAAAGACAAGCAGGACAGCCACTCCCATGTGTCATTGAGATAATCTGTGCTTTAAGCATGTAGTACGAATCACTGACATTTCAGGGAGCTGGTTTATGTGCAGGTAGTAAAACATTCTAATTGGGTTCCACTGCTGCTCTATACAACCTCTGTGCTAAATTCGCCCCTGTTTTCTGACCCTGCTTATTAGGGTGTTAACAATATGATTACAGGCAGCGTCTGTCCACATGCAGGGAAACATGAACCAGAAACTGTATGTTGCACCCAACTTTTCAGATTCACACGAACTTAGCATCCAACGACGAGAGGGAAAAGGCTAAGAAAGCACGCAAGACTGGCATTCGGACTTGACATCTCGCCAGAACAGGATTACACTGAGCGTCTCCTTTCAGCGCCATGAGGCACCTTGCTAGGCATTCGTTTTAAACACTGGCAGCTAAAGCTGAGCCGAACCCACTATGTTAAACAGGAAATAAAAATTCCAGAAAGTCCCATATTTCATCACCATAATGAGTGTGGGCTACCAGGTTTGACATCTAATTACCTGGCTCACTTGGTAGAAAGTTTGCCTTATTTGGGCAGCCGCAGTGTGTGTGCCATGCACAGGATAAATGAGGAAGACTGAACAGGATTCAAAATGTTCTGTATTGAATAACACCTAGCATTAACATCAAACAGAAAGAAAAGCTGAAAGTGAGGGGCTGGCATGAGTCACTTACAACAATGTGTGCTGGAGATGGGGACCTGGCATCCTTAAGAGCTTGCCTACTTTGTAGGCTTCCTGCTTGAACATCAAGTAAGGGCCATTTCATCTGGAGGTACTGAATGGTGAAAAAGGGACGAAAATGGGAAAAAAAGAAGAAAAAAAATGTTAACAATGCAGAAAAAAACAAACAAACAAACAAAATGATCACATGACAGAAGTAGCACTTTAACCAAACATAGAAATCAATGATACTATGTATGAAGTGTTGGGGGGGATTGAGAACATAAACATGGTCTGAAAAGTTAAAAAATGCTGCTCAAATCCAGTGACAAGGAGGCTTCTGTTTCAAACCACACTGTAGAGAAAATACACTTTGGGCACTGCGTTCAACACTCCTGTGGGCCCTCTGGCTAACATGCATAAATAAATTCAACATCTCAAAAAGCTAGATTAAAAAAAAATACAGTTTTTACAAACACTTGAGTGAATGAGTGACTACTGTACGTTATCTGGTGCTTGCACACCTGTATTTAAATATAATGGTACTTGTACATAGTTAAAGTGTACTTATAATATGTTATGGTCATAATACAGGCTCCGCAATTTATCAGCAGCACAATATCCTTGAGGGCAAAAACCCACAGAATTCCATCAAGCAACCCGGATGACATTAGGCATCATTTTTACCAGGAGTCTCAACAGCTTTCTATTTGTGCTTCATATCTACAGAGAGGCGATGGCGATTCAGCTGCACAAAAGAAAACTATTTCATCTTTAGGTAGTATGGGTACAGGCAACAATATAGAGCAGGGCTGCAGAGTTCCAGTCATCAAGGCTGGTGCCTCCTGGATCCTGTTACACCTGCACCATAAATTACTCAACTGAACCAATTCAACTTCCTTACAAGTCTTATCAGCGAATTAGTGAACGATAACTATAAAACCCAGAGGACTTCGGCCCTAAAAGGACTGGATTCATGTGCAGCAATATAGACACATGAGTCATACTTCATAACTGAGTTCAGTTACAACCTTTCAAGCTTTAGTTTAAGTGCCACTGCCCCTCTCTGCAGGCTACCTGGCCTGTATATCTCTGGGTGTCTGCAAGTCAACGGACAGAATTCTGTAACACCTACTGTATCTTTTTCTATTCACTTGGGTCAGGACAGAATCAGCTCTTGTAGCAGGCTGTTGGTTGGAGGAAATGAGCCTCAGCCCTACTGCTGAGAGAGCTAACTCAACCCAGATGTCCTCGGGTAAGCATAAAGAGTTGTGTCGTGGTAGCCACCTCCAAACAACTCCCGCACAATGCAGACGCCAGATAACTGCTATAGAGCCATGCTTAGAGGCACAGCAGCGCTGCTGTTAAGGTGGAAAGTCTATAAAAGCAGGATTAAATGGGAAGAATGTCTGTGGACGCAGGGTAATACAGAAAAATGAAGCCTGCCTACTGTAAAGTTATTGTAAAGCGTTTTGGGGAAAGAGAAGATAGGGGGACCTACCAGAGACAGGGTTCTATTTTTATAGGAACACATACATCAAGTTAGGGTCCATGTTGTAAGCCTGCATTTTATATGTCAAAGGTTATAAAAACAAGTACATTTAAACAAGTGTATGAGCTCATTAAAACTGCTTTAGAATTAATACAATTGGACCGCATGTCCAACAACTAAACTACGGTACTACAGACATCCATTTAAACTTTACTTTTTAAAATGCGTTTATTGTCCAAGATCTAATCTAATGCTGATCTAATGTTTAGCTACAGACAGACCACCTTAAATCTTAAAAGGCTGGGAGTGTTTGCTAGGGAAATCACATGATTTATGACTTAATTCTGTGGAATATGTTTGGCTAAGAGCATTTACAAGCTCGAATAAACAATTTGTGATAATGTATAAGGGAACTATTAAAATACCTGCACAGAGTTAATTATCGCCTAATAAGGCCATGTGGTTTCGGTGAAAACATTTAGTACTCACAAAAAAATAATAAAAAAAACACTTTTGCAAGCTTTGCTATTTTGCCAGAATAATTCTGTGGACATGCTATGAAACACAATAAATGCATTACATGAAGAATTCTGAGCTCTTTAGCACAAGAAATTAATAAGCAAGTGAAAAATATACAAAACAGATCACCCCAGATGACTCAGTAACGTCAGACATGGTATGTCAGTTTACCTGTTGCAAACTGCAGACATTTACAAGGCAGTAAAATTGAAATGGCACCCATTCATTTTTTTATTATGGGGAAAAAAAGCGCTCATGAACAAATTCAGAGCAGAACTAAAATTGCAGCTTCGAGTTGGGACCCACTGATTCACCACTGAAAAATGTCTCCTAGGGGGAGATGTTGATAGTGGAGCAAACACAAGACACTTCAGAGTTTAATAGCTATTCTTTTTAATTGCAAATTACATGGACTTTAATAATTCCGTCCACAGGAACCCCTTCGGTCTAAGAAAATGAGTGTAATGAGCACAGCTCTTCCTATGAGCTCAAGCACACCCCAGGGGTGTGGGTGATTCAGCAGTCTTACAGCAAGTCCTGCTCAACAAAGCACGCATTGGGGGGATTACGGTCATGACTATTACTGCAGAGGGAGGTTCTTGGTCCACATTTCAGGTTATCAATTTATTACCAGTGGGGAGTCATAGAAAAAGGGTTTAAGGCCGATGCAACAGTTTGGTGAACTCATCTTTTCCGACAATGAGTTCCTGAAATAAGGGGTAAACAGTGACGAAGGACAAAGGCATTCAACCAGATAATGCTGAGAGGCCCTAGTCACAAGAGAGAAACACATTCAGAAGTAAAAATAATAATATAAGAAGCACTACTGAAGCTCTGTCTGAAAGGGTTTGTTTTATATCTTTTTTTTTAATGATTTGAAGAAACAAAACACATAAAACAAACAAATACATAAGTGCGGTTTTGTTGCTGAGAAGCCCAGTGGCTTGAGAGGTTACAAGCTTGACATGCTGTCTGAGGTTAACCTGGAAATATACTAGGCAGCATCCATCTAATGGACCATACTTCACCTCCAATATAAAACCCTGGCCCTGTCTTCTGTAGATAATGAAGACCATGTGCTAGTTCCCAACCAAAACACGGGGACAAGGCCTCACTGGAGCATGCTTGCTGCTCAAAGGACTTCTTTGTACAAAAGCCTGGGTAATAAATGAACCAAATGGTGTTCTTCATAACTGAATTGATACTAAAGAGGTCTTAAGAGCTCTTAAACTGAAAGAACTCGCATGGTCAGTAAAGGAACCACAGTATGTTTATGGAGAACATTATTAGATTTTATACAAGTTTATTAGATTTTCTGAAAGCTGAAGACTGGGCTGTCTGAACACAATGGAGTGCAATCAGCCTGAAGGTCAAGCTAGATCAAGCCCTAAAAGCCTCTTAGGAAACAAAGCAAACAGAGGGCTGCAGGAATTTAAAATAGTATTCCAAAAACATGGATGCAGGGTTTACTGCAATTGTGTGTGCTTATAAAAGAAAGGCGATCAATTGAGTCATGGGGATATTGCAGCTGTGAGTAAAATGTGTACAAGTAACGCGTCTCTTTTCACCCATGGCTCCCATTCCTTCTCCTATTTAAACCCAGCTACTGTATAACCTTTGCTCCTTGAAAGCCACTTACGTGCTTTCACAATACAAATAGCGCCAAAGATATCTACTACATTACTGTATCTGTCTACTGTACATAGACACCATTAAGAAGGGAAAATATTTAGGAATTTCTCATATACATCAAAAGTACTGTTTTTTTTTGTTTTTTTTCCTACTACTAACATGGCTGTACATGTGTGTATTTTTTTTTTATATTGTAACACATAGACATTGTTTCATTGAAAAAAGAAAAACAGAAACCCTTTATGAAAGGACCTGGAAGACTATACAGCCTGACCACCCAGCGACAGACCAATTCCAAAAAGACAAACAGTCAAAATCCAACAAAGGAAACAGATACATTTACATTCCGGAATCATTAGGGCCAACTGTTAGGTGCAGTATTTGCAAGTTAAAAAAAAAAAAGAAAACACATTCAAATGTTGAAATGGTTATATACTAGACTAGGAAGGACAACAACCATTGGAATCATTACAAGAACAGACATCGCTATAATAAGTCTCGCACGTGATAAAACTGTAGAAATGTCACTGGAAAACAGTTTTCAGATTATATTATATTGCAAGTTCTGTCTGTTTTAGAGAGCCTTCTAAACCATGTCAAAGTCTCCTACCTTATATACTCATTCTCAATTGAAAATGTAAATATTTCCTTTTTGCAATGTGTAGGATGGGATCCACAAACACAGCCAGCCCTTTAGGGGGTTTCACACCTGCTTTTTTCGTTTCTTAACCTTGGGACCTGAGAAAAAAATCTCCCACTGGTGCCTGCTTTCTTTCAACATGAAAAATGGATGTCAAATAACACAGTAACGCCACATAAAAATGCATTTGTTTTGGTTTCCAATGGCTAGAATGATGAGCTTTCTGCCTAAATGCAGTTCCAGAGCATATATACGTGTTTCCCTTTCAAGTACGAAATGCAACCATTACCTCATGGGTTTTAATCCTTTGATACCGTCTAACCTCGCCCGCCCCCGATGGCATAAAAGAGACTGCTGACACTCAAAACGTCATCCTTTAAACGCCTGAGAGAGGGTTACCCTTCCGATGCACTAGCAGTTGCTGGGCTCAGCTCTACTTCGGGTCTGACTGCTCACAGTCCTTCCTACAGGGTTTTATTGCCGCTCTGGTCTCTGCTTGCAGTACCATTGCGAAGGCTGTCACGGCCTTAGGTCTGTGTTGTGTTAAGCCAGAGGCTATACAGGTGGGCATTCCAGGATATTGCTTCTTCGGTAACTGTAGGTCACTGATCTACCACTGTTCTTAGTGAACAAGGTAATGGTAGTGGACCGGGGTCTGCACCGTACCATACCGTGTGCACTGCACTTGTACCATGTGTCACGCAGCTCTGTAGAGTGTACTCCGTCCGTTCTACCTGGATAAGGCTCCCCTCCTTCTTCAGCTCAGAAAGAGAGAGCTGTATCCTCTCATGAGAGCTCTGTGTCTAGGGAAAGCAGAAGAACATCACGTAGGAGACCAGCTTCACGATCCTCCTCATCTTCTCCTTCCCCGTCCCCTTCTCTGGTTTCCCCTCCTAAGAGGAAGAGGAGGAGGAGAAACAGCCACCGGTCTCATACATCGGAGAGCTCGGAGCAGCTGGATAAGCTCTGGGAGGCAGTCTCCCAGCAGGGAAACATGTTAGCGGAGCTGTTGCACAACCGCACTGCTACACCTGCTCCCTCTGCACCATTACAGTCGTAGGGAGTAGTACAGTGTTACCAGGAGACAGGTTGTCACCACAGATGCATCCAGCCTCGGCTGGGGCGCCATGTGGAAAGGTAGGGGAGCGCAAGGAGTACTGAGACCTCCATGGTAGGGTCTCCATATAAATATTCTGGAACTGCAGGCAGTGTTTCCAGCCTTGAAAAATGTTTTACAGGAGGTTCAGGGCAGAAATGTGCTTGTCCAGACGGACAACACTACTGTGGTGGCATACATAAACCACCAAGGCGGCCTCAGGTCCCCCGTCAACGGACCTCCTTTCAAAAGACAGTCCCCAGTGCCTCAGAATGGAGGCTTCACCCAGAAGTGGTGAGCCTCATTTGGTAACAGTTCAGGAGAGCACAGGTTGACCTGTTTGCCTCCCAAGAATCGACCCATTGTTCCCTTTGGTTCTCAATAACAGGAGCAGGGGACCCGCTGGCAATAGATGCCTTGGCACACCAGTGGCCGAGGCAGCTTCTGTACGCCTTTCCTCCACTCCCACTGTGCTTAGAAAAGATCAGGCAGGACAGGGTCAGGGTGTTATTAGTATAGTGCAATCCACGCGTTCCCAGTATGGGTACAAGTGGGGTGTTTTTCAAATGTGGTGCCTGCCTAAGGGGTTAGACCCTACAACCTGTTCCACAGCAGTTATACTGCAATTTTTACAGGACATATTCAATGAGGGAAAATCCCCCTCTACATTAAAGGTCTATTTGGCAGCCATTTTGGCTTGTCATATTAACATTGACTCAGTCTCCCCTGGAGTTCATTTCCTGGCGTGGCAATTTTTAAAGGGAGCTTGGCGGTTTCAGCCGCCTATGAAGGACATTGTCCCTCGTTGGAGGCTTAATGTGGTGCATTCAGCAGAGCTGAAATATTTATCAATGGAAGTGGCTTTCTTGCTCGCTATTACTTCTGCTAAGCGGGCGAGCGAGATGCAAGCTTTTTCAGTTGCAAAAGCCTGCTTAATTTTTGCAGAAGCCAGGGCAAAAGTCACACTTCACACTAATCCTGCTTTTTTGCCAAAAACCATCTCGGCATTCCACATGAAGCAGACGGGAGAGCTTGAGGCTTTTCTTCCGCCTCCTTTCCAGTCTAATAGACCCTAACTCTAAGCCTAACCCTAACCCGGTGCGGGCACTAGCATATTATGTGAAAACCAAAAGTTGGAGGCAGTCTGAGCAGTTTTTTAAATCTGTTTTAAGGTTAAGTCCCATGGGAAAGCTCTGTCTAAACAGGGGCTATCAAGATGGATCACAGAGTGCATATGAACGAGCCAACTTGCCCCCGCCAGAGAAACTCAGTGCCTATTCTACCATGGGCATGGCAACTTCATGGGTTTAATCCCAGGCGCACTGTCAAAAGACATTTGCGATGCTGCAGTGTGGGCTATGTCCCACACTTTTTCGCGGTTCTATCGGCTGTATGTCGTGGATCCACAAAACCCTGGGTAAGGGCGGCCTCCAGCTCGACCCTCGCAGCATAAAATTGGAGGGGAGTTCCCCCTCAATTTTTTAGCCCTGTTACTTGGCAGAGCCTTGTAGCTTTTCTGCAATTTTCCTTGCCACAGCTTTGGCATGTCTACCCATGAGGGAATGGTTATATTTTGTACTTGAAAGGGAATGTTAGGTTATTATCATAACCCTGGTTCCCTGAAATAGAAATGTAACCATTAACTTTCAAGGTCGCATGCGTCTAATTGCAGCAGTCTTGAGGGAAAAATGACGACGTTTTGAGTCTCGACAGTCTCTTATGCCCTTGGGGGCAGGCGAGACTGCATCACTGGCACTACGTGCAGCTTTGGAATATCTATTCAGGTTAGACGGTATCAAAGGATTAATACCCATGAGGTAATGGTTACATTTCTATTTCAGGGAACCAGGTTTATGATATTAACCGAACGTTTTGCGTCACACATAGAACTGTATGCAATACTGTACATACATAGCAAAATGTGATTCATGTGATTTCC
The DNA here is from genome assembly GCA_030684275.1 of Acipenser oxyrinchus oxyrinchus. Classification (NCBI taxonomy): domain Eukaryota; kingdom Metazoa; phylum Chordata; class Actinopteri; order Acipenseriformes; family Acipenseridae; genus Acipenser; species Acipenser oxyrinchus. The sequence goes on along the minus strand of CM060257.1, from coordinate 51,739,393 downwards.
ACATGACTAATGTGTATATGGCATTAATTTAAGTATTTACATGTACGTCCTGGAGAGGGACCATATTCAGTTTTGTACAGATTATTTTTTTTTATTTGTGGACAAGATAGGATCACACATCGGGTCTCGTTTATTGTGTGAGTGTGGCCCTCCTCCTGGCTGACCTACAGTAAGCCACTCTACAGCAGACCAGCACATCTTATTAGTGCGCTTCCTGTCGCCTCCCTGTGGTTTCGAAATGTAAGCAGATCTTCGCTGCAATGAGGGGTTACTTCAGAATACTTGGCTCTGGTGGTTTCCGCCTGTCACTAAATGAAGAATGCCCCAAAAAACAGTGCCTTGCCATGTATGAACTGACTGTCCTGTTTTTGAATTAGCCTACTCCCACTCAGTAACCAAAAATGACACTGCCCAGGATGTTCTTAAATTATAATAAGAAAGCAACAGATATACAAATGACGGCTAATGTTAAATCCCTCCATTTTAAGGATACTGGGTTATAGCACAGTGAGGGAACTGTTGAGTAATTTGAGTTTTACACCTAAAATCCACTGGTAAGGCAGTGGTAATCAACTGTGAATTATAAATCAGGGCTGCATGATGACAGCTGAACTGTAAAAACCTGTCTTTGCAGCTCCTGGAGCTCTATAGGGCTGTCAGGTGCCTTATTTCTGCTTTATAGGTATGCTGTCCTTGGAAGTTGACAAAAGACAACGAGTGTATAAAAGCATGAAATGTGTGCTTGGAAAATGAAATTAAGCAAATCTTAAAATGACACCCCCGGAGACTGAAAAGGGGGGCATCACACTACTAAAGTTGGCTTATATAACCTTCCTTTGCACAATAACTGAGAAACGTTCTGCATAAATGAGGAAGCAACTGTTTTACTCTCATCTACGGAACTGACAAGACAACAAGGGAAGTACGTTTCCTTTTATAAGACTGACAAAACAAATTCAAGCACTTTCAGGCACACAATGTACACATCTCCGAAATACTCTGCAAAATAAAAAATAAAAAAATAAATATTTTTGAATCTGCTGGTTGAAATAGTTATTAAAATGCTATTTTTCAGCTGCCCCAAAAAAGGCAATTATATTCCCCCCCCCCATGCAATCTCTCCCTACGATCCTCAAGATACTGAGAGCAGTGGAGCCTGGCTTGCATTCCTTTAGTATTTGTACATCTAATAATATTCCTAATATCTATGAAACCTTGCATTCAATTTCCAAACAACATGAGTCGTCACGTGAGCCCAGCTAAAAGATAAAGGCCAGATGCCACCCAGTGTATGTCAATCAATATTGAAATGATCTACAGAGTGGGGCACTGAAAAGTGCAGATGCAGTAACAAGTACTTCATCTACTTTAACTTGGCACGGCAAATGTTCGCAAACACTAATCCTTGCTGCTTGCGAGTTTGCCAAGTAGCAGAAAGGCTGGCTGGGCGCTGATGCAATTACATTTGGCAAGTGATGGGTTAATTTGAGGTTCAAGTCAGCCTGACCACCTGTGCCTCAGACTCCTCCCTTGAATGCAGCCAGCTACCTCAAGCAAAGAACCTCCTTGTCCCTCAAGTATCACTTTGTTGTAACAAATTACTCCAAGTACCTTCCAAATCCCTCCTAGAGAGCAGCAAAATAAGCACTGCCTCCCAGAATTTAGGACCAGTTGTTCCCTCCCATAATCCTACTCTATATCCTGGCTTCCACACAGGGCTAGGTCTGTCAGGCCTGCTGAGCAAGCCCATCCCCCAGCCCTCCCCAACACAAGCTGACTGTCTTAAATTATGAAGTGAAAGACAAGGGGCTCCTCTAAATCCTTACACAGTGTTGAACCATCTTAACCCGCTTGTGGATCTCGCCGGGGGAGACGAGGAGGGTACGCTACAAATGCAGAGTGCCTACAGTACCTGCCTCCCTCAGATAACAGTACACCGCCTTCACTGAATCTGCATTGTGCGGAGCACAAGAGAAAGGGCGGCCAGCGATGCCACAGATTGCGGTTACACCAGGTGTCTGACGGTTTGAACAGTTTAAACTTTTACAGGGGTCAACCTGGGTTACAGAGAAACTGCAGCCACTTTCAGGAAAAAAAAACAACTTCTTCAAACTGCTCTTTATTCCTCTTGTAAAAAATACAACTGATGATGTTTTAGATGATGTTTTTAAATTGATACACTATTCACACATTTTGACACACAATACAAAGTGCTAAAGGAAAACCTTAAAACTACCTCTTTAAATGGTGCAATTTATTGAACATTATTCCAAAACAGTAAGTCAAGTAAGTCTTTTCCTCCCAACAAGACAATACTGTAAACTGCAGTGTTTTTGTGGGCTGATTTCTAAGGACAGCGAGTAGACTGATGCAAAAGCCTTTATTATTTCTTCTAGTGTTGAAACATCAGAAGTTTTTAATAAGCGGTAAAAGTGATGAAGCAACAATGCCTGTTTATTGTTGTTTGACACTTATTAGGGGAAGAAAAATGCATTTATTTTACAAACAAATACAGTACATACATGGGGGAATCAAAAAAGAACACACTGGGAAAAAATGTGGTTCCTTTCAATACCCTTAACTCAGCTGATTTTACCTTTATCAAGGCTCTGCTCCACGTGATCTTTTGGCCCACATGTAATCAGCTTCAGCATTTGACCCGGACATTGGCTGTCGCCAAATGTAAACAAGCCAAAAAAACCCTAAGTGTTATGTATTCTAAAAACCCAGATTAGCATCAAACGATGTAAAGAATAATTAACATTACACTTTGTGAATTGATGCTTAAATATAAAAAAAAAAAAGAAAAGAAAAAATCATCAAAATCTGGCTTGTAAAGTCAGTGCCTTGTTGCCCAAAATAACCTTTGTATCCATGACAACTTTATTTTGTTTGTTTCAATGAAGAGCTTTTGAGGTGACTTAAAACATACCTGTCTAAAACATTTTTTTTAAAAGTCGCTCTAACCCCCAACAAATAACCAGCTTGAGAGCACGAGAACGCATTCACTAACTTTGATTTTGATTCAAAAGCCCAAAAAGAGATTAAAGAAATAAAATAAAAAATGCGTCAACAACAATATTGTTTTCCTAACATTAAATCACAAGCTGAGACACATGTAACCCAGTAGAAGACTTAAACTCACTATGTTATAAAACAAAACAAGTATTTCCTGCTCCTGCAGTTGAAATAAAATAGCATGTGAATTGGTTAAATATATCTGTAATGTTTCTATAGACAGACACAGTGAATGTAGCTCGCTTTGCCTGCAGAAGCCCGGATGCACAATTCACCAGTAGTTAAGCTTGAACCCCCTCCTTCCTGGATCTTTGACCTTTCCTGTATCACAGGACAGGTTTGTGAGATACAGGAGCTCTCGAAACAAAACTAATGGAAATATAGCCACTAAACCACAGACACCAAATAAAAGGGGACTGACCTGTGATGAAAGTGCTTCTCTTTTGATGCATCCCTGAATCTATAAAAATCGAGGAAAGAAACCACAGGAGGTCACTGTCCAAACTATCTCTGCTGGTTCTTACTGAGTTTTAAAACACGTCACCTCTTAAAATAAAAACTACTAATTGAGTTCTGAATACTATATCATTAGGCAACTTAAAACCTGGGCCAGAACAAAAGTGGTGGTTCAGAATCAAAGTTTTCTTTAAATGCCTGAATCCAACAAGCTGCTTTGGAATTGAAATAGCAGGTTAAATAAAGAAGTGGACCTTAATGTCCACCTGTCTAATGCAATGCCGAGTTGCTAGCCTCTCAATCAGAAAGCACTCCAGCAATGTAAACCATGTGCAGGGGGTGCGATTCTCAAATAGAGCTGCTTTTACAGCCAACATATGGAAACAGAGCTTTGGAGAAAGAAGTGACAGATTTCTAACCCATCTGTGGCAACAGGTCAATATTCAGATGAATTACAGCACAGACGTGTACACAGTGCCTGGATACGGGCAGTGTTCCACCATAGCAACAGTCTCTAGGGACTCCGAGTCAGCCACTGGATCAAGGATTGTGGATTGTAAATTAAGGTTTATTTGGGTTCAGAATACTTGTGGTCATAGGCAGGATATATATGTATTTGCCTACTGGGATACAAGGCTTTATCAATTGACAAGTGAAAAGAGTTGTGTGTGTGTTGGTGCATCAACGTCATGCCTACACTACAGTAACTTGCTCAGATGCTCAGGGTACTTTACTTTATAATCTCACTTGACAGTTGATAATCTCTGTAAAATGCAGTTCACACAGCAAAAATCAATTAGAAAACATGACCCCGTCTTCCCAAAACATCGTGTACATGCAATAGAGTTGTTAATCTAGTTCAAATTTCAAGAGCACAATTTAAAAATCATGTTGGTTTATTAAAGTTTGAAAACTGTAGTGAAACTGACATAATAACACAGAAAGTGATGAGTTACCAGGAAGCAGTGCACGCTTTAATATAAAGCATTTCATTTGACATACCTTCAGATATTGATAGTTTAAAAAAAAAAGCCAATTGATTATTCTTTTAAAGACAGAGCCCATGAAACAGACTAATGAATATGAGTTGATACACTTGGTTCTGCACTAGGCAATGTCTATCTTGCATTTACGATGACTGTAACCCAATTATTATTATTATTACAGTACATATTAAATTACTTTATAAATGTGAACTAACCGACCAACCGCACCTCCAAATAAACCCTGTAACTGAAGCAGACCTCCCCTTAATAAGCAAACGATTGATTGTGGTTGTAAAACAACAAACAGCAATCAAAGGCCGTCTTTGAGATTCATTTCTAAAAAGGGAAATACTGTGTAACTCCAGTGTTTTGCGAGTGGCATCACAATTCTCCCTCCCCTCCCCTCCCCAACACACTACTTAGCAGTCAGAAAGCTGGTTTTCTTTTTGAATACATATAATGAACTTTATGAAACTATAAATGAAGCTACATAATGCTCTTCATAGCTGCTTAGCTTTTTAATACAAGTTATGAGTAAATAAAATAAAATTTAAAAAACCAAAAGCTCAAAATAGCCAGAGGCGGTTTGCAAGCAGAAAAATAAAAGTGGAACGTGGGAAGGCCTCAGGTTTCTGTGCCTCCGGGCATATCCAAGAGGCTCCAATGAGCCTGTATTTACTCAACAGCCAGAAATACTCAGGGTTCTGTCTACCGACAGCAAGGAGCACAGGCCACAGCACTCCCTCCAAGACTTAACTGTGCCTTACTGAGAAAAACTACAGGTTCAAACTTCACAGATTAGAACTGCATCACATGCTACTGCCTTTGTTACCTGAAAACCTTTTTGAATATAACCACGCAGGACTGTTACCAGTGAGATGAAGAAGAGTAGTTTGATACAGCAGCATTAGTACTGTGTGATACACATTCAGATCCAGGATATCAATCTGTATCTGTATTAATACAACATGCAGTAGGTGTTAACAATGTATTGCATTTTTTCAAATATTACTTGACTTTGCATATACTGTTAGACAGGCCAGAGAGCAAGCAGCCTAATGCCAGTACAGCAGGCTTTACACACCAATAGCTTTCAGAAATGACAGTTCATTTAAACTGTGTTATACACCCGAACAGCATTTATATCAAAATCAAAGAGTCACCTGCTTTCCTGTATATACAAATGCTTCAGGGGGATAGAAGACCAGCATAGTTACCAGGCCTTCCTCACTAAATGACAGTAGGCGAGGTAGACCTTATGGAGGGCATATGCAGGTAGTAACTACTGTACATGTAATACTATCAATTACTATGAAGACTTTGGTTTGCAAGCATGCAAGAATGAAATACTTTTTTTTTTTTTACTCAAGAAAAGTCCTTCATAAACTTTTGCTTCTGAAGGCACCATACACCGCTTGTGGGCATGAGGAAGTGATACTCTCTGGGTGGGAGGCAGGCAGGGGCACAGAGGTCACAATCCAAACTCTGCTTTCACAAGTGCAGCGAGATAAACACAGAAGCACAGTTGTCTTTTTATACTCTCTAATGATTGATGTCACAAAGCAATGGGTTATGGCTGACTGAGCCAAACTAGGCTGGATTAACTTCTTGAATGTTAGATGCTGCTTGTGCTACATATTAAATCAGCCAGTACTTGGATCGTTAGTTTTTAATTCATTAATTTATTAAATTAATAGATAAAGATAGCAAGGGATGTGTGTTTGGAGCTGATTACAAATTCATGACTCTTCTTTGACGCTCCCTCAAACTGCTCACCTCTTAAAACACTGTATACTACTTTAACTGTGCTCTAAAGTAGATTTACAGAAAAGCCAACCTCTCTCATCTACTAGAAGTATGTTTACTTTACAACAAGTTGTGTAGTGAAGCTGTATACAACTAGTCTTACAGTTGAGTATTACTGAACATCTGATTGCAATAGAAAATCTGAGTGCAATAGATTTGAAGTGCATGAATTACTGTACAACTCAACGCAGATTTGTATTTAGCAAGATGACAATTTGACAGTGTATTATTAGGAGACACTATTTAATAACTGTTATACATATAAATACACACACACAAATATATATATAATAATTACTTACATATGAATGAAATCTAGAGCACCAGGAAGGTTAATGTTTCAGAATAAAATGTGGCTCCAAACTCTATGTGTTTTTGTCAGCTGAGGGAAGGCAGTACAGCAAAAAACCTCAGACAAGCCATCAACTTGAACATTGAACTTCACAGTAGTGGCTGCCTTTCTCAGTCTTCCTTTTGATGTTACCTCCAAAGCAAAAGATCAAAGGCTTGGAGTGTGGTGTGGGGAAGTCCCAGGCTCTTAGCCTGCCAGCCTGTGATATATGCAAAAGTGGAAGCCAAAAAAAAAAAAGAGGAGAGAGAGAGAGAGACCGAGAGCAAGAAGAGAGAGAGAGAGCAAGCTTGCAAGGAATGTGTGTGAACAGGCTAATGGAAAGAAGAAATACACCAATTACATGTAGAAATTCATTTGTACAAAGAGGACATTCTCAAATATGAATGTTAACTCTATGCTTTATAACTGTATCAGGAAAACTACTGTATCCCCACTGCACAAGCCTGTCACCACGAGATTATAACTAATATGAACACTTACCGTACACAATCTTACTTAAGCATACAGTACAATTCCTACACGTTAACTATATATATATTTTTACTGGTCTGACTGTCTTCTGATTTTGTGTTCAGAGTTCTGAATGTTTCCCTGCTCAGACAGGGGAGGCTGGCTCAGCTGTGCACCCCGAAGGCTGGTTTGATTTCTCTCCACTCCTGTCATTGCTGAGGTCCAGCTGGTGGGCGCTGCAATGCGAGCTACAAGATACAACTCTGTCTGTGCTGCTAGAGTGGTGATGCAATACCTTGACAGTACGTTTACCCAGCGAACTCCAGTGCCTTGAGCTAGAGTCACAGTACGGGAGTTTATTCTTGGCATGACAACATTCACTTGCACATCTTAATCACACTAGATTGGTTGTGGAGGAGGGGGTGAGGGGTACTATGTGATATCCAAGAACTGGTTAAGCATGCCCAGGCTACTGGGGTAGACAAAAAAAAAAGCAGGTACTGACAGGCAGGAGTTGTGAAGGGTGCACACTGCAGCTCATGAACAGCTGCTATCCTGTAGGGATGTCTACAGCAAAGGGATTCGAGGGCGCCACTCAGAAGCTAGGTTTACAATAAACCTGACGGGTCCCAGGGTGGCTCACCTGGTAAAACCATGGCCACGTGGTGTGCAGGGTAAGTCATACAGCGCAGGGGAGAGTCCTGGCTGTGCAAAGTCGCCTCCCGTGGGTTAGGGAGGCAAAACCAGCAGGGACTGTTTCTCATCGCGCTACAGCGAACCCCGCTTTGTCCTCCAGAGGCAGGTAGCTCGCTGACATCTGCTCTCGAGTTCCTGGATGTAAAAGATGAAGCACGCTTGGTCATGCGATACAAGGACATCCACTGTGGTCCAGTGGTTAAAGAAAAAGGCTTGTAACCAGGAGGTCCCCGGTTCAAATCCCACCTCAGCCACTGAATCATTGCGTGACCCTGAGCAAGTCACTTAACCTCCTTGTACTCCGTCTTTCGGGTGAAAATTAGTTGTAAGTGACTCTGCAGCTGATGCATAGTTCACACACCCTAGCCTCTGTAAGTCGCCTTGGATAATGGCGTCTGCTAAATAAACACATAATAATAATACTAACTGTGTGGAGAATTGCTGCGGTGAGGGGAAAAAATAATTGGACATTCCAAATTGGGGAGAAAAATCAGGGGTAAAATAATTGGGCGCACTAAAATAAAAAATGTAATAAATAAATACATAAATAAAATAAACCTCACCAAACTCAAGAGCTAACTACAGTAGGAACACACAATCCATATACAGCAGTGTTCACCTTCATGAGAACACCCCGTTGCTTCTGTTTTGATTTGTTGTGCATATGAAATCAAAGCATTCCACATGAAAATCTTGCAAAATTGTCAAAATAGAGAAATTGCCTAATTTAATTGATGACTTTAATAGGCCACACATGCAATTAAGTTAAAATAGTAAGAGAAAATGAAGACAGTCACAAACGGTAAAATTAAGACACTTTTTTTTTTGAAGTTGTTTAAGATGCCTAATTAAAGCACAAAGTGGTCGAACATTTTCACTCAAGTGCCTATTGTTTCTATATCATGGATTACTGAACGAGAATTGAAATTCTCACCCTGAGGTTTTCATGCAGGTAATAAGAATAAGAATAACTTGTACTACAACATAAGCCATTAGACAGACACTGAAATATCTTTCTGGAAAACATGTCATTAGAATCAATTGAACACCAACATCACTCTAGCAAAGGATGAATAAAGCTAACAACTGAAATCCTAGAGGCTTTAAATCAGACTTTTTTTGTATGACTCCACAAATCAAGCAAGTGTGTGATTTAAACAGTAGTACATTATCAAGCTGGGCATTGTTCTAATGGACAGGCATTTCATTGCAACCCCGAGCACCAATTTCGAGGATTGCGTTACTAATGGGGTTTTACATTGTAAAAGTGTCTGCATGTCTTAAAGAGTTAATGTCCTGGGCCTTTCTCACCACACTTTAGCAGTCTTGTATACCTCTCCTGCTATTGTGCCTCTCAATGGACTTGTAAGCAAATTTTCATGTACCAATACTTTAATTACTAAAGGCTGATTAAATTATATGCACTGACTGACAGTCCCCTGGAGGAGAAAACAACATTAACCATCAGCGAGCGACTCCTGTTACAATCTGGAGCTACACTGGGCCTGCCCAGTAGTGCCTTAGAACAGTAGTCATGTTACACAAACACTGTGCAAGCCAAGACCTTTAGGAAGAAATCAGAGTCTGGAACAATGAAAGCTCTGTTTAGGAGAGAGGAACAGGGGAAAAAAAAAATATTATATGGCATTGACATATATATATATATATATATATATATAAAGCAAAGTAACCAAGACTGAACATGTAACCAGCCGAGCATGGAGAAATGAATTTTTTAGCAGCTTATATTTTAACAGTTGCACGTACACTATGATCTTTATTTATTTATTTACGTATTTATGATCTTGTTAGTGGCTTCACCTACATTTAATGAAAAACATGTGTTTTTAACGCCTTTGCCAGCCCGTGTGTGTTTGCTTATGGCCCCCACTTCCTTCACACGTGTAGTTTACCGAGTGCTTCTTTGTCCTCTGCAAGTCGCTTGCATAAATCAATAAGATCTGGAATAATAGAAAATGCCAAACAGTGTTCACTATCATATGCACACGTTAGTAACGTTAGTATCTACTCAATCTTGTTGTGCCTATTCTCCCTGTAGTTGGTTCGGCGCAGGTAAGGGTTTGGTTACTTCGCTGTGCTGAGAATAATTTGAAATGCTGTTCGTCTTTCGTGTGGTGATTTACGAAGGGCCTTTTTGCCACTGCTTCCACAATTCAGACAGCGGTTACAAAACAATACAAAAACACTGCCCAGGAACGTCAGTTTTACGTACCCACTGTCCATACGGCCTATTTAAAGAATCTCTTTCTTCACACCACTGCCAATGGCATTTGTTTTTCAAGGATTTATGAATGAGAGCTGTGTCAGCTCCGTGTTTTAAGAAAAACCCGCATGACGACTTTGTTGCTTGTGCTAGTGGAATCCGCCAAGCTTAAGCTCCATCATACAGCCACGCAGTCAATGATAATATCGTTAGAAAAGAGTGCAATAAATGAGAATGAACAGAAATGACGTTCACCACCTAGGGGCTAATTATAAAACTACAAACAAATAGTTTATACGGATATGTAAAGTAATACAAGAAACGTCCCTATAGACGGAAAACTCCCACCCGGATGGATGGATGGATATTAGATATAGATTTTCGATATATATATATATATATATATATATATATATATATATATATATATATATATATATATATATATACACACACACACACACACACACACACACACACTGTCTTGGTATCTTGTTTCAACGCAAGTCAGCATCTTGTTAAATTCTCTTTTCTACTGTATGAAGAAATAAAATTACAGCTGAGATCCACTTTAAAACATTAATTTTATTATTTTATTGTTTTTAATTTTTAACCAATTTATCATACAATATTGTACTGCTAAGAAATAAATAATAATAATACTGCACGGTATCCAATCACAACACATTAGCCTTTTAAATGAGGAGTGGGTAAATGAGGTGTTTTTTAAATTAAATAAATTGTTTATTCAATGAATGAATAAATACTTTCCTATAATCCCTTTTCTAATGTTATTAATATGAAGGAATCTAATTGAATTAGAATTAGTCCACTATTATTCAATGCAAGGCTTACTGTATGTTCCCTCTACTACATGTGGTATATTAGATAAGGGCACTGTAACAGATCTTTCTTGCTAAAGTACAGTGGCCATGGGCAGGTGAAAGGTTACCCACAGCGAAGAGACTTGCATCTTCTCCATGGCAACCGGTTATTGTCCACCTACATCAAAGAGGCTCCAAAAAGCATGATGATAAATGCAGCCCCCGTACAGCACACTCACACCAAGATAAAAAAGAATCCCACACAAGGGTGACCGGAGAAGTACTGCCAAACCCTCTGTTGTGCAATTACTGGTATAATATTACCATACAGTCTCTTTGCATGGTCTCAGCTCGCACATAAAGTATGATGTCCTGTACAGAAACAGCATATTGAATTGCGATTCTTGCTGATCTACAGAAAGACAATGCACTTGATACTAAAACAGTGTTCTGAATTGTCACCATGAAAAGTATGTTATGTACAGTAATCACGGCACTTAATATATTGGAACACTTCTGAATTGTTCCTGGCATTTGTGCTTATTACAGCTGAAAATGCAACAGATGTACAGAATCTCCGTAGTAAATGCTGACTGGAATTTATATACTGTAGTAGAAAGTGTTTTTGGCAAGTAGAAAAGCTGATGCACTAAAATGCATATTGCAAGCCAGATGTAAAGTGTAGGTGTGTGTGTGTTGGCACAGCAACTCTCAATTTGGTTAGCTTTGGTAGTTTGCCAACACAAGAAAAAGGACTGTATTGTAAGCTCTTATGTGAACTTCCTTGGTCACTGACGAGTTACACACACACACACACACACACACACACACACACACACACACACACACACACACACACACACACACACACACACACACACACACACACACACACACACACACACACACACACACACACACACACACACACACACACACACACACACACACACACACACACACACACACACACACACACACACACACCACTGATATGCAAGGGCAAAGACCGATTAAGGCTTTACTTTCAAAGAGCTTTCATTGATCTTTTTCGATAGACCTGCAATAAATCAAACTAGATTGACTCACAGGAGAATGGGGCATAATCCTTTAGTCAGATCCAGGAGAACTCAAACCAAACCAGCTGTTAATTTAGGCTTTACAAGATAAAGCATGAGAAATCCAACCTGATGTACCTCAGGGCAAAGGCTTACATCATCTCTGTAAAGCAATCGACTTATTGCCAGTTTCGGGAGCTAATCAGAGCTCTCAGTGACTTGCGGCCGCTGTCATTTCTAGGTTCTGGAAAGTAGGGAGTGAAAATCTGGAAGATCAGGGACACATGGGGTGGGGTGGGGGGGGTGTTAAGGGTGAAAATATAAAGCCACTAAATCATATGTTTCCTCTATGTATCTATATGTTTCTATATGTATCGTATCATAGCAAGTTATCAAAAGTATTTCTCTTAAAAAAGAAGTGCCACTGTAGGAACTATTTCACTTCTCATTTTTTATGTCTCAAGAAACTTACAGCAGCTATTGATCAATATTACTGTAAAGATTAGCACAGGAGTGAAGTGAGTTTGTGACGAGCTAAAGAATTGCTGTGGCACAGCTGCTGTGGGCTCTTATAATCAGTCAGAGTTCACCGCCTCTGTCCAATATGTACGTAATATCACGTACATATTGGACTCTATTACTACTTTTAAAGCCTTGGAAAGAAAAGAAAGTCACGTTTTGGACCTTCATTGAGGGTGAGAAATCGACATGTAGATTCAGAAATGGTTCATGACTCAAACAGCTATGGTTATGATGACCTAATTTTAAATGAAAAATAGTGACAAATCAATCTAGGAATGTTTCACAGTCTTAACATTAACCCTCCCTCTCCACTTGAACGCTGGATTCATACTGTACCAATTTCAAGTACATAAAACAGCTTTAATAAAATAAAATGCATGATCTTGCTGAACTCACTGACGCCGCGTTTGGTGGTCTGTTTACTACATGCAAGGAGATCACATATTAAATCCAATTTCAGGTATTACACGGCCTTCGTATTGGTTTTACAGAAGGCTGAAAAAAGCCAGACTTGTTTCTGGATAAAAGCCAAGGGAAACTGATCCTTAGAGTCAAAACAAAACTGCATGTGAAATATGAGTTAAAACAGGATTACCAGCGACAGAAACTGTGCCTTGAGTCTTGTTCTACATGCATTTCAAAGACTGTATTCATTATTCCAATATCTAGCTAGCTATCTACTATACCATAGAAGGCAGACTGGACTTCTCAGACTGACCATTACTTAATTACGTATATCTTTAATGTCAGGAGGTACATACACCAAGTCTCTTGACGATATAATGCCCAATTAACATGTTTACTAAAGTCTAGAAATGCAAGCACAGAATTACATTTGACAGGGCAATAGCCAATAAAAGCCTATGTCTAGCTTTTAGGCCTAGTATTCCATTGTGGTTTATTTTGTGCCACCTACTGAAAGAGAAGGTAGAAGAAAGCAGCCTAACACAGCATACGTCCTTCTGGCAAACACAGTTAAACAAGGTAACTGGTCTACTTTTAGAGAAAGACTCGGAACACATCCATGGAATAGAACCACAAGAAAATCAAGGTCTAATTTTTGCTAAATCAGCAGCACCATTTCAAAAGACGAAACTCTATATGTTAGGCTTAAACAATACCACGTTGTCTTTTTGGGAGTTTCCAGGGTTTAATCTTGCTCAAACACTGAGCAAACAAGTTACTCAAGTATATGGTTGCACTGCCAATGGTCGTGGAAAACAAATTCGGGGGGGTGGTTTCAAATTTTGAGGCCACAGGTCCAGTGCAACAAATCATACATCACAATCAATCTAGGTACAGCAAGCCCCGTTTCCCAGCTCACAGGGAGTGCCAATATATAACACTGTACAGCAATGAGATACAATGCAAGAATCCCCTACAATGAACAGGAACGGCATACTAACTGGAGCAGAGGCCTGGAACACAAAATAGCAGCATGCACACTCAAAGTGAGCCAGAGCAACCACTGCTATTAAAGCCAGTCTTCCAGTCACTGAACCAGCTGAATGGTCCAGTTCCAATCTAGCATACAGTACACACCTTTAGATTGAGAGAGGTTAAGGTTGGATTCATTCTTGACAGGGGAGATTGTACTCCGAGGTGGTGTTTCTAAGAGTAACGTATTGGTTTGGGGAAATCTAAATAACTGCAGTTAGTCCCACAGCTCATGGCGAAGACAAGATAGGCAACGCCAGCCATACAAGTCCATTAAAACTCGTATTGAAAAACTGTGCTTAGACTCTACAGACCATAACTGGGAAAATGCAGAATATACAAATCTAGGCTATTTTCTTTTTGGAAACTCACTTTTAATGAGCTGTTTTTGTATTTGAAAGTGAGAGAGTACCCAAACGACAGGTGCCACAAGTTCAAATGCCACCTCTATTGAATTGCCCATTCCCAATGGCAAATTAAAACTGTGCTGATTCATTCAATCTTGAAACAGTAAACTGGTCTGACCAGCTCAAGAGGAGGAGCAGTGAAGAAACAGTGAGAATCACTTCAAGAAATCACAGGGATTATAGGAGAACCTCTCCCCCCCCCCGTCCCCAGCAACTAAACAAAGAGATGGATAAATCCACCCCTTTGCAATTACATCACAGGCAAATCCTGTCATCAGCCGTTTCTGTGGGCTGCTTAGTGAGAGCTGGCAGAAATCATTATTGCCGTCTGATTTCAGAAGTTGACTGGTCATTTTTGTGGCTACCAGCTGCCAAGGGAAAGGGTTAACTTCATTGTGTGACAAAGCGTCAATATCGCCACATGAAGCGCTCAGTCTTAAAGCTGTGACAATTACAGAAATTACAGTGTCTAATGGTATTAGGCATATTGCAGTCAAAACAACTGAAATAACAGCAAACTAGAAGATAATTGCCTCTGCTTAAAGGGTGGTAAGGCTTTTCAGTAGCTTGCATTAGTAACCACTCAGCTGTGTGTCAAGTGACATACAGTGCACTTTGTAGACAAAACCACAAACCAAGTCTTTAACCAGAGTACAGTTAATATGAACTATAGTGCATGCATACAGTAAAACCCTAACTGTTGATAGCAAACGCTTTTAGAAATCAAAACCCAACACACTTCGAATCTGTGGTTTCCAACTGTAAACCGACTGCCTTTTTCGTCTTTTACAGTAACCACTGTTTTGCATACCGCTTTTGCATATCACTGCAACAGTTTAAACACAGCTGTTTACATCACACTGCAAGCTGTTACAGGAGGCAGCATCGGATGTTTTCAGGAAGCACAGGCATGTTGCTGCTACATTTTATCATCTGCTGCATCAAACACAGAAATCAGGAACTACACTTTAAAAGCAACCCTTTAGAAAACAAAAAGGTCAATCTGATACTGTAAGCCCAAAGTTCATTAAAGACATTTACAAAATGTGTAACGCATTCTGATTTAATGCGTATCAATCATGATCCCTAAAATATACAGCCACTCCACAACAGATCAAAAGCCAACCAACTTACTACTTGGCAAACAAACCGACAGTCACGTTTCGCCTAAATATCACTGATCTGTCGATGGCCTAATTCTGGTTTTGACCACTTAAAAAACAAGCTTTAGGCTCAGTCACAGACTGTAGCCATGGTTAAAAAAAATTTAAAAAATAGAAAAATGAAATTCATCAACAAGTAAATGGCATTAGTGCAGCTATGTTCTCAAACTGAAGAGCAGAATTGCATGCCTAGAAGACATTGTATTGCAACCTAATTGCAAGCAGCAATGAACCCTGGTTCTAATGTTCAATCCGAGTACGAATGTCAAACTGAGTCAGTTATACTTGGCAAACAGACTTTCCCTGCACAGAGAAACCCCAGCACAAGTAAAAGCTTTGCGCTGAGCAGCAGATGCAAATTCTAATACAGTGGAGGCCCAGTCACTTCTCTATTGATTCAAGCTATCAATAGTAGTTAAAGACAACACAGCCACTCTTTCTGCCTCATGGACTTTTCATTGGCTCATTTGCACAGCCCATCTGCAGTAAGTGCATCTTTTTGTCATTTCAGACCGCCGGATCCATTTGTATTACCCCTGAAACAGCAAGAAATAAGCCCAAATCTGCCACAGTGCATCTCTTCCAGCCCGTCCCCTCTCTGACTAATGCTCTCTGACACTCGTACATCACCCGCAAATTGGCCAAATGAATTAACCACGGCTCTGCTTAACATTACGAGATTTAAATGGATTTTCTCTCTCCAGGTCTGCCCAATAATTGCATTTATCCATCTTGTTGAAGTCCAGTTTACACTTGCTAACATCATGCCAATTCCAGCTACATTTTCTGCTCCAGTGGCAGGAGTGTAAGAGATTTGTCATCGGATCATAACAGGTAATTCAAACAACAATTAGTACGACGACGGCCCGTATGTCAACGTCTGCTCCCAGTCAGCGTGGCTCAGACCCCGCGCTCCCTGCTCACGAAGATGAATTGTGCTCACAATTCTTCAGCTTCAATCATCAACAATACTGACTGCAACAGCCGACAGTCCAAAGCGGGCAGGCCCATTATGATCACAACCTCTTTGCACCTGCAAATGCTTGCAGAGAAGGCCTTGCTGCTGCCAATGCTTCTTACTGTTTCAGAAAACACAAGCCCCCTAAACTTAAGTCAAGCTTCTGGTACTGAAAACTAATTACAAGATTGAGGCTATTAAACTGTATAAGTCCTGTACAGAATCGCAAAGGTATAGTTTTATTTGGTTTGGTTTTGTGTGTGTATTTAAACATATTTGTAAAAAGGCTCTGCAAGCACAACAATGGCCATTACATTTCAGGACTAGTATGCTCCCAGAACACTGGCTGTTCTCTACTTTCTTCACAGCTTTTCAGACAATGTATAACATTATTTGTAATCTTCGTCCTAAGTTGAAGTTGATACTATTCCTGCTTATAAATGAACATGTCCTTACGCTTTCTAACACTGAATATATTTCAGGTATCAGACAGTCACTTGGAAAGAATTTCACATATTAAAACAATATAAAAAATAAATAAATAAATAAATAAATATGTTCTAAAGACCGTGAGACAGGGAACATTACAGGCAACAGTCCATTTGTTATCAATGTACTTGTTAATCAGAGCCTGTGTTAGATCTTAATTTAGAACTAGAACAGCAGATTTCAAATGTTGATCTTTACACACGTTAGTCTAGATTCTTATACTAACTATACAATATGAACTGTTAAGATAGCACATCTGTACACAGTGCAGCACCAACCTCTACAGTCAGGTCTTCAATGTACTACATTTAATTTACACAAAGAGAAAGGGGAAAGCTTTCCTTCACCCTAAACCATTCAGTCCTTTTCTTTGTTTCGCAGCCCAGAGTACCCGTACTTCCATTCATGTGTAGTCTATCAAACTGGATTGGATTTCATTAGCCTTCATCATTTTAATGCACGTCAGCGTTTGCAATATTTCATGCTAAATCCAACCCTAATCCTACGCTTAGTAAATTAATGTATTTCTGCATTTGGAAAAACAAGCGCATTCACCTTTTGTGTAAATAAGAACGTAGCACCTTGATAAGCAAACAAACTGACAATCTGCTCATAATCCCCCATCTTTAATTAGGAGCATTACAAATATAAAACATCGGCCACCAATGCATCATGTAGCCTTCGTTTTTACAATGTATCTTTCAGCCCTGTTTTTTTTTTTTTTTCTTTTTAGAAGGTAACTTATTCCCAGCTGATTTAATATTGTTGCCAGCTAATTTACCGTAATTCAATGTCAAATGGAATTTCACTCTGAATTTAATCAACAGTCGTAGCGCATATTTGTGAGAAGAACACATGCTACAGTACATCTTGTGAGGCATCTCAGCATTCTGGATCTGAAACCACAAGGTTTTCTTTTCCCCAGTAAACAAAACCAAAACTAAACTGGACACACAAACGGTACAAGAGATAACTGAAATGCCCTTTTCCAATTATTCTTAAGCTGGTGGTACAGGACCTGTTAGTGTAACTGTACTGCAGGTTATCGGTGATCTTCATTTTCAAATGTGAAATGTCTAGAGGGCGCCCAGAGAGTCTCTTGTAGGAGCAGGCCCTTTTTGTGAAAGAAACGCTGCACTATTTTTTTTTTTGGTGTTGTTGTTGCTAAAAGGCCAATTATAGCAGGATTACATAAGACATCGAATCATATCTCTCTTCAGAAATACAATTTTGTACAAGAAAAAATAATTATTTCACCCGAATAGGGTGCTAGACTAATATTAGAAGAAGGAAAGTTTAATTATTCCTAAAATAGCCACAGTTCCTTTATGACAAAATAAGTTACAGAAATGATCACGTATGAAAACATGTAACATTCAAGATGCTGGTCCTGAATGATCCATCTGGGAGTCTTCAGGTCTAAAGCTGTCTTAGGCACAGGTGTGCTTTTTACATTGTAAATTCAGGACTTCTTACTGCCAAATACATCCCAATAGGGTAACAAACAGCTCCCTTGGCAAAACCAATAACACTCCTGTTCCTAGTCTATAAAACCCCTCATCATGCTTCATGCAAAATGCTCAGAACTGAATAAAGCTGAATACAATTCCCAGGGTGCTTCTTTTTAAAAGAGAGGCGCACAACACTAACATTACTCACGACTGCTCAGTTTAAACAGAAGTCCACTGCAACAGAACTCCAGGACTGCAATAGAATCCTTTTTCGTTTTTCTTAAGAACAGAAATTAGAGAAGGGAAGGGAAGTGGGGCTTTATGAATCCATCTGTAGTCAGTAAGGGCATGGAACGAGCGAGACCTAAACTCAGTTAAATGAAACTAACCCACTCATATGGCTCGTCTATCAAACCTGGCAATAGCCTTGTCCCCCATGTCCCCCCTTTCCTTGTGAAAAAAAGATAAATCTGAACCCTAAAGGACCTATTCTTTGGACATCTAAACAGGAACTGAGCGCGCTCTCATTACCGTGACATTAACAGCAATTATGCGCCCCATTCAAACACCTTTTGTGTCCTGGACGAAGTTCTCTGCGAGCCTGCAATGTTTGGCCTGAGAACTGCTCTCCCTTGAAAGCACTTTCGAGCTCCTGACACATTCACAAGTTCCTCCTTTTTCTTTCATCTGAGCAATTTTCATTCACTTCGCTACCAACTGCTTCAAAGCTGGAAAAAAAAGGAGCATGTCAAGCCTTTTCTTTTTCGCAGCAGAGTTCTTACAGCGTCAGCTACATACAGAATTCATACAGCGACACACAGTGAAGGCCTAAAAGAAGATCCCTCAACGGATCTCATGTTGTTACTGTAAGGTGGGTGGAAACACAGTTTTATACAAGGTTGCACGTCTTCCAACAAAAAAAAAATTAAAATTAAAACACCAGCACATTTGAACCTGCGACACCTCTTCCAACCACCAGTCCCCACAGCCTGCAGCATCAATCCAGGTGCCCACTTTAACTGTTTATTCAAGGGTTTCATTTTAAAGAGAGAGAGAGAGAGAGAGAGAGAGAGAGAGAGAGAGAGAGAGAGAGAGAGAGAGAGAGAGAGAGAGACAGACAGAAGCAGTAGTCTTTGTCAAGGCACTTCTATACTGTGTGTGTGCCCGTGTGTAAATTCACAAGCCAGTTTATTTAGTGCTCTTTTCTAGTTCAGTATCAGTGTCAGTGCCACCTAACAATGTATTTGATGGGGTTTGAAACAGCAACTACTGTGGGCATTCATTTTTTATGGTGCACACTTTCCGTTTATAGTTTTAGATTCTCATCTCCCAGTTTATTCCTTTTTAGGATCTACCTTAATATCACTCTTCATTTTTCATTTCTGAACAAACGCAGACGCATCAGTTACCCTTTGACCTTGTAATAGTACAGCCCTCTGTCAATCCCCAAAGTGGAGATGTAACAGCTGACCTTCACAAGCTCACCAGGCAATACAATACAATTATTCTCTTCAATGAAGGCTGCAGGTTTGTCATATTTGGGATATGTACGTCACATCTTGTGGCTCTAGGATACAGTCTTTTTTTTTATATACAATTGCAAGACACTTAGATTCAGTGTTTCTAGAAAAGGCTTGCCTGTAAGTTTTAAACAGTACAAGCTATAAAAAATCATGCTATTGAAGACATGTGTATGCAAACGTGTATTGCACATTTTAATTATTTTACTTTACTCACATTTACAGCTAATATTTTAAAAATTTTTTACAACATATATTTTTTCACTGTTATTATTTATTTCTTAGTAGACGCTCTTACCCAGGGCGTACTGTTATACTCATTAATACCCTTTGCTCCCCACACGTAGAATGAATAATTTATTTTCCATGTTTTGAGTAACAGTCTGTGCCTGTGGACTATATTTAACAGAGCTGACAAACGTTGTGTTCCAGATGTACAGAGCAATCTTTGTATTCAAGCGTTATGGAAATGCATAACTTAGGGGCCCAGTGTTCGGCTGCTAAGCCAAAGTCGATTTGCAGAAATGAAACTGGGTAGAAATGACCTGCAGATCACAACATTTAAGCGCAGATAAGCGCACTAACCCAAACCAACGTTTCATCACAAGTTATGCTGAATTGTCCCTGAAGTGTGGCTTATATAACTGTACATACGTACATTTCAATAGCTGTTTTAAAAAAAACAAAAAAAAAACCAGCTCAGATCTAGTCTAGGTAAATAACCATTTTTGACAGACACTAATTATGTTCTCCTATTCAGGAAGGTATAATAACACAATGCACCTTGGCCTACTAACTCATAGGAATGTGGGCATACCACCAAAAGTCTATTAGCAGCCTGTCAATCAGTTTGAAAAACTACGACTGACAAAAAGAGATACCAACCCTTTTTACATGCAATAACTCAATGGGGTTTCTGCCTGTGTATTCTCTTTAAACAATCTAGACAACTTTATATATACAGTACAACGTCGCATATCCGACCCCGTGGACTGGGGTATAGGCGGATAGGTGAAAAAGTCGGATTTGCGAATAGGTTAGTGAACAAAAACAACACGCAAACTGCTTTAAACATGGGGGAATTTTTTGCTTTAGAAGTAAGCAAACAAACGAGATTAATTAGGCTACAAATACACAGTGTTGCTATGCGGTTAGCCATCTCCACACAAAGCTTTAAAAAATAAAAAAAATACAAAACAGTAACAAAAAATGTACAGTAACCTGCAATTGATGGCTTCTTTCTTAACTCTAGAAGTCCCTGCCTCGGTTTGAATATTGCTTCGGCTATTTTAAACAAACGGCCGGCAAGCATTGCATTTATGAAGCTTGCTTTGTTTAATTTAGATGCATTTAAAAGCTACAACACGCTGCCAACATCTGCAAGCGTGCGCTCCATCATATCAACACATTGCACAAAAAAAAAAGCTTTCAACTGGTGTATTGAAACGTCACTGCTACACGCAGCTGACTGACACACGCACACAGCCCGCCTTTTAAAGGGGAACACGTCAAAAGGCTGATTGCTATAACGCTTTCTTTCTGTTTCCATCACGGAAGCTGCATTTGCTGCCAATGCCATTACTCTCGTAGACTACTTTTAACATTGATTTATTTAGCAAGGTGGTTAATTGATCAGGACGGTTATGTGACGGTCCACTTTACATCCTTTTGTTTTATTTTTTAAATCAACATAAACCAATGGGAAGAAGTTTGCTATTCTTTGTTTTTGAACACCACAAATTAAACAGGTCTACCTGAATACGACAGAGCATTAAATAAGTTTTTCAATGCATTAACAATGGGAAAATATAAAAGCACAAACAGCGTGGTTTCGGAGTGCATTTCAGAATTGATGCTTCTAAATAGCGCAGTCTGTGAACAGTATCAGCACTTGATAATGAAGCCCAGCAAGCTAAACCCCAGCAATCTGCTCAGTAAATATTTACAGCGTGAATCTTTTCCATTCATTCACCATTGCTTACAAAACCCTACTGTACTGTACATCTGCAATTCATTGACTTTACAATTTACCACATGTTGAGATGGGAGAGGTCTCGGCTCCATTAGAATCACTGCACAAATATGCAAGTGATTTATTGTTTTAAAAACTGGAGGCTGATTTAATGCAACTCCACTTTTCCTGAACATTACTCCTATTGGCAGACCATGAACAATTACAGTTCGGACTAATTAAGCTCTGAAAATGTGCTGTGCCCCGCTAATGCCTACCAGGCCTCAAATGCATTTTAATGGTGCCAAACTTTAGTTAGAAACTTAACCCCTTTCTATCAAATATATTCATGTACTACTACTTGCAATGTGAGATTCATTAATTAAAAAAAAAATAAATACAAAGTGATGTTTGGAAATCAGTTTTTTTTTTTTAAAACAAAAAAGTAATTTGCAAAACAAAAGAATGCCTATATCCTAAACAAACTGTAACAACCGACACAAAACAGTGATATGCTACCATTAAACCCCTGTGGATAGCAATTAGGATCCATTAGCATGTAGAGCCAATCTGATAAGGTGCAGGCCTTCTCTAAATCCCTCTTACCCCATTTTATTCACCTCTCGGGCAATGCTGTTTAAAGTTGCACCCTCACACAAACACACACACACACACACAATCCAGATGATAATTCCCATTCTATTGTTACGCTTATCCCAGTAAATTAAACAAGCTGCTATCTACAAACAAGCAACAGTGCTGTTCAGAAATTCAGGGCTGCTTTCAATTCAAATCTGGAGCAAATGTAATAACCTACTCAGCTAAATGGAATTTATTTTCCTCCGGAAAAATAAATTACCTTCATAAAGGAAGAAAGACAATTCATTAATCATCCTGGACTTTATGAAAACAGTTACCTACTAAACCATATAAAAAATTTAAAAAAACAGATTGCCAAAGTTTGGAGAAAGAAAAAACCTCCAGAATAACTGCTAAAAATGAAGCAGAAATAACCCTGTTTAACAACAGAACAGCCAGTGACTACGGAGAACTTACTATATAAAAAAAATATGATTATTTTCCTTTTTTTTAATATGGGAGTATGTTTGAGAATGGGGTTTGTGCTGTTTGTTTATTTTTTCAAACTGCTTATAATTATATAGGGAAACTCTGAATATAGGGAAACTCTGACCCATTGCCAGTGTCTGCAGACCTTAGATATTATAAGGCCAGCATGGCGTCAAATATCTTAACATTCAGAACTCTTACAGGCTGTAAATAAAGCCTGTAGATTTACAAGCCTGTGCTGCCTGCCAGCCAGAGTGTGGCACATTTCTGGTGAGGTGTGTTTCTGCCTGCAGCAGCAGAACTAACCCATTGACTTTAAACACGGGTTTAGACACAAGCGTTGGGCTTGCTAAGAGCAGTGAAAGCAAACATTTCCAGCGCACCGTGAGCTAATGAGGGGCTCCAGTTAGCACGAAACTATCGATTGTAGCAAAGCATGATGGTCAAACTTCTAAATGAAAATACATTCTAGCATTTCAAAACTTCGGTTGTTAGAACAACACTTTATAAGCTGCGACAGAAATTAAAATTTAAAAGGAATTAGAACCCCCTCCTCCTCAAGGAATCTAGTCACTGTGCTGCAGGAAACATGTTAAATCCAGGCTCCCTCACACAGGGCAGCCCAAAAACATCCAGCTTAAACACAACCCATAACCAGCTGGAAAAATCTCCTCAGAGTTTTAGTAACGGAACAGAACTGCACATTATCACAAAATTCTGCAGCTATCACTGCCAAATACACTGTCGTTTATGTTACTGCTGCGGTTAGTGAGGAGGCACAGTGCTAATGTTTAGAGCTTCCACATAGCGGTACATCTTTCCACATACTAACCTATGTCCTTTACTGGACAAGCATACCAGTAAAGAGCTCCACAACTATTAAATTCAAGCCAAAGCATTAAACAAAAAACGATTACAGCTGTCACTCTGGCAATTACTAATACCACTATAACAAACAAAATATGTCTTCTCCATTGTGATGGCACAACGAAAACCCTTCCAGGAATCAAGACTTACATTTTTTTTATTTTTTTTTACAGCAAATGCATCCAAATAATTGTTTATTTATTTTAAAGTTGAAATGTAAACATTTAAAGGTGGAATATAAAATAATACCAAGGGCTGTTGGAATAGTGCAGGGTTGGTTATTATGTGAACAGATGATCACTCTCTCATTGCAGTATTTACGCTATACGTGTTTAAATGATGCAATACACCTTGGCTGATCACAGTCCTCCTGGTTTTAACAAACAAAGCCTCTTTAAAAGACACTGAGCGTGGCAGTGAACCGGCATGCCATGGCATAGCCCATTTAATTTAGCCAAACACAAAAAGGTACAGTACTGTAGCGGACTCAGATTCAGGCACTCGCCATGTACAATCATTAAGGAAATGCAAGAGACACATTTTTATTAGTTTTTTTGGATGCATTTATTTTAGGAAGTATTTATTTTATTTTTTTGTTTGTTTTTTCCCTGCCAATTAAAATGTAATGACCTGTGTAATGCTAAGCAAAGCTACATGACATAAATATGCCTGGAATGAGTGACACACAGAACTGGAATGAGTGACACACAGAGCTGTCACAAGACCTCATGTGGATGGGTCATTTGAACACTTTTCTCTATTAAAAACTCAGAAGTAACGTCTGTTTTTTTTGTTTAAGGTGCAAAGGGTTAAACATTACACCATGACAACAGTAATACGGTATAAACACAAGTGCTATTTAAACCTGAAAGCTTGTTTGTTTAGTTTTTTTAATGTTAAATAAGATTGTCACAGATTAAGACAGCTTTGTTTACAAGTTTTATAAAACTATTTTGCAATCAGTATGTAGGCCCACACATGTGACTGGGATGATCTGCAGTTATTTTTAAATATGGTATTTTTCACCAAATTGAATAATAGCTTACAATTATAAAATAAGCCATACTAAATCATATATTTTTGTTGACTTAATTACTATTTTTATATTCCTAATAGTCTGCATAATCTCCACTTTTTTTTAACATATTGTGAAATATTTTATACTTCTTTTTTATTCTTATCTTAAATTTCCAGAGTGCAATGTTTGTATCATTCACTAACTTGTCATGTACTGCAATAAGATTTTATAACCATAATTATCACAACAAATACAAAGCATTAGGTGAAACAAAAATTAAAAAACAGCATTTATATTATATAAAATAAGTGAGCAAAATACACTAAATTTGACTGCAAATACATTGCATACTCAAGATAAATAGGACACTTGATGAAATTGATAAAGTAGAAAAGTAATACTTTGGGGGTGTTCATTTCTTTACTATGGGAAAAGGCAATTTTAAGCCATCATACCTTTATACACTGTAAAGACAAATGCAAATAAAAACACGTTTAAAAAAATAAATAAAAACTCACCATGCAATTAAATAACTGAATTTTACTTAAAAAAACAAATAAAAAAACACTAGATAAAATAAGAAAACGTATAATTGTACAATACGCCTTTCTGTAACTGCACTATAGTAAGACATGACAGTTCTAAAGCAGGGACTTGTAATCAGAAACAAATATAAAAAAGCACTTGCTTTAGAAAATTGCCCCAAATGCATTTATATTGTCCCACTGGGACTCGTGTGCTGTAGGATAACTCTTAAATATGTATAATTATTCACTGCTCAAAATGTATAAGCAAAGTTAATAGTTGTTATTAACTAAATGCAGTATAAATGCCTTAATTAAAGCTTATTTTAAAAAGCTTATGATTTAAAGGTGCGCTATTATTATAACGACAATGAGGATCACTTAACCGTAGAGGCAATAATGGGGCGGGTTGAAATATACTAAGATTATAATGCATATTATAAATATCTCTTTCCGGTTAAAATAAACTTCAGACATGTTTTAAATAAACGACGTCGTTTTATGATCACTTAACTTGTATTTTTATTTTGCCAATGTATCAATTTATATGTTGGATTACTGTTTATTTGTGTTTACAATTCATTATAAAACAAAGCAATTATTTAAAAAAAAAAAAAAAAATGAAACGTGATATCTTTCATCACGGGGCATATTTAGGATGTGGGCTAGGTGGACTGGAAACAAGTGAAATCAATGACCTAATAGTCGCGCAAACAAGTTACATTTTTAATCTGTCAGCAATACACTTTTTTTTATTTATTTAACGATAATCTATGGCCATTCAGGATTCTGTACAAAAATCAAACATCCAGTATGCTGTGAACAAAATATTACTGAATAACAATTTACATTCGGCGCTCATTTTGCATGGAAGCGACACATATCATATATCCATACCTATGATGAAACGCAGGTAGAAAGCTAAATGCACATTGCTTTTATTATAAACAAACACAATGTGGATTCCTTAACAAGAAGGACACAGCTGATGACAGGACATGAAGTCTACAAAATACCCCAAAGACCCAAGAAGAGAAATCGAATCATGTTTATGAACTATGAGAACTGTTTGTTAAATTGGGGCAAGTAAATATATATAATTAGTACAAGTGCCACACATAACAAAACTGTTTCCCTGCATGCAGTTTAGCGTAGAATTTCAAGCGATTACATGGTATATTGCGCCATAGAATGTGAATTTACAGATAATTAAAAAAAAAAAAGTTAAATATTAAATGACATCAGTTTTTACGTTCAATAAATATAACACTATCGCGTGTAAAAACAAATGAAAAAGTGCAACCATGTATCTTAAAAGTAAAACTATTTTATAAACAGCATACTACTGGCAATGGAATACAAAAAAAAAAAAATCACGCTACTTGTACTAACGCAAAATACACTGCGGCTATCCTCTGACTACAGCAAGCAAAACATGTATTGGTACGTGAAATAAAAACATATAAATAAGAATTTAAAATAAACTCCAGCAGCCAAATGAATTATGAAATGCATTAATCGTAACGTTGGAATGCGTATGCAGCTAAACAAATGACATTGCACAGAACTTTAAAAAGTTGCGAAACTTTTTTTTTATTTATTTATTTTTACAATTAATCACACAGGTATAGATGCATGCATAAATAATCTGACTGCCATCATCACGTGTGGCTTTTATAGTAAGGGAATTAAACACTAACTTACTGTTCGAGCAGTTGGAGAGAGTGATCCATTCTGAAGGTAAGGGCTTGTGAGATCGGGGATCATTATAAATGGGTAGCCCGGGTATGGTGGGCTCTTAAACAAACCTCCATCTTGCCTTTTTGCTGCTAACATGGCGGGGGTAAAAGAAGAAAACTTTTGTAAGTGCCTTGAAAACTTTTTTTTTGCGGGGCATCAATGCAAAACACATACACACGCAAGACTGTGCTTTAGTTTTAAACAAGCCGTGCGAGAGACCAAAACAAGTGTGTGATTAAACTCACCCTCCTCTAAACTTTCTCTTGATTTGTCTCTGAAAGTTTCTGATCGAGGCGGAGGCCGTCTTTCCGCCTTGAAATGCAACGAAACACACGGATTGCATTAAAATAAGAGAGAGAGAGAGAAAGAAAGTTACAATCGGTGCGGCATTGCGTGTTTGCAAAAGGAAATGTTACAAAACATCACGGAATGCACATCTATAATAAAACAGACACAGGGCGATCGACCCCGTTGCCACTTACCTCTGAATCTGACGAGCTGTTTTGATTAGTTTCTGATTCGTTTACTAGAGAAGATTTGACGTCTGCTAAATCCCTTTCTGCTGATGAGTTCTCCGAAATTTTTTCCTCCTGCTCCCCTTCGTCTTTGAAGGAGATCATTTCATCGTTCGCCCCCAGATCGTCCCCTCCACCTCCGTTGAGCTGCGGCATTTTCCCGAGCAATTTTGGGGCAAAAAACAGAAAGTTTTTAAACCCTTAATCTCTATGATCCTGGTCCCGAGCTAAACTTTAGCGTCTGTATAAGCGTTTTCCAATGGCTGGTGGTTTGTACAAACTAATAAAAGGGGATTCTTGGCAGAAAAAGAAGCCGGAGATAGAGCTGAGCCGCTCGGATTGAGTGAGTTGAAGTTGGTCGGAGTGGTTTTCAGTTCAAAGGCGGCGCTGATTGACAGATACAGGGGATGGAAATAGAGAGAGTCTGGATTCAGGATTATTGACAGGGAGAAACACACAAGAAACTAATGAGATTCAAACAGGGAGGGACCTGAAGTGACGTTTTCATAAATAGAGAAGGGCAGGAAAGTAAGAAGAAAAAAAAAAAAACACGGGTTGAGAAAGCCAGCGGTCTAGTCTTTAGCTTTGCAAAGCAAGTCCGAAAAAGACAATTTGGGAAAGGCATGAGAACTAAGCAGGGAAACGCAGAGGATCGCTCACCAACCAGATCGTGCAGTAATGATTGCAGAATAAGCGGAAGATAATAGTGGTAACAGTAATTTTGGTAGTATGGTTAGCCACAGTTGTCACTAACCGAGTTCCTAAAATTACTATTTATATTTCTACAGTCTAGAATAGTTTTAGTTCTATAATTATTTGACTCACAATAACTTGGGGGTTCGGCATGCATTAAAAAACAAAAGCATTGCATTCTTAAAAAGAAAAAAAAAACATTACAGTATTTAATATGCAAATGAACCACGTTACAAATATTTTATTATACAAATATATAGAATAACTTTTAAAGCACTGACTCCTAGCCTAAATACCAGTTACAGGTACGGAGGCTACATAACTGGACACAGTCCTAAACTTGTATTAAAACTCACAGACCACAATAAAAGTGTGACAAAATTAATGCATTGTGAAATTTATTTTATGTTTAGGTGTGTATTAACAACCAGCACAGGAATAAATAGACACATCTAATAATAACATAAATAAAATAGTTTAATGCGCTCTGTGTTGCTTTATTATTATTATTATTATTATTATTATTATTATGCAGAATGGCATTAAAATTATGCAAAAACTAATGATGGCTGCAAATATATATATATATATAAAATATTTTATCAGTAACAAAAAAGATGAGAGAAAATACCCCCCCCCAAACAAAAAGTATAAAAATGCAAAAGCCAGCAAGAGAAAAAAAAGGGGGGTGGAAATGGTAGGAAGGGTTCTATTATCAGCTAAAGGTCTTTTTAAATGCAATCCAGTATGGGCAATGCTGAGGGCTAATGAGCCTCCTTCGATCTAGGGACCATGCTTTGTTCATAAATAAAGAAGAGGAATCGGTCTGTCTACGGATTTTTCTTGTCACAGGTTTCCATAGTTCAGGAGAGAAAAATAAAATACTAAAGTGTTGAGCTATTACCTTTTCTTTTTGGCCCAGTAGAAAGAAGTAAAAAAAAATCTTTTGTTATTGCTTCCCCACATTGTACCTGAATTCATGAATGTTTGTGGATGTCTGCTCCATGCTGGGGTAGACATAAAAATGGATACACACTTGTAGTGTCTATTCATTTTTATTTATATGCATATCAACAGTTGTATCTTACAGCAATACAGTAAGTACTAAGGGAGGCTGTGTGGTCCAGTGGTTAAAGAAAAGGTCTTGTAACCAGGAGGTCCCCGGTTCAAATCCCACCTCAGCCACTGACTCATTGTGTGACCCTAAGCAAGTCACTTAACCTCCTTGTGTTCCGTCTTTCAGGTGAGACGTAATTGTAAGTGACTCTGCAGCTGATGCATAGTTCACACACCCTAGTCTCTGTAAGTCGCCTTGGATAAAGGTGTCTGCTAAATAATCAAATAATAATATCTATTTTTTTTAAAACGTCCCTTCACCTTTCCCCAAAGCTTTGTGTGAGAATGTGTTCATTTACCCTTTAAGAAGCAGTGTGTTACTCTGTATGCACTTTCTAATCCAGACATAGTTGGCACAAAGAATCAAATAAGAATGTAGCTGACCTCCAGTGTTTGCTAATAATTCAAGTTATTTTTTTTTTACTCTGGTGATATTCTTTGGCATCTGCATTTCAGTCTTAAGAGTCACTTTAAAAGTAAAAATGATAATAATAATAATAATAATAATGACCCTGTGCAACCTCTGTTTGTGTATGTGTGTTTATGTGTGTTTGTATATGTGTGTTTGTGTGTACATGCATGTCCTAGGGATGCAGTCTGGAAATAAGCAATTCAGAGATATCAGAGTCATGCTGACACTCGTAGAACTATTTTGCAAATCTATATAAAAATATATGCCTAAAGCACATTTAAATAATAAAAAAGCCCTGCAGCATTTTACTTGTAAACTGTTTATTTTCAGAGCAAGAATTATGTAGAGCTTAAATACTTTGTGTATTAATAATTGGCTTGAACACTAAACCGCTACATCCTCTAATGCGCTAAACTCTATCAATTCAGCTCAAGCTACAATAGTTAAGCACTTTAAGATAATCTATGTGCAGAGATGCAAAGGTCAGTCTTATACATCATACTCTGTTTTGTTTATACAGAATCATTAACATACCTACAGAACGTGTTTCTGTGCAAAGTATATTGAGATGTGTCTGTTATTAATTAAAAAAAATGATGGACCTCCTAATGGCACAGCCTGTGCTGTTCAAAGCAACAATCATGGTAAGGGGTTACTGTCGAATGGTTTGCCAGCTCTCCTCAGAGAAAGATGAACACATTACATAAATGCCTGTTCTTAACATGAAGAACTTGGCATTAAACTTCCAGCATTTAGTCAGATTTCATGACTGATTTTCCTGTTGCAAGGAAAGCTTTACTCACTGTCTTTAACTGCTTTCTACCCCATAGCTTTTTCACCAGTTCAAATTCATTCTGTTTTCTGAATAACATGCTGGTTAACCACCAGTATTTGCTTGCAGTGGCTTTCTATATTACCTGGACTACAGTAATACAACAATTGACTTCAGCTTTATTTCATTATGTGTAGTCTTAGCTTAGAAAGTCTAAGCCAAATTCCAAAATGGTTTGCTTGCCGTAGAGAGGTTCACATTATGTCATTAGGCAGGCTTTATCCCTGGTAAGTTGGTGGTATGCAAATCATTGAGATGCTTTTCCAAATATCAACAGACAGTTCAATATAGAAAACAGAGCACTCCCGGGTGGTGGCTGTAGAGCTATAGAATCACCCTATAGAATTAACTAATTGTGCTTCATAAAGTCGAATGAAACCTGCTGAATAATGTTACATTACCATATTGAATTAAATACTGCTTTGTAGTTTTCCATATACTTAATAAAAAACAGACAAAAATTGAACCGTTACATTTTGAAATCTAACTTGAAATACTGTATTGGCTTCTGGCAGACTTTTGAGATATTATTGTATATCAGTTAAATTGTAGTTACTTTGATTACATGATGTTAAATGAAATATCAAAATTATGTTCATATAGTTTTTAAATTGTTTTTAACTATGTCTCAATCCTAAAATTCTAAGTAATGCAAAACTTTTGACCAGAGCTGTAAGTCACTAATAAGATCAAATACAGGACCCTGTTCAAAATGAAATGTGTGAAGGTTTCAGGAATATCGAACCATGTTCATTAAAGCACTTTAAAAAGTGGCCTTAAAACAACGTTTTTTATTCAAACTTGCTATTCAGGAGCTTCCTTTCCATTGTGGCATACACATATACATTTATGAGACAAAGACATGACTTTAGCTTGAATGAGAGGATGAACATGCTTGGTACTACACCAGTGTCTTTCCTATAGTTGTATGTAACTAATATTTTTGTATTGCAAGTGTAGAATGCAAACCAGCTGGCCAATGTCTTTGACTTTCTGTTCGTAGAATTGTTGACCTCCTCTGATCCAGTGGTCAGCTCCAGGTCCATTGGTCTTGGGTAATTATCCACTCACACACTTGACCACGGCTAAAGCTATTGCTTAAAGATTAAGTAGCTTTAAATCTATTTTTTCTTTTCTATTGTTTTTGTTGTAAAATATTTCCTGCTGCCTAAAATGTTGTTGTCTATATTTGGTTTGATTATATATCACATGTATGCAACAGAACAATTGTTGGTTAGTGGTATATCAGTTAAATTGTATTTATCCATTTTAACCTAACTTCAAGATATCTGAAACCAGAAATGTACAATATTTTTTGAAACCTTTAAAAAGCCTTTTAATGTGCCCCCTGAGCTCGGGGCCGGGTACAGTTGTCCGCCCCCTGAGCTCGGGGCCCGGTACAGTTGTCCGTCCCTCCTGAGCTCGGGGCCGGGTACAGTTGTCCGTCCCTCCTGAGCTCGGGGCCTGGTACAGTTGTCCGTCCCCCCTGAGCTCGGGGCCCGGGTACAGTTGTCCATCCCTCCTGAGCTCGGGGCCCGGGTACAGTTGTCTGTCCCTCCTGAGCTCGGGGCCCGGGTACAGTTGTCCATCCCCCCTGAGCTCGGGGCCCGGGTACAGTTGTCCGTCCCTCCTGAGCTCGGGGCCCGGGCACAGTTGTCCATCCCCTGAGCTCGGGGCCGGGTACAGTTGTCCGCCTGTCCGCCCCCTGAGCTCGGGGCCCGGTACAGTTGTCCGCCCCCTGAGCTAGGGGCCCGGTACAGTTGTCCGCCCCCTGAGCTTGGGGCCCGGTACAGTTGTCCGCCCCTGAGCTCGGGGCCGGGTACAGTTGTCCGTCCCCTGAGCTCGGGGCCGGGTACAGTTGTCCATCCCCGCACCCCTCCTCTCGTCAGCACTGGTCACAGGAGTGGATGAGTAGGCAGAGTGACATTTCCGGGTATTCCAAGCTGCGTGAACCTCTTATTGGCTGACTAACAATATTTTGAAGGATGTTAGTTGAAATCAGTGGAAATCCTACTTTTCTATTGTTGGCCAAAAGTGGAAAAAAAATACAAAGACCTCCCCCTCCCAATTCAACAGGGGAATGTATTATTAGTAGCACCAGGTGGTATGTATTTTCTGTTCGGATAAAGGATGTGAATCCCTGCATTCATGATGGGCCCGCCCCCTTCATAAATACTGATGATTAGTGGATCCCTGCATTCATGATGGGCCCGCCCCCTTCATAAATACTGATGATTAGTTTGGCAAATGACATGCATTCAATTTGTGGAGCCTACACACTGTCTTTCTATTTCATCATGTACAGTATCTGGAAAAAGCTATTAATAATGGAACCATTAGTTCTTTGCTTTTCTTAGAACGAAATAATAATAAAGCAAGTGAAGTCCAGGCGTCAAAGAACATTATTGTAATGACTCAAAATACATGGGCACACAAACACCCTTACTGTAATAACACACCTTAAATGCAATCAGTTTTTCTGATGTGTGTGTGTGTATATATATATATATATATATATATATATATATATATATATATATATATATACTGTATATATATATATATATACTTTTTTTTCGAAAGGCCAACCACATACTGTTTATTGTCAAATAAGCATTATGTTCCTTTTTGGTTAATTATGAGGGACCAACATACATGCAAGGTTTACACATGAGATAGTGTATATTTGATCAATATTAATAAGGCTACACAAACTCCACCGGTAATTAAGGAGAGCCTCTCTCCTTTGATTCAGCCCATTACTAACGCCTCTGCATCTTTAGATTAAAACCTGACCTCTTTTATTTAATAATATGAAATCCTCCATGTATCTTCTAAAAGCTTTAATAAGACAAAGATAAGATTTGCATCCCCATGCAAGTGTCTTTTTCAATTGATTATGAAGCTGCCATTGATGTGTGAGAAATTGATGTTTTCCTCTGTTCTTAAGGGGGTCTAATAGAGGAGGAGGGATTTGAGGAGGAGATTTTGCTACTTTGATCTTCAATCAGTAAAAATTCTATTTCTTCTTTGTCAGACTATATTTGGTAAATAGCACTGACAAACCATGTGGTTAGTAAGATGAAAAAAAGGGGTTCAGTGTTTCATATTTTTCCAACGTTTCGAGGTAGAATATGTGATGATAGTCCAATGAAGATCCTGATGTGACATCCCACAATGCATTGCTTTCCCACTCTGCTTATTGCTCACTGCAAGTACAGTACTACTACGACTACTACTACTACTAATACATCAAATAAAAAAAATTAAAAAAATTCTAAAATGCCCTGCCATCATTTCTGTTCCTAAAAGTAGTTTGTAAGTCGAATCCTTGCCTGTTTCTATTTAATGTTTGCTATTTGAGGGGCTGTGTCGCTGTGTTATTTAATGATTGCTATTTGAGGGGCTGCGTCGCTGTGTTATTTAATGGTTGCTATTTGAGGGGCTGTGTCGCTGTGTTATTTAATGATTGCTATTTGAGGGGCTGCATCGCTGTGTTATTTAATGGTTGCTATTTGAGGGGCTGTATCGCTGTGTTATTTAATGATTGCTATTTGAGGGGCTGCATCGCTGTGTTATTTAATGATTGCTATTTGAGGGGCCGTATCGCTGTGTTATTTAATGATTGCTATTTGAGGGGCTGTATCACTGTGTTATTTAATGATTGCTATTTGAGGGGCTGTATCGCTGTGTTATTTAATGATTGCTATTTGAGGGGCTGTATCGCTGTGTTATTTAATGATTGCTATTTGAGGGGCTGTATCGCTGTGTTATTTGATGATTGCTATTTGAGGGGCTGTATCGCTGTGTTATTTAATGATTGCTATTTGAGGGGCTGTATCGCTGTGTTATTTAATGATTGCTATTTGAGAGGCTGTATCGCTTTGTTATTTAATGATTGCTATTTGAGGGGCTGTATCGCTGTGCTGTTAGTATGTCAAGGCCAAAGCTCATATTACCTGCTTGCACTAGACATTCTTTACCAGTTTGGTAAAACTAACAAGTTTGCTTTAAAATGTTGTTATTCATAAATATTTAATTCAAATAAAATAAACATAAGGAAAGTCTGAACAGGCTTATTTTCTTTGTATCTAAAGGGCTTGTATAGTAATGATCATTCATACCTCACAATAACCGCTGTTAAAGATTTTAAAAACAAGTTTACAATTAGTTTCTGAGCTGTAAAGTAGAAGCAGGTATATGCTTTTTTTTTTACACACACAGACATCTGTTGCTTTCATGTTTCAAAGAGGGAGAATGCTGAGCTGTCTTGTTAACAAACTAAACAGTCAACATAAAGTGCAGTACTGTACTCAAAAGACTATGTGAGCAATGTACACTGAACACAAAATGGGAAGTCACTGCCATCCTTCTGCTTTCCCATGATTATTGCTGAATGGCTGCACTCAGCTCTCCCACAGCTTATATGGTGGTCAATTTGCTTACATTGCAGACTACTGAAATTCTCAAATGTGACTTACATTCTCCAGTTGTGTGGCCAGTCAGTGTAGTAAACAGCCATCATGGGAACAGTATTTCAGTATAGAACATGATTGTGATGCTCTACAGCTTTTTGATCAGACAGCAGCAATTTTCTATTCAGTACCAGGAGCTTGAATTTAGATAGAGAAAACATTTGCATAATGCCAAAAACATATTCAAATATTTGGTATTCCATATGCCAGTGGTTCATTCATACTTTAAATAGAGTAATTGAAAACATATTGTTGCATTCACTGAAGGGGTCCTGGTGATCTATGCAGTTCATTAATAGGTGTGTGATTGAAACGGATCGCCAAGGAATTAGCCCTGGTTAAACACTGCAACAATGTGGATTATTACATTTAATTGGCCTTCTATTGTTTGCTTCACTTCAACTCTAACATATTAGTCTCTGGTGGCCAATAAGTCACAAGAAATCTAGCCTTAAACATTCTGAAGAATGAAAAAAGGGTGAAGCTAAACACAGAAGGAAGGGAGCGAGCAGAGAAAGGAATGGAGAGGCTGGGGGCTTGCTGGAGGCATTGCAAGGCAAGGGGGGATTGGTTTAGGTGATCAGCAGCTGCGCTCTCAATAAAGCTCAGTGGACAGAAAGGGAACTCATACAAGTAGACATCCGCACGTGATTATTTAAAAATGTTTATATCCTTGAAGGAATAAGAAGTTGTTTTCAATATTTCAATGTGAGGCTGCAATGATAGAAAAGAACTAAAGAAGCTAAAAGGCATATCTGAGAACTGGCTTGCATATTGATGATTTCAACAAAGAATATTAAAGGTGTAGTACTTCATACCATTTTAAAAACAGTACTGCATAAGCCCATGTTGGAGATATTTCTCTATAGAGATTGTTATTAGTATAACAAAAACTGCATTGCATTTCTGTTTTTGCTGCTTGCGTTATAACAGAGCTCAAGGATATAATAACCTCCTACTGCTGAATGTCATAGCAGGGCATGGCTACGCACAACAAACAAGTGACCTGCAAATTGACATTAAAACCCGCCGTCATTGTACAACACGCAAAATATAACTTTTATGTAAGAGTTAACTTAAGATCAATCTTGGCTGTTTAACATGGCTTCAGTGTCACTTTCATGATCTGTGTTGCTGTCTTTCATATGAATGTAGAAAGTGGATTAAACTGTTTGGGTGATGTAAAAAACTGAAGTTTGTCATTATCAGCATATGATTGTGTGTAGCCTCCATTCACTGATGAAGTCTTAATTCAAGTTGCAAATAACATCATTTTAAATTAACCAATGTTGTTGTTTTCTTTTTCTGATTCAAAATGCAATTTTAATAATTTAGGTCAGAATAATCCCTGTCCAGAATTTCTCGAGGATGGGGGATTCCCTGAACTCTGGCCCCTGCCCGTCCGTTACACTGCAGGTTTTTTGAGGGGTTTTGTATTCAGTAAAGGGTTAAGCGCAGATAGAGGGTGACAACAAACTTTCACCACATACTGCATCTTTAATGAAACAGGTTTAAATAAAAACGAAGTGACTGTTTTTATATCTGATACAACTAATTCATATATGACAAATAAATCATGTTGTACTGCATAACAATAACTTAGTATGATTATCACAAATAAACAACATGATCTAAAAAGCAAATATTGTATTTGTTTTAAACATCACTTTGCAGTACAAGCATTTTGTACTTTGAATAATGAACTATTCAAAGCTGTGCAATGCTTACCAAAAAATGCTCTGTAATAATGATGTATCTATTTATGTATTTATTAAATTTAGTGTGTTAAGGTATTTCCTCCTCTGCTTTCTCCGCATCACTGAAACCTGTGTACCCACTCCGGAGGACTGAAGACCATCGGAACTCCTCCAATTCCACTGCCTAGCCAGTTGGCACTTGGAGAACCTAAGCAGTGAATGTTGCCAAACTACTGAAGCTTGGAGGCAAAGGTTCAGCCTGGCTGGTCTCTGCCTGGCCTCGTCTGGCACAATGAGCTGAAACCAGCCTGCATCAGCGCACAGACCAATGATTCTTTTGACTGACCACAGCCTGATCAATTGTGGTCTTTTTTTTACCATTCAATAAGGACACTTGACGCAATAGAGTTGTTTGGGTTACTTGGGAAACAAGGATCAAACTGAATCTGTGCTTCTACCATCTTAGTGCCAACAACAATCTAGGCATAGACTGACACGTCACATGGTGCAGCTTCTGTACACGTTCCTAATAAAGTGGAACCTGTACTGATCCCTTTATTATCCATCAAGCACCAGTAATCCCTGGTATACGGAAAACCTGTGTCATAAAGACTGTTTTTAACTGTGACTGATTTGCATATTTGAATAATACATTATACTTATAAGCATATTAAATGGAATATATCTAGCAGCTATCTGAAGACAGAGATTAGTGTTTCCAAGTTAATTATAAAGATGTCACATGGCATTCACTGAACTGTAGCCTCAAGGTTATCCCCTGCAGTCTCCTGATTTTAAACACACACATGACATCATACAGATTGCTAGATCTATAGGGTTTCATATTTTTATTGTATTTTATTTTATTTTATTGCAGCAGAAAATGGTAAAACATGAAATGTTATTTCGCACCCATCCCTAAAAATTTCTGCCCTATTTTGAAGCAAGGAAAAAACACATTTTCTGAGTGGATGAAACTATTTGATCACACTTGTTAATCAGCTGTTAATAACATTTTAACACATTTACTTTGTTTATTAATGATTAATATATACAGCACTAACCTGTTTATAAAGAATTAAAAAGTACTGCTGTCTTTAAAAAGTCGCTCCACACACGGCCCATAGGGGTCACTGCAGCAAGAACTGGCAGTTTTACTTCAAACCCATGGAAGTGCAAAGGAGTCTGTGGGCCTCCAGTCAAGATTGGCGACTTGGTGCATACAGTATTCAATATGGATAATTGTTTATGAATAGTTAATAAATAATGACACATAATTCGTTATTAAAAGTGCTGCTGTCTTTTAAACCCCCTTCTATGATAAGATCGACCAGCAGTAGAGATTTATTGAGGGAGGGGAGATGAACAACAGTGTGTGTCTCTTGTGTATTTTTGTCTGAATAAATAGCAAAACAAGTCCATTTGTAGAATACACAGTGTCACACAATTCAATTGTATTTCAACCACTTTTGAGTTTTTTATTATGGCGCTTTAATGAAGAACTCCTTGTGGAACGAAAGCTCCCTATGCTTTTTCTTATAGACCATTTTATAAAAAATGCACAATCTATAAGCAAGAAGCACATAGTCTGTATCAATATGATAGCCATCAGGCATTAGCGGGTTCAGGTTTCCCATGATAACAATCATTTGCTACTGGCCATCTTAAAGCTGCATTCACCTTATCCCATGCACCCTTTCTAAAACACTACAGAGACGGCAGGTGGATGTGCTGGTCTTTTCCCTTGTGAGATTAACCTGAATTTTTACTTGTGCCTGAGCAGATATTCACTTTCTATAAATTGTAAAATGTGACTGGAGACGAAGAATGGCTGTGGTAATTACTATCCCTTAAAAAAAAAAAATTCAGCCAAGCACCAGGTGGGAGATGTTTAGAAGGCATTGCCAGTCAGTCTCTGACAGAACCTCAGTCAAACAGTTGAACTCTTTTCATGTTGCTGTCAATCTCTTTTGTCTGAAGTTAATTTAAAGTGAAAAAGGATGTCTCGGTAGTTTTTAAAAGGTAAAGGAGCGATATTATGAACTCTCTTAAAAACTGTAAATCTGATGTGTTCTTTCAGCTGTACTAAACTAAATCAGACTTGGGGGAAACTGCTCCTCGCACTTGGAATGTTGATTCAAGCAAATCGCATGGACACCCGCGCAATCTGTGGGTATAGATATGGTGTTCTAGAAATTGTCAAAAAGAATGCTGGAGGGTTCCGCACTCAGAATGTGCAAAATAAATACAACAGCCAGAAAATCCTCTGAGTGCTCAATATTTTATGAGTCAGTTCTAAACTTTTCAAGGCTGCCCTGGTGCTGCTGTTATACATTGCTGTTTGTTTTGCTTTATTTGTTTTAGAGTCTTCCAAACCACGTTTATCACCACAGGCAGCTAAAATAGCCATTTAGGTGGCCTCTAGGCTATTGCTAGGCTAATGCATCTATTAAAATATTAGGAGTGTATTAGTTTAATTGTATGTTCAATTGACATTGAAGGCTCAAAACTTGATTTTACAGCATAAGAACTAGATTCTTACACAGCATCGCATTTCTGGTATAAGCAGCTACTGAAGAAAATAGCTGTTAATGATGCATTGAAAACCTAATGAAGTTCTGATTCCTCCAATTCTAATTACGTTACCTGGTGCATATGAAAGAGGTTTTTTTGTTTGTTTTAAAAAAGAAGAGTGCATTAAACCTTTTTATTAGTTTTTTTTGTTTGTTTGTTTTGTATTTAATATATATATAAAATACAGATTTTATACTTGGAAGTATGTGATTTGTTAGTGAGAGAGAAAAAGGCAGCAAACACTGTTTTGATCGATTCCAGCCTTGAGAATGAAAAGGTTCCCAGGAAAGTGTCCTGATGCTCGTTTCAATTGGTGGCGCCTCCATTCAGCAGTGGCAGCTGTATGTTTCCTTCAATACATGCCTTTGTATTTACTATCTATTCTAGAGAAACCGTACTTCACTTGCAGCACAGCTCTTATTGTTTATCAGGCAATGGCAATCACTTTTTTGTTATCAAATAATATAAGTAGTAACTTCTTTTTGTAATGCTTGTTTACCACCTTCTGATATTTTCTTGAGGTACAACAGAGATTCACTGAATGACCTTAAAGAAAGCTTTTGTATTGCTTCATGTAGCAAAACAAGCCCAAGGCCACTGGAAGGGTGTACAGCTAAACACACACATACAATACTGGTGTTTTTCTTAACCGGTTTATCATCTGTGCAAAAATGGGTCTCTTCAGGGGTTTTGAAATGGCAAGCATATGCCGACACATACCTCTGTATTTACAGGTGATAATCATTTCTCTATTTATTGATAGTTCAAATTGACAAAGGCTATTAAGCAACACATCTAAATATATAAATAAATAAATAAATAAATAAAATAAAAATACTACAATATCTGTGGGAGGGTATTATTATCTTTATCTTCAGGGTGCAGCTTATGAAACTATGAAGGCAAGTGGGGGAGAGGAGTGGAAACTCACAATCAGAAGAAAATCTGGTACAAATAATAAAACAATTTCAAATTCAGCAGATGATAGAGTGTGCTGCATGTGACATTGACATTCTATATCCTGATTAAACATTTTGAAATGTCACTTCACTGCTATAAGCCACAGCGAGACGGACTCCGTTCCCACTGTTTTTTAATCGGCCAAATGATACCAAAAAAGGGCCAGCCTGGACACATCAGGAGCCTGACAAGCTCCTGTCACTGGAGCGCAATAAGGTGAACCAGGAGGCTGTGTGGTCCAGTGGTTAAAGAAAAGGGCTTGTAACCAGGAGGTCCCTGGTTCAAATCCCACCTAAGCCACTGACTCATTGTGTGACCCTGAGCAAGTCACTTAATCTCCTTGTGCTCCGTCTTTCGGGTGAGACGTAGTTGTAAGTGACTCTGCAGCTGATGCATAGTTCACACACCCTAGTCTCTGTAAGTCGCCTTGGATAAAGGCGTCTGCTAAATAAAAAGAAAACCAGCTCCAGAATTCTTGAACTTATAAGAATCTCCTGGTCGCTACAATGAATTCACAGCAATGCGGCCCTAATAATCTCTTTAACCTCTGTCAGTCTCCATATCATACCAGGCAAGACCACAACCATGCCAGCGTTTTTACTTCCTGTATTGCAGCAAGGGGGACCACAGATCAGTGTCTTCAATTATTTCTGATACTGCTTTACAGCTAGTGCAGATTAAGGTAATCGTGTTTCATTTTGCCATTGAAATGAAGACTCTTCTACAAGGATGTTAATGTTGCAGTGTAAGGAAAGCCTTTAAAAAATGTTAAGCTAGGGCTGCTAGACCAACAAGATGAAGACAGTGTCATTGTGGAAGCTAATGTTTTAATACATAGTAAGATGGGTCATATGACAACACATACGTGTGGAATAAAAACTAACAAACCCCAGAGCAAAAATAATCCCAGAACATAACTGAGAGACACTCAAATACAGCTGATATTTTTAAACTCAATACACATTTTTCAGTGTATGTGTTCTTGTCCTGCTTTCTTATGCATTCCATACTTTGGATTTGCAGATATAGGTTGATTTTAATTTAACCACTGAACAGATTCAGCAAACATATTCCAGGCATATTCTTGATGATATATGTCTAGAATAATAGAAGAATACAGTACAAACATCACAACCAGCACACAAACTCTTACTTATGTCTTTAAGAGATATTTACAAAAGTCAACAGCATCAAAAGTCAAAATCTATGCCTTCTACTGCTTCTGCGTTATATTATTTATTTTTCTATATATTTACTCAAACTCCAGTTCCAATGCTGCAAAGCTCAGTCAGTTTTGTTTTTCACTCTTCTCTAAATGTGAGAGATGCATCAAAGATGTTCCAGCGGATCTTGGGCTCCATGCTGTTCCAATTAGAATTTCAGTCGTGGCCTGTGGGATCCAGTGATTTAGACATCTTTTATTTAACCGTTTTAGTAAAAGGTAATATTCAGCAGCTGTGATCTATAGCAGAATTACAATTTTCAGGGTCAAGGAGGGATTTTGATATTAGAAGGTTGGGAGGAATTGCTGTAAAATCTCATGAGTTGTCTTTAAAAATGAATGAGAAATAGGTAATCCAAGAGTCATTGTAAGGGAAAAATCAATAGAGTCTATTCACCTGGGCAATCAGAAACCTTGAAATGTACAAAACTTGTACATTGTGTTGTGCTGAACCACCCTCCCCTATTTCTCCCTAGCCATATATACTGTGACAAAGTGTTGCCTGTAAAGGCGAACTTGTACACAATTCGGCACGAGAGACAATTCACAAGACCCACACGATAAGTTCTGTTCAAACAGGGCGGTACCCATGTCTTTATTTTCTCCTTTTTCCAGGTAGAACGGTCGTCAGGCAGGAATACAGGTCTGGGTATACAAATCAGGTTCTCACACAAACAGGGTTTTACAGCCAGCAAGGAAGTCCAAACAGTCCAGGTCATACGCAAGTTTACAATGTTTGTAAAGTTCAAGTTTTTTCTCTTGCTCTCTCTCTCTCTTTCTCTTGTACATACACACAGCACTCTATGTCTCCTCCAACTCTTTCTCTGATCTGGCCAATTTGGGCCCTATTTATGTGAGCTGGCCACACCCTGTGCAGGTATGATGACCCCACCCTGTAATTCTCCCAGGTGACCATTTTGTCTCTTGTAGGCACTCTGGTGTCGGACATTTTGTACAAGGGCACAATCCTCTCAAAATATCTGCCCTCACATATCTCCCATTTATCACCCTGCCCCTTGGTCTGTCACAATACATATAAAATGTATATACACAAGTTGTACTACCAGTCAGGACCAATGGCCATGCTTTACACAACCTTTGC
Organism: Acipenser oxyrinchus oxyrinchus; assembly: GCA_030684275.1. NCBI lineage: Eukaryota > Metazoa > Chordata > Actinopteri > Acipenseriformes > Acipenseridae > Acipenser > Acipenser oxyrinchus. Next base: position 51,696,810 of record CM060257.1, on the reverse strand, counting down.
AGAGTATAAAACTTCCTTCATAGCTTTATCACACTTGTCTTTTATTTATTAAAAGGACCTCATACAGATTTGTAACCTCCGAACCACCCATTCACTTGAGCCTGCATGCCAATCCGGAGAGGCCCTGTAAGAATCACTTTCCATTTCCTGCCCTGAGAAAGTGAATTGAAGCTCTGTGATTGGCCTAAAGTTCATGAATATTTAAGACTGTCTGGAAGCAACACTAGGGACTCCTTGACTTGCCCTCCCCAGTACGTCACCAAGGGAGTCTGCATGAGCTTATTCATCCATCAGGATGTAACTATGTTAAGGAATGAAATTCCATGTTCAGCATCTTAGACCAAGTGAGGTGTCTACAGCGATGGCCAAGAGATTTGCATCACTGTATATTATTATTATTTGTTTATTTAGCAGACATCCAAGGCGACTTACAGAGACTAGGGTGTGTGAACTATGCATCAGCTGCAGAGTCACTTACAATTACGTCTCACCCGAAAGACGGAGCACAAGGAGATTAAGTGACTTGCTCAGGGTCACACAATGAGTCAGTGGCTGAGGTGGGATTTGAACCGGGGACCTCCTGGTTACAAGCTCTTTTCTTTAACCACTGGACCACACAGCCTCCTATAGAATGAACTAATATTGCTTCATAAAGTCGAATGAAACCTGCTAAATAATGTTGCATTGACATATTGAATTACAATGCAACATCAGTTGGAATATACATATATACATATTCCAATATACAAAAATAGAAATCTAACTATCACATATAGTTATTTTGTAGTAAATACTGTACTACTATTAATGGTTTCCGGTAGACTTTTTGCGATATCATTTAACATATCATGTTAAATAAAATTACGTTCACATATAGTTATTTTGTTTTAAGTGATGTCTCAATTCAAATTCCAGATGATGCAAAATGTTTGGCCACAGCTGTATACAGTAGATAGAAAGACAATATACCAGGGGTATATGTTTGTTATGATCCCAGTGTTTGGTATTAAACAATACATTACAAATGCAGCTCTTTCACTGTTCTCTTTGGTATAATCTGTTTTCTGTGCTGCCATCCATTTGGTCAAAGTATTAACCTCCCAAACATTTCAGATAACCAGCTGGGCATGCTTCTACAATAGCATGCCTTTCTCTAGCTGTGAGACTGGTGACACAGCAGCTTTGTAGAGGCTTGTGTAGGATCATCGCCATAACATGAGAGGAAGGAAGCCAGCAGCGCACCAAGCAGCAGTGAAGTGTATCTAAACAATATGACCAGGATAACATCGTCCATTCCTTTAGTTCTCAAACGGGGAGTTTCCATTGGTTTTTTTACATGTGACGCGGCGATGCGCGTCCAACGTTTGGGAGAGAAGCTCGACAGGATCAGGTCTGTGGCTGAAAATAACGGCCACAGAGAGGGATAGGGTAAATCTCATTTACTCATGAGCATGACGTAAAACACGGGAAATACACGCCCATTTTCACATGAAAACCCGCATTTTACGTGAAAACATCCACTGCTCCCAATCCAGACAGCCTTGGACCACACGTGGAAGGTATCTGGCACAGATCTCTATGATCTTACATCTCCGCCAGTTTTCAGCCATGGTGATCTGCAATAGCTAGGTTGGACAATATCATTATATAACTCTGGGTTAATTATTTTCTTTTTTCTTTACTTAGTAAGTCGTGTGATAAATTAGTTGAAATATTCACTACTAATGATATGCCACCCCACCAATGGACATGGAAAAACAATTTGGTCAAGAGCAGCAAAACACTTTATTAAACAACCATGCATGAGGCATTTACAAATCACAGCTTTATTACATAAGCTTAACACTGTGCTTTAGTGTCACTCAAACAAGATGTCACCTGACAGCTATGGCTTTCTAGGTGAGATTCTCTGGTGTACTTATTCTCTGTGCATGGAAACCACATTTTCCAGATCGGTCTGTGAAAACAGCATGAGAACACTAAGCATGGCTAATTTGCACATCGACCTCCTCCTTTCCCCTTCATTTGTATGACGTCAGGTGAAAAGAGGGTCTTCTCTAGTAAAACAAACTGAGTCAATGATGTATTGGATCATTTTTCATTTGGCTAGAGCAAAATGTCTTGAGAAAAATTAGAACACACATGGAAACTCCCCCATTGATAAATTCGGTAGGGCCTTGATTCGCAGCACTGCTTTTTTAAATACATGGGAGCCTGTCTGTCCTAGTTCTTTGCAGACTGTATTCAAATCCATAACCTAAACATGGCGCCATCTGAACAACCACACAGAATATGCAGTTAAAAAACAAAGGCATCTTAGTAACCACTGCAACAAAAAAAAAAAAAAAAAAACTAAAATTAACATCAGATTCTCTTATCTGTCTGTGGTTTTGTGTGGGTGAAAATAAACAAACAAAAAACAAATTTCTGCCAAAATGAAACTAAAAATGTTTTACAAATATGACACACGCACATATTTTAAAGTTTTAAAGTATTCAGCACTTCCGTGAAGGATTTATTAAATTGTTTTGTAGTGCTTACTAGACACTTTTTTTTTTTTTACATGTACATTTAAATGTATTAAAGGCAAGTTATAATAAAAACAAATCAAAATAAAAAAAGGTCGAGAAGCAGACTTCACATTTCATGGCTTAAACATCTTGTCTTTAACGTACAGCATATTGTCTTCTTGTTAAACAATAATTAATATACACATTTTATAGATAATCATAAAATAATATCTAGTTTAAATTAAAAGGAAGAATAACACTAAAGCAGACCATGTTATGGTGGTTTACAATAAGTGATTGATAAATGTGTGAAAAAACCTTCAATATTTATAATAAATGTTATCATCCAGCAATCTCCGATACACATTCAGCAGTATTGCAGAGATGAATGCATACGGTCCAGGTTGCAAATGAAGAGTAATTATTTTCTCTACAGCACTTGTATGTTCCTCACAGCTAAAGTCACTTATAGGGGTTAACATCACCCATCATTAAATATTAAAGTGTGCCTGTACCTGCTGCTATTGTTGCCCCTTAGAATAAGATATAACCTATTTTTGACAAGTTTTCATCTTTCTCCATGGAAGACGCCACATGAAACCAAATCAGTCGCAAGGAGGAGGGTAATGAATAATCTATTTCATATTCCAAAGGCACCCGCAGCTCCAAGTGGGAGAAAAAAAAAAAAAATCAACCAGATGATAGCGAGAGTCTGCCAGGGTACCACATGACACAGCCAATGTTTAAATAATACAAAGGAGATATAAACAAATCATTAGCCCCCCTCAGAGTTGTTTAATGCAATTTCTTAATGAACATAATGGTGGGGACTAATAATATAAGAAAATAAAAACATCTAAAACGAGCGCCAAGTTGATGCTCAATTATTTCCTTGTCAAGTTTTTATGATTTAATGAGCTCCTCTGGGACTGACGGCTGTCAGTCAGTCGTGACTTTTTGACACCATTACAACTTCAAATACAGCGGCAGCCACGCTGTTTTTTCCTCGGATTTAAAATACTGAGATGATCTGACAGGTTTAGAGAAAGAAATAAAAGTACAGCATACACACACACACACAAAATAAGACAGCTGCTTTTTTTTCTGGGGCAGACAATCTCTCAATGCTGTTTGGTAATGAAAACCCAATCACTGAGGTCATTATCTGATGAGGTTTCTCAAACTGGCAGGATTTTTCTTTTTTATTATTCCTCAACCTAATGATAACTCTCAACGGGTTTGCCCCGCATGGGATGGACAGAGCTGCACAATTTTGTTCGCCATTAATTTGAGTCTTTGAAGCTCAGTGCTCTGAAGCAGCAGCAAAGCAAGCCCCCTACCAAGCTGGTTCCAAAATAAGACAATTCGGCCAGCCTTAAACAGAATAGCAAATGACCTTCCCTATCAGACACCACAATGATGTCAGCTTGGTTACACGCCCCCCCCCCCCCACCTCTCCCCTCCGTTTCACACACACACACACTTTGAGTTTAAAAAAACTTTTTATTGAGCTGTAAGATTTCATAATTTGATACATTTGTTATTTTTATTCAGCGTCTGGATCGGCTTTATCTTCATGAACATAAAAAAAAAAAATTAAAATGTTCAGCATAAACATAATACAAACAGTATCCATTTACACACAAGCTGTTACATCTGTACAGACTTACTTACGCAGTGTTTACACAGAGTACGCAATCTGTGGCAAGCAATGATGTCAATGACATAAATATTGAATCACTTGGGGGTACTTATTGGAATATTAACTATAAAACATATTTTAATAATTACTCCTCCCTACACAAACGTACATTTTTATTTGGTCCAGTTACCACCAGATTGACCCCTTTCACAGTTCAAATTCTTTTCCAAAGACACTATGTAAACAGAGTTTAAACAGCGTTAAAAATTATTACAATGATTGGATTGGATGCGTGTCTTTCTGTTTTTACAATTTATTTAATATCAATTACTGATAATGCACAAAATACTACACTTTATAGTGGTCTGTTGTTTGTAACATGACAAACATTACTGTTCACTATACACAAATACAATAATGAAATGGTAGGAAGTGTTTGCATTGCAGGCCTAATTACAAAACATACCTGGGGAAATCCAGGTACTGTATTCATTAATAGAAGCCACTTTTAGTACTTTAGTTTTAGTCCTAATATTTCTGGTGCGCTAGACATGCAGAAAGGCCTCTCCAAAGATTGATGTTTTTTGCCACATTAAGTTCCACATGGAATTGTATTAGCCACAGTGTGCATATTTTTAGAGCTTCAATCAGGTTGTGAATAAATGGACACACTGGGCAATGAATTTACTGGCATGTTAACGTTCATGAATAGAATTTATACTGTGGCTGTAATTTATCTACAGCATTTTCTGACCGCAATTAATTGGAATGCAATACTATTTAACATTTATTCCTAATTTTAAGAACTAAAGTCAAGTTGGGTGAAACACTTTTTTAGACTTGGGAAAGTAGCATAATCTGTCTATAAGTGGCTGCTGTTAATAGTGACATCCTAAAACTACACACAAAAAAAACAAACAATTTTATTTTTTTTTACTTAAATACATGCGAAATACAAAACACACACAAAAAAAAAACGAGTTCAATGATAACACATCACTGCGTACCTGCACCTTCAAAAACTCCTACCAGATTTCTACAGAGAAGAAAAAGAAGATTCCATGCAAAGAAATAAACCTCCTAATAAAACATTGCATTCACTGCCTGCACCTGAGTCAGTGTGTGCTTGAGAGGAGAGGTCTGTCAGTGCAAGAAAATGATTCATGTGACCAATCTGTCCTAATTACTCTGAACGAATGCTTTGTTAATCACACAGGGGTTTGAGAAGAATCAGAGACCTCTGACAGAAAAATAAATAGCCAGCACAACGGTGAAAAGGATGATAATGCCCAGAATAAACATCAAGATCCGATTCTGGATGATCCTGTAACAAAACAAAAGGGGGAAGAAAAAAAAAAGAAGTCACTTAAGAGCTAACCCACTCACATACATCTGTTTTAGTGGCTATCTATACATTCTTCAATATATCACATCATTAGAATCAAGTGTGACATTCTCCACAATCCAGAACCAGACTATTCTAAGCCTGATACTGGGAATAATATGAATATTGTGAAAATAACAAACAAACAAACAAACAAAAAAGTTTGCTCTAGTAAATTGCACAGTAATTTTGCAGTTCTCTTTTTGCTTTTCACTTGTTTATACTATGCATTTAACATAGTTTACCATGTGTTTCTACTTGCTTTACCATATCTCTCTGGGCTTTACAATGCTTGCCTAGGCTTACCATACTTTCACTATTCTTTTGACACTTTGCTATTCTTTTACTGTGGTTAAAATATATAAAGGAGAATTAGGTTGTTAATTGAATAGAATATCTTAGTGAGACTTGAATGGACAAATAGTAGCAAAATTAGAATAAATGAAAGCTAATTTATAAGCCGTTACTAACACTGTATAATTTTTCAGGTTGATAAAACCAGATAACTAGTCTTTAATGTTTTGTCCCCATGGTTTGCAACATGCTCAATTTAACTTAATGTTAATACTTCAAGAGTGAAAACACAAGGTGCCCCTGTCACCTGTACTGAATACCCAGACCAGAACTCCAAATGGAAAGCTATGAGGTTCAGTAAAACACAAGGTGCCCCTGTCACCTGTACTGAATACCCAGACCAGAACTCCAAATGGAAAGCTATGAGGTTCAGTAAAACACAAGGTGCCCCTGTCACCTGTACTGAATACCCAGACCAGAACTCCAAATGGAAAGCTATGAGGTTCAGTAAAACACAAGGTGCCCCTGTCACCTGTACTGAATACCCAGACCAGAACTCCAAATGGAAAGCTATGAGGTTCAGTAAAACACAAGGTGCCCCTGTCACCTGTACTGAATACCCAGACCAGAACTCCAAATGGAAAGCTATGAGGTTCAGTAAAACACAAGGTGCCCCTGTCACCTGTACTGAATACCCAGACCAGAACTCCAAATGGAAAGCTATGAGGTTCAGTAAAACACAAGGTGCCCCTGTCACCTGTACTGAATACCCAGACCAGAACTCCAAATGGAAAGCTATGAGGTTCAGTACTGAACAAAACTGCTGTGGTTAAAATATATCTAAGCAGAACCAATAAGATTTTTTTTTTTACAATTTTTGTAATAAACACGTCTAGGTTTCTTTTTTTTCCCCTTGATGAATGCAATTGTTGTCCCCACTGAACAAGGGTTCCTAGGTTTATAAGCTACATTTTTATTGGAATGTGGAAAAAAGTATAGTGCCTAGAAGTTATAAAATTAATGAATAACACTAACTTTCTACATAAATCTTTTTTTTTTAAATTATTGTTTCAAAGTGAAAGTCCCTTATACAGTAGGCCTTATCAGCATTTCTATATTTAATACATTTAGTCAAGACACGTTTCTGATTGTATGGCGTTTTTAGTTTACCATGTAGAAGGCTACTTCAAATTACAGATATTTCCTCTCTAGCAAAAGCGTTTGGTTACAACCCTAATGGAACAGTCACATTAGCTCAGACACTTTCCACTATTACTGTAGATTGTAGTTTTTAAATAAAATATTAAGAATAAAAAAGGCAAACCTGATAGAAGCACCACAATATTGTATTTAAACAAAGTGTTTATAAACTTTGATAAATTCAACAGGAGTAAGACATTTATAAGGCAGTCCAACCTTGACAAATCGCTTTCTAGGTTTTAAACCATCCTAAAAACCCTAACAACATTAACAAAAGTTTTCTTTTGAACTGAAAATAAATAGCAAAAGTGTGAAAACCAACAACAAAAACAACAACAAAAAAAAGAAAAACCTTCCGTGACATCAAAAAGTTACTCCCCAGTGAGACACAAAAAAGGCCAGCTCTCTATCCTCTTGACAGATTACAAAACGATCACATTTGCTGACATGTCTTCTGCTAAACTGCTTCAGTGTCTGTGTCCACTTTCTAAGCAGGAGATGAATGGTCCGAGTTACCGTCATTCATCACTCACACACTGGTCTAACTCATCCGCCTGCTCCACTCGTAACACTAAAGCTAACAACAAAACTGCTTTCGATCCCTGCATCACTCATTATGTGAAACACATTTATAATCTGTTTAAAGATCATTTTAACAAGCATGCTTTTTTTTTTTTTTTTTTTTTTAGTGGGGATGCACAAGACAGCTTTATAGCTTGTTTTGATTCTCTCAACAGTCCATCAAGGTCTTCATTTAGAGTTACCACCTGTAATTTTAATCTTAAACTAAAAATGTAGCTCTGGCTTACCTTTCCGCTTGTTTTGTAAAGCATTTCAGACTTTCAGTTCATCTGAGCAATGAAAGCATACAAGCAATGCCTCAGATACAATCAGCATGTTACCAAGCCAGTGTTGCTCAATAAAGATGCCACTTCTCATTGCAGTGGGGTCCTGCTGGTACCAATTTTACAGCTGAGTGGACTGGTGCACAAGGAGGGAGAGTGACTTGTTCCCCCCAGGGTCGTGCCGCAATTTAGCAGCTGAGCTGGGATTTCCTGCCTTCAGCCGCTAGGCCATGCTGATGCCTCTAATGTGGCCCCGAATATTTTTCATAGAAGAATCTCTCCATTGTCAGATCTGTAATGGACGGGCACAGACTTCAGCACTGAGCAGCAGGCATGAATCTCTGACCCTTCAGTAAGTAGGAAAAAATCCTACTTTTACTCCCCACGTGTAAGACTTGCTGTGCTACAGCAGAGACCTGTGCGTTTCCATTTGCAATGTGAGATCATGCGTTTATAGCACTGCTTAACTAGTAACTGCTTGGTATTACCAACCCGCTACAGATTAAACAATTGCTGACATGTTTAGCATTTTTCTATACAGTCAATTATGTAGGGCAGGACATAACACTTCATGCAGTAGTTGTCAATATTCAACAATGCTTGCCCTCTGGCTTGGTAAAGAACACAAAGACTACCCATCAGTCACATTTTTCTGTGTATGTGTATAGAAGAAATATACATATTCAGTTTCTATCATCTGACCAGAATCGGACTATTTTAAAAGAAGACCACCTCTTTTTTGAGCTTTATAGTTTAAAGTTCAATGTTGTACTTCATGAGTTTTATGTTCAAGTGATATAAACTCAGTCCAACACAATAAGATACTGTTACCCTTCTGGCTCCGGCACAGAAATGTTATTTTATTGCAGAAATGTTATTAATAATCGCTAAGTGAATCTTAAGGGTGTAATCCAATTGCTGGTCTATGCACGAAATTATTTTAATAAACAAAACATTTAAAATATGCAGTTAACAGCATGCAAATCTTTTCAATAAAAATTACAACTCAGCAGTGGAGTGGATTAACCGTGCACCTCTCCAGTGAAGTCCCACACGCCTGTCTACAGTAATATGAATGAATATGCTTCCAGTACAGCTGGCCTGACAACCATCCCATAGGAGGGCCCCAAGGCAGCCCTAATTCTAATGTAAAAAGGATTAAAAAGTGAGTAACGTTAAAGCAATGTTGAAGTGTATGAAAAATTATACACTCGTGACACATTGTAAGCAGAATTAACCTTTACCCTATAATAGGCAGGGTAGCTCTGAATAGGAACCAATAATGCTTTGCTTTGCTCATTATATCTCAATCTCTGTGAGGGTTGTAACCCTCAGTTTAGGGTACTACTGTATACTCAAAAACAGGCAGGATTTGTGCGCAAGGGAGCACGTTTTTTTCAACAATTTTTTTGTTATTGTGAGAGTCAGGGAGTATCAATGAATTATTGATATATTTTGAGTTCCTTTTTGTGGTTATTTATTTCAGTTGCTTGTTTCTACTAAAAATATTTTGCCCCTTTCGTATATTAATGCATGTGTGCGTATATAACAGTAAAATATATCAAATGTGCTGGATAAAAAGGAAAAAAAAAGTCAACAGGCAGCTTGTAAATGTCCACCTATTATATACTGGAACCCAATCGCTACCCAGCAGTCACTAATGAGTTGGTATGCATAATGGTATAAACCCTATTGGTATGTATTGCTTTACACACTGCCAATAGGAACTGTGACTATTTAAAGAAGAGGGTTGACTAAACGGAGTCAGAAAATAGGCCAATATGGCAATGCGAAAATGAGACATATGCCTCTTTTACATGCCCTACCATTAAATGAAGTTAAAGGAAATAAAACACTGTTGCCTGATTTCCCAGGCACCAATTAACACCAATAACACCAATAATTAAAAGCATTTATCCTAATTAGACCAAATGCAGACCCAAAATAAAAACTCCTCTTAACTTCTAAAGTCTCATCTCGTTCCTGCTATCCAACATGCAGAAGTGCAATGCACTGACCGGAAATGGAGTCAACATCAAAAAAGCAATCTGGGTTCACTCAAATTCAACTCAACAGCATGATACATGACATTCAGAGGGTTCCTATTCAAAACCTATTGAAAAACTCTACACAACTTTCTTAGTCACTTATAGAAGATATCATAACTAAATCACTAAATGTTTTGTTTTTGGTATATATAAATATATATATATATATATATATCTTTTTAGAAAATGATTTATCATTTGATAAAGGTAAAGGGATAACATATACAATATGCGATGCAGTCTGAGAGAGGGAAAAAAGCAGAATAAATTCAGCTGAAAAATTGATAAAAAAACACAAAAGTCCTAAGTAAGGCCGTTTAACAGGGGAGGTGGTTGAAAGAAACCCTTCAGAGACAGATAAAAATAATGAGGACTTTTCTGTCAGGAGATTTACCAAATCGTACCAGCGTTATTAAAATTTTAATTTTTTTTTTTTCCAGCACCCCTTATTACCAGCTATAATGAGGGCAGCTACACACCTCCACAATATGAGGGCTTGTTGTGTGCAATACTCCCAGACCCCCTCTTATTTGGTCTGAAGGTAGTGAAGACAAGGGGTTTAACTGCTGCACTCTCAAACACAGACACAGACACAGACACACAGACACACGCACACAGACAGACATGCACACACACACACGTGCACGCACACACAGCCAATAAAACAAATAAAAATGAATCACTGTCTGACCTGTTTCAGAAAAGAGAACCTGGGAATAACTATAAACAGGGCAGAAACCAAAGCATGTCAGCCAGATCAATGTATTCACACATGATTTGACTGATAGACAAACTACCATCCATCCACACACTCACCTTAAGCTTTGAGGTTATTTAGTAGTACTGCTGTTTAAGTAATCTTTTCTTTCTGCTTGTAATTTCAATAAGACTAACAAACATACCTTTTTTTGTTGTTATCAAGAGTACTAGTACCTGTCAAAGCGAGCTTTTTTCAATGTAATCTGTAGCAATGCTAAGTGACAAATCATGATACCTTCATAAAAATGCTTTGTTTTACACACATCAATGCAGAGTTCAATTGATCTGAATAAAATAATTATATTGTCAACTATTAAGCTACCAGTTATGGAACAGCCAAATTGATGCCTAAAATTCTAAATAAGAGTTATAATTCCAAAATGAAATTATTTTTTGCAGAAAAAAGGCTGCAGGCATTTCAAATCCTTTCAGAAAAGTTCAAAGTTACATTCTTTTTGCCAGATGAACTGTAGAAAAGGTGTTCATATTCTGGCAGTCAATAAAACACTTAGAGGCATTGGATTGTACAACGTGCAGGATGTGCAGTCTGGTGGCAGGGCATGTTATCTAAGGCACCATAGCGGATCTGTCAACAGTAAATAAATACAATAGAATGCCCCATCAATACAGTGGGAATCTAGGGGCACACAATAATATCTTCCCAGCAACTGATGGACCTGCTTCACAGGACTCCTAAATTGATCTTCTTTGTCCCAGTGAGAAATGTGATAAATGCCTTTATGAATGTTTATTTTTCATAATCCCACATAGCTGTATCACATTTAATTCTTCTTCTTCTTCTTATTTGGAATTTACCGAAATGTAAAGAATGTCAAAACTTATGGAGGACTGCATCCATAAATACGACGCATGGTCTAATTCTATATTATTTGTGTCTCTATCTTGCCACAATTATGTAATCCAGGTGTCAAAAAGCACTCATTGAGCCCTAAGCCCATATAATTAAGCAGCTTTAATATATATTTAGTTTTTTCTCAGCTGTGTAATAAACAATAAAGTTGTTGCCCTTCAAAAAACTAGATTTATTGGTAATTTAAATATTAATATATATTTTTTTGTTAATCTGTATAAAACTTAAACCACCAATTAAGAAAGTGCAGACCTTAACACTGCAAATTAAGCAAGGCCATATTCTCAGTAAAACATTACAGATAAATAAAAACACAAAATTGTATTTCTATTATGGTTATGATGTCTGATTGGTCAAAGGAACATATTCACATCCCAAAGTTCATAGCAGGTCATTGCCGTAAGATACAATTTAAATACAAGCACAACATTGATGTCAAAATTAGTTTTATGCCACATGTTTGCCACGCTTCCATCATTTATCAACAGTTCACTGCTGCTAATATTAATCCATGCAATGCAATTCTGTACACTATTATATCTCCTGAAGGCACAGCCTCACACATCTCATCTTCAGGATTTTTTAAATAATGGATTTTGTTTTTAACCGCAATTACTGTGTTTGTGCGATATCATTAGACACCTCTTTGGGATCTTAGATGCTTTATAGTGGATCTTTATAATAAAATCCATTGCCACCCTCTAGCAAAAATACATTTATTGAATAATAACAAAAAAATAGAGCATTTAGAAAATGTGAGATAGTGTGAAAAGTGTACTGGCTATACATGTCAAACAGAGACTTCAAGAGCCTCGCGGAAATGGATAAAATGAATCCTTTGCTGTAGAAGTTCATACATTTTTCATTTGGCAGCTAACAATCTCACTAGCTGCCTGGGCTGGGACTGGGAGCTCTGGCGAGGAAGGTGCTGGAGAAAAAACACCTTATTTATTTTAGAGCTGTGTGCAGCACTTTCAGGGATTTTCACTTTTGCCTGCAGCTCATTTTCACAGCTGTGCTCTCACATCACCTGATGGACGGGTGGCTGTTTATATTTACTTATTTTTATATATACAGATCACTGTCGAAAGACAAGGGGCAGAGCCAGCTCAGTCTACACAAGACATTAAACAAAGCTGAAGCATAAGGCTCCCTTTTGAAAAGATGAATTTATGTACAGTACTCTCTCTCAAAAGTGTTGGTGCTATAATGAGTTAAATAAATTGAGTATTTAAAATTTGAATAGAGGCAAATGTCAAAAAATAAAACCCTTTTTGTAAACATTAGATTAGATTAGACACAAAATATAAAACAATATTCACATGCTTAAACACTTGTTTTCTAAAAACATTTTTACAGATTAACCTGGGTTTCTTTTAGGCTGTCAACAGTTAGTCTAATAGTTTTATTTATTTAATTTTTTTTACACAGCCGTGGCATCCAGGTAAATAATGCATATTCTCCATGAGCAACCGGGCTAAAGTAACACACATCTCACTAAAACAGCTCACTGCTAAAGCCAAGAATCTGTAAATAAATAAATAAATAAAAGAAAAAGGGTGCATATATTTATTTCAGTGTCCTCAGAGTGCTGGGCGCTCACAGAATATATTTGTACGTTTCCTCAACTTGTACCAACAAACTATAAAGCACTGTCAAAATGCGTGCTTTGAACTTCTTTGAGGTGAAAAAAAAAATCACAGATTATAGTTTCCTCTTACAGAAAAGACATGTCATCAGGAGAGGATCTGAAGCCAAAGGTTCAAGTCCGTAACTGATGGCAACCCACCAGGGATATCAGTAACAAGTTAATTTATGGGTCCATTTTTTTTTTTAAGCTTTTGATTCAGCCAGCATGAAATCTGCAGCCATTTTGTTTGCAAAAGAAAAAGAAAAATGCCATAAAACTAGTAATAAATAACTGTCTGTAGGGCCTACATTCATTTTGTGTTATACTGCTTACTGCTTATATATAACAGGTTGGGAAAATGTTAATCATGAAATTAAACAGTATTCATTGTTGACCTTATAGTTATTTTTGCTAATTAGATCATTAACCCTAACATAGTACAGGGGGGCTGAATTACCTTTAGGGGGCCCAGCGCTCAACCGGACTGCTGTGAGATTTAATGTGCTCGTTATGTGCACGCAAAATGCTCAGGGGTGAAAATTTGGTGCTAGATTCTAGTGCTAGGGTACCTTATATAGCACCTGCAGCATTAAATTCAAGCGCCAGTAGACATGTTACATTTTTACATTTATTTTTTATTTTTATTGCTTAACAATCATCGATGATGATAGTTTCTGATTAGGTCTGGACTACTCACATGACCCACCCACACTCATAAACATACACAGGACAGAAGGTTCATGTCGTGTGGAAAAGTGATAGCAAACATGTCGCAGAGCATTTTTCCACAGTTATCAATTAAATCTAAAGTTATATGGGCAATTAGTAGACTTATCAGGTAACAATACATTGTAAAATAATGTTTTGTGTTCGCAAGCCTCTTCATTTTACCACGAAAGTGAAGCTTTGCTAGTTTATAAACATATTTTGTTGATTAAAAAATAGTCATGCTTTGGTTAGATGCATATAATCATGGATTTATATTAAAACCAAATCAGTTGTTGCAGCTAATGTAAGTCTAATCCATTAATACAAAGCTGAATTCACAAGCTGTTGTTTCGTTAGTATGTCGAAAGTTTGGGCTACTCAGGTCTTCCGTTTTGTGTTTCCTATTATAGCAATGGGGGGGGGGGGCATTGCACTCTGTGTCAGAGAGGGATTTTTTTGTTATTATTATTATTTAATTATGTATTTGTTATTACTATTTATTTATTTATTTCTGCCTGGTTATTCTCACTGCTGACCTGTCAGAACCCATATAGTCGGGCATTACAGTATTTTTCAAAAGGCCTACTGGGGCATGGTCATTTCAGAAAAAGTTAATAAGCTATATGTTTGTAATAAACTGGAATTCTGAGTGCTTTGAAGTTGTGAATTATATAAAATGATAAAGTCTAACAAACAAACTGAAACAAGTATTCATTAACATTTTAATATCATAAATCTTATTTACCGTATGTTAACGTTATTATATATAGGTGCATATGATTACATGATACTATACTACTACTATACTAAGTAAGATACAGTTGCTACTGCAGCATTCATTTGATGTTCTGGACCCCACCCTTAGTCATCACCGCCTAGGGCTCTGCACAGCCTAAAGCCAGCCCTGAGTACAGCTGTTATATTTCAAATGTATTATGGTTACAGTTTCTAAGAAGAAAACAGCAAAAACACAAACAGTATTATATAAAAAACGATTTATATACATTGCTGTAACACATTTGCAGTGGTTACTGAGTGTTTGAGACAAACTCAGGAACTCTCCACAACCGTGTGTGTTTAGCTATGTAAAAAATGTGAAATCAACTGTAATCTCATATAGAATTACTAACTACTAGGTAAACTGTATGTAACTCATTTGCAGTACCTCCACTGTGGAGCAGATAGAATGTATTGTGTAACGGTGGTCGTGCTTCAAGATGACTGCACTTATTACACTGTTTATCACTCAAAAGTGAAGCACTATTTCTCTCAGATTTCTTGCACAAAACCCTTTGCATTCCTTTCAGGACCAGCTGCATATTATATTACTGGGGTTGTTGAAAGGATGTAACACTACCCATGAAACCATAGGCCACAAAACCTATGATGTACATAACTTTTTATTGTTTGTTCAATACTGAAATCTCATTAGGGCTCATAATTCATCAATATGTGCCGGCCTTTCGCTGGGGTTGAGCAAAAAACAAGTTCAGCTGGTATGCGGGTCATTAGCCTATCTGGGTGTTTGGGTTTTTAATATGGCTGCAGCCTCCATGTATGTCTGCTGAAATGGTCATTCACTAACTGCACATGGATTGAATGTATTTTCCCACATCAAATTTCCCTAAGATAGCATACCGCCCTATGACAGTGATTTTAGAGTCGAGCTGCAACTCTCCCTTGTGCTATAAAGGGCAGCTGTGAAGCAGGGCAATAATAAACAGTATGATAAAACTTCAGCATGTGTTAGAACACTTGGATGTGGATGTTCATTCCGACAAATCTGTCTTGGTACAAATGTTTTTATTTTTGTGATTACACTGTGCCACTGAGAAGGTTAAACTGAGAAGGTTAAAGGTGGTGAAGGTTTCTATCTGACATGTTTTAAACAGTGTGGTTCGATTAATCTCATCATGTTAATCTTGCTTGATTCAGATGAAGGGAGAAAACCAGACAAAAACTGTAATACCAAAGATATTCCTCCTGCATGGCGGCCACTCCTGTAGCCCACGGGGCAATATCTAATCAATAACACCATCGACAGCTGCCACTCTGTATGCTAACTTTTGTTGAATCCCTGAAACATAATCTACAAGGGATGGGGATGAGAGACTGAGACATCAAAATGAACACCACCTGATTACAGGAGCCCAGAGTAACATAATGTTATTAAAAAAAAAAAAAATGTGGTACTTAAAGGCTGGGGCTAGATCACAGGCCAAAACTTTTACTTACTAAAAATACTACCTTTAAAACAGTTGTAATTCATTGTGACATTCTGACACTACCAGGTAGAATTGTTTGGTTCTTTCTTAGTCATGGCTTGTGGCTGCTCTTATTGTGCTTCGTCCATAACTTGCTGTTGTGTCAATGTGTGTTAAAAGTCTTTTGTTCCTCGTTCACATACAAAAAAAGATTAAAATGATGAAATGAATGAATATTAATTGTAATCAAACTATCATCATAGTTTTAGAAAGAGTAGTTGCTGAGAAACTTAACAAATTTCTTGCAGAAATTTCAGTCTGGGTTTCGGCCTTATCATAGCACTGAGACAGCACTTATTAGAGTGGTTAATCATGTGTTGTCATCCTCGGACACGAGCACACCTTCGGTTCTTATACTATTAGATTTAAGTGCAGCATTTGACACTATTGATCATTCTGTTTTAATTGATTGCCTTGAAAATCTGGTATGATTGTCAGGTTGTGTTCTGTCTTGGTTTCAATCCCATCTCTCAAACAGGTTGCAATTTGTTAAAATAGAGACTTCTTTTTTGTCGAAGGTTACATGCGGGGTCCCACAGGGTTCAATTCTTGGCCCAACTCTGTTTTTTTTTTTGTAAATGCTGCCTCTGGGCAATATGTAGCTATGGGGTTAATTTTCATTATTACACTGACGATACACAGCTATATTTATCCCTGAAACAGGGTGACACCTCGGCTGTAAATATTTTGAGCACATGTCATGCTGACATAATAAAATGGATGTTTGAAAACGTTTTAATGCTAAACTGATAAAACAGAAGTGATGATTCTGGGATCTCAGAAGCAACAAAGCACTATGTCTGGTTTACTCCTTGGTGACTTCCCTTATGAACTTGCAGACAAAATGAGAAATTTGAGTGTGATCTTCGAACCAAATCTTTCTTTTGACACACATTAAATGGTCTTGCACCATTGTATTTAAATGATCTTTTAATACCATATATTCCTAGACACCCACTCATATCACAGAATGCCAGGTTTCTTACACATGTGGTAGAGTATCCAGTTATAGGGCCCCAAAACTCTGGAATGATCTGCCTAGCTCTGTAAGGCAAGCACCAAGAGTCACTGTTTTTAAAACAAGATTAAAAACACACTTTAATAATGTAGCGTTTTTATGCTAAAAATTCCTTTTATTCGCTGCCTTGTTTTACTGTTCTATGTGTTTTTTTCTTTTGTTTTTATGGCTTTTCTTGCATTCTCTTATTAATATTTGTCAATGTTTATATTAATGTGAAGAGCTTTTCAGCAATTTTTATTTAATTTTTATTGTGAAAGGCACTATATTAAAAATATTGTGCTTGTGCTGTCTGCATAAAAAAAGCAATGCCTCGTTACTGCATTTGACACTACAAGTGAGGTTTTAGTCTCTCTAAATAATCTATGTGAATGCATTAAACCTGCAAGGATTCATCTCTTAACGATCCTGCTGCAGAGCGTAGTCTGTTCTGTGGCATGGACATGGTGCAGCGATGTGTTGACTCACGATGATTTGCACATGATTACTCTCAGCAAAACTGTAACACAATGTAATGCTCCACAAGTGAGTGGAGTTTGTTGCAATAACGCTATTATTGACTTGTTGCTCCGGCTCTATTTGGTTATTACCCTTGAGGCTGCAATCAATAGACTTTGCACTGCATCAGACTAATAAATCCCAGGGTTTCTTGGGGCCAGGCCAAAGAAGCGCTAGGAAATCTATGTCAGTCGAGTGCTGGAGAGAGAGAGAGAGAGAGAGAGAGAGAGAGAGAGAGAGAGAGAGAGAAAAAGAGAGGCAGAGACAGAGACAGAGACAGAGAGAGAGACGAGAGAGAGAGAGAGACAGAGAGAATGGAATTGCAGTTGCACAAATTAGCTGACAATATTTGTACATTTCACGGAACATACTCTAATATTCTTTCGTCCTGTGTATACTTTCTATGTGTATATGGTACTCGTTAGGGCATGCTTACAATGGCATTTAAAATTGAAGGGTTATGTTACACAATCTGGGGTTCCTCAGCCACAAGCTAAAGCCGAAGATGTTATTATCTGTCTCCGATTTGTGTCTCTCTCTTATCCTGATCACAATAACTGGTCTTTCACCTTTTCTTTTTATTGTACCTGTTATATAGACATACAGTAAGCTCAGGGATACAGCAGCAAATTCATGAATGCATCAAATATTAATAGGAAAGGCAAGAAGCAGGGATCTGTGGACCTGCTGAAGGGGCTTTGAAAATATATACAGTACATAAGAAAGGTGTAAAAGAGGAATATTACAGACTTTACAGATCACTCGTTTCTCTACAGTGCTACCTGGTCCTCCTTTTGTCATCTAGTTTTCGTTTTTAGTCACTTTTTAAGTGTCATGAATTTAAACAAATTGCATTCCTAAGAAGTCCTTTTCATCACACATTCTACCCTTATTCATAATACATTTTTTCAAAATAAGACATCACCGTGACATCAACTGTCCTCCACCAATAAGAGAGCACTCACACGGTAGATGACCGCAGGACATTCTGATAGAATGCCGAGCTTCAAATAAATGAAAGAAAATCAAATAATTTTAAAAAAGGTAAATAAAAGGCACCGCTTACCTTTTTCTAACAGCAATAAAACCCTGATTATCGGACTGATTATTGCTGACCAATTCGGGAAAGTACCTTGCCTGTACATTCTGGATGTGGTCAACAACCACATGGTATTGCATCTTTTTACATTCATTGATTTACATTTGTCGGGTTACCGTGATTGTAAGCATTGCTCCTTCCAAACCGACCCTTAATATGTTCCCCAAATAATCTTAAATATGATGTATGTTCTGTTAACTACCTGAATAGCACCTCCATGCGTCTCCACTCTCACTGCCAAGAGGGCAATGCTTCTATGGCTCTAGACGATTTGATATTTCAGTAATCCCCCTTGACAGCCACACTGCTGCTTTCTTCACCTTTCCTTCCCTTTTTAAATCAATGGTATTTCGTTTTAATAGAAGTCCTGCTCGGTGATCAAACGTGCAAATACCTCCTGGGTCACCAAAGGGCTAACCAATCCCGGTTAACTCAGCAGCATTAACAATGCAACATTTAAACATCACACATATGCAAAATACCACAGTACATGGGGAATACAAAACCTGTGCCAAGAATTTCTGTCCATCTGAAAGTGGAATAATAGCCAGAAGATGCATACCTAGACAATCAGTTCAAAATCATAACGCTCCAGTTGCTTTTTATATGTATGTTAGCCGACTGATTCCTGACATATGTGCTCAAATGAGGATTTTTGTATAAACAGATTAATCTACTCACTAAAATAAGTATAAAAAACAAACAATAAAATGAGTCTGTTACACATTTTATTGCCAAACAGACACCCCTGGTTTTTTTTTTCTCATACATATTTGGTAACAAGGAACCCCCCCATCTGTAATCTTACGTTATTCTTAGTCTTTCCTGATCACTTAAAAAGCATTCTGCTCACAAGTGGGTACATTGTGAACCAAAGGAATTGAGAAGGAATTATAGGGACATACCGTTTTTCAAAACGAAAAATAAATATGTTGGTAGAATCGGTTAAATCAATATACTGCTGTGCTATCAATTGCATGTATAACTTCAAAGGGTTACTTCACACCATCAATATTCTATAAATATGTAACTGATTACTCAATTAATATGCTATCCTCTGCATTCTCTACTGTGCTTAGAAGTGACTGAAATATTTGCAGGTATTTTTATTTTTTAGATTTTAGATTTTATCACATCCTTGTGAAGGAGGTTTCAGTTGGCTATTCCTTTCATGGTACTGTATACAGAAGCTCTGTATTTTTTGTTGCTGAACTTTCTAAGCAGGAGGGCTGAGGGGTTAGAATCCAGCTACTGGTGCACAGCTAACCAACTGACCCACTGTCAAAGAAACCTTTGTGAGCATGCTCTGGAGCCCTGCCAATCAGATCATCTGCCTGTCTGTCTCCAGGAATAAAATTGTGCCCCTGGTATGCAAGCCATAGCAGAGTGTGCAGACAGGGTGACTGCAGTGCCTGCCCAACCTGTCTTCGTCGGCCTAGAAAAATGCTGAAGGGAAAATTACCTTGTTTGGCTGAAAACCAAATGAACTGGTCTGAGTTCTTTCCTTTGCAAAGCATGTACTTGTCTTCCAGTTTATTTGGGTGCAATCTTTTCATATTTGGAAGCATTTTCTAACGTCCGATGGCTATGCTACCTGAAACAAGATCCTTCCAACTGCATGACTTGGCAAGGCGAGAGATTATTACACAAAAGAACATGGAGGGCAGAACCAGGAGGCTTTTTAACAAGCATTTTAGTTTTGCAACATGGCACGTTATTGTTCTCGGCTGAAAAACAGGGATAATTCAATTTTCACTCTGGCCCTGACACCACACAATAGATTCACTTCTGGTGCGGTATTAAAATGCCATCTAAAACACACATTCCCCTCAGGTGGCAGAACAAACAGACAACAACAAACATTTTTTAGGGCCTTCAAAACATAGTTTGAATAATTAGGGCTACAATCAAAGCTCAAAAGAAAGGTGTTTTTGCGTAGATTCATAAAGAGGTGTGTTTTAGAAACTCTGCAAGGGTTAAACTGGAGTAAAAGATTCCTGCTTTGTATTATTGTTATTTAAAAAAAAAACAAAAAAAACATTATTAAATGATATGATACAAATATTGAATAAAATGCAATTTCAGAACGCTGCCTTTTCATAACAAACAGATAAAATACAACATAGCTGCAAGGCTGTAGGCTGTAATTAAGCATGAAACTGCAAACCAGATTTGAATATGCAATTCAGACGTCAGTCATGGAAATGCTTGTTGATTATAATTTACACCATAATACCGTGGTAGCATTTACAAAACAGAATGATCTCGATATTCAAACAATGTTCAGACAGCATCAAGTTGGAACAAGCTTGCATCTTTTTTTTTTTTTAACTTTCCCCTCTTCCTAGGGTCTGACAATCATAACAGGAAACTATAAATAAACCATGGGGGTAAAGGTAGCACATGTAATTACCTAAGATTGCAAAATGTTATAGAAGTATGTTGAAATTCACATGAACACTGTGGTATTTTAATGATTTGCATTCATAAATAAAATAAGCAGTATTATTAATGCTTATTAGTATAAAATGCATCATAAAAGCCCTGACACACAGAAGCTCAGTCAGTGATGCTTCATAGACCCTACTTCCAACACCACAGGAACAAATAATCATAACTTCGATGATGACGATTACGTTTATCATCAAAATGCTCCTCTTTGCCATGTCGTGCATGCTTTTACCTTTCTAAGGTTTTCTGACAAACTAAGGAAATACCACAGACCTTTGAAACTTGATAAATCGAAGATTAGTGTATTGCAGTATATACCGCGTGTCAAATACAGCTTGCATTCTTTCCTTTGTGCTGTTTTTCACATAGCTGCATGGCAACCCTTTTAAAGATACACTGTATATAAATGGAAAATTGATTTGGAGGACAGATCTCAAACCCCAGTGCACTAGAGCAGCCATTTTGAAAACAGCTTTAAAACAGACTTTAAAAGTTGTAAGTGTAAAAAGTTGTCAGGATGTTAACAATGAAAAGAAAAATTACAGGTACGTTGTTTAAACAGTTGTAGAATCACCTGGGGACGTGTAACACTATATTTTTCGGAACCCCGCTACTTACTCTTTAAGCTGTATTTTAATACACTCTCACTTCTCCCCGTGTGCTTTCTGCCAGATAAAACTCTTTCTAGTTGCTTACATTAAAAATAGGGAATTATTAATAACAAGACATTATCAATTTGTATAGCACATGAGTGGGTAGAACCAAAGGGATTTGAGTTGAATACACTAATAGACAAGGCCAGATGGATCACTGTGATCCACTATTATACAAACCGATTCATGTGCCAAATCTCTCGCAGGAAATCCTTTTAAAAAAAACTGGAAACAATTATTTGGATTCATGTGTTGTTGCAAGGGGTGGATTCCGTTATTTCTCCCAAGAGTTTGGTCATCAAAGCATCAATTACTCCAGCATCTGTTTCTACCTATTTAAAAGCGCTGGAAACAAATTCAGAATTACTGAAAAATAAAATAAAACGGTTTCATAGACCAGAACCAAAACACACATGCATTTGCCGAACATAATTTAGACAAATACATTTCGATTCCAATTCATATCTCATATTCAATAATAAATTACTACTTTCAAGTTTCATTTTTTGAATCAGTCATTTGTTACCTGGTTATATAAAGGACGTGCAGAATGTGACTAAACTGCTCTTAAAAGGGTATCGCATGTTTTTCCTGTTCCAAAAACTTTATAGTGCAAAAGGTAGTTACAGTTCGGCTCGGATATCAGATGTGGGTCTTGCAAATAAATATCTTTTACATACGATTCCAAACCCCAAACCCCAAACCCCTATTTTGCAACATTTCATGAACAACAGAACAATTCGACAATACCTTTGATAGCTGATCTCTTTTTAAGTACAGCGGTTTTCTTTGAAGTAGTAGCATCACAAGGAAATCACAGAAAAGTGTACAATTTGTAAACTAACATGGCAGCAATGAAATACTAAACAGCTACAGCTTCAGCATTGACATGACAAGGAACTATACAGTGCAGGGTTCATGAAGATACTGTGATTCATAACAATACATACATGAGGTCTGACCTTTCCAGTCTGGGCAGGTAGTGGCACATTACCATTGTTGTGCAAGGAAGCCCTAAAATGTGTCTACATGTAAATCTAGTATTTGCAAGCTGAAACATGAAATAATAGAATAATATAGCCAAATAAAATAATTCTTAAAAAAAAAAGTGTGCATAGTAATGTGTTAAATACATAGATCTTGCAATACAGGGATGATGTTATCTGTTCACTCTGCAAAAGACAATGATGGCAATAGGGAGGCAGAACTCAGGATCACTGATCTCTGGAATTCCTTCAAGGAGCTTTACGTGTATAAGACTCAATTTGTCAAGACAAGAATCTTGGCACTTTCTTTTAAAACGGTTGACAATCGAGAGATACAACATGAACTAACATGCTGTGTAGTTCAGACTCCACAATTAAAATATGCTAAACAGGATTGTTTAATACCACAGTGCTGGCACTGTTCCTTCTAAACAGAAGTAGTAAAGTTGACAGAAATGCACAGGCACTTAATCACTGTCAGGCATATCACAATATTCTTTTTAACTTTCCATCAAATAATTACACTGTTATTATTTGATCGGTATATCTAGCATTCAACTGCTATCGAGTGTAACACATACTCGAACACTGACAGTGAAATCTGAACCAGCCCTGTGTACCTCCAGCTACGATATATTACTGTACCTAAAAAAAAAAAGTTTGCTAACTGAAACCACAACTTTTCACAGATGTGTATTGAATTAACTCAGTTACTAATGCTTAATATTATGACATTTTTTCAGTGGTCAGGAAAACACCATGCTGTGCTATGTGTTGAACTTAGGCTGACTAATTCAGATCATTTGGTTTACTTTTAACTGTTACCATATGTTTTATATCTGACTTAATATTTAACATTGAAAACACTGGGAAGCAGGTCATGAGGCATGAGTTGCCCAGAACTCCCCAACCAAAAAGGAGTTGACGGAGAGCTAACCACTGCTTTAAATGCCATGTTCTAAACCCTTATTAGTTTTGACATTATTACCGGCCCCTCGTTGATTGGGTTGGCAATCTTGTTTTTTCATATTTCAGATAAACTGCTGCATCTTGGTACCATTGTGATAGGTCACATGATCTGATTGCAGCGAGACCACTGAAGTGAGTTTGACCTACAGCAAATAAAGTAGTTACCAGGAAGCGGGTCTCGTCTGTAGGTCTTTGAAATTAAATCAATTTAAAGGAGGGTGGAGACTGAACTTGAATTAGTTCCATTTCATTTATTTCAGTCAACTCTTAATGTGTACACTTACGAATAAGGGAATTAAAAACTCTTTGGATACAGTATGTTGTTTTTTTGTGTGTTTTTTTTTTTCCAGAAACACAAACCATTTCAAAACCTATAACCACACTGAGCAAACAAGCCAAATGTTAAATAAAACAGTCAGCAGCATTCAAGGTATTTGGCATGAAAGCCAATGACATACAAAAAAGCATATGGATTACATTAATATGCCCCATCATGCTTCCAAAAGACATATATTACATTGCATTTTTAAATACTCACTATGGCTGAAATACTATAACCTTATCCTAACAATGCAGCTGTTTGTTTACTTTAAAAGAACAAACTCTGCCTGATCCATGGTAACAACGAAGTCACAAACTGCTGACTGTGTAACTCTTTTGATAGCTATTATTAAACTAGATTTATTTACTTTTGCAGTCCTATGTCATAGAACTAATATATATATGTATATATTATATACACACACACACACACACACAAAGGGGATAGCTCAGTTTGTATTCTGCTGTTAGCTAAAATACATTACATCTTTTACTGTAGATCTTTTTTTTGCTGCAAATCTTTTATATATTTTCAAATTAACAAATGGTCTATTCTCTTTAATTCAGCCATCATTTAAAATACCTTTTACAAAATCTCAGTATTTGAAGGTACTATTTTCTGTTAATTACGGTATCAAAATCTGAAACAGTAAATTGTGACATTTTGGTAGTATATTATGACTATCAGTAGAATATATTATTTTATGACAACAGATATACAAGTTTAATTGATATACTGTAATGTGGCAGATCCCATGGAAGACAGCTGCTTTGGTGGCCTGTGTTAACCCTAAGCAGTGAATTCCTTTAAGTGGTGCTTGTGGCATACATTTATTCTATATAGCAATGTCAGGGTTATTACAGTGTATAGTTTATCTTAAACTGTATTGCTTTTAAACCACATAATCGTGTTTTGTGTGGGCTACGTACATGAAGTTGGGCTCCAAAGGATTCCTGAAAATACTGAAGCATGGACATAATGCTTAGGGATAATGACTTCAAATGAAAAGCTTTCAAACACTGAATGGATGACTTGCTTGCTGTTTATTCAGGCATGTCACTCCTGGTACAGTTTTGGGACACATGTACAGTACACATGTCCCAATGTATCATAGAAAATGATTGGGTTGGATTACAACGGATGCCAAAAATACATTTTCATAATGGGGCTCAGAAAAGGAAAACTATTACCAATATACCCTTACTGTACCCAAACCACAGCAGAGATATCCTTAGGGGCGCTGGAAATTCTATAGGCTTTCTTAAGGTTTTTGCACATGGGCAATTGGAAGAACTGTACAGTATATAGGGATAGGGTGACTTTTAATTGACCTCCTCCCTCTTTCGGTTCATGCTTACAGATTGAATTGGCTCACAAACACAGTGTGTAGCTGTCTGTCTCACAGGAAACATTGATTCAGTCTATGAGTCTATTCAGATTTGTTAAGATGTTTGCAATGGCTGTGTCTTCCAAAAAGTTTGTAGGATGATCCATCCATTGTACTTCACCACCACTTCAAAGCTTTATTGTACAGTACAGTAGCTCTGCACTATAGTTCCTGAACAAATCTATTTGGTACAGTACCATACTTCAAAAGGCAAATATTAACATGCATAAATAAATGGAATTGACAATAACATACTATTTAAAAATAATATATAAAAATTATAATTAAAATGATCGCTTTATTAAATGTATTAATGTAATCTAAGTCCTTTTATGTATAATTCTCATTAGTACTTGAATAATAAAGCTGGAACATGCCATTCTGTGCATTCTAGAAACGAGCTTGGTCCCACCAGGACTTTCTAGTAAGTTTTAAGTAACATTTTAATATCCACTGAATGGCTGCAATGCTCTGGTGTACAGGTCTTATCGGTCAATAGCACCAATGACTAAGTTCATTTTCCTTTCCATATCCTTGAGATTCTCTGCTGCTTCTCAGACTGTCTGTCTCTTGTAGCTATTCTGTCACACACTGGTGTGGCATCTCACATGTGGCTTCAAGCAGGGAGCTGTCAGCTGAATCTGGGCACCTCCAGCTCCCTGCTCGACATCTATGCTCCTTCATCAAGAGAAAACTCTGGCTGTGGGCCTTTCGGGTAATCTGTATGGAACTCAGGTGTGTGGAAAGGTGAAGGCTGCAGTAATTAGAGGAGAGTTACAAAAGCCTGAGAGGAGAGGAGAGGAGCAGCCTACATCAGCAGGTCACATGTCAAAACAGCTCAACACCTTCGACAGCCAACAGGAAGTGAGACTCCAAGGCTGCTTAGAAATCAGCCAACTCACGGACTGAAACCAACGATTAGGCACCAATTCCTTTAGATTGTCTTAAAGGCTACACACGAGTAACCAACATGCAGAACATGTGGAAGAATACAAACATCTAACAATTTCATTTTGAAAACAGCAACAACAAAAAAAAGCATGATTTTCCTTTTTTTATAATATTGTTTTTTAAAAGTTCCCTCTTTTCTTGTGCATTCCTTTAAATCCTGGTTTGACTTGTCAAATGCTTCAGGTTCCACCAATGATCAATCCTAAAAGCTTCCAAAGGAATGCTGCGAAGACGTTAGGATCATACTCAGCACCAGAATAACTGCTCAGTGATGTACAGAACATTGTGTTTACCGCAAACATTTCAGTGAAAAAAAAAAACCGAAAACACAATTCCAGGAATACATTTTCACATTTAGTCACCAGATATCTTAGCACACCTTTATTTGACAAAACATATCAAGTGTCAATCCACTGGGGACAAAGCTTCTGTACAGGTGAACAGGTTTCTCCCTCAGGTTACACACCATGCAAACATCTCCCATGAGATGAGGCTTGATGGCCCACTGTCATCGCTCCATCAAACAGTGACAGGCTCAGGGTTATTAATGCGAGTAACATTCAGTGTCAGGTAGCATTGGAGTCGAGCTGGGTTTGTGTGGCATTCTTTATCTTTGCCCGGCTCTTGCTTATCTCTTCCCCAAGAGATCTTATTTCAACTTGCATTTCTTTTTTACAAGAACAAATCTTAGCTCACTAAGCCCTCAAGGCTGAATGGGATAAGTTATGCAATAGGATACACTGTAAGTACCCACTAATTAACATAGAGTTGTTTGTTGATTATTAAATGCAATGGGAATGCAGTGTGTTTCTCTCAACAGTGTATACAAACCTTTTTTTTTTTTTTTAGTGTTCCTGCACATGCATGTTTGAAAAGTGTTTTTTTTAAGCAAATTGATGCAATGCCTAAAATTGAGCCAATTAAAAATATAGAAAGTGTTTTTTTTTTTTTTTTTTTGTGCTACATTATTTTCGGTGGCAAGGTATTAAATTATTCTACTGGGAGAAAGCAATTCCTTAAAATAATTGTATTTTTCATATCGTTCTCCTTTTGGGGCTTAGGAATACTTCCTGTACTTTCAGTTTATGGAGTGCAGTATAAGGCATAGTACAAGCGAAAAACTCATAAGGAGTGATTTCCAGAGTCCTTAACACACACAGCGTGGAATGGGCCAAAACCAGATTGGCCATATTGGATAAATTACTCAAATGAAAAGAAATGATCTATATGCCGATTATGCTTTTAAAGCTATTACGTGAAAATGAGGCTAAGAATTATAGTTGTGCACAGCTGTATTGTGCTTCACAGAGCCAAAGAAAGTCACAACTGTGGCCTGACTGATTTGTAAGTCATACAAAGTTGCCACTATAGGTTACAACTTGGCACTGTCAATGTCAGATGTGCTTCTCAATCTAATAATTTATTGGTCCATCCAAGAATATCATCTGGACAGACCAGACACACCTTTAAATGTTAAAGGTAACAATTTTTCATTCAAATCGCAAACATTGTGTTTTATATTATGTTTTTTTTTTTTTTTTTTTTTTAACAGCATTTTCTCCCCCATAGTGAAAACCACTGATAAACAGCAATAGAAAAAATAAGATCTATTTATAAAGCAAGGAACAAGTTAAAAACCAGAAACCATTTTAAATGTAAACAGTATTTTAGAAATATGCCTTATTGTGTTTCCAGCTTATTTAAAGTCCTTTCAAACCCTAGTATAACATTGACAGTGTTTGCTAGCAGCCTGAATGCTCTCTTTGTGTAGATTATGGTGGGTGGGTCAACCTATACAGTAGTAACAATGCTACTTTTCATAATGTAATAATATATACAGGCAAGAGATTTTTTAATTAACTGACCACAACTGGCAAATGACTATTAAAAGAGCAATAAAACAATGCAATCCTATTCAATGTCTACACTAGGAAGCCAATTAGAATGTTTGTTCTTTACCCCTTGTGCTCAATTCCCAGCAAGTTTCTTCATAAAATCCAAAAGCAATAAACTTTATCTCCCTCACATCGGATGTCCGCACTCAAAGAAGCAAGTTCAAATAATTATTATTTCATATTAGTTTATCTTCAAAGTTAAAAACACACAAAAAACAACAAAAAAAATCAACATGTTTCGACCAAACAATAGCCATCCTCAGCATTTCTCTCATCACTGACAGCTGCATTTTATTTAACCAAATCTTAATTCATTCTCATTTAACACATAGCACCTGTCAATTCTCTCATTGCGTAATCATATATTTGTTAATAAATTCAAGTAAGTATCCTAGAAATCTTGAAACGTTATCTTACTACATCAAGAAAGGTATTAAGTCAAAAAAAAGAAGCCACAAAGTGTTTTTTTTTTTTTTTTTTTTACCAGTAAAGAAAAGGAATGAAATTCCACAACAATACAACCTCTTTCAAGGTGATAAGTCAGTCATGTCTGTATAACCTTTATAGTGTGCTTGCAGTTTTTTTTTAAAACTAGAGACCCGCACAGTACGGCTGCACAAATAAGTGGATTGGGTCTTCTAGTGAAAGCAGTACATTAGATTCGGATTATGATGAGAACATGCCAGTAGACATTATTGCACATTAGGGGGCAATCAATTAAGAGTTTGCTAAATTACACAGAACATTGATTGGTAAATGCAAATCTCATATTACAACATGTTCTAATCATGAGGGGGAGACTCTCTTGCCATGACTGTACAATACCCACGCTGCTGTATCCAGCTCAGCACAGATAAACAGGTTTTCTTTTTTTTTTGCTTGTAAATGTTTTTTGACTGTCAATGTGAGGCTCTGCTACCATAAAAACAACACGCCCTGTGTTGCACTGCAGCTACATCCCTTGTCCTTTTGGGAAAAAAAATCTAATTCCATATATTTAAATAAATGCTACATTTTGTAAAAGATTTGACTTATTTTTAAAAGGTTCGTAGCAAACCTCCCACATATGGTTCAGTACTAACTGAACACAGTACCGTTTGAAAACCATACAGGTTTCTTCACCGTGACAGCCTCTCTTGACACAGACTGGAGACTGGAGACTGACATTCCTGCTTTGTTATATACCTGCCTGCTAATCATAGGCAGGGGACAATCATTACATAATGGAGCCAGGTGAATCTCACCCTGCCTCCCTCCTGTGGCATTGTTTACGACTGTAAGTTACCCCGGATAAGGGCCTCTGCTAAGAAATAAATAAATAATAATAAAAAAAAAAATTCTGGGGGATGTAATCTTTTTGCCCCTCTTGGACTACATCTTCCTCCCCCTAGTCTGTTACAATTTATATTTTTAGTCTGTTCCAATGTTGGTGAGTTGATCCCATATTACTAATAACAATAACTCAGCCTATTAGGTGGATGGTAAAGGCCAAGGTTGACAGCGCACAAGGAATTCTCTCAAATGCTTACTGAGTTGTAAGGATTTACAAAAAAATAAATAAAAAGATGCTCATAATTATAAAGGTGCACATTTTCATTTTCATTAGGCCATGCACTTCCCTCCTGTGATTCTACATTTAAGCTGGAAGCACAATTTTTCTTGTGACCAGCAGGTAAAAAGGCCAGCCAAGGCAGCCACTGAAATCAGCACCTCTGCTGGAATTGAGCCCAATTAGGTTCTTATACAGAACAGAAAAGTGTTCTTAAACGGCACACAATAGTTTAACCAAACACAGCCTCAAACAGTATTACTATGGGACACAGCAAGTTCTTCCCTGTTCAACATTATGTCCTAAAATGAAACAAGGCAACGTTGAAGGCACAGGGGGTTTGTAGCAGTGCATAGCAGCAGAGCCAGAGAATGGATACTATTCCAGCTAGTACCAGCTTCTTGGAAAGGCTACTCAGCATTTGATATTGTTTGGATGAAATCAGTTCTGTGGCAACAGAATGTCTGTTCTCATAATCAGGGATCGATTCAGCACAGAGAGGTTTATACCGTAGGATCGTGAACTATGTGAATAACTGCTGAAATCTAAAACAAATTCCCATAATAAAAAACTATAGAACGCCATCATACCCTGCGACTATTCTTTTTTATTACTATTATTATATAGCAATGGAGGGTGTTCAACTCTAATTACTGTTTACTACCACTGCATCATTTTTAAGCCACATCTTATGGACTAGCTATGATGTAAAATCATGGAGATGAAGTTTAATAAAGACACCTTGTGATCACGCTGTGTTGAACATAATATCAAACACGTGCATAAAAATGATATTCAAATATTAAATTAAATATTATACCAATGAGAATAGGACGAAAACGCTCTGTGAATCGGCTCAGCTGCTTGGGAGTGAATTGTGTGTGCCCCAGCTCAGCTGGACAGCAGTTCAGTCACTTTGCCCCAGCTCAGTTGACTGGCATTAATGTCTGTGTTTCCCTGCTCAGCTGCCTGGCACAACAGCCTGTGTTCCCCAGTGCAGTGGGCTGGCACTAATACCAGTATGCCCCGGCTCGCTGCTAGGCCATGCTACTGTTATTGGTCAAAAGTAGAGCAGCAGCAACTGTGTGACCCAACTCATAATCTGATTGTCAGACTTCCCAAACACTACAACAACCAGAAAGTGTACGGAATGATAACCAAACGAGAAAAAATAACCCCTGCAAGTGTATCAATCTCACAGACCTTTTCTAAATCTCTTTTAGAACTATGGAAGTACATTAGCATGCATGTTTGCATTGTGTAATTTAAACAAAAATAAATTAAGAATTAAAAGCATGATTCTGTCAACTAAAATAGTTATGTGTGCAGGGTATACTGTACATCTATATGTAACCTACAATACTAATGGGAGTCCCAATTACATTTTTATTTTGTACTTCAAAAGGATTCAATATGTCAGAATCTCCTCATTCTGTTATAATGAGGGGAAATTGAATCTTTAGAAATGAAAATTATTAATGTTATGATTTTACTTTGAAGATATGATGCTATTAAATATCTATACAGTATTCAGTTTTTTGAGGTGAAGTTCCATATTTCTAATTTCATAAGCATTTTTAGATAATTGGATAACTTGCTATACATAGATATCCATCTTCTACTCTTATACAAAAAATCTACTGCCAGCTAAATGGTACTATCTTATGTTCTTACTAAGCTGATGTTTCTGTAAGTATTGTACATGACTAGTAGCCAGTGTCAATGCTTTTTGCAATTTCAAATTGCACCTGACATCTATTCAAAGCTAAGGGAATGTTCACAGGTAAAAGGGACATCGTTATTGTACATTAGACCCAATATCTGAACTGTCTCCACACACTGGTACTACAACACAAGGGTATTAAGAAGTCATGTAATCATTAAGAGTGTTATTTGGGAAGGTCACTGACCTTCGCTCACACTGAACAAATGAAAGAGTGGAGCTTGTGTTACTATATCGTGATCATATTTTTGTTTTGTAGTACTGACCATTAAGTCTGAAATCCTGCCAAAGTTTTAATAAAAAACTGCGAAAGGAAAACAGTGTTTAAATTGTTTCTATGTCAAGCAACTCCTAAAATACTTGACCACAAAGCAGTTTTTAGCTTATATACATCAATGTCTTGGTAAATAAAAGCAAATCGAGCCTGAAAGTCTGGCAATATGCACAAAACAAATAACCACATTATGTCAATAATATTCAACACAGCATGCAGTTCAACTGAGGACTGGTTTTATGCTTGAAGCAGTGGGTAAGGCACCTAGTGTTACTTTAAAGTCAATTTTTGTGCACAAAATAAAATAATTGAATAGAAAAAAAAAAAAGTATTTTATTTTAATTATGTTAGTGCTTGATTTTTCCTCCTCAAAATACAATTAAAAAACATTTGATTAGGTGATTCAGAAAGTGCATCAACAATCGACAACCACAGCCTTGAAAGACCCAAGATAATCATCGTATCTAAGGAATCTATCTTATAAATTATAACACTGAATTTTACCAACATTTCCATGACTCAGATCACTTGGGTTGGACCAGCGGTGTAGTCGAGGGTATACGCAGGTAAACGGCGTTTACCCACTTTTTAATTTGGCAATATAGCGTTTACCCACTTCTCATAGAAGGGATACAGAGTTTACTCACTTCTACTCTCCTGTGATATGCAAATCCTGGGTTAAAGACAAGATATTTTAATGGTGAGCATTTGTGTTGCGCTGCTGGGGGCGAGACTGACAGCTGAGAGCTCTCAGTTAGAACTGTGGCGTGAGCAGGGAGGGGCGTGTTCTGTGTGTGAGCGAGTATGATTGGTTGTTCATGTTCTGTTAATATTATGTTGTTAGGCACACTGGACCTGCAGGGCAGTGTTAATAGCCTTCATCCTAGCCCGTGAAAGGACGCTCACAGAACTGTTCAGTGAAGCGCACCGTTGGCTCTGTGACTGTTCATGTGAACAGCACCTGAAAGGGAAAAGGACTGTAAGGGTGGCTGTGTTTGGCTGAGGGCCTATAACAATGTATCTGTTCATGTTTATCTGTTCAATCTACCTGTTCAACTCCACCAAACAGGGCTGTTTACCCACTTTTTATTTACCACTACAGCACTGTACTTGGAGCTAAATGTAGGCTTCAGCTGTGTTGTTTCTTGGTATAGTATTTTTTCCTTCCTTTTCAATAAATTTTAATAAATTATTTTGGGAACACCTGTACAGTTTCCTTTACTGATTAAGAATAATGACATTTAAATCAGTAAGGAGATGTCATTACAAAAGATAGGAGAATATGGCTTTTCACAGTGAATACAGGTAATTTCAGAAGCAGGGCTACATAATTATGTGCTGTTGAAAGGCCCAAAAGATTCAGATTCAAACCAGTTTGCCTTTGTCAATGGGCAGAAGGAAAATACCAGATTCAAAGCAGTGACCTCCAATTGCCTTTGTCAATGGGCAGAGGGAACATATCACATGTTCTAGGTGTTATGACCAAAAATTGGGAGTGAAGTCAAATATGTTCCACTTTTTCAAAATGCAGCCTCTTTAATCTATTTATTTATACATTTTTGTATTTTGTTCCTTGCCTTTCAGAAATGAAATGAAATGAGTAGGTACAGCACAGTTATTCTGCAAGATAAAATGTAATCTAAAGTGTGAATCTGAAGAATCTAAACCTTGTTTGTAATATATAGACAATGCATCTTGTTAAGTAAATTGTAGCTCATTAAAACAGGATCATAGGGGTTAAACCAGATGAGAATTCCCTGACTTCTCATGTTTGTGTGAGTTTAAGTTGGAGTGGTGGGCATCCTAGGGCTTGTGAAAAGTTAAAGTGGCCAATGGCAGGCCCCAGCCCTGCTAGCATTGGCTGCAGCGGAGGCAGTTTCAGTGTGAACTGACCATTATTACAAACAAGTAGGCAGGGCAGTTTTCTGGTGGTTGCAAAGCAAAGATGAGATCATGAAGACCTGTTCAAACAAGAAACATTTGTGAACTGCCATCCTGGTCAGTCTTCTACTGTGCTTGCACATTATCTGTCGTTAATAATGTAACAGCTTACCTGTTATACAGCGTGTTTGCACTCTACATACAGTAAGACGTGCAGTATGCTTGGGGTAATAGGTGTGGGTTCACCATGATTTGATTATCGCATTTTCTTCAATGTGTTCTGAGTTTATGCAGAGTAGAGCCATATTTCACTGAGCAGCAAAAAACTATTTGAACTGACATTTGACATTTAATTGTTTTAACAAATATAGAACATCAATTAAATCATGTATGCAGCCGACCACCTTTGAAGAAGTCAGTAGTTCAACCTTAAGCCTCCACTGAGGCGAAACACATTTCTCAACAGTCGTGCTTGTGTAATTTGGCAAATTTAAGCAACAAAAAGTTCAATGACAGGGTTGCTCAGCAAGAAAGAGCCTTATATTTCCTCTTAGCTTTATAAAAATATGCTAAAAAAAATGGGAAGAATGACTCAACTTTCACACCAAACCATCCTTCTCTTCAAACAATTACACTAATGAAGAACAACTGTCCCCCCTGGTCTAAAAGGTCAGAGATTTATAATCATAACCAAATGAATCCATTAAAAAATATATTTTGTCTAAATGTTTCTTTGACGACTTAGGACTGTACAGTATTTTCATATAATATTATAAAACCTTGACACACACCTTGATATGGCATCCCTTAAAACAATAAGGAGTACTGTTGTTCCTGGTCCAATGCATGCATGTGGGTATGTGTTGTAGAATAGTACACACATCGCCTTGAAACAATGCCTGCATCATTCTCCAACACTATTGCTTCCTGTCACAATATTCACCTAAAAAAACATTCAACTTCATAAAAAGAAATTCACAAACTGCACAGCAAGACATGCGTACTGTCCTGAAATGTAGATACTGCACTAATTTCACAATATCCTGAAAGAGTAGGAAGCTACTGCCTTTTCCGCTTAGCCATGGTTCTCTTTTTAAAGTTATTATTATTATTATTTATTTCTTAGCAGACGCCCTTATCTAGGGCGACTTACAATTGTTACAAGATATCAAATGTGCTCTGAAACGTGAAGCATATAAGCTTATATTTTTCATGGATGTACACTTTAATTTAAAGACAAAAGGAAAAAAAAAGTTTTAATTGAAAAAAGAAAGGAACAGTGATAAAAAACAAAAAAAAATATATATAAAATGCACAAGCTGTGAGAGGCTAGTGTTATAAATGTGAATGCAGGTGTTAGCCCGCTTCTATTATTCAGAAACAACAATGAATTAAGTCACTCATGCCACATACATATTTACCTTGACACATCCATTCAGATATTCACTTTGAATAAAGCTGATAAAGATTAAGAAATTAGAACTTAGGGTTTTATCAGACTTTCATTAGAAAATATATGTTTGCAATATGATATTTCTTATCATGGATGAATCTTATTTTAGGGGACATTGAAACATCATAACAACAATAATACTAATAATAATATTACTAATAATAATAATAATAATAATAAGCTCAATCGGTATGTATAAAACTTTTATTTTCTGTGCCATAAATTAGCCTGTACTTGACAAAATCATTAATCAAGGTCAATCTCTGTATTACAAAGGGAATGGAAAATACCCTTAGTCAACAAGTTTTAGCCTAATGATTATATCGACCAAAAAGTACAAAGGCTGCCTTAGAAATGCTCCCCTTGTTTACAGACCACCTGCTGTTCCTGGCACCACAAAGACATCATCTTTATGAAAGAAAAAAATCTGAATTGTCAGTGAGCCAAGAATGCCAAAGAAGTGCCAACTATTTCTGTGACACATGATATTAGTCTCTACTTGGGTCAACCCAGCATCCTTTCACATACAATACAAACACCCAGCACATGACACTTCATTTCAGTTAGTTCAGCCTGGACTGCATTTAAATGAGGCTCCACTAAGTGAATAGCTATTAAAACATGGTAGACAGCAGTCTGCATAAAAATGCTTCACAGTCTGTGTAGCAAAGATGTTTTATAGATACACAAATGATACAGGGATAAATTACATAAATACATTATTCGGTTAAAACAGCTCTTTAGGAAGCATTGGGGGGGCTGGGTGTATTTTATTTAATATTTGGCTTTCCCACATTGTAGGAAAATTGCATCTAGTTTTATCTTTTGTTTTTCTGTGGTTTTGTTTCACTGGTGCTTTGAGAAATTAGGCTTTGATGTGAACAATGCAATCTGTAGTCCTAGATTTCCAACGTTGAACAGCTGAACGATGAAGATCAAGACCTACACAAAGTATCATCGTCCTACAAGCCCTCCTTGGACACTCCTTCAGGACAGTGCTCATTACATGCAAGTCAGTTCTATTGTACACACACACACACACACACACACACACTACGATGAGAGGAGGATTGGAATTGTGTTGTGGGTCTCTGTACAACAGCAGCTCTAGAAACATGACTCCGGTATTGCACCTCTGACATTTTTAAACGCTATCTGATGAGACAAGGAGCAGAACAGGAGCAGACAGCAAAGAAAAAAGAAAGTGGGGATTTTAATTTTTTTTTCAACACAGGAATCACTTAAATATTTACATATAAAAATTTGGTAGGATATATATATATATATATATATATATATATATATATATATATATATATATATATATATATATATATATATATTTGCAAAGAGAATTTAAAAGGGCATGTCCTTCATTGCCACAGGAATGAATGTTCTGGAGCAAAACTAGGCAGGGATCAATTGAAAATAGTACATTTGTTCAAGAACTGGAGCACAGCCAAATCTTTTAAAGTTGACACAACTCAACTTTACCCACAGATTCATAGAATACAGTTGCGTACAAACTGTGGAGTCGATATCTCTAACTAATCGGTCTTCATCATTCTGGAATCCAACAAGTCACATGAGAGCATTTCCATGACACGGTGCATGCAAAGTCGCTATGTGAAATGAATTGTGAGATATTAGCATTGTAAGTTGTGGTGAGCAGCAGGCATGGATGAAAATCCTGAATTTAAAGAACTGAGACTGTCAAGTAACCCCCCACCCACCAAGTCCTTTGAACACCAAGTGGCCTGGAAGCTATACATCACAACTCGATCAGGTTGATATGTGACTTCCACAGCTATCCAGAAAAGACAGATTCAGAACCCACAACTCCTAGCTTCCATCCTTCAGCCATAGCAGGTTAACTGAACTGTCCTCCAACACAGGACTTCCTTTTGTTATCAGATAACACACACAGGAACGTGTAGGTGCCAAGCACGGCAAGGCTATACACTGCCTTTTTATTAAAGTACATTACTTTGTACAAAGTGCACATGCTGCTAAGAAATCCTTTGTGGCTGTGGCTGGTAAGCTCATGTCACCCAACAAATAATAGTGCACTGAACTTAAAGACATGCAATGAAGACAGTGTGATGGATTCTAATTGCTTCAAAATCTCGAGAAGGAACCCTATTATCTATTGAAATAGCTCCATACCATACAACAGCAAACAATGTAGTCAGTACTGTGATTCTCATACAGAATCGCCTCATTATTTTATCACGGCAGCTGCTCAACTGCAACCTCATATAAATGGCCTGTACAGAATAATACACAAAAGGAGATTCATTGTATAAACAATTCAGTGTGTAAACAGTTTATTTTGTCTAACTAAACATTTTAAACCCTCTCTCTTCAAAAAACAATAACATTTGTGGCAAAAAAAGCCCTAAATAGTAATATTTTGAATGATTTGTTGATTTCTGTATTGGGTTACAGATGCAACAGCGTACATAATCACAATATATATATAAAATATAAAATGCATTTGAATATTCTGCAGTCTACTACTTTTTTATTTTTTATATTTACCAGATAATTAACTGAACATCTTCTCTCTAAGGTAATAAACACATTTTTGCATACTTATTGTCAGTTCATAATAAAAGCTGCTTTAAAATAATACAATTTGTAGATTGGAAAGCAACCCCAATTATCAAATTTTTACACAACAATTGATAATGGTAGGGGAAGGAAAAAAAATCACAACAATGAGAAAATAAAGTCATGTCAGAAACTCAAAATGTGCATTAATTAATGGTAGCAAATAATTAGTATTACACTATTCTGCTGTTATCTAAGCAGTCTAGTAGGCTTCTGCTCTTTTCCAAATATGAATATTCTTTATAGAATATCAGATAATATTACAAAGCAAATTCAACTCTGTGTCACGTTAACGAATAGGTCTTAGTTCTCTGTGTAGGATTCATAATTAGCCGGCGAGGCTTCAGACTGGCTTTCTTATAGCTGTCGTTTCTGCAGCAGCTTGTTTCTTCAACAACTTCAACCCCACTGGATAAAATGCAAGCAGCCTGAGGATAATAACACTGCACACCTTTCATCTTCCCTATCAAGACGGAAAAATTCAGTGCTTCCTCAAGTATTTTTTTTTTTTTCTTGAGCAAATACACACCCTAGCAATAAATATGAATCCAGATGTAATGAAAAAATACAATCTAAAACAAAAATGCACAATAAAGTAAAGCTGTAACTATGGGTCAAAGCTAAAAGCATGCTGCACCGTATGAGAGGTAAAGCATTGTCCCTGTTTGAGCTGAGAACTGGATTTCAGTGTTGTCTGCTGAACCATCATAGTGAGGAAGTAAAAGAAAAACACACAAACAGATTGCTTTAACCAGGTGATACACTGGTAATAAACAGTTTTACCCCAAGTTAGGAATATTTGGCCAAAGTGCAAGGAGGCTGTATTTCCCAGACAGATCATAGTTTGAATTAGTATGTTCAATAAGAGGTTACATATTTTAATGATGACACAGTACTAGAATGTAGCTGACTAAAATAAAATCTGTACAGGTGTGATCTACAGGGAGATGGCAATTCCAGTGCCAGGACTGATATCATGTTTAGTTCGACATCTAGGAACCCCGGGGAAAGTGTCTAACAGAACACACCCAAGTAAACTGAACTTTGCAAGCTGTATCGTTCACAAATGTTTCAAAAACTTAAATAAACCATTATTGGAGGTCAGAAATACAGCACTAATTACATACATGCTACACAACAGTTACGGATGACTGGAGTCTGCATGGAGACCGTTCTCATGCTACATTAATGCCAGTGAAATATATCGGTATTCATGAAATCTTCAGTACTTTTCTGGTGTCTTTAACAGCAAAAAGAAAAGGCTAAATAGTCCATGCTTTGAGAATTAAAGAGGGTTAGAATGTGTTGACATGTCATTTACTTCACCACTAAACTACGGATCACATCCTTCAATACACCCATGCTTTGCCAAATAGTTTTTTTTGTTTTGTTTTTGTTTGCTGTGAATTCAAAAACACAACATATTGGATTCCTTTTGGAAGTCTGCTGATTCAAAGAAACTGGGCTTTGATCATACCTGTCGAGTGGTAATGTGGACACCTGAGTTGTAGTAATATATTTTTTGGATAAGGTTTGATGGATATACAGTACTGTGCAAAAGTTTTAGGCAGGTGTGAAAAAATGCTATAAAGTAAGAATGCTTTCAAAAATAGGCATGTTAATAGATTATATTTATCAATTAACTAAATGCAAAGTGAGTGAACAGAAGAAAAATCTAAATCAAATCCATATTTGGTGTGACCACCCTTTGCCTTCAAAACAGCATCAATTCTTCTAGGTACACTTGCACAAAGTCAGGGATTTTGTAGGCATATAGTCAGGTGTATGATTAAACAATTATACCAAACAGGTGCTAATGATCATCAATTCAATATGTAGGTTGAAACACAATCATTAACTGAAACAGAAACAGCTGTGTAGGAGGAATAAAACTGGGTGAGGAACAGCCAAACTCAGCTAACAAGGTGAGGTTGTTGAAGACAGTTTACTGTCAAAAGTCATACACCATGGCAAGACTAAGCACAGCAACAAGACACAAGGTAGTTATACTGCATCAGCAAGGTCTCTCCCAGGCAGAAATTTCAAGGCAGACAGGGGTTTCCAGATGTGCTGTCCAAGTTCTTTTGAAGAAGCACAAAGAAACGGGCAACGTTGAGGACCGTAGACGCAGTGGTCGGCCAAGGAAACTTACTGCAGCAGATGAAAGACACATCATGCTTACTTCCCTTCGCAATCGGAAGATGTCCAGCAGTGCCAGCAGCTCAGAACTGGCAGAAAACAGTGGGACCCTGGTACACCCATCTACTGCCCGGAGAAGTCTGGTCAGAAGTGGCCTTCATGGAAGACTTGCGGCCAAAAAG
This sequence comes from Acipenser oxyrinchus oxyrinchus, assembly GCA_030684275.1. NCBI lineage: Eukaryota > Metazoa > Chordata > Actinopteri > Acipenseriformes > Acipenseridae > Acipenser > Acipenser oxyrinchus. Next base: position 51,656,612 of record CM060257.1, on the reverse strand, counting down.
CCATACCTCCGACATGGAAACAAGGCCAAGCGAGTCAACTAAGCACGAAAACACAGGAACTGGGGTGCAGAAAAATGGCAGCAGGTGCTCTGGACTGATGAGTCAAAATTTGAAATATTTGGCTGTAGCAGAAGGCAGTTTGTTCGCGAAGGGCTGGAGAGCGTGCGAATGAGTGTCTGCAGGCAACAGTGAAGCATGGTGGAGGTTCCTTGCAAGTTTGGGGCTGCATTTCTGCAAATGGAGTTGGGGATTTGGTCAGAATTAATGGTCTTCTCAATGCTGAGAAGTACAGGCAGATACTTATCCATCATGCAATACCATCAGGGAGGCATCTGATTGGCCCCAAATTTATTCTGCAGCATGACAACGACCCCAAACATACAGCGAAAGTCATTAAGAACTATCTTCAGCGTAAAGAAGAACAAGGAGTCCTGGAAGTGATGGTATGGCCCCCACAGAGCCCTGATCTCAACATCATCGAGTCTGTCTGGGATTACATGAAGAGAGAGAAGCAACTGAGGCTGCCTAAATCCACAGAAGAACTGTGGTTAGTTCTCCAAGATGTTTGGGCCAACCTACCTGCCGAGTTCCTTCAAAAACTGTGTGCAAGTGTACCTAGAAGAACTGATGCTTGATGCTGTTTTGAAGGCAAAGGGTGGTCACACCAAATATGGATTTGATTTAGATTTTTCTTCTGTTCAATCACTTTGCATTTAGTTAATTGATAAATATAATCTATTAACATGTCTATTTTTGAAAGCATTCTTACTTTACAGCATTTTTTCACACCTGCCTAAAACTTTTGCACAGTACTGTATATATATATATATATATATATATATATATATATATATATATATATATGATATAGATGGATATAGTTGGTGAACCTTGTACTGACACATTATACACAACCTTAACAGCACTCCATCCCCAGAGCTCCTGCACTGTAAGCATGCACTTTAATGAGTGATAAGAAAATGGAGGAAAGGAAACTAAATAAAAGAATTAAAAAGCAGACTGAACTATAATTTGTTAAATCTTTCAGCTCCAATTAAAAATAATATTAAATATTTTTGTTAGTCTTCACTTCAGACTTCAAGAAGCCCCCAAGACTCCCTCAGTTTGCATCCACCGCAACCCACTGTAATTCCTGCATTTCATTAATTATATGACCTACATATCAGATGTTTAATATTTCAGTGTTAAAAAGCAAACCTAACCCTTACTTGAGAAGTCTGAATTTGGAATTCATCTTTTTCTCTCCCCCGTCTTTAAATGTCCCAGGGCTAGATGCTTTGATCTAGCAGAGTGTCTGACATTGTTTGCAAATTTGTATTTAATTATAGGTCTAACAGACATAACCATGCTACCCCACTAGTTCTTAAGCAGGCATCTCCAGACAATACTAAATATGCCCAGTGCAGTAACAAGATCATAAAAAACACCTACACACACATACACAACACACACATGTACTGTACATACATACACACCAGCATCTTAGATAACATGTAACATGGTCATGCTTTCGGAAATACATCTCTTGTGTAATCATTTACTAATTTGGTTTGCCTAGAGCTGTTTAACAACCAAATGACATGTCTGCGTCTTTAATGGTCTTGTTTAACATCTAAAATAACCCCAGAGACACAGCCTGAATGTATTTGTACAGTGAGTCCTTATCTGTCTTTATGTGCAGCACAGCTATAAAAAAAACAATCACTGTTTTTTGTGCTATGCTGCGGATATGAAACCCTTTAAGTTAAGCGTGTAGAGGTTGTTTTTTGTTTGTTTGTCTGAAAGATAAGGCTTGCCTTGTCTCAGCCACATACCCATTTCAAAAGAAAGGCTTGACTTTTGATCCGTGTGACGACTGACTCGACCCCCTGCATGTTGCAGCAGCCCTTTCTGAGCATGCCCTGCTATTTCTTTAAACACAGTGGCACTGTCAATTGTTTGGGTGACATGTGTGACACTACAGAGCTGCTCAGGCCCTTCCCAGCAGCACCTGGGCTGATGGTACACAGTGGAGCTGGCCACCATACAACTCTAAGAAAGAAAAAAGAGAACTGTATAAAGAGTGAGACAGTGAGCAGTTATCGGACATGAATACTGTATTTCACTTAGCAATAAGAAGTAACTCTTTCATTACTCTGTACAAAAAAAAAATCATGCCCTTGGTATTTATTATCTTACCTAACCACCAAGTCGGTGTGATGTCATAATTTCAACAACAAGCCTACAGAGAAACACTGGCGCCAGTCTATTCATTTTCTACTGAAATGCTGTGCATTGTGATTTCCAAATCAACACAATTTTAGGAAATGAAACCGAGGGCGACGGACTCCAAGTGTCATCCAAGTGCTTCTTAGCTTCTTTCCTAGAACATTATAAATAACTTGATAGGGTTCAATGCTCTTTGTAATCTGTGTTCCCATGTTTGGGAAGTTGTATTGTTTGATTGTACATCAGGGTAGTCTGAAAAGCCTGTGGGATGACTTCCCTGGTGTTTCATTTTTATAAATAACATCAGTGCTAAAGGCGCTTTTCTCCAGCTTACTGCACGACCGGAGGTAGACGGAAACTGAAGCCTTGTAGAGTAATGGATAGTGGATTTATCTGTTTTGCAGTCACTTTAACAAACAATACTTAGATGCAGACTTACACACACTAATATAGAGAAATGGCCCAACGGTAATCATTTGGATCAAACAAATTAAATGTAAGAACGCCGGTAAGGTACACAAATCATGCCTCTGAGAATTTGCAAAATGGGTTCTTTTTTTAAACCCTTTACTCTGCATGATAAACTTCTCAAGCACACTTTATGTGCCATTTTTATTTAACATCATTCTTTACCCTTTAGGTCTTATTTAACACTGGTACACTTGCATGTACTCTTTCAGTTTCTGGTACATGCTGCAACCTTTAATGAGGAAGCTCCTTGGTAGATCTGAAAATCTTTTCGGGTTTAAGTCACTGTGACCCTCTGCAATCCCAAATATTTTGATTCTAGCATTTATCTATCTGTAGTTTAAAAATTCAAATAAAGATCTATATTTGGATTCTTTCAACTAAAGCACATTACTTTTTTTAAAGCTGAAAAATATAAATAAAGCTATTAATCATGTTGCTGCTCTAACACAGATGCAGTTCTGAAGAAAACACTGAAACAAGAGACAATAGAGAGTTTGTTTTATTTGTATTTTCCAGGTTATAAATTACTTTCAAACTCTATTCAAACTCAATATTAAGAAATGCTTTATTTTTATTTAAAATAAACTCTGCTTTCATACAAGAGAGGCAGAGTCCATCAAGCATAAACACAGAGAAACGCATTGGTTCAGAAAACTCATAAATCCTGATTTGAATCTGCTAACCTGAAAGCCACAGCAAAGTCAAGTGCAACCGCACATTTCTAAATGCTACGTCTGATTAAGTCGTCCCATTAAGTGACAGCTGAACTTTAACATTAATATGATATTATTTAAATAACTGCATGTTATTTACTTTACACTAAAAATGATGAATGATTTCTGGACAGCTGCAATGACATAAAGCAGGCGGACCCCCTAATGAGATTTGACAAAATGGAGACATATGCAGAATATTGGTTACAGTCCGCGTCACCGGGGGCCTTTCCGCAAGCCGTGCTGGTTTTGATTGTCTACAAGCATTGAAGCATCTATTTCAATTGCTACTTCCTTTCTGCCCTGCATTTTAAATGTAGCTGGTGTCATTTACATATTACTCTTAATCAAAACTGTAACGTCACGGTTCACAGACAGGAATGGAAGCAGTTTATAACATGGAGACGTGACAGACGTTCAACTGAACTTTTTTCCTTTTCTAAACCCTTGCTGTCTATGTGGCTTTGAGAAAAGGATAAAGCTTGTCTCTGAAGTGAAACTCATGGAAGTTGGACTGGCCTATAAAGCTCTATATAGCTGTATTAAAATATCGTTTTTTATTGTTGTAGAGAAATTGTCTTTTTATTTTATTTCACAAAACCTTTTAACAAAGACGATTCCTATACCCTTCGATACTCCTGCAGCAACAACAACAGATCTTTAGAACAACATCTCATTTGAGCTCAGAAATAGAAAAGAGCTCCCACAATTGGCTGTTTTGCAGAGAATGTAATATTATGAGTACATGAACTTGCTCGTCATTAACAATGTGAGTTTATTAGTGGCTGAAAAGCATTAAAAAACCGACCGGTAAAAAATAAAATAAAAGAAAAAATTCATAAATAGTTCATATTTTAATAAATTATGTCATTAACAAAGCAAACATCACTACTGAAATATAAAAGTACCTTTAAAAAAAAAAAAAAAAAATGTAAATTATTATTATGTTAAAATAATATTTATGTTAATATGTTGGAAATCACTAGTTGTGGTTGTTTTAAATAGTATTAAAGAGCCACACTGTATTTTCTTCTTCCAATATAATGTAGTATTTTTTTTAACATTTATTTTAATCCCTAAATGAGTAATTTCAGTCCAGGTTCGATGTATGTAGCTGTGCTTGAAGTAGTAGTACAGGGCAACCCTACCTTGTTCTTACCTTCGCAACATTCCTGTGAGGATCCTGGAACTCTTTCCCAGATTGGCATCTGTTTCACGAAGCTACACAACAGAAAGAAATGTGGTTGAACAGAATACAATGTATAATAAATACAACACTGGTCTACAAACACACAGGGTGCTAACCGTAATACAAGTGCAAGTGGACATTTCTGGTGAGGAATAAAAGGGACCCACGATTACAACTAGACAGGATCATATAACTCACCTGTGTACCAAATTCATATCTCAAAAGCTTTTTGGTCTCGATCATCCATCAACGTCATTGGAAGCCATATTAGGTTTGAGGTAAAGTTAACAGGCAAATTTCACTTGAGGTGTTTAAACAACGTTGCAAAATTGAAGTGTGTATTTAAAGAGTTTCTGAGATGAGTTTGAAATGGCTTCAAATTTTCTATACTAACACACTAAGGGACGTTTAAATAATAGAAATGCATGAAAGTTCAAGACAAATTAACCATGCATGGACATTATTACCTACAAGAGAACAAACCTAAATGCAATACGTCAGAATCTCATTCTCGGTAAATTGGTAAATAGTTAATGCTAATGGGATGTAACAGAATGCTTTGAACTTCTTAATGGTCTGATTTGTTATAGATAATGCAGAGTTCAGGTATTTTAAAACACGTATTTTCAGGTAAGAAATCAATGCAATCAATACTGGGAGTTGAAAACATTTATTTCCTGCCAAGGGGGAATACTGTTTTTTAAATAATTCATAGCCATCCAGTTGAGCACAATAATGGTACTCTCAATTGCCCATTTTATGTTACGCTCCACTTCGGTGGCTACTGCATCTACCACTACTGATCTTAACTTGTGCCTACCTTCTTCCATATTTCACTTCAGATAACATCCCCTGAATGTCTTAAGCTGAGGGAACACAAAGCCACTTTGTGGCTTGGAACTGGGCTTCAGGAGATGTACTAAGATGGGCAAGTCGCAGTGCAAACATACCGCAATTTGCATTTTCGTTACAACAATTCGCAAAGTGCACATTTTGTTGTATGTAATAAGAAAAAATATGTTAATGAAGACAGCAGCAATATACTAATTTAAATATTACATGCGTCATCTTAGCGAGATCTCTAGCGAGAGTTGTGCGACATTTTTTCAAATAAAATAGTGGCAGTTGAGTTGTGGTTTGCTGCAGCAGAGAGCAAGAATCAAAATAACATTTTTTTTTTGTTAAATGTAAACGTCACCTGTACAATGCATTCTGTTTCGTCTTCATTTTACCTATTTTAATACTGTTATATACGTAAAAAATGAAAGCCAGTTTAATCCCATCAAATTCTATAGTGGGGCCCCAACCTTCACCCCCAAAAAGCTTTTCATAATCATACAGTAGCCCCTCGCTAAACCGGACATGTTTGTCCGACATAAGGAGGTGTCGGTTTTAAAAACAATACAATCGCACACACATACATTTACAGTTCTTGATGTATTTTAAATATAAATCATTGCTCTGAAATAACACTAATGTGTTTTGGGTAGGTTACACATTACATTATATACAAATATAAATCTGTACAGTAGGCCTATACAGTATACAGTACAGTAGTAAAATCAAATGAATACCTAGCGCACTTTTTATGTACTTTAGCCTACTGGTAACACAAAATAAATCATGCTGCTGCATTGTACACATTGGTGTACAATGCGAATAAAAGATTATTTTAAAATTGAAACTAAATGATTCTAGGGATTATTTTATTTTTATTATTATTTTTTAACTTGGCCTACTTAGTAGCCTAGACAATTAACACACAATAGATCATGGTCCTATACAGATGCTCAGAATGAGCTGGAGGGGTTAGTGGCACATGTGTGCAGTCTATTGCTCCCAACACACTGGGAAAACCAGAAATGTCATTGAAATTTGTTTTCAAGGCCTGTAAGTACGACTTTAGTGAAAATTCGGTACTTGGGTGTTCGTCTCAAAAATACATTGAGCACAATTGGCAACACATGAGAAAAAACGGACTGGGAAATGCCAGCAACAATTGCAACTGTTTAAAACATGCTGTCAAAAGTTCTTAACAAACTGATGCAATTGTAAGTGTTGCAATTGCCCACAGCTTTACTACATTTCATTACAATATTTTTGATCTCCACCATGTTTTTGTGAATTTCTGCAGGAACGCCAAGAATTACATATTCATTTAAGGCTAAAACGCAAATGAGAACTGCGGCTGCAAAGCCTTCGTTAAAATGATGCTAACAGCGTTGCGTTTGTTTAGTACATTTCACGCTACACTTCCGACTGGTTTGCATGTGGTTTGCAATGATTGCGACAGACGCAACACTTTAGTACATCTACCCCTATGTTTCAAAGCAAAGTGTTCCAATTTTTCCTTAGCTTTTTGTAATGGAGAACACATGTTGCACCTTTTATCTACTGTGAGCTTTATTTTATTTTTAAGGTAAAATCCCCAAGGGATCCCCAAGGGAGGATCAGTCTTGACTCATGGGAGAGTACTAACCTCTGCAGACATCAGACATTTAAAAGTATTTTTTTCTGTATTTATTTCCTTTGAAATAGTCTGCAACATCAAAATGTTGAAATCTTTAGCAATTCTTCATAAGAACACATTTGAGGCGGTCCCTAACTGGGATCTAACAGTTTTACACCTAGCGTGTACAGAGACCTGTACTCTGACTGAAAGAGGGTCTACTGTTAACAGATGATGTCTGGATTACAAGGGGCTTTGTACAACATGAAAATATAACTGGACGATGTTTTACATTAAATTCCCTTAATTAACTGCACAAGGAGTGTTGGCATAATCAGCAGACACACCTCATTCCGTACATTGCTTTGTATTCTTTTTTTTTTTTTGGAGACACTGTTTTGAAAATAAAAGCTGCTTAGAGGGTTTATAAACGTGGGCTGCATGCAAAAAAGACAAAGAAGAGTGGTGGAATTGCCTCCAGCTCATGCACCTGGACCCGATGTAACAATGCTCTGCCCAAAGCTACACATCTGAGAGACAAGGGCTCTTTTAGTCACAAAGCTAATTTAAGATGAGATGGCATTCAAGTGTTTTTCATGGATTGGTTGACAGCAAGTGTTGGGAGGCTTGGTAAAAAGAAAAACAAAACTGTGGCATCTACAGGGTTGAAAACATCTCACCACTTAGATTTCCTGCTTTTATTGGACATGGCTCTCTCACAGCACTGTGTTAAACAGTGTTGGATAACATGCAGATGGATGTATCTTATATGACATTTAAACAGAAGCTGCTTCTGAGCGAAGTTGCTGTACCTGAGCTCAGCTTACATTTGAAAGCAAGGCATCTCAGTGAAGAATCTGATGTGCTGGCATAAGGGTTTAAAAAGATACAACCAGCTCACCCAAACACAACCTAAACTGCTGAACAGAACAAAATAACAACGGCGTTGTGTTTAGTTATGAACCCACCCTGTCTCTGGATCGCTGGATTTTCTCTCTGTCATGGTGCAGATTTTCTAAAATTTCCTGGCCAACTTGCTCTGTAATAAAATAAAACAAACACATTAAAGTGGACATAAATTACAACAACAGCACAATTCTTCTTCTTCTTCTAATAATAATAATAATAATAATAATAATAATAACACCAACAAAAATAATACAGTACTGCTATTACTACTGTTAATAATAATAATTACTCCATGCCAGCACTGCTTACTGTCTTCCTCTTTTTACACTAAGTGTAGCATCAGTGTCAGCTGTCTATGTTTTCTTACATCGCCATGCATTTACTATGCCCTGTCACTAAACAACACATTCCCCAATGCTGTACTCCAGAAACTTGGCACATGCCTAGCCCGAGTTCAGACGTTAACCCAGCCTGCAGTTGCTGTGAAGTAACATCCCAAACCTCTCGACACAGAGGGGACAAAACACTGCCGCCCCAGTGCCTGCATAGGCTGCAGAATTGGCTTCAATAATCTGTCCAGCAGCCAATGTGGCCTTTGATGTTTCACAGTGTGTGCACAGTCTCCTCCTGGATTGCAGTTGAAATCATTCCAGCATTGGCTAACATGGGCTTAAAAAATCCTGACAGGCTATCGACAGAAAAGCTGGCTATCAGAAACCTCCCTGACTCGTGAATATTAATGCTACATTTCTTTTTGGCGCTTTCTAGAAGGAATTTGTGACGAATCATTGAACAGCGGATTGAATTTAGGAAACTTGGACGTTCTTGGTTCTGAATTACTGTGTGACCCCTGAGGGCACGTCACTCGACCTCCTTGTTCCTCATGACCATTCAGATGTAAATCAGTCTACAGACTGTACCTTCTACATAGCGAGCAACCAAAAACTAATATCAGGTAAACAGGCACTGAGAACAATGTACCGTCCACATTGTAAGAGGTTGCAGATTTTTAAAGGGACATTTCATACCCAGATTTATTAAATATATAGAATAAAAACAGCTACGCTCATGATTATTGTATTATACAGGGGATGCACTCAAAGGCTGAATTCGCTGAGAACATGTTGTGGAAATGAGACAAAATGGGTTACATCTGGCAGTACTGTAAACTCCAAACCAAGAAGAATGTAGTTTAAGCACTGGATCTTTTTGCTCTTGATGGGTGGATGGATGGCTGCCTTCATTAATTCGTCATCAGAGATAGACAGATTGAAGAATACATAGATTACAAAAGGCAGTCAGACAGATATATGACAGATTAAACTGAGAATGGGAGGAAAAAAGATGAACTGATTGACAGACTGACTGACAGATACTGTAGAACTGCGTATATATATATATATACACACACACACACACACACACACATACAGACTGAAGTCAGTGGACCAAATGAGGTATGTCAGTGGGACATCTTTTGACTGTGAAAGCTACATAAATTACAAGAATCTGTCAATTTGTTGATGGTATTAAATTTGTCCTATTTATTATTATTATTATTATTATTATTATTATTAATTTATTTATTTATTTTTAATTTCTATAGAATCCAACTACGATTTCAAAGCTACTTCTTCTCGGGCACATAAGCACAACTGACAAATTAGCACAAAGAAAGTAAATCAAATGGACATGAAGATAGACACACAGACACTAGTTCTAGCTGGTAGACGATATTACAGACTTCTTATATGGATGTAGTTGCAAAAATATTTTAAAAAAATGTATGAACTTTTTTTTTTAACCGTAAAATCCATCAATGGCTGATAAAGTGACTTCCAAGCCAAAGACTGCAAAATACATTAGAAGCTCCAATTTCAATATCCCTTGCCAAGTACCAGAAAGATAAATATTTCCCTTAGATATCTGACCACAAATTGATGTCCCATTATGTTTTTCTGTCCCTGCTGGCTTTCTGTGCTGAATGTTTAGCTGTATGTACAATGCCTCCCAAAGGTTAAATGTGGTACGAATGAGGGTTCCTGGGTGTCAGTATCAGTAAGTCAGCGGAATGTTTTAAATGCAACTGAATTTATATTCAACCATGGGCTGGCAAACAGGCTATTCCTTAAAAGTGGAATGCTTAACAGAAGATACACAACAAGGGCTCTATAGTCAACCTTGTTATTACTATTGCAATGTCACAGCTCAGTCCGTGAATAACACTGATACTCTGTAAGGTTCTTAATCCCAGATTTAGAGCTTCTGAAAGGGAATACAATACTGGTGGTTACAGACACTGTACCCTCAAACTTCAGTTGTGGCAGGAACAGCTACATTGAAAGCTTGCTCACACTACTTTGCAAAAGTGTCCTGCGCCCGGCTCTACAGTGACCACCTGTCACTCCGACTCACATAGCATATAAAACATACATATTAGTGCGAACTGCGCCAGTGGCACCTGTTTATTAGGATCTGTGTTCAGGCCACACCAAGAATTCGGCTCATCATCACTCTGAGCTGCAATTACAGCCAGCACAACACAGTGGGAATCTGGTCAATCCAGGGATCCACATTGCTCCCTGTACTTTGCAAATCAAGCACATTCTTATAAATGTACCATTTGCAGACAGAAGTGGGAAGGAGAATTACTTACATGTTTTATAGTAAATATGCAGCAGATTCACAGGAACATGACAAGCGACTGCTGATCTGACCAGGGTGGAAGTTAACATTTTAGCTGCAGATCGATCTACTCTGCTACAAAGAAATGTTTCACAAGGGGACCGTTGTTACCTGTCACTCGTAACAGTACATCTTGTTTAGGGCCCGGTTGGCTTAGAAATCAGAATATCTGAAGGTAGCTTGATAGCCATGGTGTAAAAAAAAAAAAAAAAAAATCATTCTGAACCATTTTGTTTGCAAATTACCACAATGACAAAACAAAAAAACCTTGTCCTTACTAAATCCATTTGTACTGAAAGATACCATGAAGCATTTTTTCAGTGACTAACAAACATTAATTTTACAGCTCAGTGATGGATGCCACCATACTCCTTATGGATATACTGTAACAGATTTTAAAGTTGTAAAAGCAGTTCTCTTCACATAAAGTTTGTAAGTGTTAGTAACGCTACTGCTGCACACACGTTTAAAATCTATTTCAGGGGTACTGCAGTCAGAAACAATGTTCATTCAATGCCAGTAGCCAATTTGCTTTTCCCCTGCATTTTGAAATGCTGTAAAGAAATTTGTGCAATCTATTTTCCCAACCAATATGACAACATCACGCCCTGTAATTGAGGCTAAAACATTGTCACTTTGATGAATTGCAATTTTATTTTTCATCCCTCTCCCTGTTGTCAGTGACTGGCAAAGTCAATAAACAAGGGAAGAGAAGCCAGTCTGCAGCGATATCACAAAATGAATTGTCTTCCAGACACCCAGGGATCAACGCTTCATACATTCACTTGACAACCAGCAGCAGGGTCTTCCACAATGGAGGCATCTGCCATCCCAGTGACTCCCTCTGCCGAGAAATAATTGGAGACATCATTAATTTTACAAGAGCTGCTTTATTCTATCTACACTGCAAGAGCTGTGGTCTTCTTTCTCCCATGCTGAAAGGACAGCCCTGACACTGGATGACACACCGCTGTTGTATGTTACATTTTCTAAACAGTTACTGAAGGTAACTACACGTCTGTATCCAACACATACATAATACAAAAAAAGGCCTGTGGGGCGAATAAAGAGTTTGCCAATGATGTGTCTAGGTTTTAGAAAGACCTAATGTTAAGTAACTTTTGCTCTGAGAATTAACTTGATGCTTTTCTAGACAGAACATCCCTCCTCAAGCACACATACTGTCTATTTATTCTCATTCAGTCTTGTGGAGGGAAGTATTGTGAATGAGGATTATACTTTAGATTCATACAGTTAAATTACATTATTATTATTTTTTTTTAAAAATTATAACTGGAAAAATGTCTTTGTAAATCACAAAGTTTCAACAGATTCAGGATAGCAGGCCCTAAGATTTGGCTTTAAATACTTTTTACATTTGTCACATTAGATTAGTTTTGTGATGTATAAACTAGGTGCAAGGTTGAGACCACCCCACCTCAACGCCCAGGAAAAATTCCCAACTTAATCATTTATATGATGTATGTATTTATTTAACCAGGAGGTTTATCTATTGGGACAAGGCCTCATTTACAAGGGGGTCCCGGAAATGCAATGGTCAAGTTTGAAGAAATGTCATCCGCTGCAATCCTGGCTTGGCTTTGAACTTGTGCAATGTTTGCAACCAGTACAACGATATTATTCATTGCTGGCTCCACAGTTTTTAATTACCAGTGATAAAACAAAAGGGGGTGAATTTCTAGTAAAGTTAACACTAAAAAGTGATTTAAAATGCTGAATCTACAGGAATCTTAGTCTCTCTCCTTTTTTTAATTTAAAAGAGGTCATAAAAAGAAATCTTTAACAATCCAGTGATCAGCTCAGCATCTTTGTGGCTGACCAGGCAAATTCCATCCTTTGAATATGAATTAGCAGTGGGTAATCACAGCATATTTATTAGACCTTTCTTCTAAGGCCCAACTCTCCTGTGAATGCTGTATTATTCATTGCCTGTGCCCTGACCCTCGTGTGCTCCTGTTCTGACAAATCATACTTGATTAAGACAAATCTTTATTAGTTAGCTAGTCAACTTCCCCATTTATCATTTGAAAATCTCATTCTCCCTTTCAGTGTGCACTAGATATGACTTAAACAATTTTTAGTGGCTGTTTAAAATGCTTATTACAGACAATAAGTGTACCCGCGGACGTGCAAGTCTAAAATGGATGATGAAACGCAGGTTTAATAGGTATAAATGACCAAGGCTGCAGGACTTTAATAGAACTATTTATTTAAGGAGGCTGGAGAAAAAAATAATTTGTTGCTTTTTTTATTTTAACTCGAGCACTTTTTTTTTTGTTGTTATTCAATAAAGCGGTTTCCATTTGATTTAAATAATGCCCATATTCTTTTTTTTACATGCTTAAATTGAATGAAAAGCTACATAGATAAGGAATACTGGTATGACTCCAGAAAAATGTAAATATTCACTTACTGCTTGTCAAAATGGATTATGCAGTAAACGTAATGTGATTCTGTCTAATGTGATTTAGGATCTAACCAAAACCACATGAAAAGAAAGATCCTGGTTTTCAGCTTCCAGCTCACCTTGGGAAAGGTATCTTTTGGATAACTTCCGCCAATGGGGTCTAGAACAAGGTTAAGCTGAGGGAACACGGAGTCACTTTGTGTCTTGGAACTTGGTTTCAGGAGACTAGGTTTCAGGGCACTGCATGAGACACCAGGGGAGACTTGCGGTTTCAAGCCACTGTTCCTGACAAAGTGTCTTTGTGTTCCCTCAGCTTTAGGTAAGGACTAGTGACAAGAAAAGACTTCCTGGACAACGTTCGTGAAACTGTATTACTGCACGTATGCAGTTGTAATGCCATCGAACCTGCAATCAGGTAGGTTACTTAATAAAATAAAGAAGGCAATTTGTCAGTCTGCATTGCCTCAACTCCACAGAAAAAGCATGACGTACTTGTGGAATGTGGTTTGGAAACTCTGGGATATTAAGATCTTAACCTAAGTAGGACATATGTCCATTCAATAAGCCTATTTCCTGCCAGCAAAGTGCCTGCAATTATTTAATTGGCCGCTTAAATTGAAAACAAAGGAGTTTTAGAAGGACTGTGTTCATCATGCTTTAGAACTGTGGAGCCACATTTGGAAACTGTCAGTGAATTACGCTGCTCCAAGCAATAAGGGGTAGTAACATATGTCTATATTAAGTGTTATAAATCACAACCTGCTTTACTGAAATAATGCCTAGCTCCCCTCTACAGTCATTTTATCAGGAGATTGTAAAATACAAATAACTTATACAGTCTATGCTGGGAAAGGGGTCCAATGTATACATCCTCCACACGAATCAATATGATATGTGATCACCACAGGCCTGGCATTGATTATGCAGTTAAAATGAGTGCGTCATGAACAAGCCTGAATAAACATGTTTAATACACACATCTCTGAATATCCCTTATTTGTTTGGAGCAACATAGCTTGTAAGTTATTAAGTGTTTGTACTGTACCAGACACTGCATACAAATTATAAAACAAATCCAAATGAAAAGCATAACATTTAACCAACATTTTAATCATACTTGTTGGGAACTTTTTTTCTTTTGCAATTTGTTAACCAGATAAAATCATCATCAAAGGATTTTTTTTTTACGGACTTGACAAAACTCCATGTTTTTCTCTGCTTGAGTTAGGGACGCTAATAACAACATTACACTTGATTAAAGAATTTACAGCTCTAATCAAAACTTGACAGCAAGATCAAAGCCTGCAACTTAAATCTGCCTTTTAATTATCTGTACAACACCACACCTCAGGCCTGTCTCTTTCTCGTTTTCTCTGTCTCTAAATTCCGCTAAGGAAAAGATCTAACACCTCTTAACAGTTCATTATCCAATAAAACTATTCAAAGCTTAAAAAGCAATCTACACAATTAGCGAAGACCTTGGGGAGCCCACCAGTAGTCTGTATTATAGGCTTTAAATTGAAACACCTTAATTATATCTGTCAAACGAGTTTCATTAGAATCTCTTGTCACTGTAATTTTCAGATTTTTGACAGTGTTGGCCACGAATTTCAAACTGGGGGTGCTGAAAATAAAAAGGGGGGAGGCACCGTCAGGCAATATTTAAATATATACAAAATCGTCATTTTGTGTGCATTTCACCATCAAAATATGCACAGACCAAGTGAGTTTCATAAGGAATAAGACACAGCAGCACAAAGTGCAAAACTCAGAAACACGAGTCTAAAAATGTACATTTTATGTAAGATTCAAAGCAACAAGACAACGTATTAACTATGTTGCAAATCAGATGTTACATAAATAAAATGCAATGACATATTAAACACATAGCCTGCTTTGAGACACCCTTAGATGTCTTTTTAAAATAGTAAAATACAAATACAACATTCTATAATCTTCTGCACTAAAATGCTTTCATTCTATTCGACACATTTAATAAGTCTATTCACACATAATAAATTGTGCTGGTCTCTAATGTAACACAGATAAGACACCTGCTAAAAATCGGAAAAGTTCTGCCTTCTCAACAATTACTTAAATTTGTTGTGTAGACTCATTGGGAAACAAAGTCACAATTTTAAAGGCTAGTACGAAAGCAGTGCACTGCTGCTTGGCATTTGGTAGCAGCTGTTACTTATTACATTTATTTATGTTCTCTCGACCTGGTAAATCGAGCTTAAATATTGTAGCTCTACATTTCTTAACGGAAACTGGTGGCTTTCCTCTCACTGTCAGGAGGATGCAGTCACTACACTACACACCGCTGATTTTGTAAAATACAGACATTCTGTCTGGATACACATGGCTTGTTAAATTTAACAAATTGCAAAAATGTAGAATTAACAAATAAATAACTTAAAGTATTAATTATGTTATGTGTTTGCATTAAAAAGGGAGCTATCGGGGACTCCCGAGTGGCGCATCCAGTAAAGGCACTCCGCGTGGAGTGCAGGATGTGCCCTATAGCCTGGAGATCGCAGGTCATTGCCGACCGTGACCGGGGGTTCTTAGGGCGTGGCGCACAATTGGCCGAGCGCCGCCTGGGTAGGGAGGGCTTAGGTCGGCAGGGGAATCCACAGTTCACCACGCACCAGCGACCCCTGTGGCTGATAGGGCGCCTGCGGTTCTGCAGTGGAGCCATCAGAAATGTGTTGTCCTCCGGCACTATAGGTCTGGTGGCCTTGCTGCGGATCCACAGTGTGAAAGATGATGGATTGGCAGGAACACGTTTCGGAGGACGTGTTCCAGCCTCCGTTTCCCGAGTCGCCAGGGGGTTGCAGCACTGAACCGGGATAGAAATAACAATTGAAAAAGGCAGTTTGTCATGCCAGGCCCCAGCAGCCCCACTTCCTGCGTCCTTGGTATTGGCACAGGCTTGGCTACCACCTGCCAAGGCGTGAAGCCGAATAAGACCAAATTATCAAATTCCTTCCCATGCTGAATCTATTCTGTGATGAGGGAAGGATTTTCTTTGTGATGGATGTTTTAAAATGTGCCACAGGTAACAATAGCAATTGAAAAAAAAAAATAATAATAACTATACTGAACAAAAGCAAGTAGACTAAATACACAGCTGGAACAGGTGTGCTTGTCTGGGCCTGCATCTTGCCAGGTGTACGCTAATAAACTCAAAAAGATGAAGACTTTACATTGTACAGTCTAATGGGCCAATACGAAAAAAGAAAAACCATGTAAAACATGACATTATTATTGTTATTATTATTTTCATAGGTGTAGATGACAACTGCTATGGAAGCTACGGAAGCTACGGAAAGCAATACCAAAAAGGGCCACCACACATCCATTCAGAGGAATAGACTGGAA
Organism: Acipenser oxyrinchus oxyrinchus; assembly: GCA_030684275.1. Classification (NCBI taxonomy): domain Eukaryota; kingdom Metazoa; phylum Chordata; class Actinopteri; order Acipenseriformes; family Acipenseridae; genus Acipenser; species Acipenser oxyrinchus. The sequence continues at coordinate 51,640,155 of CM060257.1, read as the reverse complement.
CACACATGGGTTTAAATGACTCTATTGTTTCATTGTAACCGCAGAATGGCTTTAAAAATATCACCCCTATTGCTACATCACCGATTGGCTTTATGTAAATACAATGAGAGAAGAGGGCATCTTCTTCACTGAATCAGCCATGATGTATATCATTACTGATACCCTGTAGACTGCATTTTAAATAAACACAGGGCAGTTTAACTGACTGGCGTGGCTTCTTTGTGTGACTGTTTTAAACATGTGCTAACCAGAGGGATTGCTCAATGTACGGAACATTCGAATTCTCATGGCTCTCAAGCAGTTTGCACACAGGCCCACCCAAATCTGCGCCTATGTGAATGCCAAGTTTAAGTACATTTACAAAAAAAAAAAAATAATAAACATCAACTGTGCCCCCCCCCCGAAGGCAAGTGTTTAAGTTTAGATCAAATAGGCTATTTTTTTAAATGCCGCAGGCTTTAGCCAATCAAATCAAAGTAGTAATTGTAATGCAATATTTGGGTCAGATCTTCCTCTCACACAACGAATCATGTGCGAGCCACGTTTGATTGACAGCTTGCAAGGCAGTTGGCACAGATCTTTTGAAAGTCTGTTGAAAAGTCCCAGACGTTTATTTTAATGTGCATGTTTAAAGTAAGTTAGTACTAGTGCAACGGTCAACATCGCAAAACAAATCTGCACACACTTTTAAGAGTTTAGTTTAGTAGAAGGGCTCGAGTGAACAGGATTAAGACAGCTGGCCGAATGCTGACAAATAGCTTAAAATTGCTGTCCTTTGAAGAGATATGTGCGATTTTCTGGAGTGTCATGTCTACATAACTGCAAGCCCTGACGCTTTGTCCTGTGTAAGGTGGAGCGGAGACGAGAGGATACTAACTAGGCAATGGTAAGTAATTGACTGACTTTCACATACATGCCAACAGTCCCTATATGGTCGGGACAGTCCCGATTTCCTAGCAAATTTCCGCGTCCCAATGCATAGGAAGAAAGTCACGATATTTACCCATAGAAAAAAAAAAAAAATTATTCTGCACAGTAGAGTTAGTGAAAACCACACGCTGTGCTCTTCGTGCGGCTGACACATCTGCTGAGCACTAACTTATAGAAAGGTAAGAATGCTTCATTTTTTCTATTTTTAATGTCATGATGGTCGTGTCGTGTTGAGTTGGGGGGGGATACATCTATTATATGACAATGAGTGTTTTTTGCATATGACCCCCTCACCCCCCAGACGAGAATCCCGCTGAACAGTTTCCAAATGTTGGCAAGTATGCTTTCATTGTATTTATTGCTTAAAATGTAACATTGTGTTGTCGCTGGTTTGGTGACGCTGCCTGTTTGACTTTTTAAAGTGCGTTCACTGCGAATATATGTAAGTACATTTATTTTCTTCTGCTTCAAACATTTTAAATGGTTTACATGGGAGATAGAGTGGTTGGGAGTGTTCCGTCTGCAGACAATTTTCCGGGAACCGTGAAAAATGAGTGTGTGTTTGGAATGTGTACTGTAGCAATGGCGTACATTGGCGAATCAAAGCTGATTTCGTAAGCAAAAAATAAAAGTTGCTTTCAACTTCTTGCAATTTACCGTGAAAAAATAGGCATTTATTTTCCTTACAGTATTTCACACTATGAATTCATGCTTTTACCAGCGCCATGCATTTGGTTACTATGGCAACAGGGTCAAAACAAATACTATTCCCAAATGGAGAGTTTTCTTAGAAGAATTTAAATATTATTTAGATTCTTTAAAACAAACAAAAAACCAAAAGTCTGCTTACAATAAAATATAAGATTTTTAATTTAGATTTTTTTGTTGATTTCTTTTTTCTTCTTTTGTAGTGTTACTATTTCTTATATATCATTTTGTTATAATTTAGCTTGTAACTTTGTCTCCATCTTCCTGTAATTGGATATGTGTTTATTATGTTTTCTTGAATAAAAATATGATAAAATTTATTAATAATTTGAAGGTATCTGTGATTTTAAAACTTCATAATTATTTCTACGTAGTATTAGAAATGTAAAGAAATACAAAAACTTGGGTTTTGTCATTTAAGGTTTGCTGTTAACTTTTCTCCAGTGTATAAGATTTATTTTAAAGGCAGCAAAATATGGAAATTGCACGTTCCTTTTCATTAGCGTGTCAACACCATTTTAAAAGGTTTACAAAACTTGAACATGTTGCTCAATGTGTCACTCAAGGTTGTTTTAAAAATCTGCTTTTGTCTGCTTGTTACATTTTTTCAGTCAACGCAATATCTTTGTTTAGCTGTATCTGAGAAAATGAAGTGAAAACGAAAGCTGCCATATTTAGCTGGAAACGAAGTATTCTCAGCACAGCTAAGATTTTAGTCTTGGTTTGAAGGCAGCAGGAGCTTAGCTTGATTTTTAATTTTTTCTTGACAGGCGCCCTTATGCAGGGCAACTTACAGAGGTAACAAGTTATTACAATATAGCTAAGAGATTACAATACAGCTAAGAAAAAAGTATTGGACAGAGCTCCCACTTTGTAGGCGTTTTCATGTTTTCCTATCAAAGCAAGAGCTTTCCCAGAAGATGTATGAAATCCCACACACAGACAATGTATCTGGAATCCCAATCTCTATGCAAGGCTCTAATCACAGATCACATCGCATGAACAGACCCTGGCAGGTCAGTGGCGCCTGCATGGTGGGAAGAAGGGAGTTCAGCTGCAGACAGTATCACACACATGATACAGCTTAGAATGGGCACCTTGTCTAAAACTAGACTCTTGCAACTAGGCATTCTCGCAATGAGACTGCAGAAACAGGCACCTAATATGTTTAAATGCAACACACATTTCCAACTTGGCAAACATACTGCCAAACCCCTGGTATAGGTTGTGTTTCACGTTATTCTGGAGCACTATCCAACATCATATTCAACAAAATGGCACAGCTGCCCTAAGTTGAGTTCAGTCTGGTCCTTAAGTAGTCCAAACTCATAATCATAATCATTAATATCATACTAATGGCAAACCCAAGCTTTTGGTAGGGATGGGTCTTTTCTAATGCACAAATGCGCAAGTGGGTTTATACTGATGACTTGTCCCATGTATAAAACATTCCATATTTGAATGGAACAGCTATGCTATACATTGTGTTTTGCATTGCTCTTAATCTTTTATTTTCGTAGCTAATGCCAAGCCAGTTGGATCAGATATCGATCACGTAAGGCTGGCTAGAGGTATGAATATGATCCTTAAGTAAACACAGTGCCATAAGGGGCGCTCCTTATGCAAGCACTTCTCTCTAATCCCAAGGATCACAGCTAATGCTTGGACAAACATGGAACTCAATACTAATTTAGTGGTACAGACATGCTCTGTAGAGAGACGCAGAAAAGTATTAACAAGTACTTGTGTACATCTGTTTATAATAACAAAACAAAAAAGATGCTGTACCTAATAGTAACGTCTAAAAGTTATAAACTAAAATATGAATAACATCTTTATTGAAAGATATATGGAGATATTAGCAGTTAACACAAAGAGGATGCTTAACAGAATGGATATGCTTTGCTTTTCTTCACAAAAACAAGTTTTCTTGTTTCATCTTATGCAAAACAAAGTGCAACAGAAAGAGAGTTGTTTTCACAAAGCATTTGAGCCAGTAAATGGACTGTGGTTCAATATATTCCCTAGGGCTCTGTTCTTTTGCAGATACTTTAGGGATCTGTTATACTAGGTGGCTATACAACCTATAAACATGTTATTAATTATGCTATTAACAATTAAGAAAATGTTTTGTTACCAGATGTAATAAGTTTAGGACAGATATACTGTATATATAAGAATCTACCTAGTGTACCATTTAACAATGTGTGATATTAAGAATCCTTGATACATGTGTCTTCTCAGATATCAGTTAACCTACTAACACCCCTTCATTTCCTAATGAACCATAGCTAACTTTTTAGACATAGCAGAACTAATGTAATTTCACTTCTTAGTATTTTTGCACTATTCAAAGTGTCATTCATACAGGATGCCGAAGAGACACTGAAATCCACTGGTCAACATTATTATTATTATTATTATTATTATTATTATTATTATTATTATTATTAATAATTTTTTTTTGTTGTTGTTGTTTACTTTATAGAGCTATTTTTGTGTACTACAGAATGGGAAACTTTCTGTAATAAACTTTTCATTTCAATTGGACATACAATTTGCCTCGTGTTGAGATTGTGTTGCAGTACACTGAATCTCACTGAGTTTACAGCCCTGTGGGGGGATCACATGCTTTGGTGGACCAGATTGCAAATAGTAAGAAACTGTGATTATAATAACATAACCTGGATACCATTTGACAACTTATAAATAATACATGTTGTCTTGTAGAGACAACCTATTCTGTTGTTTAGAGTTCTGGACATGGTGATGAGGAGTTCGGTTTAAAAACAACAAAAGCATACAGTGAAGATCATTAAGCAGTCGTTTGACAATTCATTGCAACATGATCTGTTCAGAATGTTGAATAAATACAAGGCTGTAGGCAAAGTTCCAAGTGTTATAAATATACACACACAAACACACGCACACACAGCGTGTAATAAAACACACACAAACACACGCACACACAGCGTGTAATAAAACACACACAAACACACACACACACAGCATGTAATAAAACACACACAAACACACGCACACACAGCGTGTAATAAAACACACACAAACACACGCACACACAGCGTGTAATAAAACACACACAAACACACGCACACACAGCATGTAATAAAACACACACAAACACACGCACACACAGCATGTAATAAAATACACACACAAACACACGCACACACAGCGTGTAATAAAACACAACTGTTTTCATTCTCCTGATATCACTCCCCCACAGCTTGTGGATTTGTTCCTTAATTTCTTACTTAACTTACAAACACAAAATTATAATAAATGTCATAATATTAGAGTACTCCGATATTAGAGAATGTCCTGTTGTGAAAATGCATATCACCATGACTTACATTCACGGTATGTGCTGTACAGGTACAATTGAAGCATGGTGTATAGGCAGATTCCTCCAAAAATCCAGATTCTGATACTTGTAGAAAAAATATAACAACCAAGTTCGAAGAAAAAATAACAATAAGAAGCTGTGATTACTTGAGCTGTGATTACTTGAGCTGTGATTACTTGGTATATTGTTTATTTTCAGTGTTTTTACTTTTTTGTTACTTAATTTTCTAAACGACTTCTTGCCATGTGTTACATTACAGCAAGTTTTAATCTTCCACTGAACTAAAATCGTTTTTGTAAGTCTTTAATGTAACTGTTCCTGCAATGCTGTGCATGTTGATTGTGTATCACACAATCTAAACACATTCCACATTTGTTTGGCACACCAGGGGCAGTGTAAACCTGTTACTCACAAAAACTCTAGCAAGTACAGTACAGATGTAAATGCCACATATATGTATGTACACATACAATACAGAAAGCAGTGTTATGCTTAACTAGATATTATTTGAACTTAGTATATAATAATGTTTGTAATTTACATGACATTGGTAAAACAGCAACTGACTGAGACTAAACATCTAATCTGCTACACCATTTGGTAGTTACGGTACATATAGAGAAAGGAGTGAGTCTACCAAAGGAGACTCACACTGTAGAATCTGGCAACCAGTTCTTATTATATTTGATGAAAAGGAATAATTAAGCAGGGCTCATTTCTGTATAAAGATCTGCCTTTGCTGATTGCTGTTACACCGGTTCATAGGATAAAACTGCACAATGAGGAAATGTGCTCAGTTATTAACCTACGTGAAAGGAAATGGAAAATTAAAATGAAAAAAAAAAAAAACAATTCTCATTGCCTTTATATTGAAAACAAGTTTCCTGGTGTTTCAGCCTAGACATGCTTTAGACGGGCAGCATCCATGTGGACCTTTAGATAATTAATTGCAGAAAAGAGGAGGGGGTCTTAAAAAGGAGCACACACTGCCTTCATTCTCACCCACCCTGCCCTTCAGATGTCTCGAGAGGCACAAACATCACCATGCACTGAATCAAAAATACATCCTGACACATTCAAAAAAGAAGACTGGAGATTTTTTAGGCAACGGAAGAATGTATAAACCATTATTTACTTTTTGATAAAAGTAAGTGCGCTAACTGGTAGGAATGAATTCCAATCCTGGCATTTGTAAACAGATAGACGATAAAAATACTTACTAACATTCATTTTGCTGTATATTTGTGAAATTATTATAATATCAAAGAAACAAAACATGTACTGTACTGGGGGAAAAGTGTGAAGAATCTGTTTCATTTTTCAGCTATTCTAAAATCTTTTAAAATGTGTTTTTAACAACAAGTTCGACTATAGAAGAGGCCTTCAACTGTATATAATAGACTTAAGAATAGAAAAATACCTGTGGGGAAAATAAAAAGTTCTAAAGGCACGTATTCTGACAAATGATCTCTGGGACATTAAGTATTTTGGACTCGGACAGCCAAACACATTTTTCAAATAATCAAAGACCTGCTGTGCTTTCCAAAAAATAAAAAACAAAAATACAACTTTTAGAGTATAAAAACAAGTGCAAATTCTAGCGGTATAACACTAACAAGACACAACTCGAAAACCACAATCAATTAACTGCTCCTTTCTTCAATTAAGTTGTTACAATTTGTATCTCATTCCTCTTGCTTTTGCCTATATTCCTGTTTCCAGAGCCCTAAGTGCTCCACCTGCGGGGTGGCAGTGAAATGGTTAATGGCAGTGGCTGCTATTTCCAAGTGCAGCAAGCTGAGTCTAATTGAGGCTGACACATGACAGACTTGCGTGTACAGCGCTGCCCGGTCTCCAAGTGAAGCTGCTGACAGAGGGTAAATGGTGCATGGCACTAGGTCCTGGCCTGGCCTGGCATGCCACTGTTAGCACAGTCTGCCTGTCAGGAGATATAAATGAAGGCTAATGAAGGGCAGCTATTGTTTAAAAATTCTGCTGCATCCAACTCCCTCACTTTTGGAATTAAACTTTTGATTGAGCAGAACCTGAAGTGCACTGTTATTAATACAATGTGGATCTGAAGGGTCTATTAAAGCTGTACCGTGCTTAACCTTTTAGTCCTGAATTTTTTTTTCCATTTTTTTCTGAGCTGCTGAAGAATGTGAAATTAAGTCATATAATTCAAGATAGAACTTCTTTATTGAATATAAATGAGAACAGGACAACACAAATATTGGTTAAATGGGATTTTAAAGTCCCGTCAGTACTTTAAGAACTCTAAATGGGGCTGAGATAAGACTGGAATAAATCAGTTTATTAACTTCTGTCAGTAACTATTTTATCACTGTACTAGAATTAAATAAATCATGGGCATACAGTATACACTGCACTCAACACCAGAAAAAAAACGAAAAAAAAAACAACACACTATGTGTAGACAGTGAATCCTGGACAATGCTGTAAAACTAATCATTCATAAGTTCCTTCCTGTAAAATGTTTATACAGTATATACTAAACATATAAACAACTCTCATGCTGAAGTAACTGAAAATAAAAATAATTAAGTACATAACTCAATAAAGATTATTTGCAATGGGTAAACTAACAAAAAATAACCCCCATTCATTAAAATGTATTCATGTAATTATAGATACAGATTTCCTGGGAGGCAGAAAGGCTCAAATTGAAGTTGAAGCAGCTCATTTGCAAAGAGCTGTTATGAGAACAAACAAAAAAATAAAAGTACGGTACATTCTACAGGATTCAAGATGACACATAAAACATTGAACCTCAGACTTAAATTAGCTAAGATTTAAGATTATGGCTGTTTTATAAAAAACTGATTAAGTGAAATGAAAAGGCTTCTTAAAGACCTCCTTTGGCAACAAATCAGTTGGACAAGCTGTGAGCTTAAGAAACACAGCCAGGGACCCAAGAGCTGTGTGGAGCTGACATTCACCACAGCTTACCTGAACGACCCGACTCCACATCACGCCAAGTCTCCTCTGCTGATGAGATGACACCAATAACAGCTTACCTGAACGACCCAACTCCACATCACGCCAAGTCTCCTCCTCTGCTGAGGAGCTGACATTCACCACAGCTTACCTGAACGACCCGACTCCACATCAAGCCAAGTCTCCTCTGCTGAGGAGCTGACATTCACCACAGCTTACCTGAACGACCAGACTCCACATCACGCCAAGTCTCCTCCTCTGCTGAGGAGCTGACATCAATAACAACTTACCTGAACGACCTGACTCCACATCACGCCAGGTCTCCTACACTGCTGAGGAGCTGACATTCACCACAGCTTACCTGAACGACCCGACTCCACATCACGCCAAGTCTCCTACTCTGCTGAGGAGCTGACATTCACCACAGCTTACCTGAACGACCCGACTCCACATCACGCCAAGTCTCCTCCTCTGCTGAGGGCCGCTGGATAGCTGGCGTGGCTGATTTCAAAAGACTGACAAGCTGGAACATGCCAATCTATGGCACTCATTTACACTACATTTACAGTTCAATAAAAATGTGTTCTAGACCATGAAGCCTAATTGTTGGGAATTAAATTAAAAGTAAAAAGTTTAGTGTTCAGGAATGTGAACAAAACAAACAAAAAAAAAATCATATTTGGACAGTTTACCCTTTCACTTATATTTTTATATTGCAATAGGTTATTTGATAGTGATTTTAACATTACACAGAGTGTGCTTGGTGGATAATTTGTGAAAGTCCAAGTATTACAGATGTAGGCGTGACAAATGAGTGAGCTTTTTGGTAAAGCACACTTTTCAGAATATAAATCATTAGCATGTTCAACTGAATCAACTCCTCCCCACCCCAGGTAAAGCTTCTCATCTCTGATTTGAATTTCTGGAAGCTTTTTAATGACAATCATGAAAATTATTGTCTACCGTTTTCAGAATACAGATATATACAAGAGAATGTTATACGGCGTAAACAAAAAAATAAAATTAGTTTTATGAACATCTTGTTAATCCATAAAACATGGCAATTAAAAAAAAAAAAATCTCAATCAAAAGTTTGCAAAGGTTTGGGTCTTTCTAGATGTAATGAAAATGTTAACTTCTTTTGCTTATTTTCCGATCAGGCCTTGAGGAAATTGGGTTGTACAGCTTTAGTTATTCAAGTATTGCTTCAAGAACAATACACAACAGCATTCTTCTCCCAACTGTTTGCTAAGTCTCAAAAGGATGGCCTCTGTATCCCTGCATCATAATGCACATACAGGTACCCTGAGGAAGATGGCATCCAATCACGACTTTCCATCTTTAAACATGTCAAGGGCCAGTGACAGACAAATAGCTTAAATGAAGTATAATAGCGATGACAATAGGGGCTTGGACAAGCAAGAATTTCATACAGTCTGTCAGCAGCTGGCTGATACTGCTGACAGGACGCACTCACGGCCCTAGCAGGTAGTGCTGGAGCCGAGCCAGGGAAACCCTAGCATGCTACTTTCCCTGTTGCCGATTAGCACCTGTCAGTGCCCCCACGCTGGGACTGCTGTCATTACAAATAGCGCAGATTAAAATACCATGCTACTGTAGCACTTGCTCAATCCACTGTCCCCATGGCACAGAGAAAGAGAGCTGGAAGACGGGCGTCCCCAAGAGTAAAGGCCGGAGACTGGCAGTGGTTTTCAAACCTGTTTCTGAAGCAATAAGGGGACAGGGTGATGGAAGCCTATGATATTCTTTATACTAGCTCTGCACCACAAAGAATTAGTTGACCTTTGCCTGCTACAGAGGGGACATAGAAAAAACTCCTCCAGCAACACAAAAGATACACACAGAGTAGCAACAGTGAAAGATGCAGGCAGTTAATCTCGTTGTCCCAGTGGCCTGGATTTTGTTCTTTAGGGGTTTATATAACTTAACACAAGGATCAACAAATATGACTGTGACAGGGTGTTACGTCACGTGCGTGGATAGCCGCTGTTCAAGCAACACAGAGAGACATTGGGGGGTGGGTGTTGAAACGCCAGCACAGGCGCGCAGGATTTATTAATACAAACAGAAAAGAAATAACGATGGTCATGTGACGTTACCAGCCATGGTAACGCACAGAGGACACATACAGCAAGCTGTACAAAAAGCAAAATAAAACACAGTACAAAAACTACAAATAAAAGGTGCCCCAGAGGGCGAGCGCTAGCCTTAAAACGAGGCGTCCCGCTCCAGGAACCGGCTACACTACGCAACCCTTGCTATACATCACATGGGATCACTATCCCTTAAACTAACCTACTGACGATCCGGTATTCATACAACGACTCGTGATGCTTCATACGGCCTTGGCTGGGCATTGCCTTCACAAGCACCGCTTGCAGTCTCAGGGTTGCGTAGCGGTCGTTCCTGCAGCGCGGACCCTCTCCTCCCGAGTACACGCCGCTCCCCTCTGGCAATGGCATTGCTGTCGCCTCGAACCATCTCCCGCGGATGCTTTTGAACTGACGGACACTCGGTCAAGACCCGCCCACCTGCTGAGTGAGGTCCAGCACAGCCAATCACTTGCTGCCCTTCCCCTCAACCAAGCCTAGCAGGCAGCAAGTCTCAATCGAGCGCCCGTCTGTAAAACAATAATTCAATTAAACAAATCAACTCCAAAACGACACACAATAAACCCATTTCCCCATTCAAATTATATCCACACTAAATACACACGTGCAGGGCAATCGCCCTGCTACAATGACCTTAAATATTATCTTGTGCAATGCATATAATATACAGAATATTCAAGGTCATGTTCATTTCGAAACATAAATAAACACAAAGAAACAGAAACATAGACATATAAATTATGTAGCGAACTTAGGTATACAAAATCTGAGAAGTGTGCATATATTCCATCCCTGCAACATAATGATTGATTGATTCAACTGATTTTAACTTTCCACAAACAGAAAACCTTCTGAAAAAGTACAACACAATGGCGAGGCTCACAATCATTAGAACAAGCAGAGCTAATGCTCCGGTGACTGACTGACATCCTTCCGGAATGAACGCTTTGCATCACTAGATCTTAGCAAACATTCCAATCTGCACAGCTTCTGTTACTTTGTTAAACACCACTCAACCCTTCTACCAATTGTCCCATAATGTTGTCTGATGGATACAAAACATCACATAAGAACATACTTTCATTTGGGTTCTTGGCAGAAAGGCGGGCCAAGTGGACAGCCCACCCCCCTCTGCAAAAAACAAACATGCAAATGACAGGAATGGCTTCCAAAAATGGTTAATATTGGCGGGACCTTGAAAGGGTTAACAAAACAATTTTAACGCGCCTGACTTCTTAATTCTGATGCAGTTCATTTTAATTTTTTTAGAGCTTGATGTAATTCATTGTCTAGCCTCGCCTTAGGTAATGTCAATAGCATGATTTCAGTGATAGTGTGCTGAACAAATAAAAACAACTTCACAAACAGTGCAGCAGTTAGACGGCAGATTGGAGGTTGCGCTGCAACAGACACTGCTCTTCATGCTATATGGACAGCAGATATCCTTCACACACTCTCAAGACCCTGCCAGCATTCTTCTCCTTGAAAGTGCTAATAAAACACTACTGTGGCACATGGGGCTTCAAGCTTTAAAACCTCATTAGTTTGACAAGGTATTGCTGATGCCAGATCCATTTTCTTTCAGTATAGTGGACTGTGTTTACAATGACATGCCACAGGGCCCCAGTCAGACTAAGCAAGTGATTCTGTCCATACCTGTTAATGCATAAACAACTGATAGTTATCACTGAAAGGTGCACTACATCACTTTTAATTAGTTCAGCTGTCCCCATAACTACATTTTACAAGATTATTCTGTGTTCTGGAAATGCAGGCTTTGTTTTAGAATAATTACCTTACTAGTTCAGTCACATTAACAAGAAGAAATCAGAACTGCAGTTCTCTGGCACTATCAACCCAGTCAGGATGGGACCGAAAACTTATATATAAAACCAGTTAATCAGAGAACAATATTGTGCATTGAATCCCTGGATATTTCCAATGATATTCTTGACATGTAAATCTGTACCGTTGTGGGGGCCAAAAAGGCAACCATGGTGTTCATAGCTCAAAGAGACTGGAAAATGTGCCTTTAAGGCAATGGATCTTGAAAATGAATAGCTCATTTTACTTTAGGTAAGTGAATTTATTATTAACTCCAAAAGACAGCAGCACTGATACATGTCATCGATAAATGTATGATCATCTAAGCTACCATGTAAACGGGGTATCATTTTGTAAAGAAAAATGCTATATATGAAACACTCAAAAAAAAAAAAAAAAAATCACCATCATAAAGTTATATTGGTTTAATGCACAATCTGGTTCCTTTCACAGCACAAAGCTGACCTTACCCAGTTAATCTCAGGGGCATAAATAAACATGCATACGCTGTGCAGGCTCTAATCAGAAAGAAGGAATAAAATATATTCCAGCATTAATATTTCAGTGGACAGCCATGTGAAAGAGCATGAATGATTAATTTAGACATCACCTCTGTCACAATATCTTACACGTCCTGCCACAGATCTCCCTTTGAGAGTTAAAAACAAAGCTTATTTTTTGAATGTCTCGTTGAAAATGGTGCCCCATGCATATCTATTCATATGGTCAGGAAAATGGCCATTCAAATAGAAAAGTTTCACGTACACTAATCATTATTTATTAATGTACAGTAGCTGGTTTGGGTCTTATGATATGTGCATTCATGGCATTGCTTTTTTCAAATGACTTTTTGAATTATTAGTCAATTGGAATTACAAAATTATTGACAACAACTTTAACACGTGTTGGTTTGTGTGTAATTAACATGAACATAATATGTTTTTAGCCAAAACAAGACCGGATCCATACTTTATTGTGTACTAGACAATGTTCAGACATGCTGTTCCTTCTTTTTATTGATTTAATTAATTAACAATACAATTCTTACATTAATATGAACTGATTTATATCAAATTATAGTGATAGTGAAAAAAAAACACACTTCACAATCTTTCTCAATTTTTGTAGCAATAGAATAAATATAGAGAACTTTCCAGAAAGAGGAAATGCTATTATATATTTACAACTTTTAAAAGAATGTTGTTCTAGACTGTTAAATAATCTACATAAAAGTAGAATATAAAAATGCCAGAGTGTTAAAAAGAAAATATTCAAATATACGTGCCCTGAAATACATGGGTTTAAAAAAAGAGATCAATATGTGATATAACTAGATGTATGGTGCCCTGGGTTGCCTTTTTTTTTTCCTTAAAAAAAAAAACTTCTGACATTAAAGTTTTCATAATAGATTTTGACAGAGAGCCTGCAGGCCTAGAAAAGGGATATAGCGAGCAAAGTCAATATTTTAGCAATGTACTGATTCACCACTGAAACAAAGGTATGAATCACTCATCCTTTCACACAAGGCTGACCACTGATCATTATCAAGCCAATGAAATCTGCACCGCTCACAGCCTTCTTACGGCTAGAGAAAGGAACAGAGTTAACACCAATACATTTGTCAAGCAAAAACAAAAAAAGAAAATATGGTACAGTAGATAGGCATAACATGTCTCATATTCCTGGGAATATACATTCATTCAAACTAACGGTATATTAAATCAATGAAATGAGTAAACTCCTAACAATTTAGAAATCTGTAATCCGCAGACTTCCTGGAAAGCCACACAATCTCTTTTGCCTCGTCAAAACTAGAAAACAGCATTTAGGGTGAAGTGTTGACTGCTACTTAGGAATAATGAACAGCTCTTGCGTTAGAAACTAAAGCTCTTGCTCCGTGATATTTTTGTCTCAGGCGTTTTGTTTATTCAGCAGCCAGAGTAATTGCCTCAGTTTGTGAGTGCAGTGTTTAGAATGATTACCCTTCATATTCGGGCTCCAAGCCGGGCCTCTGCAGCCACATGCCGAGCTGCAGCCACATCCTTGCCTTCGGGTCCTCATTGAGGCGCTGGTGGCTCCACCACAGAAGAAACACTGTACTCAATGCTCAGACCTTCAGACCATCTTTACTTCAGATGTGTGTATGTGTATGTGTATTACTATTATTATTATTATTATTTATTTCTTAGCAGACGCCCTTATCCAGGGTGACTTACAATTGTATGTGTGTGTGTATATATTATATCTATCTATCTATCTATCTATCTATCTATATTCTCCTCTTTGCTTTGCAAGGCTTCCTTTCATAAAGCAGACAGTCATATTAGCAAGTCACATGTGAATTAAACACTTCCCATGCTGAACCCTGCACGGTGCTTCCAAATCCAGCACTACCCAACACGTTTTTAAAAACATGCAAATCCAATCACTCTGAGCCATGACCTCCTTTATCAATGACTTCCTGTTTTGGGGGTGTATAAACACCTAACATAAGCTATTTACTTTTGCCGTCACTGTTCGTCCACATCTTATTTGTAAAACCAAACATTTGGCTTTCAAGGACAGTTCTGTAAAGAAAGGGTAACAATTTTTCCCTCAGGAGACACTATTTCCAATTTACCAACGACTATACACTGAGTTAAACATATTTGTATTATACACTGGTTGGAAGTTACATTCATTATTATGTTACTTCAAGTGGCTTCTACAGGTTGTTGGCTGTTAGACAACACAACAGGGACCATAAAAGCCAAGGTCTACTTCAAATTCATAAACAGGATGAGGAGCAAGAGATCAACCCAGGGACAAATTACGTAAAAAATTGTTGATGGCAAAAATGGAACTATATTTTCAATTTCATTAGGGAATGAGATGACCCTATGACCGTTTCCTAAACCCCCAAGCTTCAGTTATGATTTATTTTGAATATGTATTATTCTATCATGCAAGAAGGTTCTCACCAAGTTTTAACTTGGGTCATCTAGAACTTCTGAACATTCAAGTATTAGATTTTACGTCAAATTATGTTTTACTATCTTTTCTTTTTAGCGTTTACTTACTATACTGTATGATGTATAGGAAGTGAGGGATGGTTAGCCCAGATGATTAGGCGGCTCAATTTGAACATAAGTTATTAATTAAGTTATTCAAGGATGCAGAACAATCTCCTGATACCTTGACAATTATGGGTCACAGAAACCTGCAATTCAGCATACTTTGTTTTCATGATTGACCCAATTCAACACGCCCTATCAAAGAAGGAAACTCAAATCCCAAGTTAGGACAAAAAAAAATGGTGTATGTATTATTCAGCATAATACAAATTCATTTCTTGGGCTTTCTAATTTGTCTCACTGTGTATCGAAATCACAGAAGAGATATGTATTTCTAAAGAGAACAAAAAGGGAACCAAGAACAAAAAGATAACTTCAATAGAAGTGGCTTTTGTTATAATTAGAGATCCACCGAAAGCCAAACCTAACCAGGAGATTCAATCGTCCAACTCTGAGGTGATAATTGCAGCTGATGCTGCGGGTGGAGCATTGATAGCTGTTATTAACACGGGATTAGACAGGGACTGATGTGTGCTTTCCCTTTGATAGGATTATTACTATATCAGGATTATTGCGCTCCAGTTGTCACTAAATATAGCACCTTCATTTGTTTTTGTGTTTGTTTATTATTTTTATAAGTATTGTAATTTGTTTAGAATAGATAAAACAATATATATATATATATATATATATATATATATATATATATATATATATATATATATATATATATATATATATTTTTTTTTTAACATACTAGATTTATAACAATAACGTAGTATATACAATAGTATAATAATAATTCAATGTACATTCCATTCATCATCAATTGTATTTAATATAATTGTGTCCTCCACCAACACACACTTGTTAGGTAATGTACAGTCATCCTAGTTACTGTTGCAGGTTGCTCGAACCACCTGAGCAGTAATGTAGAAACAGATACCGATCCATTCAGTTCCATTTGGATGGTGCATGGATGACAAAACACAGCCTACCAACCCATTTCAGATCAGCTCCCATAACTGGAGGCAATACAGTATTTGAGGTTAAAATGTGATGCATACTGTCAACAAAGCTCCACGGAATTCCCCTTCCCATTAATCTTATCAAGTTCAATTCAGTAATGCAACTAACCTATCTGGGTGGGTTTAATGAGAAAGTTCAACCACCCTGTATTGTACAACAAAGTGAGGAAAGATAGGACACGTTTCCTCTGCTCCATCTCGACACGGCCCACCAAGAAGCTACCCCTTTAAGAATGTGACTGGGAAACTTTGCAGCCTGTATTGTACTTTTGTTAATTTGTTTCGACTCACCCCAAGTTTCTCCCCAGGGCTCAAACCTCGACTAAAAGCCTGCTTTGATGAAGCAGCATTCCCTTGCTATTACCCATAGCAAGACTACACTGGTCTCTTTGTACATTGGTGGAAAAAGCTGCACAATACAAAGATAGCAATTACTTAATTACACAGCCTGTCACTGGCTTTTGTATTACACCTCTAACAGGTGCCATTAGTAGGAATTACAATACATCTATTCACAGGCTCTGTGAGTTTTATAATAATGTGTTTCTTTCTATCCAACATTTTACAAGTGTAAATGGGCTGAGCCTTTTATATTGTTTATATGTTTAGTGGACAAGAACATTAATTTAATTCAACACAATTTTGATATAATAACGATAAAAAGTCACACAAAACAAGCTTAAAAACTAGGCAGTAATAGGTACCTATTTATATTTAAAGAACAGCAGACACAGGGGTTTGAACTGGTTGGAATTTTCTGTTGCTCTGTGTAAAATAAAAGTTTTTAATACTAACAGAAGGGCACCTAAAGTTTAAACATTTAAAATATGGTTAAGCGCTAACAAAAGTTCCTGTATTGCAACGTTTGCAAACAATGCATTTCTTTCTTTCTTTTTTTTATCTAAGCATGTCATACTGTATGCAATTATTTTTGAAGAGGTAGGACACATTCCTATGTGTATTTTATGTGTTGCAGCTCTGTATACGATAATTAGAAAACCCCACAACATCAGGTGTTTTACACTTGTGCATATATAAAATGATGGCAAACACTGGACCTTTTGTTTGAACTCTGACTCTGCATTACTATCCTGTATGCCTTAAACTTTGAGTATAGTAGTTCTGAATATCTGCATTAGCTCCATGTTAATTAACGTTGCACTGATGCATTTTATTTACTTACCACACACTCGGCTAGTTCTGTTTGCCTTAGCGTTTGATAAAATGCTGTTGTCACAGCAGAACATGTAAGTTACAGTATGTTTTAACTTCACTTCCTTTAACGTTGCCTTCATTTCCAGGTATTCTATGTGGCAACCAAAAAGCAGAACAACCACAAAGTGATTTAAAAGGGACCTCTCAAGTTTTAATTTCTAGCTATGATATCTTACCTCTTAATCAAACAAATAGTATGAATGAGAGTAACAAGTGTAATGATTATTAGTCTTGCACACAGTGGAAAATGCATCTTTAGCAAAGATTCAGAGCCTTTGTTTGTATAGGCTGCAACAAAATATTTCCCTGGGGTACCCGAATCAGGTAAATAAAAACAAAAACACACACTATCTTTTGTCTGTAGTTTAAGATGCTGCCTTAAATGACAGCCCTGCCCATTCCACAAATTATCTGAAATTATTTTAGAAATAACTCTTCTGGGTAATGGGAGAATAGTTTTAATCTATTGCATAGCCTCCAGATGCTTTAGTGTGATTTTAATTAATACATTAAAATCAAGTTATATAGTGTGCCAACTTTTCTCAATTTGAAAATGTAAGATGCTGCAGTGATCTAATTAGAGATAAAATATTTTGTAGAAATACACAGTTTTAACCCCTCATATCATAGCACATATATATATATATATATATATATATATATATATATATATATATATATATATATATATATATATATATATATATACACAGTACTGTGCAAAAGTTTTAGGCAGGTGTTAAAATGCTGTAAAGTAAGAATGCTTTCAAAAATAGACATGTTAATAGATTATATTTATCAATTAACTAAATGCAAAGTGAGTGAACAGAAGAAAAATCTACATCAAATCCATATTTGGTGTGACAACCCTTTGCCTTCAAAACAGCATCAATTCTTCTAGGTACACTTGCACAAAGTCAGGGATTTTGTAGGCATATAGCCAGGTGTATGATTAAACAATTATAACAAACAGGTGCTAATGATCATCAATTCAATATGTAGGTTGAAACACAATCATTAACTGAAACAGAAACAGCTGTGTAGGAGGAATAAAACTGGGTGAGGAACAGCCAAACTCAGCTAACAAGGTGAGGTTGCTGAAGACAGTTTACTGTCAAAAGTCATACACCATGGCAAGACTGAGCACAGCAACAAGACACAAGGTAGTTAGACTGCATCAGCAAGGTCTCTCCCAGGCAGAAATTTCAAGGCAGACAGGGGTTTCCAGATGTGCTGTCCAAGCTCTTTTGAAGAAGCACAAAGAAACGGGCAACGTTGAGGACCGTAGACGCAGTGGTCGGCCAAGGAAACTTACTGCAGCAGATGAAAGACACATCATACTTACTTCCCTTCGCAATCGGAAGATGTCCAGCAGTGCCATCAGCTCAGAACTGGCAGAAAACAGTGGGACCCTGGTACACCCATCTACTGTCCGTAGAAGTCTGGTCAGAAGTGGCCTTCATGGAAGACTTGCGGCCAAAAAGCCATACCTCCGACATGGAAACAAGACCAAGCGACTCAACTATGCACGAAAACACAGGAACTGGGGTGCAGAAAAATGGCAGCAGGTGCTCTGGACTGATGAGTCAAAATTTGAAATATTTGGCTGTAGCAGAAGGCAGTTTGTTCGCCGAAGGGCTGGAGAGCGTACACGAATGAGTGTCTGCAGGCAACAGTCAAGCATGGTGGAGGTTCCTTGCAAGTTTGGGGCTGCATTTCTACAAATGGAGTTGGGGATTTGGTCAGAATTAATGGTCTCCTCAATGCTGAGAAGTACAGGCAGATACTTATCCATCATGCAATACCATCAGGGAGGCATCTGATTGGCCCCAAATTTATTCTGCAGCATGACAACGACCCCAAACATATAGCGAAAGTCATTAAGAACTATCTTCAGCGTAAAGAAGAACAAGGAGTCCTGGAAGTGATGGTATGGCCCCACAGAGCCCTGAACTCAACATCATCGAGTCTGTCTGGGATTACATGAAGAGAGAGAAGCAACTGAGGCTGCCTAAATCCACAGAAGAACTGTGGTTAGTTCTCCAAGATGTTTGGGCCAACCTACCTGCCGAGTTCCTTCAAAAACTGAGTGCAAGTGTACCTAGAAGAATTGATGCTTGATGCTGTTTTGAAGGCAAAGGGTGGTCACACCAAATATGGATTTGATTTAGATTTTTCTTCTGTTCACTCACTTTGCATTTTGTTAATTGATAAATATAATCTATTAACATGTCTATTTTTGAAAGCATTCTTACTTTACAGCATTTTTTCACACCTGCCTAAAACTTTTGCACAGTACTGTATATATATATATATATATATATTATATATACACACACACACACACACACACAATACCTATAACTAAATATAATATACTCAAATAAGAAGGTGCACTGAACTCTTCCCAAATGGCCATTAAAAAAACTAGGACACAGCATGGCTATACAGACAGTCCCAATATGGGAACAGCTCAGGTGTGCTCCTGCAAGCCCTTCTGTTCAGGCTCATCCACATGGAGAAGCTGGTAAGGCAGGGGACTGATTTGTTCAAATAAGTCCAGGTGGCAGAGATTAGCACAGCAGCTTGCAAATTCACCTCCTGGTTACCTGACAAAGGTTCACCTAAAATTGCTTTTAAATGAGAAACTGCTTCCAGACAAGAGTACAGCCTGTTTTACGAGCTGCGTTTGTATTCCTTGTTTAGTGTTTGTGGGGCGTGTGTTTCTTGAACAATATATATATATATATATACATATAAACAACCTCAATATGCCCTATGTGACAGTTCAGCACATTCGTAAAATATAATCCAATAATGAGTGAATTTTAGCATTGTGTAACATTGTGGGTGTGTCCGGATGCAAAGATGAACAAATTAGCGCTGAAAGTTCTCACTTAAAATATATTTTAATGACGAAACACTATGAAGTATAAGTACTGAGTAGCATGCATGATTGATGATATATGTTATACAAAACTTTTGAAAAGCAATCAATAGTTGAAGTTTTTTTTTATTTTTTTAAACACATTTGTCACAGTTATGACAACATGTGGGGCAATTTTCTAAATGCTGTCAAACTGTAACAAAAATATATATATACAGTACTGTGCAAAAGTTTTAGGCAGGTGTGAAAAAATGCTGTAAAGTAAGAATGCTTTCAAAAATAGACATGTTAATAGATTATATTTATCAATTAACTAAATGCAAAGTGAGTGAACAGAAGAAAAATCTAAATCAAATCCATATTTGGTGTGACCACCCTTTGCCTTCAAAACAGCATCAAGCATCAATTCGTCTAGGTACACTTGCACACAGTTTTTGAAGGAACTCGGCAGGTAGGTTGGCCCAAACATCTTGGAGAACTAACCACAGTTCTTCTGTGGATTTAGGCAGCCTCAGTTGCTTCTCTCTCTTCATGTAATCCCAGACAGACTTGATGATGTTGAGATCAGGGCTCTGTGGGGGCCATACCATCACTTCCAGGACTCCTTGTTCTTCTTTACGCTGAAGATAGTTCATAATGACTTTCGCTGTATGTTTGGGGTTGTTGTCATGCTGCAGAATAAATTTGGGGCCAATCAGATGCCTCCCTGATGGTATTGCATGATGGATAAGTATCTGCCTGTACTTCTCAGCATTGAGGAGACCATTAATTCTGACCAAATCCCCAACTCCATTTGCAGAAATGCAGCCCAAAACTTGCAAGGAACCTCCACCATGCTTCACTGTTGCCTGCAGACACTCATTCGTGTATGCTCTCCAGCCCTTCAGCGAACAAACTGCCTTCTGCTACAGCCAAATATTTCAAATTTTGACTCATAAGTCCAGAGCACCTGCTGCCATTTTTCTGCACCCCAGTTCCTGTGTTTTCATGCATAGTTGAGTCGCTTAGCCTTGTTTCCACGTCGGAGGTATGGCTTTTTGGCATAAGTCTTCCATGAAGGCCACTTCTGACCAGACTTCTCCGGACAGTAGATGGGTGTACCAGGGTCCCACTGTTTACTGCCAGTTCTGAGCTGATGGCACTGCTGGACATCTTCCGATTGCGAAGGGAAGTAAGCATGATGTGTCTTTCATCTGCTGCAGTAAGTTTCCTTGGCCGACCACTGCGTCTCACGGTCCTCAACGTTGCCCGTTTCTTTGTGCTTCTTCAAAAGAGCTTGGACAGCACATCTGGAAACCCCTGTCTGCCTTGAAATTTCTGCCTGGGAGAGACCTTGCTGATGCAGTATAACTACCTTGTGTCTTGTTGCTGTGCTCAGTCTTGCCATGGTGTATGACTTTTGACAGTAAATTGTCTTCAGCAACCTCACCTTGTTAGCTGAGTTTGGCTGTTCCTCACCCAGTTTTATTCCTCCTACACAGCTGTTTCTGTTTCAGTTAATGATTGTGTTTCAACCTACATATTGAATTGATGATCATTAGCACCTGTTTGTTATAATTGTTTAATCATACACCTGACTATATGCCTACAAAATCCCTGACTTTGTGCAAGTGTACCTAGAAGAATTGATGCTGTTTTGAAGACAAAGGGTGGTCACACCAAATATGGATTTGATTTAGATTTTTCTTCTGTTCACTCACTTTGCATTTAGTTAATTGATAAATATAATCTATTAACATGTCTATTTTTGAAAGCATTCTTACTTTACAGCATTTTTTCACACCTGCCTAAAACTTTTGCACAGTACTGTATATATATATATATATTTCTTTCTAGTAAGCTGCCAGTTTTCCATAATACGTATTACAGACAGTAAAATTGCAACACACAACAGATAAACAGACTAAAGCTTTTTAGTGACTGTCCAGTTCCGAGACATGACAAATTCTGCATGGTTGCACATTGTGCACAACAAATCTACAGCTTACACAAGTTTGTAAAAACATTTTTTTCTAACTGCTGGAAGACTAGAAATGATTATAGCACCTTTTTTGCGACAATAATTTAGCTGAAATGTGATAAAGAAACATCACAGGTTGTTGGAACACAAATACAGCCCCCTTAAGGCTGGACTCGCTGAACTCTAGTAGCACCGCTTCATCTTAAGTGCTGGTCTTTCAACGCATATTCTGTGTAAAATTATGCAATAGCAAATTGCCAAAAAATAGGAGGCTTTTTTATTATTATTACTTTAGTGGCGTTTGTTTTTTAGCTGCTCCTAAATACATGTTTGCTGTGCTTTAATGCAAAGGTTATTAAAGGAGAAAGGCTCACTACTGTGAAATGAGGAACATTAGGGGTCGAAGAGGGTATTAGCGTGAACTGTATTTTGCTTCATAAGAAATTACCAGGATAGAACATTTAGCTTTCCTTTTACAAGAAGCATCCAAAAAAATGAAAGCTTGACATGATTATTTCTTAAGTTATTTATTTAACTCTTTCAACACTGCAGACATGGACACTGGTCTAGGAAAGATAGCTTCACTCAAAACTGCAGAGCATTACAGTATTATAGGAAAGATATAACTCTGCTCAAAACTGCAGAGCCCTTCAGTATTATAGGAAAGATACTGTAACTCTACTCAAAACTGCAGAGCCCTTCAGTATTATAGGAACGATACTGTAACTCTACTCAAAACTGCAGAGCACTACAGTATTATAGGAACGATACTGTAACTACTCAAAACTGCAGAGCCCTTCAGTATTATAGGAACGATACTGTAACTACTCAAAACTGCAGAGCCCTTCAGTATTATAGTAACGATACTGTAACTACTCAAAACTGCAGAGCCCTTCAGTATTATAGGAACGATACTGTAACTACTCAAAACTGCAGAGCCCTTCAGTATTATAGGAACGATACTGTAACTACTCAAAACTGCAGAGCCCTTCAGTATTATAGGAACGATACTGTAACTACTCAAAACTGCAGAGCCCTTCAGTATTATAGGAACGATACTGTAACTACTCAAAACTGCAGAGCACTACAGTATTATAGGAACGATACTGTAACTCTACTCAAAACTGCAGAGCCCTTCAGTATTATAGGAACGATACTGTAACTCTACTCAAAACTGCAGAGCCCTTCAGTATTATAGGAACGATACTGTAACTACTCAAAACTGCAGAGCCCTTCAGTATTATAGGAAAGATACTGTAACTCTACTCAAAACTGCAGAGCCCTTCAGTATTATAGGAACGA
This sequence comes from Acipenser oxyrinchus oxyrinchus, assembly GCA_030684275.1. Classification (NCBI taxonomy): domain Eukaryota; kingdom Metazoa; phylum Chordata; class Actinopteri; order Acipenseriformes; family Acipenseridae; genus Acipenser; species Acipenser oxyrinchus. Next base: position 51,616,791 of record CM060257.1, on the reverse strand, counting down.
TACTGTAACTCTACTCAAAACTGCAGTCCAGTAAGCTAATCCAACTATTCCAATTACTTTATTAGTTATCCAATGGTTTTGTAAAGTTAAACACTTCCTGCTTTTATGGTTTATCTGTTCTGTTCATATACAGTAGTGTGAAGTATATGTTTTGACTCTTACAAAAAGTAAGACTGTATATTTATATAAGTGTATTTATTTATTTATTAACTCACTGCCTTAAGATCAAGATCATCATGATCTATCCTGGAGAACAGAATACTTACATCAGAATTCAAGAAGAATTTTAAATCAATTGTTATCCAGCCTTTAAGTAATTACAAGCAATATATTTTCTGTTTATGAAAAACTGCATGAGGGAAATCAAATGAATTATTTAAGAATTACATAACTTTCTTCGACCATACCCCTTAACAGTTTCAATTAGTTTTTTTTTTTTTTTTTAAATGGCATTTTCCTTTGCTAGACTCAAATGCCTGATCCCCATAGGAGGCCAAAATGACCACTTCTGCATGTGTCTGTAGCATTAATACAGCCCGATGACACATAAATATGCTGGTATTCTTTGGAAAACGTACTGTATGTAGACTCTTGAAAATATATAAACAGTCTAGATACATTATCCTATGTAGTGCTTTGAAAAAAGAACAGACCAGACTACTACAGCTATGATAGAAGAAAAAGTCTGTGCAAGTACTATATTCATGAAAGCACTGTGAATAAAACTGAATGACGAATAGCTGCAGTTGAGAATCTACAGAAGTAACAGCTAAACTGACCTTGAAATGAAACGTACAGATATCGTTGTGTTCTTACTAGATGTAGAACCGCCAATACATGACTTAGTTTAGAGAAAAGTTTAAAAGAATCAGCTTTTTTGGGCCATGGAATATAACAGTAGTAAACATGGACTGACCAAAAACTGTCAAATGTACATATTGTTGCACATTGAGAGCTTCTCTCTTACCAACGGCTCAAGGGCACAGCCTATCTGTGAAATAGCAGATTGCATCACAGAACACAGACTGCTGGATGTGCTTGGTTTAGATTGCACAGATGTAATACACTAATTGCAGTGCCCCATGAGGTCAGCTGCATTTAACATGATTTTGAGGAGGGGGGTGCAGGGGGCTTGATGTAAACTTTGGACATGTACAGTTATAATCAGGTGCACAATAAAAAAAAAATAAGCTCAATTTCATTATCCAATTTACCAGTCAAGCAAATCCCAAATGGCACTATTTGGATTTATGGCAGTAGATACTAAATATTAAACAGATACAATGTCAGTGTGCAGATAAATGTTTCAGCTAAGTTTTTTTTTTATTCCAGCTGATGGACCAATTGACCACCCGATAACTAGATTCCTATCATGCTGAGTGACAGATGGACAAAACAGACAACAGAGGGGCAAGCTTTTATCTGAAAGGCCTCATGCTGGACTATAGTTTCTGCTGATGGAAGGTCCAAATGAGAGAGAGTATAAGCAGGTAAACGCTATGCAGTATTTAGCCTTTTGACATATCATCCAGCAAAACTGCCATCTGGGTCTTGCTCAATGTGCATTCAACAGACTGGCGCATCCACATACATGTGATTAGAGTACCCAACCTCCAGCAGTCTGTCTGACAGCATGGCCAGATGATTTAAGGGAAAAGACAAGGGTGGCATGCCAAACCCCAGTCGTGACCAGTCATCCTTTTGGTGTGCAACTAAAAACGGATCTCAGCTGTGTTAAAATGCATGTCTCTCATTATTAAATGATGCGTTTTAACCACTATCAATCTACTGTCAACGTGGTGTCGTTTTCATCACACAATTTACATGTATGATATGAATCCCAAAGTGACATGAGCATATATTTCTCCATTCCTTCAGTTCATTTTGAATGGCAGGGTCTCAGAGCTGACAGCTCTTCAATGCACCAGTGACGACGTGCCCATGGGGTTCCACTTCTGCCTTTTGTCTCCCATTTCCTTCGAAAACTCTTTATTAAACAGAATCCAGGCAAATTGTTTTTATTTCCTCCACGTGTGTCACCCAAAGGTCATTGCAGCTGTTTTGTTCGGGAGAAAGCAAACCGTTTATTTTTGCCGGCTCCGGAAACAGAAAATAACATTTCCACTGATTACTGGTTCTTTTTATAGATGGTACTGTTGTACTTGTGCTACTGCGAAACAGATTTTCTAAAGCAATATAATTTATACCCCATTGAAGGCCTTTTAAGACCAAACCTCCTACAATGACCTTTAATTAGAGAGGAATTCTTTCATAATCTTTACTTACGCTCCGCACACTGTTCAGTTATTAATCCCTTGTTTAGTTTAGGATAATAAAATCACACCCAAGCCAGTCAGAACCAATTAAACTGGTGGTACCGTACCACGTTTTCTTCTGCACGATAGATGTATTCTACTTTCCAAATTTTGTATTTATAATTATCTAAAAAAAAAAAGCCATAGTAAAAATAAATACTACTACTACTACTACTAATCATAATAAAAATAAATAAACAAATAAATCATAATTATACCACTTTCTGATTTTTCTTGGACACATTTGCAAAGCATGTTTAATTTAAAGAATACTGGATGAATTGTATGCCATTTATTCTATAAGCAGCCAGGTTTGGAATAAATATAATAATCTGTTAGGTGTGCTTCAATCTTAATTGTATTTTTTTCTTAAGAACTTTCATCAAGGACACTGACATACATATAATTATTTATTTTACTTTATGGTTCTTTTACGTGAATAGAATTATTGAGTGTATGTTTCCATTACCATCTTCAATAGCAAAATAAGCACATTTCTAAGGAACTTGTTCTAAAAGGAAAGAGTAACAAATCCACGGTGATGAACTCATTTTTCAATGTCACATTTGTTGTATCTATTAATGCAAAGTAATTTCTACTTGCTTCTCAATAAATATGTATGTATATATATATATATATATATATATATATATATATATATATATATATATATATATATATATATATATATATATATACAGTATATATATTCGGTTTCATAATGACACTTAATTGAATACAGTATTACACCACTTCAGACAGGTCAGTGGAAATATGGTGTTGACATATAGCAAAAAGGTACAAATGTTCTTCACTTGCTATGTAATAGAATGAACAAGACCAAGATTCTTTAGTTTTACTTTAAGGTTAAAGCATTTCACAGCTAAGCCAACATTTACATTAGCTGTCATCAATTCCACTTAACTTGAGTTCATTTTAAAATCCTAAATTCAGTCTCTGCAAATGCTATTGAGTTTATTCATTTTTTTGGTGGTAAAAGTGTCCGTATGCAGGCTTCAACCATTGTCTGGGCTGCGTTCTTTGTCTGTGTGGAATAACCCAGGGATTGCACCTTAGCTACCACAGTTCAAGCGTAAAAATACTTTGTCTGTCACAATATATACTGTTGCCAGCGACCTCTAAATCCGGACCAATTGAGTCCTACGATGTGAAAGAAGATAATGCTGATTTATTGCAATGTGTGGCTTTCTTATTTTATTTTTTTCCCCGAACTGATTAAAATTAAGCCGTAAACATGTGACGGCAGAATTAGCACATTTAGCGAGACTCTTTTCCCACATCCCATTTTGCGCTAGTGCGGCTGATCCCTGCAGCCGTACGCGGGTGCAATTTTAATGACTTGCTCCGTTTTTGAAGTCCAGATGAAAAAAGCGGCACTAGCTGTTTGTGGTGGCGCTAGATATGGAGGCTGAATTGCTGTGATTGGGAATGGCGCTGACACAAGCTCTGTCTCTTCGATAGGATCGGTGTCATTTCCCTCTCCACGATAAGACTCCTAGCTGACAAGGACCGATTAGGGAGAAAAATTATTATTACATTTTTCTTTCATCCATCAGGGACTGAGCGATAAACAGTTCACCCTTGGGGGAGGGGGGATATATATGACCAGTAATTGTCCTTGTGTTTAGTTAGAGAAGTAAGAACTCATCCTAAATCTGTATAGTAAATAAAGCTATGTCCTAATGACTTAATAACTTTGTGTTTAAAAATATGTGATCAGCATAATAATACTATTACTAATAATGTTATTAAGCTAAATGCTCTCTTGAACTACACTATTCAATCATTCTAAAAAATGTTGTTATTGAAAGAATATTTTCTATTTTTCTGCTTTTATTTCGGATCTTTAATAATAATAGAAGATAATAGATAAATGAGATTTATTTAATGGTTAAAACCTCAATCTAAAAAAGCACAACCTCAAGTAAAACATTGAACTTACAAATAGAAATTACTTCGTACCACTGTTATAAATTATTATTTTTAAACCATAATTTAACTGTTAGCCTTTTTCCATTTATATATTTTATATACACCCAGAGAGTATATATAAACTGAGAATGAATATTTAATTCAGTACAGTACTTAGCACTATGGAAATATAAAACATGCAATTATCAAATACCTTTAAATTCTATTTGAAACAGGATATGTTATTCAAATTCACAGAACTAGAAAAAGAAAGAAAAAACCTACAATATACCTTCAGGGAATCTGCTTTTGGTTACTGATTTTACAGTATCTTTACTGGATAAAATAGATGTACTGAAATTTTTTACATTTGCACAACACTGATAAGGTAAAATTTAAATAACTATAATTCTTATCAAAGGTATCAGATTAAAACCTTTAATAAATACAAATATATTACTTAGACATGGTCTATTTATGTACAAACATTCTTGTTTTAGTGAAATTAAGAGAAAAAACATAACTGAATGTTTACTATATTATGGGGTTAATTTCCATTTAAATAACTAATTTGCACGGGACTGAAAGCAATGAAAAACTATATTCTTAAAATAAGTTAAATTAGATTTAGAATAAAACAAGTTTTATTCTAAATCTAAGAACAGAAATAAGACGTGGAAAAATGTCATTCATTACTCTGCTGGTCTAACCGCTAGACACTCTGTCAAACTTTTACATGTCTGTCAATTGTTATCTCAGGCTTTTCCTATCCAGGGATACCTGCATTATTTGTTGCTCAATCCTTTAAAATTAATATTAATATTTTTTTTAAAAAAGCAAAGATTAAAAGACAGGGATATGTCTAACAAATATTTTTATTCTTTAAAAACAAAGTATACAATAATCAGAAAAATAAGACTGTACTGTAATAGAATAATGGATATTAATAATTGACACTACACTAAATGTTACTACAGAATGAATGGCATTAACTCAATATCAAAGTTACACGATGCTTGCTCTGCTTTTTTCCCTTTGTGAAAGGGCTTCAGGCCATCAGTAACAATCTGTGCCATCCTATTTTCACAAATGATCACTTACGATGATTTGTTGGGAGGATGTATATTATTAATCACTTCAGAAAGTGATCCTCTTGTTTACTTATGATACAGAATGTTGATAGTTCTCTCCACTATCTCGAGTACTGAGGGTTAATCTACATGTACACTGCACAGAGCAAACAAGACAGAAAGAAATGGAAAGTACCACCGCCTTTCATTAGCAGGGGACCAGCATTAAACCCAGAATAATAAAACAATGTATTACTATACTACCAAGTGAGCATACAAATCTACACTGTCAGCCAAGTTAATATGAGTTTTGTTATACATGTATATATTTTAGAAACATTGTGGCACGTTATGTTCTGGGTGTGCATTACATACAAGGCTCACAATTGTATCACAACCTACATGAACAAATGTAACTTTGTTTTCTTTTATTTGTACATCCGTTGTCTACATATACGTACAGAACAAAACTGCTTTCAAATATTCAGAATACAGTCCATCAAGCCTACATTTCTGCAGCTTATTTTTATTTATCAGTACTTGGGGTGGGTAGAGGATGGGATAAGGATCAGAGCGTACCAGTTACAGGGACACTTGAGCACCCACTGACTGACACAGCAAGGCTCAAAGCCACGGTAGGCTTCAAAAGGAACTTATTTTATTTATTTATTTATTTTTTTTATTCTAACGCACTTTGCTTTCCAGTAAAGCTGTACCAACGATGCTCCCCTCTCTTAATACCACTGCAAAAATCAAAACACTCTAAACAAATTGATGTACTCTTTAATATAGTCGTCACATCATCATAGGGCCCTCGCGTTCTGCTTGGTGACAACTGCAGGGCTGCTTAGCGCACATCTATAGCTTTGTTGGTCGCTTCAATGATTTATCACAAAAAAAGAGGGGGCTCTCAATTGAGCTACTGGCACCTCTGATTGACAAGGCTTAATCAGCTTATCTCCGCACTAATAAAGTTGATGGCCTGTTGAGCTGTTCTGTACCTTGCACTGAGTGAACTTTCAGGAGCCAAAGTCTCCAGGGCCAAGCGAAGGCTCTCACTGCTTATCTAAACTGCTTGAAATCAATTCCTAATGAGGTATTTCATTTTCAGATCAATTTAGATTGAAGTCTATGCATGAGCCCGGCTGTCTTACTGGTCTACTCCCAATCATATTGCTGGATGTTCGCAAAAGGGCACTATGGATATCAGGGGTCAATTTACAGCTTGATAACCAAGACTGCAATGAATAACACAACAACAGTAGGTGTTTGGTGTAGATGTAGCTTGGGTACCAAAGATGTGACAATGCAAAGATACCGTACCCCAAATTTCGTATTTTCCGTCAAGAGTTTCTGAGTATTGCTTGATATCAACCCACAGGAAGGCCTCCAACAAGCAAAGCTTTCAATTCCAGCATGGGAACTTGTTTCTTTCCTGCCACGGTTTCAAACAAAAGGCTTAATGTTTGTGTTCACTGTTCTCTCTTAGCAGCCTGGCTGCTTATGTTCAAGCGATGACAGCTGTGGACTGAGAGGGATTCTGTGTTCAAACTGGCCGGAAAGCACAGAAGCTGAGATGTTCAGTTTGGCCACTATGGATAAATGATCTTCATAAAATAAAAGCGTCAATACCATTTTCATTGCACCCTTTGTCATTGTGCAATTGAATTTTTGTTTTCAATTTGAAGAAAGTCTGGGCGTACAACACAATTGACCAGCCTTCTCCTCCATCTCCTATTAGGTACATTTTGTCCATTTTGGACTACCTGCAACCCAACATGGAAGCGAAGACTTCTCACCCTTACATCTACTGATGTTTAGGTTCAGAAAACATACTGGATATGGGAAGCTCAACTGAACGACAGGAGCCTCAGCTACCACAGCTTTAACAAGACAGATATCCAGTGTTCATGAAAAGTACACGTTTATCAGTTATAAAGGCAAAATATCAGTTCTTTCACAACACATGTATATAATCTTTAACATATGCATATGGCGGTCATCAGCAGCCATTTTTAAGGTCTGTTTCTATGGTGAAAACCATCTCTGGGGTCCTCCTTCCACTTAAATGATTAAGTCTGCTGACTAAAAAAAAATGAAAAAAGATAAGACTGACAAGCTTATTCTAACTAAAGTACAAGCAAAGAAAAGTTGTCACAAGAATGATCTTTCCTATATCTCTCCAAGGAACACACTAAGCATCAAGAATGTGGTGACAGTATAGTAATAGATATCCTCTTTTAATCATTACATTCTTCTTTTTAAACTGTTTAGAAGGTGAACTGTTTAGAAGGTTTGCCTAAAATGTTGCATTGGTTTTAACACAGAGGAAGCTTTAATGTTGGTTAAAAAAACACATAAGTTACTGCTATTGGAATGTCAACCAAGCATATGGATAAAGCTTGTTTTTCAATAGATTCTTGTTTTTTAAGAAGAAAAAAAAACAAACAAGCTTGCATTTGCGTGTGTGTGAGAGCGTGTGTGCTATATGTAAAACCACATCTCGAGCGACTGTCTGTGCTGCTCCTTTGATGTTCTCCTGAAATGTCATCTGTCGTCAACACTGCTGTGCATAAGCAAGACAATTTGCTGGCACTCGGAATGCTTACCAGTTTCCACAGCTATCTGGTAGCCAGCTTCTAGTCTTCGGGATGACCTTTCCAGCTTTTCAGCGTTATCCAACAGATGTGCTCTCTGAAACAGAAAACAAAGATTTGCAACACATGAGAAACACTCATTAATGCAGATCTATATTAAAACAGTTTCATCTAAACAGTTGACTCTAAAATGTGTCATCATGAGTAATACAATCTTAGGAGTGTTCATTGTCTGATTACCATACAAAACATGTTTGTATGGCAATTTTGTTGGTTATTTTTTTTTTTCTTTAGTCATTCTGTACCAGTAACAATAATACATTGCTTATTTACTATTATTCATATTCCATAACAGTTTTCTTGGGCGTGCACATTCAGGACCTTTGTGTTTTATGTAACAGTTCTTTTTAAAGGTTGATTCATGCATGAATGCACCAGCAAACTATTTCTATTACACTGGAATCTGTCCCTGCACTTTGTATGCTAACGTGATCACAAGTCCTGGTTCATTATCTAACACTAGTTTGCTGATTCACTGGGATACAAATGCATGCCTAATAAACATGTTTTGTGTTTAATGCAAACATCATGTATACAGTTGTTTTAGCTTGGTTTTCTGCTCAGTATTTTGTCAAACACATGCCACTTAAATGTAGAGAATCTTTAATTCTGGTGTTCAGTATGTAATCTAGAATATAATAGTCAATGGGGAAGGATCACACTTACCCAAAATAGAATATGTTAAGAATTGAATATAGGCAGTATTGAGATCGATTGGGCCACTGTCTATTAATTATGTAGTAAACTGTGGTAAATTACATTTCCAAAATCAATACTATATTAACAGTTAAATGATGACACATTTGTAAATGGATATGCAGTTTTTTTTTAGGTTTCCAGTGAATACTGTGCACAATGTTTCTAATAAATAAGTATTTATTTAAAACAATTTGTATTAAAAATGGTGCTTGTCATGATGCAGACAATATAAATATATATATTTGAAAAGACTTACAATAAAATACATTAATGTAAGCAAATGATATTTAGCATGAAGATAAATATTCTAAAATGTTCTCAATCAATTCACATGTACAGCAACATATTTAGATATTCATTTGAAAGTCTAATAAGTAGCCAAGGTGTCAAGTGTAAGCAGCCAAGGCTGAAGCAGCATTTAACTAGGCATGTGGCTACGTAAAATTTTTTTTTTTGGCGTACCATATAACTGTGTCCAAATAAGTGCTACTCAATAAACATCTGATCCAATTGTCTGGACAAAGTCAACATGAGAAGGGCATGGTATGTAACAGGAGTGCTGCTGCCATTTAAGATTGATTTGAAAGTGTGGAGAGTACTCTGTATACGCGAGAAAGCAGGCACTGAGATTGAAATAAAATACACATTTTTTTATTCATACTGTAGTAATTGCTAAGTTCACAAAATATGCTCTTTCACTTGTTAGTTTATTCTGTATTTTTTGTGTATTAATTTCTAGGGTATAAATGTTGTTTTTTTCTTTATTAAATCAGATATATTGTTTTTTAACAAACTGATTCTTTGGACAGCTATCCTCAGCTAAGACATGTCCTCTTTTTCTTTTTTTTTTTTTTTAATAGTAACTTTTCTTGTGAGGATGTATTCCCATTTTCTTTCACATTAAAAAGGAAAATAACCATATCCCTAGTTCGAGTTAAGCTGTCAAAAGATGTACAAACTAATCACTCCAAAGAGAGAGAAAAAAAAGACGACTTTTTACTTTTCAAAACCAGTTTCAAAGTTTGGCAATCAGAAAGGAAAAAAAAAACCCTTCTCTGAACTTTTTTTTTTCACCGTTGACAGATGCCATTTAAAATTGCAGAAATACTTTTTAATAGTTTAAAAAAGGGGGGTGCGTACACATAGGGAAAACGAGCTGGCTCTCTCTAATGAGCCCCTATGGATCTGGGAAGATGCAGGCTGTATTGACATGCACGCTTAAGCTAATACACCTAGACCATGATGCCTGTGTGCCTTGGAGCACTGGCAGCCAGGGAAACTGACAGAGTATCTCGCTCCCATCTTCAAAGAATTCAAGTGATTAGTATGTTATCATTACCATTCGAAACGTGATTTCCCTATTCCCTCTCGGCAAAGGTGACACATCTCGGAGAGGCGGCCAGCCGACTGCAGCAGCGAAAGCCACTTCAAAGCTTTCCTTGAATTTCTGCCTGTCTTTCTCTTTCTTTTTTGGGGAGGGGGATCATTATAACAATGCACTCAGATGGGCATCGACAGAACCTGATGTAAAGGTCAAGGAAGCAATACGGATTCTATAATAATTAATAATGATATAGATGCAGGATGGGCCGAATTAACCTGAAGTAAATTAACAGGGGTAAAAAATAAAAAAGCATAATGTTACTACATATACAAGAGCTACCTCTTGGTTTATTTAAGATGTGTTTTTGCAAACTAAAGCAGAAAATTAAAAGTAAAAAAAAAAATTTAAAAAGGCTAAGTTTTGCCTCGAAAATGACTTCAGGCACAGGACTGATTTCATAGCATCACAAAGCCCAAGGGATACGTGTTAAAATTCACCTGTCCTAAATGATAAAAACAAACCAGGCAACCATCTCCTTCACAATCACCACTACCTGGACCAAGACTGCTTTTCTGATCAGGAAACTTTCTTTGTATGGACCTTTTGACAAAACGAAACAGGACTTACGAAGAGCAAGAAACTTTCTAAATGATCCACGCCAGGCTTCACTGTAAAGGAGGCAAGATTGTCCAGCAGTAGGCATTAAGAGTGAGCCAGAGAGCAATGCAGCCAACTATATATATATATATATATATATATATATATATATATATATATATATATATATATATATATATATATATATCAAACAGTGGTTACTATAACAGTTTTCAAAAGTACAGAAGATTCCTTATTATTTCAATGAGCGGGAGTGTCAAACTGAATAATGATGACAGTTATGATTCATCCCAACTATATGATCTTCTCAGGGTTTGTTTGGAACTTGTAAGATAAGGAATTACAAGTGTCAAACAGCTGAGGATGCTGGTGCTAAATATTTAAACATGTTTTTCAGTAGAAAATATATATATAGTTTTTCAAAAGAGATCCAAGCGTAGAGAAGCTCAAAAGCTTTGATGGAAATACCTCCAGAGGAAGTGCTGTTTTAAATCTAAACAACATAATTAAGTAACCCTTTACTTTAAAAAATAAATCATGTACAATCAATTTCAAGAAACTGATAAACAATATTAATTAAAAGCAATGCAACTGGTATGCAGTAAAGGAGTTCTAACTAAGGTTTCTAAACAAAGATCCTTTCTTTTAGGGCCTTGCTTAAATTTGAAACTTCGATTTGGAATGTGCTGATTTTTCAAAGACAACGCTGTAGCAGCAAGAGTGCTGCCGTGTCCTGTTGTCAAACCACTCGCTGTGCTGTCGCTCAGTCCCACCAGTTATCAAGCTGCAATTAGACTCGGCGCACTATAGCACAGGACGGGATACAGTTCAGGAAGAAACACTGTGAATATCCTGCACCTATAGGACAGCGTTGTATTAGCTATATATCTTAAATGCAAATACCTGTATAAAAAAACAAGCAAAGAAGGATAACCTTCAACAAAAAAGTGGGACCAGTGATAATGTAGCAATACTAATAAGTGGCAAGACATTGCAACCCAGTACTGTAAGTTACAGCAGTACACTCAGCTTACTGTTTTGCTAAACTAAAGGGTCCAAAAATTATCAATGGTAGTATTATCCTGCTGGAATAATAACAATAATAATACTAATAATAATACTAATAATAATAATAATAATAATATTTTTTGTAGTATTTTTTTTTGTCACTATCATACAAAGATATTTACTATCAACTAAAGCATACATGGTGCCTTTTTAAATATATATATATAAAAAAACAAGAGAGTTCTACTATTATCACGTAACAACACTGTTTATCTTACTGGTGTTGAAAAACAATATAAAAGGTGTGATTCAGTGATTTATAAAAAATATTCCTCCATCTGCAGAGACCCTTAATTGTGAGTTCAATGATCCACTGTATAACAGGGATACTACATCATGTATTATCAGGAGTTCAGGAGATAGAAGTAGAGCAGCATTTAAGCATTTTGTTTTACCAACACTAGATATTCTGATATAAATGGCTTCTGCAATGTAACTATTTGTATGACTGAATGGTGAAGTAAAACGAGTCTCTGCTGTGCGACACTGCAGATAACCTATGGCCCTGCACTAGCAAAGATTAGTGTGATACACACCAACAGCCAGCCACCCCTCTTCTCTTGTATTAATTCCATTAAACAACATTCTGTCAAAAACTCTCTGTAAAAAATAAGTACATTTGTTCACATAAATAAATGTATGCATTTTTTCACAAGACAGGTATATTCAGAATATATGTGAACCACACAGGTTATCATTTATCAATAATGAATCATTAATAATACTATTCATACTTTTTTTAATAAGGAGCTCTTTTGGCTTGCTGTTTATTTTTTTATTTTGTAAAGCGCCCTGGGATGTTTGCACATGAAGGACGCTATATAAATGAAATTGGTATGGTGTATGTTGGCTATATAAATGAAATTGGTATGGTGTATATTGGCTATATAAATGAAATTGGTATGGTGTATATTGGCTATATAAATGAAATTGGTATGGTGTATATTGGCTATATAAATGAAATTGGTATGGTGTATATTGGTTATATAAATGAAATTGGTATGGTGTATGTTGGCTATATAAATGAAATTGGTATGGTGTATGTTGGCTATATAAATGAAATTGGTATGGTGTATATTGGTTATATAAATGAAATTGGTATGGTGTATGTTGGCTATATAAATGAAATTGGTATGGTGTATATTGGCTATATAAATGAAATTGGTATGGTGTATATTGGTTATATAAATGAAATTGGTATGGTGTATATTGGTTATATAAATGAAATTGGTATGGTGTATATTGGCTATATAAATGAAATTGGTATGGTGTATATTGGTTATATAAATGAAATTGGTATGGTGTATGTTGGCTATATAAATGAAATTGGTATGGTGTATGTTGGCTATATAAATGAAATTGGTATGGTGTATATTGGCTATATAAATGAAATTGGTATAGTGTATGTTAGCTATATAAAAGAAATTGGTATGGTGTATGTTGAAAGTAGACAATTTTATTCTTGCAAACAAAACAAAAAAATACATTTTAATTACAGAAATGCAATTCATCTCATATTACTGTGAAAAGTAGATTTTTTTTTTGTATGTGTGTGAATATATGTTTAAATCTATACAGTGCGTCACTTTAAAAAGTAATATTGTGTAGACTTTGCTACTGTCAGGAAATACCAGAGAGAAAATCATACAATTTATAAGGGGTTTTAAACCAGTGAAACTTTTAATTATTTTTTTGTTGATAATACAATTCAAAGCATATTATTTTTATTTAAGCTTCCAAGAATGACCAAGAGGATGCAATGTAGTGTGTGTGTGTGTGTATACACACATATTATATATATATATATATATCAAAATCCAAAATAATTTGACATTATATATGGCCGTTTGAGGATTGTATGGTGAAATGAAGGTGTAGATTATAGCATTTAAGAAAAGTTTTTATTTATGTTAAAATACTAGAAGCAAGGAGTCTGATGATGGAGGTTCTGAAGGAATGACAGACTAAAATAGCTAGCAAGGAAGTACTTACCTCGTCACGTAATTTTATCAACTGCAACAAGAATGCACAGAGAAAGATAAAAAGGAAAGAAATGGCAGGAAAGAGATCAGTCATGAGGCAGGGTACAGAATTAACCTTGACGATGTATCTGTTTGCATGTTTAGCATTTAGAAATCACAGACAAACACATTAAACGAAGCTAAACACAGATTCATGCAGAGTTTTTGAACAAACAAAGAACACTTCTCGCGCTGTCACTTTAAACAAAAAAGTGGAATGGAATTCTCTCTCTTTTTTTTTTTTTTTTTACTACATCTAAAGTACCATCATCAAGGAAAGAAAAATCAGTCACATCACAGCACTCAATATGGCAAAGGAGAAAACTAGAATCATCCTGTTCACTTTTAAAATACTGAACTGGTACAGAATGGGTATGGGGTCGAAGTCAATCACTATTGATGTATTTGTGTAATGTGTACATGCATGCTTGTTTATACAGTCAAGTGCATTTCATTGACCACTCATCTATGTATTTATATATTCATTTATCCAGGATAAACAATAAGTGTATTCATATTTCAGTGAGAGCATTGTTCATACAATACTGCACATAAAGTGAAGAGAAGTTGGCTAACCTCAATAGATTGTTATGCAATGCAGTTCCCAAAGACTACAGGCTATTTCTGACATTGTTAGTTTGAAAAAAAAAAAAAAAAAAGTATGCCAATAAATAAAAGTACAGTACTTCTTAATTCTGCTAAATGCAATTAAGCCATTTAATAATTTTAAAAACAACATTAAAACTATCCCTGTTTTTGCATTACAAAAGACCTATATGTTTAGCCAGCTATGTATCACTACGTTTGTGTCAATCATTTAGAATTTCAAAATGTTAATTCATGAGATCGATTAAACAATGTGCTTTATTTACGGACACAAACTTGGTTTTATTGTTCACGTTTCACTGCTTGTACATCTATAAGAAAACATTTTACCAGGCTGCATTAAATGTGTGATCATGTCAACACATGCGTGTTTAATAATGCTACATCTACAAGTCTTTTAAGCAATGTGCTTTATTGTTTCATGACAAGTACTTTTTGCAGGAGAGAAGAACACGTTTCTTAATTTGTCAGTCGTTGCAGGTATTATTTGTATCTACATTTTCTGAAAGATTAAAGGTTACCAGATCTAAGGGGAGGCTCAGGGCCATTATTAGCTCCTCTTCTCATCTGACTTTGTACTGTTTGGTCATTTTGAATTTTCTATTTTTATAATTTGCTAATGTATCAGAAAGAGGCAGGACTTGATCATAAATTATGAACTCAATCCAGACAAAGGCTCATGAATTGACGTTCAATTATTGCTGCACTTCAGATTTTGTGCAGAGTGGTCCTTAATTTGAGAATAACTATGCAAGAACAGTACTTTGAAAGCACTATAATGAGTTGATAAACCATATTGATAATTATATTAATAAACCACATAAAACATATTCCAAATCTAGAAAATGTAAGTATTCATTTGTCTGTTCAACCACCAGAAAAACCCAACAATCATAACGATAGGTTGAAAAGAAAAAAAAACATTTCACGCCATTTGCTATTAGTGTATATTTTTGTCATCTCCAATACAAACACATGCTGTAACACAGATATAATATTGTGTTTTATAAAAAAATCCAGGAGGAATTTGTTTATTTCATACTTAAATAAAAATCCATAAGGAAGCTCAACAGAAAATACCTGTTTATTTAATTTTTTCTTATGAAAATCTCTAAATTCCTGGAATTTGTCTGTTAGCTGTTAATATTATGCCAAGGGTCTTATTTAAGACTGTACGAGACTCTGTATACAGCTGATTGTTTACCTCTTAAATTTAATCTATATTGTCAGATTGGTGATTGTCAAAATATCAATATTCTTTGTAAACGCAAATAAATAAAATCAAACAAACAAAATTAATGTCAAATTCTTATAAAAAATGAAGTATCAGAATGAATTTAAAATAGTGCAATAGGTTACCCAGTTGTCTAATTTAGAAATTCTATAAAACATAACCCAGTTAAGTCTTGTTTTTATATTGTTTAAAAATATATATATTTGATACAGTGCTGGTGTTGTGTTGCTAAAATGTAATATTAACATTCCATTATTATGTTTAATTACAAATACGGTCAGAAACAGTAAGTGGCGAGCTCCAGGCTAGAAAGCTCACGGCTAATCCAGTAGTTAAGAAAATCTTAGCAAAGAACAGAATACAAATAACGTCTTTCTTCGTTTTTTTTTAAAATTTTTATTATTTTAAAGGTCATCACCCTTTACAATAACTGGATTACTTAGAGGGGCCAAAGTTTAAAACTACACCACAGACCATGCTATTTAGTGTCCCACCAGCCCACCACAACCAATGATCACTTGTAGTGCCACTGCTGTTTTCAATGGGGTCCAAACAAAACTTGTTCTATCTTGTTTGTGCTGCTTGGCCGATTTCAAGTCTCCAGGAAGGATTTGCAAAAGCTCTAGAGCTGCGTTTTTTTAATGATGATTTTTTTTCTTTATTTTGTTGTGTTATGGTAGGTCGCATATTAATAAATATTAACAGTATCCAGGTATTATTGGAATTGATATTAACTCGAATGCAATACATTATAAAATGTTATAATTGTGTTTTCCCCTTTTTTTTCAGGCTGTATTCAAATTTGCACTGCTGCATTTTTCTGCTATGATAATCAGCGGATATTCAAACAAAGCCTTTTTTTTCATTCAATACAGAATTTGATACAAGTGCTAATCTGCTTCCTTTGTAGTCTGTTAAATCTGCTCCATGCCGGTTCAAACCAGCAGAATCTCTTGTGGCCAAGCCTTCTGCTGCGACTGAAATCGAAACCATGCCCCAGTGTGTTCGTGTTCGTGTGCGGGTGTGTGTGTGTGTGTGTGTGTGAGGCGGGAACACGTGATACGATAAACTACCGAATTATTTTTAAAAAAGCGATAACGCCAATTCTGCCTCTGTCCGCATACAGATAACGAATAAATGCAGAACTCTATTAAAACAACCTTTACACATTATCGCTGGGCAGACATGGCGTTTTCAGAACTTATGAAGGCTCTCTATTTATTTTGTTATAAATCCTTGGCATGTAACGAACAGATTTGTGTCTGGTAATGCTCTGCCAAGGCTATATGAAATAATCCTGACCTCTTTTAGATCTTCAGGAATTAAATTGACCAGCTTGCCTCTACCCTCCCTTCCATCACCCTACCCGCTGTATGAAAAGTGAAGTTTCGTACACTCCATACACAGCAAGAGCCGGTCTGGCATTATCACCAGAAGTTTTTAAAATGGAAATGAGGTAAATACGGCATCTGCAAAAATCAAAAGATTGAGGTGCTGATTTTATTCGTCTGCCAGCGGAAAATGGTTTAACCACCTGGTGGCCAAAGATCTTTTGATGCTGTATTTTTTTTTTACAGCTTACATTTGGGATTAAAAAAAGGTGAGAATGTGCAGTTTTCATAAGTGATTTAGGTTTGAAATGACCACTATCTGTGTCGCAAAAAAGCCCCCCACCCCCCGAAACACCTAATGGCCAGTAACGGTTGTCAAAGAAAGAGGCAACATTTATTAAAAAATACTGTTCTTCAGAGTACACTTGAAAAAAAGGTTTGGATATTAAAAGGCAAGTCTCTTGGTTCTTGTGTTTATTTTGACAATTATCCAACAATTTCTAAAGAAAAAAATATTTAATGACTATTATCCATAATTTAGACAAATTAACTTTTTTTGTTTGTTTTTAATTCAAAGATTAAAAACAAATATATTTAGTGTTATGTTTAACAGCAAAGTTATCAGACCATGATTATATTTCTGATTAAAACAATGATTTCCTTTATTTTTTGTATTTATGACAGTTTCAGGATCCAACCAACCCCCCAAATTCTAGCTCATTAAATGTCATCATAATCCCTTTTCTCCCTAATTTGACAGGTAATATGCATATCAATTACATATTTCAGCTGATGATACATATGTTTGTAAGACGTGTGGTGAAAAGGTTATTACTGAAATGGTAATAAGCAGGATATCATAAAACAAATACTTTATTTGCGACAGCTCGGCTTTAGAAAATGTTATTCTGGTTTTAATATGTGTATGATGTGTATTAACCATTTACATACAAAGATGTCAAAATATTTAAAAAAGAAGCAGTCAAAAAGAGTTAAAAGTGCTTAGCTATCAAAAGCAGCGATTTAAACATTAAACAACAGAATTGTTACAGAAATAAAATTGCAACAGCAATGCACAAGCACACTGTATTCAATTCCAAAAAAAGAAACACAGTTAGCAATGCAATATTTCTTTGAATGGCTCAGTTTGAATTATCAGTGGTTTATTTATAGTGCCTATAACATATTATAGGCACTAGTGTTTATACCTTGGTAAAAGACTTTACAAGAAACTTTGTAACTTAAAACCTTTTGATTTAAGAATACAATTGAGAAGTGTTGTAAAGTTTAAACTATAATTGTTGTTGTTCTTCCAAATATATTATATAAAATCACTGCCATGTCCTATATAGATGGCATCTTTTTTCTTCAGTGATACTATGTGTAGACTTAACCACTCTGTAGTTTCTGCTCAGCTGGTCTACTTTCAGTTTGCTTAATAGATGATTAGATCTGGTCCACAAGACCGAAACGCATTACAGAAAGGGATTGCTGCATCAACAGAATGAGCAATCTGAAATGAAGAACACAGACAGAGAGTAGCTATGGGAAGGCAAAGTGTCTTCTCCCTGGCACTGGGAACCTAATTCACACATCAGCTTTGCATTAAGCAGCATATCTTCCACATGACTTGTTGCAAACACGGTTAGCGAGCAGCTTGAGAAGCCCTGTGTGCCTGTGACCTTCCTCACCCTCCAGCCACCCACAAGGGCTACATGATTAGCGTCCTACCTGACTCGCTGATGAATTCCCATCATCCCCCAGGAGCTCGTCCCGCACCTCGTCACTGTAGGCGATGCGTGACCTTTTCTGAAAAAGAAGACCACAAAGTCTAAGTTGAGCTTGAAATAACTGGGCATCCTTAAGCACGGGAGCCCCCTAATGGAACCCATGAAAAACAGAGCTGTTACATTCGCGCAATAAAAACCAAATGGGAAAAAAAGAAATAAATATCAAGCTTAAAAATATGTATATGTATGTATAAAAATACCGGATTTCTATGATAAAACGTGTCCCACACGTGTCACTGCTGTCAACTTGCTATTGTTCTACATCTGTGATAATGTGTGTCTTGGAGTATACAGAGAATAATTCATCTACAGGATTTGATTGACATTGCATCAGATTTGGGGTTGATTTTCCAACCGCTTTTGACTAAACAGTGCGGTGTCCAAACTACAGGCTGTGATGCTGAGTTTAAAAGGTGAGGCACATAGAGCTCATTAAATGTTAAAACATATTGTACTCAAAAACTGTGTTGGGCTTACTCGAACCATGAACCAACTACAGCCAGTAAATACAAGAGATGACTTGATTGCATTAAAACATGTGTCTCGCTTGCGACAGAAGATTAGCTCATTAAACTTACCCAAATCATATCTACAGATTATAATGTGTGCTTACTAGT
This sequence comes from Acipenser oxyrinchus oxyrinchus, assembly GCA_030684275.1. Taxonomy (NCBI): domain Eukaryota; kingdom Metazoa; phylum Chordata; class Actinopteri; order Acipenseriformes; family Acipenseridae; genus Acipenser; species Acipenser oxyrinchus. The sequence goes on along the minus strand of CM060257.1, from coordinate 51,597,509 downwards.
AACTGATTTATATAGCAATATTTCTAAATAAAAAAAAAAATAATTAAAAACCGTTAATAAATGTATCTTGATAACTATACTTTATACCAAAAACATTCACAAAAATGTATTTATCATACACAAAGTGTGCTTTCAATCTTGCCTAAACAGCTTAAATAGCAGTAAGCACACTACAGGGTATAACAGGCGTGCACACTAAAATTAAAGCAAAGCCTAGGTATTATTTCTGTCAACATCAGAATAATATTTTTGGCTCCAATATGATTACAGCTTACTTGTGCAGCATCTTTCAAAAAAGCTAAATGTCTATAATTGCCATTTTTGTTGGTAGGCAGTTTCATGAAACAGAGATGTTAAGTACGGCAAGGATATAATCTATATATTTTTTGTCTGTGTCATTTTCTGGTTAAACAAGGATAAAAATATTTCCCATGCTTTTCCCATCTATTTTTTCCTGGGCAAACACCCACATACTCCATTTTTTTCCTCGTTTCATCTTAAAGAGCAGCCCAGTAACTTTGGGAAATGCTGGCTTGCAGGTAATTACAGCTTGAAGAATCAGAGTGGGTTTGATTTTTTGACTTTAGGGTATAAATAGAAGCTTTTTAAGTATTCTTAAATTGCCAGTTTGTTACTGCTGAGGATCTGTTCCGACAATGCAAGCTTTAAGTGCTTAACAAACAATCAAAAAAAAACAAACAATGGGAAATACTTCTGAAAGTAAAAAAGAAAAGTGACGGGAACAAAGAACAACTGTTTCAATAGAAGTCTGCAGCAATTCTCATATGATTTACAGCTTGATAAATGTGCCCTTAAGTGAAATGGTACTGCTAAGGCTAGTACCTATTCATGCCACACTTAAACTATTTAACTGCATGCTCATTATTAAAATAAAGGACAAGGTCAATTTACAGATCTTAATCCTGCCACTCCAACACCTGTAGCCCTGTTGTATCACAGACTTCTTTCCACTGTGTGTTTATTGTATTTAGAGGTTTTAACAGGCAGGGTCAATTGAGAAGGCAACCATATGGTTCCTGGCTCAATTTGGGACAGTTCTGAATTCTGAAGTCACATCTCAATGCATTCAAATACCGGTCTATTTTCTGGACAAAAAGCAGAATTACAAGTACCAGAACAATGTGAGTTTAAATAAACATGCTGAGATGTCCTAGACATGCTCCAGTGAACGTAGAGCAATATGGCCACCCTATAATTAAAATCACCCTGAGTGCAACACCAGAGGCAGTAATGCAGTGTTAAAGGATGTTGAAATTGAGATCTGTCTCTGTTATACAGTACCTTAAACCAAATACCATTTAGTTTAATATGTCAGTAGCTTATTTTGAAGGGAAGGCTTTTTATGACAGCCTTGTGTTATGTAATTTATTTTAATGCATATTGTGTGTATATATCTATATATCTATATCTATATCTCTCTCTCTATATATATATATAAAAGGTTAACTCAGTTGTATGATCATACATTACAAAGCCCCCAGGGGTAGTAGTGTTAAAAATGCAATGCAATTATGTTCTTTTGGAATATTTTAAGGGAGATTAAATGAAAAAAAAAGAAAGAAAAAAGCAGATTCTCTAATTCTGATACTTTATTTCGAGTATCTGACTTACCAGATTACATCCATATACAATGAGATCAAATTGCAGAAGAAATCAGCTGGGTGTCTTTGAAATTTTAAAAAAAGAATGAACACACTGATACCTTACTGAGTGTACCTTATTGCAATAGAGAAAAAACTTTTGAAAGGTCTGTTCTTTTGTCAAATTTTTTAAAAATTTTGGGTAAGCATTCCCTGAAGCACAAAAAACTATGAAGGTCTTTCGTAACTTAATCTAAAATGGTATGTGAGCTATATTAACCAAATGCACCTTAGCAGCTTTGGGTCTGTTTTTTTATTTTTTATTTTTTTTAAGAACACTTTAAATATAGAATGTTTGTACAATTAATAAAAAATAAACTGTAGGGATATATTTTATTAATTTAACACATAAAATACTGCACTACAAAATATAGGATATTAAAAAGGGAAAGGCTTATCAGTAAGGTTTCTGGTTTCGGCTTAAAAAAATCTTGCCAAATTTATAATTTTAAAACCGTGTTCCGCACTTACACAGTTTATTGGGAAATTAGGTAAAATCAGATACTATCTCATCATCCTCTTAAGAATTAAAACATTGGAAGCGTAATGTTTTTTATATTACTATATTATACACTTATTAAAAAAGGAAATATCTTTACTTGTTCTTACAATCATTATCATTGCTAATTTATAACAGCAACACAACATTAATGAAGGGACCCAACAGATCAAAGACCACATTACTTGTCACAATTTTTGGATGAAATAGCTTTTTTTTCTAACTTTAGAAAATCAGGCTTTATTGGGTTTAACCTTTAAATCAGACCCATCAGCAGGTTTGATCTCTTTACTTTTCCTTTTCCCCAATGTAGTGTTAATTTCACTCCCCTGTTACCTACTGTTATTAAAAAAAATGTGAAAAATATCAAAGGTAAAACCACAAGTACAATTAAGAAAAAGCATTACAAAAAAACAAATCCAGATATGTATTTTATGATATTGTATGAGCACATTATTGTCCTTCTTTACTGCAAAATCACTTGAGGTATGTGAGGATGCAACGTGCATCACATTACTGTGACCAGTAAGTGGATAAGGAGCAGATGTTTTGCATTTAGACACGATAAAATAGCATTTTTTAAATTTTTTATTTAGGAGGAAGGCAATGATAAAATGTTTCTAATAAACGGTTTGAAATATGTTTTTAAATGTGGCATTCATAAATATTTCAACTCTAAACACGCTGCATTAATATATTGTAGTGTATAGGGTGTACTTGTTTAAAAACAGAGCAATAAATGGCACAAATATTCAGCGACAGGCATAGCTGGTCACTAAGGCTAAGCTACTCTGTCATTAGATGAACATTTAAATGTGTGCATGTTTTAGTGATTGATCCTTTTGTGAATATATGAAGTGTCACCTTTTAAAAGGGTTCTCTGTCACTATTGCTTACACGTACAATTAAGTTAACTCATTTGTTCTTAAAATCAACTAAAGAGTTCGCTCCCTGGACCTGGACCACCCACACCAGCTTTATTTTGTTAATTTAAAAAAAAACAAAAAAACACACACACACACACACACACACACACACACACATTATCACGATTATGTTTTCAGAAAAAAAGCACCAGGTGATGTGGATGACAGGCCGGGATCTGAAATCTCAATAGCAGCAGTTTCAGACTATCCAGGCAGAGGTAATGTGCAGCATTAAAGAAAGCAGAGACCTTTAAGCAGGCGGTGGTATCAGAACTGGTTCTTTAATAATTCATTTCATCACGGCAGGGGGCTAAAACACTGCACGGCGTGGAGGAATATCACACAGAGATTATTTTTGTTTTTCCTTCATTTCACCAAAAAAGCAAACAAATTGGCAGAGGTTGTTCAATTAAGTAAGTGCTCTTTTTTTGTTTGATGCATATCAAATAAAGACAAACGTAAGCAATTGTACAGTCAGCTGCCATCTTAGTCTTTGGCGGTGTCTCTACTTCAGAACACTGCAAGTGCCTGTTACTGCCCATCATCTTTGTTATTCAAATTATTTTGTGCTGGCAGCCAGGGTTAAATAATTATTGTGCATTAAAATTGAACACTTCAGAAAAACAAAATATAATGCCCTCACAGAGCCAGTCCATACAATGAAATATTGAGATAAAATGTTTGGCAGTAACAAACATGTGTTTATTGAACTTCTCCATTCATAATGCAGAAGAGATATAGTAGCACTAAAAGGGTGTCCAAGTTTCTTTTAATACTGCTAACAATGGACACATGAAAAAAGAAATACTGTTCATCTTCATAGAAAATAACTGTGTGGGTCTTTAACACTTAAGATGTGTTTGACAGGTTACTTCATTGGAGGAAAGTGGGTTTGTGAAGAAACAGTGCTGTCTACAAAGACAAAAAGCATACAGTGATGCATAAAAATACATCTGTTTTGCTTACAAAAAAGATTTCAACAACTGCCAAAGGCTCTGTGGCCTAAATGGCTGTAAATCACTGCTGGATATTATTTGGTGATATATCCATAAACAGTGAATGCATGAAGTTTATGGACAAAAGACAATACATATTAGTTTTATCGTATGAGTGACTTGTAGGCTGAACAAATAACTTTTCCCTTAAATTGAATGCAGAAGAGGTTAACTTTACTCCAACATGGCACCAAAACAGACAAAGTTATTAGTCAGAGAGGGTTTAAGTCAAGTACCTGTTTTTAAACATGTAAAAAAATATCTGATGTGAAGGTCCCTAATTTAAATGGACATGGGGTTGATGTATGTAAAAAACAAAACAAAAAAAAAACCAACACAGTTTTAAGATGCACTTGTGGACATAGTAGTCTGACAAAACCGAAACATTTTCCTTGAATGCAGCAAGCCCAATAATATTTGACAGAAGGTGTGCAGTACTTTATTTTGCTTGCCTATAATAAAACATCTGGGAGGAATTTGACAAAAGTCCTTGCATTCATAAACTTTTTGGCAATACAGCATAATTGATCTTAGTTGAAATACCCAATGTGATGCGACACAAGAGATGTTTTACAACGTTAAAAAAAAAAAAAACACACACACACACACACTGTAAATGTATTAAGAGCAAGTTCACTGTAAATTGTTCTTTCTTAAGGCATAAAAGCAGATTAAACCCAATATTAGAATATGGAAGTAGTTATGAGGTGTAATGAAAAATCAAAGCTCTTTTGCTCGACATTAAGACATTGCAGTTTCAATACCACTATCTGCTGTGAAACAAAACAGAAATGCATGCGAAAAAATCAATAGAAAGTGCCAGTGGATAAAGCATATGAATAACCAGAGAAGGTCCTAGTCAGATCAGACCAGCATCTTCTGACAGGCAGTGGGGAATAAAGTGGGACTTCCTGGGTCAGTACATGAGAAAAGGGGAGATTAGAGGGAAATGGAGAAGGGATTTCTGGGGGGTGCTTACATACAGATACCTGGTGAGTAGGGGCCCAATTTTCCATTAGCCTGTGGCTACCAACATACGGTTCAGTGAACTGTACCCTGAAAGAAATGCTTAACAAACTTTAACCCTTTGCAGACGCACAACAGGCATTCATATATGCTTGTGTTCCGCTGCGTACAAGAAACCCCAAGCTTTTCTGTCCTTTCTTCTGGAAAACACATGGGTTTTCTTTCTGTCTGTCTATCTATCTATCTATCTATCTACCTAATTTGCATTGCAATACAGTAGCATGCAAAGGATTTAACCACATCATTAGTGGAAAATATTTATACCTTCCACAGATGGTATTTAAAAGAATTTGATTATTTGATTTACAATCACTGGTTATTGTGGCCGACGCAACTGACTGTCACATGCAAAAAAAAAAAATTGTTAGCTGCATAAAATAGAATTAAATATATATATATATATATATATATATATATATATATATATATATATATATATATATATATATATATATATATATATGTGTGTGATGATCACATTTATATTTAATCAGAACCTGTGATATACAGCTACTTTGTGTGTGTGTGTGTGTGTGTGTATATATATATATATATATATATATATATATATATATATATATGACAGCAAAGAGTTAACATAATATACAAACTTCCATACAATAGTCAATAAATAAGAGCTCATGTTGAAATGCAAAAGATGAGAAGAAAAAAATGCAAGTGAGAAATACAGCAACTAATTCGCATGGCTCATTATGTGAAACTACTTCAACAAAAAGCAAATTCATTTTGATTTGTACGTTTTTAATTTTTTGTTCACTTTTCAAGTTGTGCTGTAAATAATTTTGCACTAACAGTGAGTAAGCTTGCGATTGTTGGAGCTACAAATGTCAGAGTTTGAGCAGCGGTTTGAAGCAACCAAATTCATAATGCATTTCATAAATAGTTTATGATTTTATACTTAAACCAGCCTGGCAAATCAAGATTTTTGTCACCTTTTCTTGTCCTGCTTGTCAGTTTCCACTGTCTGCTGGTGCCACATGTCATTTCCAGTTTACGCTTAACTTTTCAATAAGCCTGAAGGCGGATACAGAGCTTGTAGAGGGAAGAATATATTAATGAGATACAAAAGAACATCTTTTCTGTTACCAGGAAGTTTGTTGGTTGTGATTTCACTCCAAATTGAATCTCTATATTTCTGGGGGGAGTTGCTCTTTTCACTCATTCAAGAAAAAAAGAAAATATATTGTTCAACTGTATCCCCCTTCAGCCTCATCACACTTATGACCTGTAGATGACATCCATCCAGCATTGTGTAGAACTTAGGACTCGGAGTCAGGGGGTCACCTGGGCATTGCTCAGCATAGGTTTTTGTCTTAGAAAAACAGTAGTTAACTAATACAGTAGGAACAATGCATTCTGCCCATTTAAATAGCATGCATACAATGCATTTCATGTAGTTTGTAGGCTTTCTTCACATGACACACCTATTTTTAGCGCATAAAAACATGACCCAGATTTGGAGTAGGTATTTAAAAAATTTAACTTAATACTTACAACAAAGCGCCAAAATTTACCAAAGCTCAGTAAGTCAACAATTAAATGCTTCTTTAAAGGAAAACAAAACTTAAATATGTCAGGCTAATGCCTCTTACTCATATTCTGACACTAGTTTACCCTCTTCAGCACAGTTTTAAACTTACTGCATAAACAACAACTTTGTTAAACCTTGCCTCCAAGATCAACACCCAGCATTCAAATCTTTGTCTGTATACATACAGTACTGTGCAAAAGTTTTAGGCAGGTGTGAAAAAATGCTGTAAAGTAAGAATGCTTTCAAAAATAGACATGTTAATAGATTATATTTATCAATTAACTAAATGCAAAGTGAGTGAACAGAAGAAAAATCTAAATCAAATCCATATTTGGTGTGACCACCCTTTGCCTTCAAAACAGCATCAAGCATCAATTCTTCTAGGTACACTTGCACACAGTTTTTGAAGGAACTCAGCAGGTAGGTTGGCCCAAACATCTTGGAGAACTAACCACAGTTCTTCTGTGGATTTAGGCAGCCTCAGTTGCTTCTCTCTCTTCATGTAATCCCAGACAGACTCGATGATGTTGAGATCAGGGCTCTGTGGGGCCATACCATCACTTCCAGGACTCCTTGTTCTTCTTTACGCTGAAGATAGTTCTTAATGACTTTCGCTGTATGTTTGGGGTCGTTGTCATGCTGCAGAATAAATTTGGGGCCAATCAGATGCCTCCCTGATGGTATTGCATGATGGATAAGTATCTGCCTGTACTTCTCAGCATTGAGGAGACCATTAATTCTGACCAAATCCCCAACTCCATTTGCAGAAATGCAGCCCCAAACTTGCAAGGAACCTCCACCATGCTTCACTGTTGCCTGCAGACACTCATTCGTGTATGCTCTCCAGCCCTTCGGTGAACAAACTGCCTTCTGCTACAGCCAAATATTTCAAATTTTGACTCATCAGTCCAGAGCACCTGCTGCCATTTTTCTGCACCCCAGTTCCTGTGTTTTCGTGCATAGTTGAGTCGCTTGACCTTGTTTCCACGCCGGAGGTATGGCTTTTGGCGCAAGTCTTCCATGAAGGCCACTTTTGACCAGACTTCTCCAGACAGTAGATGGGTGTACCAGGGTCCCACTGTTTTCTGCCAGTTCTGAGCTGATGGCACTGCTGGACATCTTCCGATTGTGAAGGGAAGTAAGCATGATGTGTCTTTCATCTGCTGCAGTAAGTTTCCTTGGCCGACCACTGCGTCTACGGTCCTCAATGTTGCCCGTTTCTTTGTGCTTCTTCAAAAGAGCTTGGACAGCACATCTGGAAACCCTGTCTGCCTTGGAAATTTCTGCCTGGGAGAGACCTTGCTGATGCAGTATAACTACCTTGTGTCTTGTTGCTGTGCTCAGTCTTGCCATGGTGTATGACTTTTGACAGTAAACTGTCTTCAGCAACCTCACCTTGTTAGCTGAGTTTGGCTGTTCCTCACCCAGTTTTATTCCTCCTACACAGCTGTTTCTGTTTCAGTTAATGATTGTGTTTCAACCTACATATTGAATTGATGATCATTAGCACCTGTTTGGTATAATTGTTTAATCATACACCTGACTATATGCCTACAAAATCCCTGACTTTGTGCAAGTGTACCTAGAAGAATTGATGCTGTTTTGAAGGCAAAGGGTGGTCACATCAACTATGGATTTGATTTAGATTTTTCTTCTGTTCACTCACTTTGCATTTAGTTAATTGATAAATATAATCTATTAACATGTCTATTTTTGAAAGCATTCTTACTTTACAGCATTTTTTCACACCTGCCTAAAACTTTTGCACAGTACTGTATGTCTATGTTTATAGTAGAACCTGTATTTATATTTAAAAAAAAACAAAAAACATATATTGAAAAGTGTACTGAAAGAAACTGGATGCACACGTTGTTTGTGGTTTTAGTTTGTATTAAATAAGAAATATTATGGTTTGAATAAACCAACTTTGTTTTTATTATGAATGTATTTATATAGACATACACACACACACACATTACAATCATAAGAACATGTATTATGCACACGTATTTATGTGTATATATATATATATATATATATATATATATATATATATATATATATATATATATATATATATATATATATATATATATATATACTGTTTACATCATGTGTACACTATGTATGCATAGACACTATACACATATATGGATGAATATTTTAAAAAGCATTGCTTTTGTTTGCAGCCCAATCACTTTTTTTTTTCTCCTTTCAAAACAGAGAGAGGGGAGGAAAGAAGAGGAAAGAAGCTGTCAAGCAAGTTTCCAAAGCAACCTTCTGCTTTTTTCTACAGGACTGCTCCTGGATGCTTTTTGTGGCTTATTTGGGTGGGGGGGGGTGTACTGCCAAATTTCTTAAACAACATCACCACCTGCTGGCAAACACAGCATTGACGCTTAACAGCTATTCATTTCTTTAAGTCACGTCCCATGTACCATATCAGGGGCAGTATGACAGAATTCCCAGAATCAGAACTCTTGAGTTCTGAACCCTCCAATACGACTCTAAGGGCTCCTCTATCACAGAATAATACGAAGCAATGCTGTCTGTTTCCATCACCTGTATCCTTTGGATTGACTTGAATGGAATGAAGAAAGCTGTTAAGTGCAGGTACTCAGGAGAAGCTTAAAGCAAAGGTCCAAGCCAGGTAAAGGGAGATATACAGAACTGGAGAAACAGAATGGTTCTATGACATGCTTCTCAAACTGACTTTCAGCCAATGAGCTGTGGTCTGGCGGATAATGCTGGGGTTTCCTACCAAAGAGGTACAAAGGCAACTTTTCTTTTGGGTTAGGGGGGTTCAAATTTTAACTTCGACCAAAAAAAACTAAACCAAATACATGGCTTTTTGTTGTTGTCTTTTTCCCTTTTTAATTCAGTTCGTGGCCCTTTTGTTCTGTGGCTTTTTGTTGTAAAGCCGATGTGGGACTCGACTGTTTAGCGGTGCTGCTGCTCTTCAGAGTAAAATCACTGTCAGATTGCAGCCACAAGAAAGCAGCTGTATTGACTACACAATGCTAACATTTAGTCAGCGCCATACTTTGGCAGGTAGCCTTTTCAAACAAACTGTGAGCTGCTAAATTGGAAAGTAACATTTTTACAGGCTTCACGGTGCTCACATCTATTTATTACAGAATAAGTGAAGCCCACTTAGAGCAGCCCTGTCTGGCCAAAGCAAATAAACTAATCTAAAAATGTTAAACAAATGCTGGGAACAGTGCAATCCAATAAGGCTTTTTCACGAGCTTAGCCTCCTGCCAGAGACCCCTATAAACATCCATGCCTTCTAACCTCACCACTGTTTTTCTTGCCTCTCAGGGGCTGAATAATAAACACGTTATATTACAGTGAATATTATTCACATAGTAGTGTTGAGATAACACTTCATTCCTTTAAATAAGGGTTGTACAGTAGTACATAACGGTGCTCTAAATATTGGTAATATTAATGTTATTTGTTAAATAGAGGTGGCGGTTCATAATAAAAAGGGGGTGGGGGGGTTGGCTGTGGCCTTGGACGGCATAAAGAATAGCACAGTCTACATTTTCCTTTAATAAAGCGTCAGCTAGTTATATGCATTTTGCTATAAAAGGAGGATTAGGAATGCAAACTATATGAATGATATGTTTCTGGAACAATTTTGCAACTCATATTTTTGCCTGAATAGCTTCCAGTCAACAGGTTCTATTAAAAAACTCTTGTGATTACTCTTGTGAAAGCTGTGCTGTTATTAAAAAGATTGCTGTGAAGGCTCAGCCAAGTGCATTGGGTCACAAATAGAAATATGCCAAGATCTGAAGCACTCATTGTTGCTATTGTGCCTGCTCAGAATCACCTCACACATATTGGCCATATAAAGCAGATACCAGGTTTAATATATTAAATCCTGTATTTTTTGAGATTTTAAAAGGGAAGTGGTACAGAATTTCAGGAAGCGTTCATTTATTACTACAATAAAAGGTGCACTTTGGTACACACTTTGAAATATATAACAAATAATCTTATATTAAAATGGCTACAGTATCACTAGTGTACTGAAAAACCCAGACAATGTAGCTTTAACAGTAGTCAATAAGCTTCTAAATAGATACATGGGGCAATCAATTCCACAGTAAGTGATTACCAGCAAAAAACAATAAACGCATGTATGCTGAGAAATGGCTTCAGAGCTTTTAAGGACTATAGGAAGAACACACTATCCTCTATCATTCATATCCTATATTAATGTTGCCTGCGCCAGTCACTATCCCAGTGGATATTAAATGTTTCTCTTCACGATTACTGTTTACCATTAAGTTGCAATAATAATGCAATTTATTAAGTCATCAAAAAAAAAAGATCACAGTAGAACTAAAGCAACCCAGCGGGCCTCACAGGGGAGGTCCTGTTGCAGAATGTGCAGTTGGGTGTAGGTCAAATGGTCTTACCTATGCAAGCTCATAATACCTTACAATTACAACTGGAGATGCCCGGCTAAGTGAACTGAGCAAGTGGGGGAATAACAAACACGGCCAAGGCTAACACCAGTAGTCATCTATACAGTGCTAAAGGGCTTCTCGTCTTTTTACTTTAAAGCAACGCTTCCACTCTGTGTGGGAAGCGCGGTCCTCCATGTTGTATGCAATGCAGCTACCAAGGGGCTGGAACCCAGCCAGGGTCTGGCTGCCAGCAAAAACTTTGTCACCTCCTTTGAACATCTGAAGCATGTTTACCCAATAGATTTCATTAAATTACACTTCCATTAGGAAGTGTACAATGTTGATACTTGTCTGCTAGATAAAAGGAATCGCTAAGAGGCATGTCACTACGCTCCCCCAGCTGACTGCCATTTCTGGGCCAATCAAGAGAAGCAACTGGAACAATACTCTTTTTTTTTTAATACAGTGTCTCCAAGGGCTAGCAGCTTAAACATTTCAATCCCATTATCAAAATGAACCCATCATCACGAGGCACCCATAGGATGTTACTTTAGAAGATTTATATTGAATCAATGGAGTTTGGGGGTCAGCTGTCATTGAGTGCTAAACCTTTGTTTTGGTTACACAGTCTAGTGGCCCATGCAAGCCCTGGCAAACATCAAATCTGGGTAACAGCAGTCGGGATATAAAAGGCCCAGGCGTTACACTGAGATTATTCTCAGCTACTCAGGGTGCAGTTTGGATGTTGGTCAAAGTACCTTTTCCAATTGATTTGTTTAAGAGGCAATATAAATTGCTCTTAGTGCACAGATGTCGACAGCAATTATTCTCCACCTGACTACATGTCCTTACCCACCTATCAGCACAGAGAAGCAGTGCAAGCATATATACTATAGTCTCAAAACACTGACACTTAGTAATCCCTATTGTTCTCTTAAACAGTTCCTGTTCCGTTTGGTTTCATTGGTGCCAGCAAGGCAATCATTAGTGTGCAATATGTATATATATATGTATATATATATATATATATATATATATATATATATATATATATATATATATATATATATATATATAGTACTGTGCAAAAGTTTTAGGCAGGTGTGAAAAAATGCTGTAAAGTAACAATGCTTTCAAAAATAGACATGTTAATAGATTATATTTATCAATTAACTAAATGCAAAGTGAGTGAACAGAAGAAAAATCTACATCAAATCCATATTTGGTGTGACCACCCTTTGCCTTCAAAACAGCATCAATTCTTCTAGGTACACTTGCACAAAGTCAGGGATTTTGTAGGCATATAGTCAGGTGTATGATTAAACAATTATACCAAACAGGTGCTAATGATCATCAATTCAATATGTAGGTTGAAACACAATCATTAACTGAAACAGAAACAGCTGTGTAGGAGGAATAAAACTAATAAAACTGGGTGAGGAACAGCCAAACTCAGCTAACAAGGTGAGGTTGCTGAAGACAGTTACTTTCAAAAGTCATACACCATGGCAAGACTGAGCACAGCAACAAGACACAAGGTAGTTATACTGCATCAGCAAGGTCTCTCCCAGGCAGAAATTTCAAGGCAGACAGGGGTTTCCAGATGTGCTGTCCAAGCTCTTTTGAAGAAGCACAAAGAAATGGGCAACGTTGAGGACCGTAGACGCAGTGGTCAGCCAAGGAAACTTACTGCAGCAGATGAAAGACACATCATGCTTACTTCCCTTCGCAATCGGAAGATGTCCAGCAGTGCCATCAGCTCAGAACTGGCAGAAAACAGTGGGACCCTGGTACACCCATCTACTGTCCGGAGAAGTCTGGTCAGAAGTTTCATGGAAGACTTGCGGCCAAAAAGCCATACCTCCGACGTGGAAACAAGGTCAAGCGACTCAACTATGCATGAAAACACAGGAACTGGGGTGCAGAAAAATGGCAGCAGGTGCTCTGGACTGATGAGTCAAAATTTGAAATATTTGGCTGTAGCAGAAGGCAGTTTGTTCGCCAAAGGGCTGGAGAGCGGTACACGAATGAGTGTCTGCAGGCAACAGTGAAGCATGGTGGAGGTTCCTTGCAAGTTTGGGGCTGCATTTCTGCAAATGGAGTTGGGGATTTGGTCAGAATTAATGGTCTCCTCAATGCTGAGAAGTACAGGCAGATACTTATCCATCATGCAATACCATCAGGGAGGCATCTGATTGGCCCCAAATTTATTCTGCAGCATGACAACGACCCCAAACATACAGCGAAAGTCATGAAGAACTATCTTCAGCGTAAAGAAGAACAAGGAGTCCTGGAAGTGATGGTATGGCCCCCACAGAGCCCTGATCTCAACATCATCGAGTCTGTCTGGGATTACATGAAGAGAGAGAAGCAACTGAAGCTGCCTAAATCCACAGAAGAACTGTGGTTAGTTCTCCAAGATGTTTGGGCCAACCTACCTGCCGAGTTCCTTCAAAAACTGTGTGCAAGTGTACCTAGAAGAATTGATGCTGTTTTGAAGGCAAAGGGTGGTCACACCCAATATTGATTTGATGTAGATTTTTCTTCTGTTCACTCACTTTGCATTTTGTTAATTGATGAATATAAACTATTAACATGTCCAATTTTGAAAGCATTCTTACTTTACAGCATTTTTTCACACCTGCCTAAAACTTTTGCACAGTACTGTGTGTGTGTGTATATATATATATATATATATATATATATATATATATATATATATATATATATATATATATATATATATATATATATATATAGGCTATTGATTTCACCTTTTTACACTGCAAGAAAAACTTAAATACATTTGATGTGAACAAAATACATTTTGTATTAACACAATAGCATAGAGATTACAATTAAATGAATGTAAAAAAAATGATATTTGCAAAGTATCTTTCCACTCAATTCTGCCTTGAGTTTGTGCCCTGTCTGATGGCAGCATCAATACTGTAGTGCTCCCCACAGAGGAAAAAGGAAATAAAGCTTTAGGTAGTTTGTGTTCCGAAGTTATGACAGAGGAGAGGCATGGAATCACCTATTACATAATCTGGAGACATCGATATTTACTGTAGATCTGGTACATTTGGGGGGCCATTATCTACCAATGTCCCCTGGTTTGTCAGTCATATTCAGGCATTGCATTCAAATAACATGAACGTCAGTCAGTAACTTTAATAATAATAGTATAAGCAGGATCTAAAGCCTGTGCATACAATACACACTGTATCCCAATTCTTGTTAGAGGGTAGTATATGAGATATAAAGAGTTAATGGGGTTTTTTTTAGTTTTTTTTTTTTTTTTTTTTTTACAGTAGTTTTATTGCAAGCTCTTGTTACACTGTTTGCAATTTATGTCACCCAAACTATGTATTAATATTATGTCATCTGCATATTCCTAGAATGTGGCTACAGTGGAGCTGTCACTAAGCTTTAAGGCCGTGTCAGTTTCTCCATGGATTTAAACAGTGGTTTTCATTTAAAATTGCAGTGTGCATGGAAAGTTGGCAATTTCTTGTCAGGAGCTCCATGGATAAGTTAAATAAGGGTTCTGTTTAACTGTCAAAATAAAATAAAGCTATCAAAACAATTGTTTCTAGGACACAGAAATGAGACGCTGGAACCTGTCAGCTCATTTGTCACATGTCTGTGAACCAGAAAAAAAAAATGATATGCAAGGCTTGAAATTAGGGACAGTTCTTTTAACTCTTCCCATGCCAGATTTCTACTCCTTCAGAAACATGCTGCGTTCTAACTTTAGCCAACACTGTAATTTTACAATGGTACATGCAATTCATTTAAAAAGGGGTGGCTCACTTTCCTAGCTATGCATTTACTACATGTGGTGTGCTACTGGTCCAGAATGATGGTAAAGCCAATCTGTATTTAAAACCCAGTATTGTTTAGCCAGAAATCCAGGTCAGGCAGGCTCACAGAGATTACAGACTGACCATCGGACCTGGGGTTAATTATAATTATAATTAAAATTACAAATTACAGCACCATTGTTTGCTGAAGTTACAAATACAATGATATTTTTGTTCAGTTCCAATTATGCTGCAGTAACTACAATTTATACAAAAAAGTAACATAAACAACTATACACATTAACATGTTTACTCTATTCTAAATAACCACAGGTACAAATACAGAAACATGCTACGTTGCTTTTATTTTTTTAAGTAAATGAGCTTACACAGTGCAGTTGAGCCCAAGTCTGCTGACCACTGACATTTAGAGAGAGCAGCCAATGTCTCATGTTCACTGTGTTCAGTTTCTACACAGCTCTCATTTTGTTGTTCACATGTTATACAGGATCCAGTTGCACCATTGTAACAAATAAAGATCCTATATGCAGAAAAAAAAACATTTCTGCTACGTCAGCCCAAGAGAAATCTGAACAGGCAGCTAACCTTAGCTAGTGGAAAAACTTGTGGTGCTCAGTTTCACTAAATCGACATTTTAAACTCTCATATCTGGTTTGAAAAGTATCTACTTGCTTTGCACAAGCTATTTCATTTCAATACAGTAGATTCAAGTTAGTGGCCATGCTTTTTTTTTTTTGAAGGTATTGTACAAAAAACACTAATGTGACTCGGGTGCAAGACAGGAGCCGAGAGGTTAACCTACATGAAGAAATAACAAGACACTTGTGTGTATTTCAATGTGCAGCGGGTCGATTACATAAGAACATACATATCATATTATATATAACTAAACAGTGACATCTAGTGGTGGCACTGGGGTAATATTGGCATGAAAAAATGAATCACTAAATATGGTATCTATGGTTGTTATGATGAAGCAGGCTCAAATACAGGACACACTGTACAGTAACATGATTCACAGGTACTCAGGGTACACAAGGCACTCACAAAATCCTTCTCAAGTTTCTCCAGCTCCTGTTTGTAGCTCTTAAGCCTGGTGCTGTGCATGCCTCGACTCTGGACTGGGATCTCCCGCACCTCAAGGTCCATCTGCTCCAGCTAGAGGATTTAAACAGAGGAGAAACTTTACTGAATTGCAGTGAATTGTATAGGCATTTCAAAGAAATAAGAATACAAGGGCTTTTAAATGAAATAGCTTTTGTTCATTGCTTGGCATCTATGTGTGTGGCATTCCTAACTAAATTGAGTTCAGGAAGGACTGTACATGTGTCTTTTACAGCAACTGTTATTACAAACACAGTCTATGTTTTTACAGTCATAAAACTTCAAACTACTTCTCTTTAACTTTTATGGTTTCACTTGCACAGGGAACGCATCTCAAAGTAGTTCAAATACATACTAGCTCTCTGGCTTCTTCTAGTTGCTTCTCAACATTTACAACCATGTTCTTTTTCTCATCTGAAAAAAAGACAATTAATAGTTAATCTCTAGATTCATTTCTGCTTTCTGCAGCAATTGAACATGCTCGTCAACAATTCACTGTTTAAAAAACAATCATAGCCCCCATAACTATCACATAACTTTATCATGCACCTACATTGATGTCCCTGCTTCAACAGGCACACACAGTTTAGTATCAGCTAAATCTGTTATTAGTGTAAATCTCAGAACAGAATCTGCACTCTTTACAATGACAATGACATTAACAAACCCTGCAGAATGGTTAACTCAAATGGCATGCATAACTATAACATGCTTTTAAACAGTAGCGAAATCAACAGCTTGACTTTAATTTACAGTATTACAACAATAGCTTCAGTAATCCATAAATCAAAGTAAACCCCACTGGTGTAGCGGCATTACCATACATACTTGGCTGAGAAGTGTTGGGTTAGCCTGTTTTGTTTCCCCAACCCCTCTATGCTGTAATATCACCCAGCCTTGGGAAAGGTGGGGTTTAACTTTAGACAGCATTTATTCCCAACAGAGTAGGAGATTTGATCACTTTTGTGAATCCACATTTTTAAATCCCCCACTATTGGCCAAAACGGAGGGGTGATTCAAGCATACTGATGGAAGTGCCCCCTACCTGTTTAAGACTGATAATAAACTCAATGAGGTTAAAATCTCCAAATAAACAGCAGATCAAGTAGATTATGAGAAAAGGGGGGAGGCTGCAAAGATCCAGAGCTTTATTATCAGACATTTAGGCTACCCAACGTAAGTTAGCAAGCTTTTTTAAATCAGGCCTGTAAGTTTAAACAAAGTTAATTGGAAACATACTGGTTGATGTGAACACTATAAAACATATTTATTTTCCATAGGACATGCTTACTTATTTGGAATATGTACATTATTTTATATTTGGTGTATACAAAATGTGGCTAGCTGCTTCCAAGATTCCCTATCATTGAATATGTGTAGCACACCACACTTAATTTTGTGAGGTCTCTAGTTAGCTTTCTTTCAATAGCACTTTTGACCTCTAAATACTGCAATTTGCTGGTTGGTCCATTTTTATCACATTGGCCTACAGATATCAGTAGTTCATGTTTTGTGGGTTTCACAAACTCAGACTTTTTCAAATGAGTAACACTAATCTGGATACATTACACATATGAACAGCATGAGTGCAATAAACAGAAATGCATTACCTTCTGGGTCATTTCCATCAGAGCAGACTGTGGACAAATTCAAAACCCGACTGTAAAGGCTTTGAATTAACACCGTTTTCAGTCTTGTAAAATGGAATACCAGTAATAGAGCTCTCGGAATGACACTCCATGGTACACCACATACCAGAGTGTTTTTAATTACATTTGGTATTAGACTGCTTTTAATGTAATGGTTTAATTGTTCATTCATTATGTGTGTCTGTGTCTGTCTCCCTGTGATGAAAGCCCCTATAGAAATGTCAATTGCATTGTCAGGTCACCTTGCAGCAAACTGGATGCCTTACTGTATGTACCTGCTGTACAATTTCAACATGATCCTGACAGTTCTATTAGCTTATGCCTGGGCTTAGTTCATAAAACACAGGGCTACACTGTCTCAGCTGTGTAACTGGACATACAG
Source organism: Acipenser oxyrinchus oxyrinchus (assembly GCA_030684275.1). Lineage (NCBI taxonomy): Eukaryota > Metazoa > Chordata > Actinopteri > Acipenseriformes > Acipenseridae > Acipenser > Acipenser oxyrinchus. The sequence goes on along the minus strand of CM060257.1, from coordinate 51,579,467 downwards.
CACAGGTATCTTCAGAATGGTTTAATGTATTGTATCTGGTGATACAGAAATGTACCGGCTCACTTGTTCTTCTAAAACTGTTGCAGTCTTACACCACCCTGCTGAGTTAGACAGCAGCCTAAAAAGAGTTACACAGACGCGACTAGTTCAGCAGCTGTACAGCAAATGTAAAGCTGTTAAATGAATAGGAAGAGCTCAAACAGAACTCGGGAAAACGGATAAGGCGTTATGTTCTAAATTAGTTTATTGTGTTGTTTTAAAAATATACAGCTTGCTTTTATTTTTATATGTATAAACTCAGAATTTCCATTTCTCTCTTAACCATCATATCGTACACACATGCATTGCCAACTCACATTTCGCTTATAACCTTGTTTTTTGTTTTTGTTTTTTGCGTTAATTATAATTTTGGTTGCGCAGATGTTCCGCTGTATTGTTGTTGTTAACTAACACAAGTCAGTGTCCCCTGCTCCCTTACCTCCGCCCAATTTAGGAATCTTTCCAATCCTGCTCGTTATTTCAGCTGTCAGGGTCCCGAATTCCTGCTCGTATGTCTCAAAATCAGACGACATTTTGTTTTGTTTTTAATCTCAATGTAAAATGAATCAGAAGGAATCCAAAATTTGTTTCTAAGATAGTAGATGTAAGCGTCGCTTCCTGATAGGTACACCACAATTCTCGTCCGATGTGAAACAAGAACTTTTACTAAGTGTCCCACTGAATGAAGTAACCAACTCGGTGGCAAAATGAAAGCTTTATTTGCAAGCTACATGTGAATAATGAAGAGAATGGTTTATATTCATTTTAAAACACATATCAGAATATCCAGTTCATACTACTAAACATAAAAAACACAAACATAAAACAAGGAAAGCCGAATCTGTGTAGCGTATACATTCTTATAATTAATATTCCCATTAATTATATTGAATCGGCTGTTTTACCTAAGGGGAGGTTTTAGTTGGCTGGGGCACCTACAGGAAGTATCAGTCGGGGAGCCACAACGAAAGGAGATGGGTCGAATTTAAAGAAACAGTTTGTGTTTCACAGAAAAAAATGGGGTAATACTTATTTACCGGCTTTGATATATTGGTGGAGAACGTTGTTGTTGTTGTTGTTGTTTTTTTTTGTAAATTAACAGAACGTATTTGTATTTTACTTTAAGTGTCTCGATTTTATTTTTGAGTGTGTACAGTCGTTGCATTTCCTGGTCGGCGTCAATGATTTATATAACCAGCGTTGGACTTCAGATATGGCTTCTTCCTCAAGAGTTACAAAACAGTCAGGATAAGATAGAAGAAGGAAGGATTGACTCTAAGGTCCGGGAATACAACTGCGCAAAAAACACAGGCTCATTACCCGTGCTAATTTTAGTCTTTAGCGTGTTTTTTTTTTTTTTGTGGTTGTTTTTTAAAAAAAAATGCATTATAATAATTCAAGTAAAAATAAGAGTGGACGAATAAAATGAACCAATTATATAAACCTTTCTTTTCTAGTATATCCACAATTTTACGATTATTATTATTATTATTATTATTATTATTATTATTATTATTATTATTATGTTTTTGTCATACATAGCGTTGAGATATATACATGCAAATGGATTGGTTCTTCTGGAGAAACAATGTGAACCATTTAAATTTAATGTATATATTGTTTATGATTAAATATCGAGCAATCTTGCTTTTGATATTTAAATACATTTTTTAAAAATGGCATTCTGTTTTAAATGTACAATATCAAAGAGGTGTAGTTAATGTGGTTAACAAATGGAAATGTTGCTGGCTTTTTATAGGGCAACTGAATCAATACAGTGCAAAAGCGGTGTGTCAGTTATTATTTAGAACGCGTTTGTTTGTTGCTGAATTGAAAATGTATACAAACTAGGGTTTTGTAATTTTTGCTATAGGCTTGTTATGGACTGTAGACATGTCATATTTTCCTACGGTTGATTCGGTATAAACTAGATACGACAATATTTTCGGTACTACTAGTCTACCCAAACCAGTCTTGCACCAACTCCTCCAGAAAGTGCTTTAGTTCATAGTAACCTAAATAGTCCTCTTTCTTTGCGCACTGTTTAGACAAATTAATGTAACCTACATTTACAGTTGAGGGCAGTGTTGGCTAAAGCCGATCTTGAATTAATTTTGAAATGCTAAAAAAAGAAATCCATTTTACAAATTAGTTGCAGTTTCATAGTCATCATTTCTGCGTTTCCAATTATTCCATTTGTACCAATTCAATCTTTTTCACTTAACTACAAAGGCGGTGAATTATGCCTGCATTTATTATTATTATTATTATTATTATTATTATTATTATTATTAGTATTAATAAATCTAATGTAGTACATTGTGTGTGAGGTGTACCTGTTCGAATTAGAGGTGTCATCTTGTGCACTTAATTAGCTTTCAAGCAGTTTTAATTTAAAATACAGTTTTGACAATGTCACAAGGCAAATCTATCTGATGTAGTAATTTCTAATCCCATCAGATTTGTTTTTACCAGAATTTGGATTCCGCATTGGATTATCAGAAGTAGCTATGATCGGACCGATCTATTTGTCAGACATTAACTTATTTACCTTTTTTTTTTGTCTTCCTCTAGATAACTAAACCAAGATTGTACACGTTTTGAAGAAGTTTTGATCCAAAAGATGCTTAAGCGTTTTATATTGGGATGCACTGGAGGACAACCACGTTACATAACTTTGCATGCTACAGCTTCAGTCTTGTGGGAAAAAATACAGCAACCGTCCCTTGTCCCTTTGGAGGATTAGCAGTAGAGGAAAAACAGATTTTACCCTATTTTCTTTTATTAATTAGATAACAATAAAAATGAACGTACTATCTTCACTTATCAGATTTGAAAATCTTCAAGAACTGAAGAGATTGTGCCATTGGGGACCAGTTATAGCCCTTACGGTGATAGCAGTATGCTCAACTATGGCTATTCTAGACTCTGTCCTTTGGTACTGGCCTTTGGACACCACTGGAGGAAGCATTAATTTTATTATGTTGATAAACTGGACTGTTCTTATTCTTTACAACTACTTCAATGCAATGTTTGTTGGTCCTGGGTACATTCCTCTGGGGTGGAAACCGGTAAGAGTGGATGGGATTGGAAACGTGGGGGTCTTAATTTTATATTCCTGTATTTTAAGCAAATTTGAAATAGCTGGAACATATTTCTGGAAAAATTCAATGAAATTAACAGGGATACTTGAAGATCAGACATGGGGCTATGTTAACGATGTAAGCACAATGTAACACCTGCCGTTTGCAGTAGCGTTGTATTCACTGAAGTTAAATAATTTAGGATCCATCATAAAAAATAAAAAATAAAAATAATGCTTGTTACTGATATTTAAAGTTGTTTCAACATGTTTACACAATTTAGGGAACAAGATATGCAAACAAACACTGGGATCAATGTTTTTTTTTTTTTTAAAGGAGGAGTGGTAACTTTTTTAAAACATATAAAATATATCTTTTCATTTTTAAGTATGTATAAATTAGGTAGATATATACACTTTAATACACACTTGGGGACACCCGTAGAGTTTAAATGATAATATAAAACATTTTCAACCCTAGTAATCTTATGTGTCACTCCTAATGTTAATCCATCAAACGCAGAGTAAAAGATTTAAATAATTAAATTGATAAAATTCCCAGGACACAAAAAGCTACTTGTTCTTAATCACACTGGTTCAAAAGCCAAAGATAGGATTTGAAAGGCTTAGTTTGTTTATTTTTAAACCCGTTTAAATTCAGTCAACATGAAGTCAAGCCCTAAGCTTTATTACCAAGTTTAATTTCTGTGATTATGATCTTTTAAAATCAGGGTATTTAACTGTTTACCTGTGTCTGCTCAGGATTATGAGTGTGTTTGTAAATAAATCCATTGTAATTAGTTTCACAGACCTAATCTTAAAACACCTAAAGTCTTAACCATGCTGTTCTGCCTCTTTTTTTAAACAGGAAAGCTCAAAGGACTGCATGTGCCTGCAGTACTGTAGAGTGTGCCAGGGATTCAAGGCACCACGATCACACCACTGCCGCAAATGTAACAGGTACATATACATGAGCTGGCATTTCGTTCAGTCAGTGCAGGTCATCTTAGAGTTGGAGTTACGCTGTTGTAATATTGGCTTTCTATGTATAGACCAAATTCCTGGTTTTACGTCATTCTGAATACAGAATTATAAACTATTCAGATTTATCAGTGTCATAAGTATCAGTTTTTCTTTCCATTAGCATTCAGAGCTGGTTACACAGATCCTGATGAGTACTAATTCTGTACCACCTTACTTAAGGTTAACATTAGGTAGTTCAAGGTCAATGATCAATCAGGGTCTGTTAAATCAATCTTACAAGTACTGTATGTTCTGTTTTGCTCAGATTAAATGCACAACATTTATTTAGCTTTATTTTGTTTTATTTTCTATTAACAGATTTACTACAAAGTGCACACTCAGTGAGTTCCTGACAAATTAGGATAAGACTATAGGGTTTCTAAAACGGCTATTCTCTTGAATGTCTAGGTGTGTAATGAAGATGGACCATCACTGTCCCTGGATCAACAACTGCTGTGGCCACCAGAACCATGCTTACTTCACCAGCTTTCTGATTTTGGCCCCCCTTGGCTGCACCCATGCTGCTATTATTTTCATTATGACTATGTACACGCAGCTTTATGACCGGGTGAGCAGGCATATTTCCATTACTAATATTCAATATTCATGAGTTTGATTCTCTGTGATGAACTTTGACCTGCATCTGACCTGTGTAAACTGAAATGAAAAAAAGATTTAAACCACAAGTACAGAAAGGGATTATCTAGATTAACATGCTAGATTCCTTGTACCAGTATATAATATAATATATGTTATTTTCTCTTTACACCAAACCACAAGCGCTATGACAAGGATTCTTGTCTCGTGTAAACATAAAAACATATATAATTTGTTTTACAAAAACTAAATTCTGTCACTTTCTGGCATGCCACTTTCTAATTTTTTTTTTTTTTTATGGTTAATTTGCAGATATCTTTTGGGTGGAGCTCTGTAAAGATTGATATCAGCGCTGTTAAAAGAGATCAACACCCCATTATTCCCTTTGGGGTTTCTGCTTTTGCCACGTCTCTGTTTGCCTTAGGGTTGGCACTTGGCACAACCATAGCAGTCGGAATGCTGTTTTTCATTCAGGTACAGTAGATTTGTAACCACAAACTTAGGCTAAGTCATTGAAACAGGGTGCTGGCTAAAACCTCTTTGTTAGTAGAACATGCTAATTAAGTAAAACAAAAGACACGTCAAGCTGTAAATGTGGGATGTCCATATGTATTTATAACATTCTGCTGTGGGAAACATTACATTTATACAATAGCTTTTAGAATATTATGCTTACCCCATGCATGTTTGAGCATCCTTAGTCCTTGTGTACTCTTGTATACTACCCTATCCAAAATCCAACAGTATATCACAGTATATGGAGCACTAATCTGTGTTTACTTAGCACCTCATTGTTAATGCACAACATGTGATTAACCTGCACAAATTCTCCTGAAGATGTGCGTTTTACTGCTTTTGTTTAATTGCTTTCCAAAAAATAAATTATTTTCCACAGATGAAAGTGATCTTAAGAAACAGAACTTCAATTGAAGTTTGGATTGAGGAAAAGGTAAAATGTATTCCAAACATTTTTATTTTTGTATGTGTTTGTGAGGTATCTGATCCTATTTAATGCTTTGTACAAAGCTCTTATCTCAAGAAATCACAAAATGTGCTGTCACGGAAATGATAAACATAGGACATTTGTAAACTGTAATTGTTTTTATTTATATTCTGATGTGTTGAGGCACTGTTCTATAAATAACACTATCTATGAAATGTATCCACAGGCCAAAGACAGAATACAATATTACCAGATAGGAGAAGAATTTATTTTCCCGTATGACCTGGGAAGTAAATGGGAGAACTTTAAGCAGGTGTTTACCTGGTCTGGGATTCCAGAGGGAGATGGCATAGAGTGGCCTGTTCAAGAAAAATGTGACCAGTACACTTTAACAGTGAGTGCAAATGCCCTGCAATTCACCCTCTTTAACCATGAGTGCAAACACCCTGCAATTCACCCTCTTTAACCATGAGAGCAAACGCCCTGCAATTCACCCTCTTTAACCATGAGAGCAAACGCCCTGCAATTCACCCTCTTTAACCATGAGTGCAAACGCCCTGCAATTCACCCTCTTTAACCATGAGTGCAAACACCCTGCAATTCACCCTCTTTAACCATGAATGCAAACACCCTGCAATTCACCCTCTTTAACCATGAGAGCAAACGCCCTGCAATTCACCCTCTTTAACCATGAGTGCAAACACCCTGCAATTCACCCTCTTTAACCATGAGTGCAAACGCCCTGCAATTCACCCTCTTGAGCTGGAGCAAAGTCAAGGCTGGCACTGCAGGTTTTACTTTTTATCAGTTTATCCTCAAGTTAGATGTCTTGAATATTCAAAAGGCAATGCTATCAGTTGGATCAAATCAATAGAATTTATAAGAGTGTTGATTGGCTATTTTTGGAACATCTTACAAAAAGTATTTTATTCATCAGCAGTCCAAAGCACCTAAATATAAAAAAATATATTTTTACATTTTATTTAATTTAATAAGAAATGTAATACAGTAATATAGAATAAGCAGCACATAAGGCAAGCAACTGAATATAACAAAAACATTGTGGACTTACTTGATTGATGAATCTTGAGTGATGTCATTTGCAGAATAAATATTTTTCCATGTAAGATTTTTTAAATCACTGTAGCCCACAGAAATTCACTGGGAAGATGAAGAGCAGGTTTGAAAAACCAAACAGCGAATACTCGCAGTCAACCTTGTTGTTTTTTCGTACCATGAGCAATTAAAAAGGCAATTTTGTTTTGGCCCTCCCTGTGGAAGAAGGTCCCATTTAGGATTTGGACAACGTTTATTGTTCACGGGGCGGAGCTAGGCCACCTGCTGTAATGTTTAGGACATAATGTTAGTAACAATATAACATGTAAAGAGAGAGGCTCCATCCTTCGAAGGCCCTACGCATATAAAGGAGGGTTCCGTCATTGAGGAGACGAGACAAATGGAGAGGGGGTCACCGTCTCTGAGATGACCCGACATACAAAGAGGAGTCACCCTCTCTCAGATTAAAAAAATCTACAACATACTGTATGGAAATCGAAACTTAAGCGAGTAACCACTCGTGTCCCATACCCTGCCTGGCAACATGTGTCAAGATTAAATCTAATTATGAGTGGCAGAGGCTAGCCTCAAACTTGCATCGTGTAGCCAATACAAATACATTAAAACTCGAGAGACGGGGTGATTGCAGGTTGAAGGCACACAGAATCCCACCCATTGAGGCTACATTAGCCAATAGCAATGCAGTAGACCTTGGAAAGTATGACATAAGGTAAGCTTTTTTTTTTTTTTACTTTTACAAAATTACATATATATAAATTGCTATTTGTATGACATAATCAAAACCTATTACATGCTTGTGTGAATGAGTCACACCTAATTATTTTTCTATATAACTGTTCAGTGTCTGAAGTATTATATATTTAAAGTTGTCAGAGCTGACATATATACTTTTTCCTTTTGTTATTTGCAGATTGAGCAGCTGAAGCAGAAAGCTGATAAGAGAGTTAGAAGTGTAAGTCCATCATTGCCTTAATCTGAACAGTAGAGGGCAATCCATGCATGTGCAATAGGTCAAATCATAGTTGTGTATCAATGTCTGTGTTTATTAGCTATCCGCCTACATGCACCTTTCTGGCAAATGTTTAATTTAATATAGCAAAGATTGACATTTTTAATAAAATTCCTCTTAGAGCAAAGAGTGAAATTGTGGTCTTAATTAACTATAGTCTGCTTTGACAGTTGTTCACCCGATTCTGTGTAATGCAGTTGTAAACCATTTTAAACTTGAGCAGTAAGAGTTTAACATCGTTGTTTCTGTGACAGGTACAGTACCGTGTAATAGAGGATTACAGTGGTGCTTGTTGCCCTCTAAACAAAGGTGTGAAAACGTTCTTTACAACGCCCTGCACCGAAGAGCCTAGAATCAAACTGCGCAAAGGAGAGATGATCTTTGCCACCAGGGGCCTAAAGTAAGCCTAGTCATCACCCCTTGATATAGTTACCACCTTATTCACACCCCTTCCTAAGCTGTTTCGCGGATCACTCAGTGTTGTGTTTAGCTCAGTTTCAAAACCTCTCTGTTTTAAAAAGAGCTGAATATGCATTGGTAATTCTATCACACATAGCAGGAAATCAATAATAAATCTCAAATTATTGTGAAATAAGTGATGTGTGGCTCGCTGTATTTAAGAGGTTGGGAAATTGCAATGGGGACTATTGGACTGTCTTCTTTTTGTAGAAGCAGTCAAAGATGATTGATTTCAGCAGCATAAGCCCAATGAAACCCTTCTTGCAAAATGTTTCAGTGCTGTGCAAGGCCCATATTGAAACCTGAATTATCCCTTTGTTGTCTTTTAATACTGTAGTTATTGTTATTTTAGTAATATATTTTAAAAGTATGAGTAAATACTGCATCTCCATATTGTTGTGCCAGTGTATGCATGCACATGTATGAAATCCAAAAATATTTAATAAATCTTGATTTGATTTCACAGGAGGTGGATGTATGGAGATAAAGCACTCGATGACGAACAAGTAAAAGGTACTTAAATAGTTAAATAATCAATAGTTCAACTGTATGAACTGGTATAACATTTTTGTTTTCTACTACTACAGTGTTATTGTAATCTATACATTAACATCTCGTAGTCACACTTACAGAGTGCAGTTAGTTAAATGTTCTACATCTGTCAATAGAGTATCCCAGATTCAGTCACTGGTTTTAGTTATTAAGTCTTTCAAGGATACAGAGACAGTTTATTCTGGAACCATACATTACAAAGCACTGGCAATATATGAGTGGGGTTAATACTTTGTGGTGCATCTCTTCGACTAATGCGAGACAGCAACGCGCTTACATATTGTGTAAATGATGTCAGCAATCCTGGTCTGTGGAATTGCGGCTCATTCCTGTTATAGAATCTGTATGAAGGAGTCACTGGAAGTGGGTTTACTGAGACCCTTTCGCAAGGTCGAGGGATAGCCCACACATGCTCAATGTGGTGCATGCTTGTCTGTGCAGGGATCGGTTGAAGGATAGCCCACACGTGCTCAATGTGGTGCATGCTTGTCTGTGCAGGGATCGGTTGAAGGATAGCCCACACGTGCTCAATGGGGTGCATGCTTGTCTGTGCAGGGATCGGTTGAAGGATAGCCCACATGTGCTCAATGGGGTGCATGCTTGTCTCTTATTTATATTTGTAAATAAAACCCCTAACATTGTGTTTGTTTTATTGCTTTAAGCTGGAGTTCGTATTAGAGGCTGGTTCCCAAGAAGATGTGTTGAAAAATGCCTTTATGACACAGTCAACGATCTACCAGTGAATGAAGAGAAAAAGATAGATAATTATATATATATATATATATATATATATATATATATATATATATATATATATATATATATATTTTTTTTTTTAAATCTGGGTATATGTCATTCGGTGCTTTTGACAATTGTTCTTTCAACAGAACAACCCCTTACTTGAACCTGCTTTTTTTTTTTTTTTAAGTATTGTTTTGGAATTATGCAATTAGTAAAAGCAGTGTTTTCGCATGCATTTCAATGTAGCCTTAGTACGGTGCAAATACATTTTTTAAATTATATTTTGTAACACAACCCCACGTATTATGCCTTCAGATTTAAAAAAAATAAATAAAAATAAAATCATATTGCACCCAAGTTTGATTTATTATTAATTTCAATCCATATATTAAACAATATTCCAAAAAAAATATTCTCTACAAATGTGACACATATTCGTTGTTGGGGATCTTTTATAGCAGTTTAAATTCATAGCTTTCACAGCTGCATCCTGGTATGGTACACTGACTGTTGTGAACGGATATATTTATTGTTTGCAAACTAGAATACAATTGAAAAAATACTTCTAGTTTCTAATATGATGGAAAATGTTTTCAAATATACCGGATGGTTGTCATCTTTAGAACTGTTGTGAAAATATCACATCTGCAGTATACATGTAAATCTTGTACAGTGCATGATTGCGCAGCTTTGTCTGAGATACAATGAGGAGCCTATTGAATAGCCTTCCTTTGGAAGTCCACAGTGCAGCTCTTTCACACACTTTCACTCTGTGGATCAGTGAGGCACAAGAGTCCATATGTCTTCAGGTGAAATAAAACTGACACTGCGTCAGGTACAGTATTCACTGCAGTGATACATAGAGCTTGTCGATTTCGTCTTTGAAGACTTTGGTCAGCTCTACTCTCTTTGCCTTCAGAGTTGGGGTCAGTAGTCCATTTTCAATGGTAAACTGTTCTGGGTGAAGATATATGTCCTTAATCTTAAAAGGAGGAAGGAGAACAATCTTGGTGTCAAAGGCAGTTGCAATAAAATAGACCGGTAGAAATATTCTACCGAACTAGATGATATATTGAGCAATATTTTATACAGGTACTTTTAAATATTATTTTTGTCATCACAATTAAACTAAGGAGGCAAATCTATCATACATCTGTTGCTGACATTGTACTGTGGTGTGGTGCATTTTTCCTGCATCTGTTTAACTGCGGAAGGATAACACAAAGGAATAGATAATAAAATTAAAATGCAGTTTAGAAAATGGGTACAAAGCGTAGTTCCTTAGAGTACCTGCTCAAAAGACTGAAGTCCAGACTCTCTTCCCAGCTTCAACATATCTTCTTTGATCGCTTTCTTAATGTCCTGTGCAGCAAATATAAACATTCATAAAAATGACAAAATTATTTTTGCTGAAGTGTTTTGCCAGAAAATATTTATTTAACCTTTTATTCAAAGCACAATATTGTATTCTTCAACTTGTACTCATTTATTTTGAGGCACACTGCATACTATTTAGAAATATGCTCTAACTTGTATGTACTGTATAGTCTGATGTTTTAAATGTCCAGTTTTTTATCTTCTGCGATGCTGAATGTGTTTCTAAAGAAATGCAACCTATTTATAATTTTTACGGGCCTGGGATAAGTGAAACAGGCTTCACCTGTCGAATATTCAGCTCACCAGGGTAAAGTGCAGTGTACTGTACATGCAGCTGTTTCATCTGTATCGGGTTAAACACAATTACTTGCATTTGAAACTTACGGCATTCTTACAGAGGTCTTCAAAAGATCCTTTAATTCCTTTTTTGGCAGCAAAATCTGGAAGCACCTCTGGATCAGGTACCACAATACCCACCAAGCAAGACTGGAAAATAACATTATTGTTGTTAATGTCATGTGGAGGTCAGCCTACAGTAAAACGATGGATATACCTGTACTTGAGTTTACTGCTGGAACTAAATGCTATTAATATTCCAAAAGGCATTGCTAACCACCTAACTATCTATTTTATTAAAGCCAATTCTGAAATGAAGTAATCTCTCATGTAACAAAGTGGCAAAATATTTCTGCTGGCAAGAGGCATGGAGGATCAAAACCTTATCTGTGGCTGCAGTAAATATCAGCTATTTCTGCTTTTTAAGCAAAATCAATATGGGTTTCTGAATGTGGTTCTAGTACATATCCACATTTCAGGCAACATCAGACCATGTTATGTTTTATGACAAGACTTAACGTTAAAACGTATTGGATATTCCAAGGATATTATAAGAAAACTCTCAATCAGAATATACATTTTTGAAAACTGGATTTACATGGATTTTGAAGTCAGAATTACTTACATTCTCTAAAACTACTGGATTTGTTGTGTGGATGTAAAATAATCATTTTATCGGCATTGTATGAATATGGTATTACTTATCCCAAAATACCCCCAGAGACAGGAAAACCAAAATGCTACTAAAAGATAAGGAATGTTTTTAATGCCTTGGTTATTTACGGTAGCTAGTAAATATAATTAAATAAATAGACCTGATAACTGGATACATACTGTTAATGTAAAAGTGCTGCTACTTGAAGACAAGGTTATGGATTATTTAATTAACCTAAAAACTAAAAGGAAATGTTTAAATGCTTATTTTTATAGGGCAATTATTGTTTCACAAATAAACAAGTATCAGAGTAACAAGAGCCCTTCTTTGGTATTGGCTTACATTATAAATGATTAGTACGACTGTGGCTTACCTTCAAGCTGTCTCCATGCACAAACACTTGAGCTACAGGGCCACTTCTCACATACACGTTCTCAATCTTTTCAGGAGCAATGTATTCTCCTTGTGCCAATTTGAAGATGTTCTTCTTTCTGTCAATAATCTGAAGAGCTCCACTCTAAAAAGAAAAAAATATATGTAGAGAGAGAGAGAGAGACAAACATTTTGCCTCATGGTGCCCACAGAGTACATCAGTCGAGCCAGTGATGGTAACTATTCTGTTTGTGCTAAGACCTAACCCACAACACAGAAAGAAAACCACATAAAAGATTTACTTTGGGGATTTTAAAATAAAAACATTAAGTCAGAGGCCTAGTTGGCAAGCAAACCTTAATATCTGTTATGCAGCTCTATGCAGGCTGAGGCAAGTCTTCCGTGGCAGACATCTGTTAATTAAGTCAACAAGGCCTCAATAGACTGCTTTTCCAATAGGCTCAATAAGAAATGATACTGGTAAATGTATTAACAATGTCCTAATCAACCTCATGGGCATTGCATAAGGGTTATTAATATTATCCATATGACATTTCTACAATATACGAAAAGGGTAGGTTAAGGTTTATTATAAATATGTGTGGAATGGGTCATACATTGATATATACAGTGCTTACACATTATAAATTCAAGAGAAAAGAAAATGCCAGCTCATACTGTAAATCATTTTTTTTATGAAACTTACCTATTGCATTTGACTGAGAGCCTTTATGCTGTGATTTGGACATTAGTTAGGTGAACTATAGAGAAAATGTTCATGAATTTGGTAAAGGAGGCAAACATGGGACTTACCGGCAGCCACTTTCCAATATCACCTGTGTGTAACCATCCGGTCTCATCAAGGGCTTCTGCTGTTTTCTCTGGGTCTTTCAGATATCCCTTGAATACATTTTTGCCTTTTATACAGACCTAAGAAAATGAATAAGAGATACCTTAAAGCCTTTATCCCTTTAACAGCATCTTTACATTGTTAAAATGTACCTTTCCGTTTCCTGATATCAGTGTGCCTGTTTGTTTTGTTATAAACATTGATATGCTTTTCATATGTGTTCGCTTAAGGTATTGTAAGCACAGGCACATGTACTGTACAGTACCAATGATTTTAGTTTTTCCCAAAACACTTTGGAAACACTACAGCATTTTTTATTTGAAAATGAGTAATTTATATGGGAAATTTCTTTTTTGTTTCTTTTTCCCTGCCTTTCTGTCTTGTAAATGTATTGTTTTCTTTAAAATGAGATGCTGTAGCTCTCTTACCTCTCCTTCTCCATTAGAAGCAAAATAGTTCATTTCTTCAACATCGTCCAGTTTCACTATGTTGCAGGTAACTGGTGGGCCAACATGGCCTGCATAAAAAATAAAAAAATATATATGTTTGGCTCCTTACTAACAAATAGTTGTGTCTTATTTGGAATGGACACACCACAACATAATGAATTAGTAAATTAAAAAGTTCAGTGTATGCAAATAACCATTTTCTCACCATTGAGATACTCTGAAACCTTAAAGTCTTAAAGCACTAAATCAAAAAAAAAAAAAAAGTACAGTACAGCGATTACACAAATTTAAGAGGGACGACTTTGTACAGGCTTATTAACCAGCATGACCACAACTGTTCCTTTTAGAAAAAGAATCATGATCTAGTGTTGCTGTACATCCGAAATGAGTGACTGAGACTGCTTGAGGGAACAGTTAAGTGGAAATAGACTACTATCAGTGCCAAACTTGAGAACAGGGGAGAATGACTGTCCTGTAGATGAAATGGCGAGGGTTTTGAAAAAATCAGTATTTTTGTTGATTGTTATTTTGAAAGCTCGCCACTCTGTTTTCTAGGTGGTAAAGTGCTTTACCAAGTCCCTGCAGTGCAATTGCACTGTCACATACCAAGTCCCTGCAGTGCAATTGCACTCTCACATACCAAGTCCCTGCAGTGCAATTGCACTCTCACAGTGCAGCATGTGATCATCTGAAGCACACATATACACAAATAGATTGATAAGGAAACCATAATGGCTGCAGTTCATACTGTGACTCTACCTGATGTCCAGTCCCCAGGCATGGAAAAGGTGCACCCAGCTGTGCACTCCGTCTGTCCATAAGCCTCAAAAATCTGAAAGGGCAAAATAATACATTTGTACTTAAAGGAGTGATAACCAATGCTTACAAATCTTATGTCTTATTAGCTTCATTATAATTATTATTGTCCCACTTTACTGTGCTAAGAATATTTTGGTTCTTAGAGACAAAGTTACGACAAATTTTACAAGCATTGGGCCCATCATTTCATTGCATGATTTATACATATTCGGTTATTAGGTGTACTGTGTAAGCGGGCAGTGTAGTGTGAAACACTGTTGTTACGGATTCTGTCATGAAATGACGAATGCAGACAAGCCTGGCTCTTCTGCATTGTGGCGAAGATGCTTGCTTGCGGTTCGCAGGGTCGACGGTTCACACCTAGCCTCCGCCCGGTCACATAAGCGTTCATATATAAATATACAAACAAATGAATGAAGAGGTTCGAACATGAATGTATATTTTAATGTAATCCATAAATTACCAGACATCCAAGGGCTGCTCTGAGAAAGTTGAGAACAGTTGGAGAGATCGGAGCTGCCCCAGTGACCATCACACGAATACGCCCACCCATGGTTCCCTTTAGAGAGAACAGGACTGTTAAAACTTTTTAACTGGAGGGGAGAAACATGGAAAATAAAAATTCAAGCAATAAAGGAGAGGAAATAAGGAAACTATATCACATGTCACATGCTGAATGAGCTGTACAGTGCACTGTATTATAGTGGCACATTGTCTCCATTGTCACTTCACTTTAGCATACCTGGACTTTATGGAATATAAGCTTGTCCCAGATGCTGTCATTTCTGCTGATTCCCTGTTTAACCTCAGAGAATTTCCTATCTACAGCAAAGTTCAGTAACCATTTCTTAAATGGTGTCTGGGCTTCACTTTGAACCTAACGGAAAAAAGACAAATGAATGTTAAAATTGAAAAAAGAACAAATTAACTTTAGCTGACAAAAAAAAGAAAAACATTAAAAGCAGTCCACAGCCATTCAATTGTAGCCCAAAACACCCCAGCTGTTAACTTGTCTTAACACTTGTGAAATGCACCTTGTCATAGACCCTGTTGAGCAGGCGCGGCACCACTGGGAAAACTGTAGGGCCTTAAGGCTTTCATGTCATCGGGCAGCAGTCGGATATCCCCCTGGAAGAACCCCACCCTGGCCCCACTGTTGTACATTACAGTCTGTAGAGAGAAAACATGACCCGTTAATACATCAGTCAAGATATACACAGAGACCTCACATCTATGTTCTGTAAGCTATATGAATGAAGGGTTAGACTGCAGCTCAGGGAGTGGGACGCCCCAGGGCTGAGGTATTAAGGCAAGCATAGCACATACTCTGGGTTAATCATGCACAGTATTAGAGATGCACAGCTGTGACCCTGAACAGAATCAGTTTTCAATTAACAACATAGCTAATTGACAGTGCAATTATATTGCTGCTTAAATCAGAAACATCTGAAAAAAATGTAATGCTTAATTAAAAAGCCAAAACAAAAAAACACTCTTTTTATCTTTTTTTTTTTGGCTTCGTGGTCTGAAAAAAGATTCTGAATATGTCTACAATGCAGAGGGATACTGCAAAGAAAAAAACTGCAGTCCTTTAGAAATAACACATAGCGTAAGAAAACTGAACTAAGCCCATGTGTTAGAAATACCATAGTTTACAGTCTGGAATCTTGCGTTCTATATGTACCACAGGACCCCAGCCAGTCCATTCTGTGTCATTTACATTATCATATGTCCTCAGATGTCTTACCTGAACAACTCTCTCAAACATGTGTGCAAGGGGTAGGAATGAGATGGAGATGTCTTCAGGCACCAGGTCAAATGTGCTCTGTGAGGAAAAGGCATAGGGGTTCAGTTGCAAAGGATACATTATTATTATTATTATTATTATTATTATTATTATATGCAATCTCTTTATTGTTGGTTGAAATTCTACAAATTTGAGTGCTGCTATTGCCGCTTTGTACAGTGCCATTACATTGTAACTGCAGTGCTATTGCAGTCCCATTGAAGCTCTTTTGGTAAGACAAGTTGTGTCTTGATCGTGTAACCTGCTGAAAAGGCTGTGGAGTGAGGGTATGTCTTTATCATGTAACCTGCTGAAAAAGGCTCTGGAGTGAGGGTATGTCTTTATCATGTAACCTGCTGAAAAGGCTCTGGAGTGAGGGTATGTCTTGATCATGTAACCTGCTGAAAAGGCTCTGGAGTGAGGGTATGTCTTTATCATGTAACCTGCTGAAAAGGCTCTGGAGTGAGGGTATGTCTTGATCATGTAACCTGCTGAAAAGGCTGTGGAGTGAGGGTATGTCTTTATCATGTAACCTGCTGAAAAAGGCTCTGGAGTGAGGGTATGTCTTTATCATGTAACCTGCTGAAAAGGCTCTGGAGTGAGGGTATGTCTTGATCATGTAACCTGCTGAAAAGGCTCTGGAGTGAGGGTATGTCTTTATCATGTAACCTGCTGAAAAGGCTCTGGAGTGAGGGTATGTCTTGATGGTGTAACCTGCTGAAAAGGCTCTGGAGTGAGGGTATGTCTTTATCATGTAACCTGCTGAAAAGGCTCTGGAGTGAGGGTATGTCTTTATCATGTAACCTGCTGAAAAGGCTCTGGAGTGAGGGTATGTCTTGATGGTGTAACCTGCTGAAAAGGCTCTGGAGTGAGGGTATGTCTTTGTCATGTAACCTGCTGAAAAGGCTCTGGAGTGAGGGTATGTCTTGTTATACTGCTTTGCATGCACCAGTGCGGGCCTGGGCTAGTAAAAGTCTGAGTAACTATAGCATTGCTATATCAACACTTGTACAACATACTTAAAAAATTAATTTACCCACAAGAGTTCAGTATTATTAGGAGACTTACTGAGCCTTTACAGTATTTGAATTGGTTAATCCTTGCTTTATCAACAAATAAATATCTACAGGCTTGTAGCTGTTAACATAAGGATAGCTTGTCATGGAGTCATGGAGACATTTTCAACGAATTTCCATTTTCTGTCTTAACAAACAAAAAAGAAAAGCAAACCAGTGTGTCAATGCTATTAAGAATTAAACTCTTTATTAAAACTTTTTAAAAAGTCTTGATTTGAACCAACCTCAAAGCTTTTAATAAAAGCAGCAGCATCTGCTATTACATTTTCATGGGTCAACATCGCTCCTTTAGGATCACCTAACAAGAGATCAAATATAATGGTTAGATCAAATATATGTTGCACACCTGATTTTTTTTTTTTTTTTTAGGAACCAGAAGCTATATTATTGCAAAATGTGTTTCTGTGAACTTTTTTTTTTTTTTTCAAAATTCTCTACAATTACTCAAAATACCCAAACCATTTGTCAAGGATATGTTTAGTCATTAGTTGCACGATCTGCGATGCTTCTGAAGCAGAGTGTAGACCCTTCTTTAAAAGAGCCTAGTGATGCCAACACAATGAAATTCCAGACAAGCTGGGATTCAAACAAGGTAACAACATCCCCACCTGTGGTGCCACTCGTGAAGCACACGACGCTGAGATCCTCTGGTTGAGGTGGCTGCGGAGATAAAACATTGCTGTTAGAAATGGTAACTGCTCCTGCAACAGCTTACTGCTTCTTAAATGTACAAGAATGTAACGCTGAAGCCTCGCTTTACTTACAATTGGTTTTCTCCAATTTTCTTTGCCCAAAACCTAATGCACACGACAACAATTATAAGATACAGTAATATTAAGTACAATTGCTTAAAAATAGGAAGCTTACCCTATGCCAGGTGTCTTTCTATTGTAAATGTAAAAATGAGTGAACCTTGGGGATGTCATTAGAGACAGGATTATGCTGCTGTTCACATGTTGAGGCAAAAGCAACACACAGGAAGATTGCTTATTGTTATCATACTTTCAAATTACAGCTCAGGTCAAAAGGGTTTGTCACAGAAGACGACCTTAAACAAATCCATGTGAGAGTTACTGACATTACCAAAATACTATACTACCAGTACCCCTATGTCTTTAGAATATACAACAGTGTGCACTGTACCATTTATAATACAGGACTGTAAAAAGCACCCAAGTAAACAAACCATTGCAGTGCACTTATTCATATGTCAATTATTATGGTCCATATAAAAGGCTCTTTACAGAGTGTTTAAAAAGGGACCAAAAACTAAGTACACAGGAAGAGTACTTGGAACTGCAAACGCAAATCAAACAGGAAGTTAGAAAGGCCAAGAGAGACAGAAATGAACATTGCTAAGGGGGCTAAAACCAATTCCAAAATGTTTTTCCAATATTATAACAGCAAGAGAACATTCAAAGAGGAGGTTAAATATCTAAGAGATATAAATGGCAAAATCATTGACGAAGAAAAAAAAAATTGCAAATATTATTATTAATTTCTTAGCAGACGCCCTTATCCGGGGCGACTTACAGTTGTTATAAGATATCATGTGATTTTTACATACAATTACCCATTTATATAGTTGGGTTTTTACTGGAGCAATCTAGGTAAAGTACCTTGCTCAAGGGTACAGCAGTGTCCCCCACCTGGGATTGAACCCACAACCCTCTGGTCAAGAGTCCAGAGCCCTAACCACTACTCCACACTGCTTCCCTATATATTAAATGATTACTTTTCACAAGCTTTTACAAAGGAGGATACGGACAACATGCCCCACGTCGACCTGTTCCTATCCAGTTTTAAATAACTTTAGCATAACAGAGGCAGAAGTGTTAAAGGGACTAGGAGCTCTTAAAATAAACAACCCTGGGCCGGATGAGATCCTCCCAATAGTACTCAAAGAAATGAAAGAAGTTATTTACAAACCGCTAACCAAGATCATGCAACAGTCTCTTGAGACAGAGGTTGTACCGATATACTGGAGAATTGCAAACGTAATACCGATCCTCAAAAAGGGAGACAAAACCGAACCAGGTAACTAAAGACCAATAAGCCTGACTTCTATTATATGTAAACTTATGTAAACTATAATAAGATCAAAAATGGAAAATTACCTACATGGTAACAGTATCCTGGGAGACAGTCAGCATCGTTTTAGGAAAGGGAGATCGTGTCTAACTAACCTGCTTGATTTTTTTGAGGATGCAACATTGACAATGGATAATTGCAAAGCATATGACATTGTTTATTTACATTTCCAGAAAGCTTTTGACAAAGTCCTGCATAAAAGATTAATCCTCAAACTGAACGCAGTAGGGATTCAAGGAAATGCATGCACATGGATTAGGGAGCGGTTAACATATAGAAAACAGAAAGTACTGATTAGAGGAGAAACCTCATAATGGAGCAAGGTAACCAGTGGAGTACCACAGGGATCAGTATTAGGTCCTCTGCTATTACTAATCTACATTAATGATTTAGATTCTGGTATAGTAAGCAATCTTGTTAAACCTAGGAGTTTATGTTGACTCAGAAATGTCTTCATCTAGACAATGTGGGGAAGCTATAAAAAAGGCCAACAAGATGCTCTGATATATTGTGAAAAGTATTGAATTTAAATCAAGGGAAGTAATGTTAAAACTTTACAATGCATTGATAAGACCTCATCTAGAATATTGTGTTCAGTTCTGGTCACCTCGTTACAAAAAGGATATTGCTGCTCTAGAAAGAGTGCAAAGAAGAGCCACCAGAATTATCACAGGTTTAAAAGGCATGTCGTATGCAGACAGGCTAAAAGAATTGAATCTATTCAGTCTTGCACAAAGAAGACTACGCAGAGATCTGATTCAAGCATTCAGAATTCTAAAAGGTATAGACAATGTTGGCCCAGGGGACTTTTTCGACCTGAAAAAAGAAACAAGGACCAGGGGTCACAAATGGAGATTATTATTATTATTTGTTTATTTAGCAGATGCCTTTATCCAAGGCGACTTACAGAGACTAGAGTGTGTGAACTATGCATCAGCTGCAGAGTCACTTACAACTACATCTCACCCGAAAGACAGAGCACAAGGAGGCTAAGTGACTTGCTCAGGGTCACACAATGAGTCAGCGGCTGAGGTGGGATTTGAACCGGGGACCTCCTGGTTACAAGCCCTTTTCTTTAACCACTGGACCACACAGCCTCCAGATTAGATAAAGGGGCATTCAGAACAGAAAATAAGAGGCACTTTTTCACACAGAGAATTGTGAGGGTCTGGAACCAACTCCCCAGTAATGTTGTTGAATCCTTCAAGAAGCTGCTTGATGAGATTCTGGGATCAATAAGCTACTAACAACCAAACGAGCAAGACGGGCTGAATTGTTTGTAAACTTTCTTATGTTCTTATGTTCTTATATCCACTGTTTGGAAACTTGAAGGATGAATGCTCTCAATTTGATGATAACTGAATCCAATGATGATTCATTTTATTGTATCCCTGACTCCTCCTGTTTACTGGCAAGAGATATGATAGTACAGTATGTTCCTGCCTCCAGAAAATACTGTTTCAAATGTAACTCAGTTGCTTGGTTTTACCTCAGCTTCCTGCAGAGACAGGATTTCAACTCCACACTTTGCCCCTCTTTCCTTGAGCTCAGTGTTGAATGGGTCCATGAGGATGATGGTGTTGAGGACTGGCGTCAGGTTTTTCTCACAGTTACTCAGGAGAACATGGGCCCTGTTGGGTTTGTCACATATAACTGTTGATAAATCAGCTGAAAAAAAAAAAATACAAATACAATTTTTAAAATCTTCCTAACTCAATTGCTAAAATAATATTTCAAGTGCAATGCAATAACAAAGGGGGTAGAAGATCCATGTAATAAGATTAGGTGCGTGTTTCGTGTTTTACCTTTGTTAATTATAAATACGAGAGCTTCAGGTCCTAGTGTGTCGTACAGCGGCACAACCACCATAGAGTAGGTATAACAGGCGTACTCAGCAATAAACCACTGCAGAATGAAAATCAGCATTAATTCCTAATTACCATCTGTCACCATCTGCTTACTGTTGGCAGGGTAGTTAAGAACTGACGTGCAAGTATACATCATAAAGGTCTTCTGAGTAAGTGGCTTAAACAGCTGCATAGAACTGCAGTTTGATGTGTGAAGTATCAAACCCCTCTGTGCAGTATTTATGGTATTTAGTCAAAGCAAAAACCAGTTAACTATTATTAGAATCACAGCCTTGTCAAACCCCATAAAGATGCCAGCCCCCACTACTCTACATGTACTGTGTGTACATAGGCAGAGAAAGTAGGGGGATGATTACATGGTCACATGATTTAGGAAGGCTGTTCATTCCAGACTGCTCAGAGCCAGGTTAAAGGCAGGTCTAGATTTTAAAATGGTAATGCTTCAGTATTGCAGCAACAGATCCCAGAACATAACCACACAGAATGACTGAAGCTGCTTTCTCTTCAATCAGTCTTAAATAACAACAGGAGTTTAGGAGTCAGGAGACAGCAGTGCACTGCATATCTTTTTAAGATTTGAAACCTATGTTAAAACACATGTAAATATAAATACGATCTTTCAGTTCTTTATTTGGTACTTTACCTCAGGCCTGTTCTGAGCAAATATGCCAACAGGTTGCTCAGGCGATGCTTTCAGTCCTCTGTGTAACAGTCCTGACCCCAGGTGTTCAGCTCTGTCAGACACCTGGTCATTGCATGTTAAAACATCATATCAAGCAACACCTTTACAGGAATATGGAATGAATCTTTCTCTTGTGGAAGTCTAAAGGGAGTTACCTGCTTGTATGACAGCCACTGGTAAGGCTGGTTTGGTTTTCTGCAGCCTAAACAAGATCCATTCTCTAAAAAAGAGAGAAAGAAAACTGGTGTTTCAAAGTTCATGAACATTGTGGATAAGTCTCCTTGCTTTTTTTTTCAATATCAGGAAACTATGCTTTTTGAAAATGATTATTACCAGACACTTGTAGTCCCCTCTGGAAACCATCATATAAGGTCCTGGCATCATCGTAATAATATGACATAAGTGTATCATCCCTAAGCAGAGCACTTCTCCTTGCACCCTCCTGATTGTGAACAAAAAGAAACATCAAATCATAATTATAATACAAATTCAACATTCACTTGCAACCTTACACATTTGCACTATTGCAGTTATGTTTTTCAACACTTTCTTTTTTTCATCATGATTTAAATAGTCCAGTTGCCAAATTAGCTCTTGTCAGGATCTACGACCACCTCCTTAATGGTAGGTACATTCAAAGATTATATAGGTAATAAAGGATATAGCTAATAGGGTTAATGTTATAATAGAATAGGTCGATTTACTACTTAACATATGCTAAATATGGCATTCAGGACTTGATATTGTAAAGCTATGGAGTACATAGGATCATAAGATGATATTTGAAAAACAAAAACTCTATACACTGCACTTGTTCAGTACCTTGGTTCCCACTGTCTGCTTATTAAGATCTACTGGAGGTATGACAGGTTTGGGTCGGGTTATCAGCCAGCACAGGACACCAGCCCCCAATGTGAAGAGTCCAATAATGGCAGGAGTGGGGAGCGGGGAAAAGAAAAACTGCAGAATACAGTTCATCCTGAACAATTTGAATCCAAACCTGAAAAAAAAAAAACTAAAGTGTACTTGAACTTCAGTCGCCATGCAGATGGAAATACAAAGCATTTTACTTGTACGTCAGTAGAAAGTTAAAACACAAATATTCTGAAAAAGGGGGTATTGATGACACTATCATACTGGAACTTATAATTCAGGTCATATGGTAAACATTTTATATGTAAGATAAGCATGTTTTTTGTCATAATGTGTAATTGAGTAAATCAGTACAATTTGTGCTGAATGCAGTTGCTCGTCTTTCCTCGCTAGTAAGTATTACAATGTGTATCTTCTTTTCCTCCTTTCCTTTTCTAGGAACTGAGATTATGATGTTTGCATGTTCTGTATCCCTTCTTTATAAAATAAAAATGTTTTTTTTTCATTATTCTAATTATTTTCCTGTTCAGATTACCTCCATTGTGAGGAAATTAGTCAAGTGTATCTCTGCAGGCAATAATACAGCAAATGTACCACAGCAAGTACTACTGTATACTTCTGTCATGGCAAAAACAAAGTAAAGTACATTTGAGTATACTGTAGTGTAAAAGTGGCATATACAAGCTTGGTAGAGTAAACCTTAAAGACCTATTGTAAATCAATTGATACATTCCTAGTATGGTAAAAGTATTGTGACATGCAAGCAAAGCTACTGTACTGCAGTAGACTTTCTGAAGGGTGTAACTGCCCAGGAGCAGTCAAGTCAAATGTTCAAAGACTTGCCCCATGGAAGTGCACTTCAGTTGAAATCCCCACAATCCAGAGGTTGAAAAAGTAGCCACTATTGTCACAAATAATGGGCTTTGCTTTGTTAATTCTAATGGACTGACATGGGAGTAAGCCAGCATGAATTACACCTGGCTCGAATTTAATTAGAAACACCTGCCAGTAATTAAGCAGGCAGGTGTATATATCGCATGACAAATGTTTGGGCTGGGTCTGTGTTAAGGCTAAGGCCTAAGAGGAGACCCTTAAAGAACGGTACAGTATGTGTGTTAGGGTGGTTAGGGTGACTGGTAAGCAGCTCCGCCATTCAGTTGAGTAGTTAGAACTTGGGAAAAGTTTAGTAAGCACTCCTTGATGGAGTTAGGTTTTTGTTTTGTTTTGTGCAAATAAGTAAAGATACAGGCACCGCCCTGTTTACACCTTATCTATAGTACTTCATTTTTACTAGAAGACAGTGTTAAAGGTCCCGGAAAGAATACCCCACTTTGCCACAATACATACATGTACACACACATACACACATACATTTAAAAAAGTCTGCAAGGATGTTAGTTTAACTAAATTAAGACGAATAAATGCTGTATTAGTTTAAATGTTTTTTTAACTGCATAGTATCTACCTATAAGTAAAACCACATAACTACAATATCTACATTGTAATTGCAATTCAAATACCCAAACTGTAGAAGTATTTACGTCAGCACTGTACAGTTCTTTGTTCTAATATATTGCGCTTTCTCATTAAATGCTGTTAAAATGTTTATTATGCACTGTCAAAATGTTACAAAGAATGATTAGCAGTAGAGGCCTCTTTCATGAAACATCTCTCAGTAATGCTGGGGTCACTCTTACATATACTGTACTGTATTTAATTGTGTCTTTATACAGTGTGTGCTCCTGTCTGACAACAGCATGGGCAAACACATGTTCTGCAAATGTACATCGATCATTGCATTTTCAGAGTTAAAAAAACAAACAAACTGTATGAATAAGGTTTGCAGCAAAATGACTGTAGTGTTGTCAGTTACAAAGGCCACTTCAAATCCAGCTCAGGTCATCTGTAATTACATGTGTTGCTGTGTGCAGTGCATAGAAATAAACTTTGGGGAAAAAATACCACCCAAATGTACACAATTAGATTTAGCTGGTAAATTCAGTTTTAAATCATCTCAAAAATGATCTTGTGCCCAGTGCAAAACTGCCGTACATGAAACAGGAGAGCAATACAGGGTAGAATTTGTATTATTATTAACATCGATGTAACATTGAAAAAACTGAATTGGGCCAAAAGTCAAACGCAAATAGTGAGACATCAGTGACAAAGCTTATCGACTGCGGAAGTCCAGCTGAATGGGGGAGTGGTACATTTTTTATAAGGGAATGATTATTACAGCCTACAACTACTCAAATTCTAGGTCATATGTCAGACTAATGGTTAATTAAGTATTTCAGATAATATTTGACAAGACTTACTAATAACTCCTACCTAAGAGTAAACATTTACTGAGAAACCAAATAAAATGTGTGAATCAGTGAATAGTTTTACTACTTCTGATTAGTGTGCAGTATATGCAAACCCTTTCAGTAATGGAAATGACTTGAGAAAACCACAAACAGTTCTCAGATTTGTTTAGGGTGTACTGCATTGCTTTGGTGCTTCATTATTGCAAGGTGTTAATCACTCAGTCATTAAACATGCCAAGATCTGTTGGGACAGGTTAAAGAAAACACAACACAATAAACACCTGAACAGAACCAAACCTGAACCAAAGCGCTAATTGCTTTAATCAGACCATTAATCAACAGGACGAAATATCAAGCTACTCTATTTAGAAAACATGAAATATCAAGCTTACTCTATTTAGAAAACCCAATTCCCCAGGATATCCATGCTGATGTTTGTCTTGTACTGATATACAATGACGGACGAGGATGGCACATCTAGTGCCCTGTATCTAATCTCTTAAAAAAAATCTTAAAATGTCCTTGTTCAGAACACACTAACCACAGATGCCAAGTCAGACTTACCTGTGAAACACACCTCCTATATTCAGTAACCCAGCTTTGACGTACTCCAGTTTAACAGAACATCTACAGCACTCCTCAACCAATGCCTTTTAAACAAATCTTGACTGTATTCTCTGTGAGCTGCTATTCTCTCTGAGCTGCTATCAGTCAACATGCATCATCTATATTGAGCAATCCTTTTTTTTCTCAGCAGTGGTTTAGGGTCATTGGATAGCAGACATTTTTTTTATTATTATTATGTATGAAGTGCTATGCAAATTCACAGTTGCCTGTGCAATTTATACCTAAGTACATTCTAACCATATGTGGCAGGGCTAAGGCCCCACCCCTGCCAAAACCATGTGCAGAATGTGGCCAGGTTCTAATTGGTTAGTTGCCAATTAGCCCTGGCCACACAAAAGGAGCCAGGCCCTTTCTCCTGCAGTTCCTTTGTTTTGAGAAAGGAATGACAGCAGCAGGTTCTGCTCTTTGTCCTAGCTCCATGATTGCAAAGCTTGGGTGTGTTGTCTCTTTGGTTTGGTATTTTGTCTAACTGTTTTGTTTGTATAATTAATCATTAAATACAAGTATGCAGAAAATGATTAAAAACTGCAATCTCCTGCCTCCTGCCTCTTCTGTTCCCACCGCTGTCCTTAATCAAGACTACCCTACCACACTATAGTACAGTATGTAGAAGCTCTATAGATTTCACGTTCTGGTTCTCCTTGCAACCCAGCAGAGTACTTTCAGGTTATGCAATTTCAAAACTGAAGGACAGCTCCAGCCAGTTAACTTAAAGAACTATTTTGATTAAAATGTGTTTTTGGGTTTTATTATTATTATTATTATTATTATTCTGGAGAAGACAACCAAATCTGAAAAATCCTTCACCAAACACGTTGCAAAGCTCCAATTGCAATTGCAACAAAAGCTAATTCTGCTTTAAAACAAATAAAAGGGTTAAAAAGAGATGGTTTTAATGAGGCCATGGGAGTTAAGGATATGCTGTTAATTAAAGCCTGCTCATTGGCAAACAGACGTAGAGGCTCTTGAGGTTAATCATCGCACCTTGCATGTGTCAGTATATATAGGGGCAGGCACCTTCTTCAGCACCACATCTTCAGAAGCTCTTGGGCAGGTGCAGAAGAGCATCACAGCCCAGAAAATGATGTTCAGAACAATATTTCAAAATCTGGCCTGCTTTCATGCTAATGATCACCACTTTCCTAGCATGCCTTTTCTATTGGCCTTTTGCTTCTTTCTGAGAGGCAGTGAGAGCGGGGCGGAGAGGTCTCGTCTCCTACTGGGGTTCCAAGCTCCCAAGAACATCTCTTTTCCATTCAGTGCAATGAGACTGGGGTCAGCGATGCAGATTGCTATCGACAAGGTGAATTCGAACCCTGCCTTCCTGAATAACTACACTCTGGACTTTGCGTACTTTGACTGTGACTGTGACGCCAAGACCTCTCTCAGTGGATTCATCAGCCAGGTGTGGAACGACAACATCTCAGCCCTCTTTGACCCCGTTTGTCCCGAGGTAGCAGAGGTAAAGAGATAACACGTAAATATTCCAGTGGTATAGAATATTTATTTTTAATGATGCGTTGTTTATTTTGTTTGCTAAAGCAGTGGTGTGTTTGCATTGTGTTCCGAAAGACAGAAAACAGAAATGATTCGTGTCCCTGTACTTTTGCAGCATTCATACTTTAACCACATTCATAAAGGCTTGCTCTATTATATTGGATTAACCATTTATAACCATGATTGTGTAAACTGCATAGAACTTCATTTGCATAAGGGTATCATTGCATTTTCTCAATACCAAAAAACACATCCAAGTGCAATGTTTTAATGAAAGCTTAGGCTTCTGGTTACAAAAGGTCCTTGGTTGACTATATTAGTGACCCAGTTTTTACTATTTGTTTTATAAAATGTTCTGAACAGTACATTTAGGCATTCGGTACGTACTGCAGTAAAGTGAACCCTTTTGGTGTGATTTCTTCCTACAGCAAATGATGCAAATTGCACCTGAAGTTAAAATCTGTGATGAATAAGGCCTTTGAGTCAACAAGCTAATACACCCCTGATTCCCTATCATCCAGCCACTCCTTCTCAAACAGGCACCTACAGTACTCAATGCATGGCTCAAGAGGGGCACATGAGCGTGGCTTGATCTTTATAAATCTTGTGATTAGCCATCGGCCTGGAGTGAAAGGCTTTGTATTGTCAGATGTGTCGCCTACATAGCACAGGGAGCAATTAGTAAAAATAAGTCTCCATGATTTATTTGGGGAGCAATTAGTCACATACTTAAAATTAAGACAAAACCTACCAAATAAAACAGACTATCCACTGTACATTGTACTACTCATCGGCAATGTGTTTTTGCTTGTAAATAGTCTGAAATCAAGCCCTGAAAAAACTATAGGCCAACTAAGGGTGCCCTTGTTGTGTTCTTTGTTACATTTTAAACAAAATACAATAAATGTCAGCTAAGACATGCTCATGCGTTCCAAGATTTGTAACACATTTCTAAGGATACACATTGAAAAAAGTAGTGATTTGTCTGACTGTGAAAATTGTTGACTGATGCAACATGCGATTAATCTATCTGACCATGTAAACTTTACCAGATAATCACAGAGCTCATTTTTAAACGGGCTCATTCATTTTGTTCAGGTTACAGGTCTCATGGCTTCCCAATGGGACATCCCAATGTTTAGCTTTGTAGGCCACACCCCCAAGCTGGACAATGTTGCTGTTTATGACACCTATGTCAAACTGGTGTCGCCCCTTGAAAGAATGGGGAAGACCCTGTTGAAGGCTCTTCAGCACTTCGGATGGAAGAATGTGGCCTTGCTTGGAGGGGGCTCTGCCCATAGCACCTGGGACAAAACGGATGATCTCTGGAAGTCTGTGCAGAGCCAGCTAAACCCCAGCATCACCATTATAGCCAGTGTGAAGTATGACACCAGTGACCCTGATCTCAACCGCAAGAATCTGAAGTACATCTCAACCGTGGCCAGGAGTAAGTACAGCAGCACAAGGCTCTTTCCTGACTAGGGCGAGCAGACTCTGGTATGGCTGCCTCTTTTAAGCTCGAGTAACAATTCTCTGTCAATGAAGAAATGTCAACACTGACAACATTATTCATCCCCTTCGGTTACTGCACACAGCATGTATTATTGTACCATGTCCCTATTTGTACAGTATAGCGATCACTACTGGCATCACATGGTTTGTAAAGACATCACAATACTGCTTCAGATTTAATGTCACACTGATATGATATTTCAATCTTTCGTGTGCTTTACTTGACAATGTCCTCGTGGTGCACTTGTGTGGTATCCTAGTATGTTGGGAGAACACAATACAGCACATGCTCCCACTGTGGATTCAACAACCACAATTTGATTTGTGACACTTGTAAAAAAATGATATTCCAGGTCGGTCTGTATTATGAAAGCAAGGTCACTGTATGAAATTAAAATGTTTGCTTTGCTTTTGCCAGGATAACCTTTGGAAATATTCTGAAAATTCAGAAGCAGTTCAGACTCCCCTAGCAGCCTTTGATTCAGTGTTCGTAGTGACATTAAAGTCCTATGGAGGATTTGATACTCTGATTTAGTCCATCAAATCTACCAGAGACTGAAAGGGCCTCCATTCTACAGCAATCTGACTTCAGAGAAAGAGGTCTGATATAATATACAATGAAAACGTTTCTTTACATATTCTCTACAACACCCATTATAACGTTTCTTGTTAAATAGAGATAGGTATTGTTAATTAACCTTGTACTTTTGAATTAATATGTACTGTAGCCATATGGATGTAATTGACATTTCCTCCTTGGAAAGGAGGTATGTTGGAGACCAATGTTTGAGCAAAATTAAATAAAATAAATACATGTATACAGCTACCTCCCACAGGGGTCTGCTGTTGCTCCAATGTAATCTGTGATAGAAAATTGTGTCTAAATAAATAATAGAGTTTTTTTGTTTGTTTGTTTACTAAATATTCTACAAATAAAGGCAGAGTTTCATTAAACATAATGTAGCAATTTTGGTTATTAGAACTGTTGCAGTAATTAGTGGCGAACCATAATGAATCAAATGGGCCAGATTCTAGTACTTAAAAAAAAAAAAAAGCTTTTGAAAAAAATGAAATGAAATGTCTTGCTTGTTCGTTTTTAGTTTAGTAATTATTATTGCATGCATTTTATTTAAATATCTGTGCTGCACGAATTAAAAGTAAAGAGCTTTCAGAATATAACTATTCTTAATGCAGCAGGGCAGGCAGTGGTGATGGTGGTGATCACTCCTAGTGTGTAATGTGTGGTTCTGTGGGTGTTGCATTTATTCTATTTTAACTGTGAAAACCATACGGTGTTTGTGTACTTATTTTTTTGTACATGTTCTTTTAAGGTGAGTTCTTATGCTGCCTATCTCCATGATGCAGTGCTACTTTATGCCACAGGAGTAAAGGAGCTGATAAAGGCAGATAAGACATCCTTTAAGCTGGTAAACAGCTTGAAAGCAAACAGGGTTCAGCTTTATGGTAAGTGATACTCCTGCTCAGAATCATTCTGTTTATACGATGGAGAAATTGGTCCATACCATGACTTGCAGATGGAACCGGAGGGTAAGATTTGTTTTCCATGTTGTGATGAGACGACAGCAATTCAGGCATTCACTGTGTCTCCTCAACAGAGATTCCTCTTAATATTTTACATTGCTTATAAACATGACCTGATAGGTATTGGATTGTATAGCAACAAGAAGTACTAATCCAACTGGAAAAAAGGGCTACCTTTCTCTACACTTTGTTTCAAAGAAATTATTAGCAAAATAAAGGATCCTTGTGCAATGGTTCGATTGAGACCCTCATTGTCAGCCGACAAATGCAACGAGAATATCGCAGCCATGCTTAAAACTTGCTGGGAAGAACATCCAGAACGAAGACCAACATTTCTATCAATCAAACGACAATTACAAGAAGCAAGTACTGAAATGTATGTCTGAGGTATCATTGCCAAGCCTATCCCTTCAAGGAATTATGTATTGAAACACTCTGAACTTGTGCATTGCTTTGGAATTCAATATGCAGATTCATACGTGACAGTAAGTAACACCA
This sequence comes from Acipenser oxyrinchus oxyrinchus, assembly GCA_030684275.1. Lineage (NCBI taxonomy): Eukaryota > Metazoa > Chordata > Actinopteri > Acipenseriformes > Acipenseridae > Acipenser > Acipenser oxyrinchus. The sequence goes on along the minus strand of CM060257.1, from coordinate 51,548,726 downwards.
TGCAAAATATGTTTGTTACCGATTAGTGTTTGCATTCGAATAATATATTTATTTGTTTTTTCAACCTCTCGCAGTCAGAAACTGTATGGATTATGTGGTGGTTTTGTAATGTGGACTAACATTTAGTGAGGGCTAATTATTTATTTATTTTTTTAAAGTCATGTATGCATACATGGTGAACAAACTGGAGAAATATGCAAATCGCCTGGAGGAGGTGGTAGAGGAAAGAACCAATCAGCTGACTGTAGAGAAGAAGAAAATAGACAAGCTGCTCTCCAGCATGTTGCCCAGGTAACAGATTCATTCACACAGACCTCAGTCTTGGCACAAAAACTTACTAGTAATTAGGTCGAGGGTTACCATAGGACTCCGTGTACACTGGGACAGTTTGGGATAGTTCAGGCTTTTCACCTCGCAGTGCATTCTGGTACATTTTACCTGGCTCAGGAGTCTTTCACAGCAGGACTACACTTACCAGAATGCATTGGGGTGTGAGTTGAAAAGGCTAAACTGTTCCTTGTATACATAGAGTCATATGGCATTAGATTAACATGTGGTAATGGAAATGCTTCACATAGCATGTTGTTTTCCCTTCTAATTAAGGTTTTTTTTTAAAGTTACATTGCAGAGGAGCTGGTAGCTGGGAAGTCTGTGGAACCCGAGAGTTTTGAGTCTGTTTCCATTTTCTTCTCTGACATAGTTGGTTTTACCAGCATGTGCTCTATCAGCTCTCCCCTGGAAGTGGTCAATCTGCTCAATGACCTCTACAGCTTATTTGATGAAATAATTAAGACCTATGATGTCTACAAGGTAAATTCTCTCTCTTTGAAACCCATGTCTACAGTTAAGATAACATTCCTTTCAATTCCCTGGACATATTATTAGTATTATTTGGTAATTATTATTATTATTATTATTATTATTATTATTATTATTATTTATTTCTTAGCAGACACCCTTATCCAGGGTGACTTACAGTCGTAAACAAAAATACATTTCAAGAATCACAGTACAAGTAATAATACACTTAAGAGCAAGATAAATACAATAATGTAATGAGCAGTGCTGTGTGATACTCTGCTGTTACAGATTCTAACCCCTATCAGTGAGATGAGGTTAAAAGCTCTAAAACCACTAAACCCAACTCTTTGGCACTGTGGTTAACCACGCTTGCTTACAGTGTGCATTGTCGCTGATTCGCATCCAGCTCCACACCCCTAGTGGTCATTTTTCATGTCTGCAGTGTCGCTGATTCGCTTCCAGCTCTACACCTCTAGTGGTCATTTTTCAAGTCTGCAGTGTCGCTGATTTGCATCCAGCTCCACACCCCTAGTGGTCATTTTTCATGTCTGCAGTGTCGCTGATTTGCATCCAGCTCCACACCCCTAGTGGTCATTTTCCATGATCTGCAGATATTTTTTTTGCATGATATAACCCTAATCCTAACCCTAACCTTTTGCTGATACAATTGTGTACTTACATATATCCTGCAAAAAGATTTCCATAATAAGTACATGTAACTATGAATAACAACATTGTAATTATGTGTAAGTACACATGTATTTACTATGTAACTTCTATTTAAATACACAGAGACACAATGTAAAGTGTTAGTAAATATCAAAATGTAGTAACTTACTGTACCGTTTCTTTTAACACAGGTGGAAACCATTGGGGATGCATACATGGTAGCCAGTGGACTCCCCATTCGCAATGGTATAAAGCATGCTGAGGAAATTGCCACCATGTCTTTGCATTTCCTTAGTGCGAACATGATGTTTAAAATAAGGCATTTGCCTGATGAAAAACTGAAGATTCGCATAGGTCTGAACTCAGGTAAAGGAAGTGTCCCAGAGAAAAAATGAAAATGATATGAAATCCTCACTGCTGCTACACCTAACAGCATATTGTGTTCAGTTCTGGTCTCCTCGTTACAAAAAGGATATTGCTGCTCTAGAAAGAGTGCAAAGATGAGCAACCAGAATTATCCCGGGTTTAAAAGGCATGTCGTAGTATGCAGACAGGCTAAAAGAATTGAATCTATTCAGTCTTGAACAAAGAAGACTACGCGGCGATCTGATTCAAACATTCAAAATCCTAAAAGGTATAGACAATGTCAACCCAGGGGACTTCTTTGACCTGAAAAAAGAAACAAGGACCAGGGGTCACAAATGGAGATTAGATAAAGGGGCATTCAGAACAGAAAATAGGAGGCACTTTTTTACACAAAGAATTGTGAGAGTGTGGAACCAACTCCCCAGTAATGTTGTTGAAGCTGACACCCTGGGATCCTTCAAGAAGCTGCTTGATGAGATTCTGGGATCAATAAGCTACTAACAACCAAACGAGCAAGATGGGCCGAATGGCCTCCTCTCGTTTGTAAACTTTCTTATGTTCTTATGTTCATACGTCAACAAATAAATAGTATATTTCAATTAATGTAATGCATGAACACTTCATTCTGTTGACAATAACATGACTTTATGGAACATGGTCAATGTTCTTTCTTTTTATAAATTCTTTTATTAAAGTATATGGACATTGACAAATGTAAAGGGCGTTTTCCTACTGCTTACTTAGACAGATTCAGATGGAGCTTCTTGGCTCTTCTGCCATTTGTCTCTGTAGGGCCAGTTGTGGCTGGAGTGGTTGGAATCAGAATGCCTAGGTACTGCCTGTTTGGAGATACCGTGAATATGGCATCCTGGATGGAAAGCAACAGTTTGCGTTAGCATCTGTCCTTTTACTTGGCTCAGAAAAAAATATTGATCATATTCTTCAGAAAATGCTTAAAATGAAATGCATCTTTTCCTTTTAGAGGCAGGAACCTAGGGCCTTTATAATAACTATAGAAACGGAACGAATGCACACTATGTTTCCATTGTATTGTAGCAATGAAGATCCATGTATCTGAGAGCACTGCAAGTATTCTTCAGAAGACTGGCACATTTCAATTGGACCTAAGAGGAGATGTTAAAGTGAAGGTAATTGAGATCAATATAAAAGCCCTTTGGTGTACATTTTCTATTTTTTTTTTTTTTTAAATACACAGCATTATAAAAAATGCATTGAAGACTTAAAGTAATTTTACTCCGAAAGCATTTAGTTTTTGGAGCACTGAATATGCACGTTAACTGTGAAGTGATGGTATATTACTAACATTACTAGGGTAAAGGAAACCAAAGGACTTATTGGTAGAGAAACAAAAAAGGATTTAATCTGCCACTACCAGACTCCAGCACTACTGTTGAACTGCTTGAGGTATGCTCTCTTAAGTTCATGTCAATTTGTTGATGGTCAGCTCCACTGGACTCGTTATCTCTGTTCATTCAGTTTAACACCCTGACATGACCAATACATGCTTTCTGTGTGGTTCATCACTCTTATTGCTGCAGCTTTCTCCTAAATGAGATTTCTAGCAAAATCAAAATGTCTGTATACTGCAACCCCTGAATTAGGCTACTCAGAGGAGCAGGTCCCTTTACTTGATCACATGTCTAAACTCTTCTAATACTTAGGAAACAGCCATGCACTTGGATGGGGTGGAGGCAGAAGGCCACAAGGGGAAGGCCATAGGGATGCAGCACTGAGGAGAAAGCATCAGACTAAAGACCATGTCTATACGTCTTCTACCAGGGCCAAGGCATTAACCAGCTCTAGTGTCTAGGAAAATAAATGCCAGTGACCTGCCTCCAATGAAGAAACCTGACGCCATCCACCAAACCAACAAGAAACGCTTGCTTTGCAGAGAAAATATTTTCACAATTTCATATTCCTCTAGGCTGGTTGCAGCTTTGTAGGCAATGTCAAAATGATGGTGACCCAGTGTTTCAGTTTGGCTTGAGCATCGCCAAAGTTAGGTATTGTTAGGTAATTAGGGTTCGGCTACCTGCACACCCTTGATATTGAATTACAGAAGTTCACTTATTTTATGCAGTAAAACTAAAATCAACACCTCTTTTAGATTTGTGGCAATACTAAAATATGAGGTGGAAGCACTGAAGCATAAATATAGCACAACTAAATACATTTTTACTAGAACATAAAGCCTCATTAGCTGTATCAGTTATCTGCTTTATATTATGTACAGTACATCATGTTCTAATTACATTCATAATAATTAGAATACATGTTAAAAGGTCCTTTATGACTTTACAATGCATAATGAAACCAAAAGTAAAGCTAGCTGGAGGCAAAGGTGGAAACTATATTAGAAATGCATAACAGGAAATGGTAACTATTATTATTATTTTTTATTTTTTATCTTATCATCCTGTTCATGCAGTATTCTGGTTATGTTACAAGCACCATGTATGGAATAGAAAGTAGCGGTATGTTTAAACTGAAATGAAGCAGCGGAGTTTGAAGTGTTCATTTCCTTACATCAGGCACTGCATCTGCTTGGTAACGTGATGTACTTTGGAAAGTGTGAGAAACCAAGCGATCGTTGAAAACAAAAAGTGAAGTAAGTGAATGATCAGTGTGCCGACAATAACATTCTCTGGCATGTCAAATAAAGGAAAGGACATAAAGAGCCCTGCTTGTTTTGACTTACAAACAGTCTATTTGTCACAGACAATCAAAAGGAGGAGACTTTAAATCATTGACATTATCCATTGAACATTTCACTTGTTTTACATTTTTTTAATATATAAAGTTTCACATATGGGTTAACATTTACAGTAACTTCATTACACATAAGTACAAATCCATACCATTGTTACATAAAAAAGAAATCTAAAATAGAAGTCTAAATATTCTACAGTTGATTAATATAATAGCCCTGATTATACAAATAAAACAAATACATATTTAGAAAGTTTAGTTGCTTCAAAGCATTCACATATTGCACTAAGAAGAATCACGCATATTCAAATGTAAATACTTTGTGAATTAACTGTTTATAAATTTGCCCAAATACACACACATATTTTGTAAAGTCTTGAGATACCCGACAGAATAAACACATGGTGATGTTTGATTTTCAGTCTATTTGCACATTGACTGATATCATGATGGAACAGAACACTCATAGGAGTGTGTTGTCCCACTAAATGCACTACAGTGTCTGAGACAATAGTGCAATACTTTATACATCAACATATGAGCATGGCAGATCGCAACACTGCCCCAGTTAGAGGAGTGGAGTATAGAGAGACGAACAGGGTAACAAAACATTTACTAAGGATAAACTGTAGGACTGTGTATTACAATAATAACACAAAATAACTTTGTTGGAGATATATATATATATATATATATATATATATATATATATATATATATATATATATATATATATATATATATAATAAATAATAAAGTAGATCTCAAATTATGGAAGATGAGAGAAATATGAAGAGAAGCACCTTAGCACCTTATTTGCAAGAAATAATTCTGTAGTGCTACCATCCAGTTACGTTTCTCCCACTTGCTTGAAGGAACCCTATACATTAAAGAAGTTTACTCACAGTACCTTGTTTCTATAGCCGTTCTGAATTGCTGCTGACTCACTGCGTCTGTTTTCAGTGTGTCCATTTTTGCTAAGGAAAAGGTTAGTGTTTAACATTAACAATGTGGTAACAGTAAATGACAATTCCTTAACAATACTCTCAAGTCTCTCACGTGGGATTCTCCGGCTATCATTCTGACCTGGGATATTATAAACTCTTTCTGTATAGCCTCACGTACATACCATATATGCATGTACTAAAATCCACACATACAACAATAGATTGTGGGGTGTTAAATTATAAAATAATACTATTTTCAAACTTGTATTAATAATATAGTATAGTTATTTAAACAAGGAGATAGACTTACTGAAAATCCCCTAACAGGGACAGGAAGTCTGAGTGTAGAAGGTTAATTAGCTTTGCCTCTACAGCAGAGACCGTGGAGTAACGGGGGAGGCTCCCAGCTTGGTTAAACCTGTTTAAAATACAGCATTTTGTATTTCAGACAGAGCATTGTGAGAAATCTTAATGTCAAACTCCAGTCACATAGCCTGTATTAAAAACATTGCTTCCGATTTGCTTAAAACACAAACAGGACCAGCTCAGATGTAGAACTACAACCATTCTACTTCTGTTATTAACAGTGTACTATCTACATTTATTATAAACACTTTACTATCTACTTATTATAAAATGGTTTACTATCTGCTTCTTTATAAACAGGTTTAGAATGTTTAAAAGGTCAAATCCATCACAACAATGTCATTTAAAAATAATTCCACTAGGTGGAAGTGCAGCAATGTGTAGCTTTGCATTTTTTGTTCTTCAAAGATTTGATATTACTGTTAATTATTTGAACGAAATACTAGCTTTCGCAAAAACGTTACTAGAATGTTTGGATTAGGCTTTTGAAAGGTGTAGATAAAAGTACAGAAGCCTTTGTGACAGGCATACACCGGGAGTAGGCGTATATAGTACAGCTATAGAGACAAGCTAGAGCTAGCGAGGTCACAGCTTTTGCTTTTCTTGTTTAGTCCTTTGGTTCAGCTTCTTACAAAAGATCCCAACATCTGACTCTTGCATCAGTTCAGACATACACAAGGTATTCTAGGATGTCTACGAACATATAATACTGTGTCCGGTTCTGGTCACCTACATACAAAAAGCACATTGCTGCACATGAGAAGGTACTGAGAAGGGCAACCAGGCTAATCCCAGGACTTAATGACATGAGGACAGCTTCAGACCGTTAAATCTCTTCAGCTTGGGAAATAGACAGATAATAGGGGATTTCATTGAAGTTTATAAAACCCTAAATGTTAAAGATAAAGTTAAATCAATACAGAAAATGCCCAAGTTACAGTGCACAATTAATTATCTGAATGACAGGAACCGATAGAGATTCTGTGCTTTCTGTCACTAACTATAGCAGCACCTTTTCTTTCAGGCCATTAGCCACCCTCCATGTGATTTTCTTCTGTAGTACCAAATTACATTCTAATGATTGTGCATTGGATTTCTGTGGGTTTGGAAATGTATCAGCATTTATTTCTTTAAAAATCAAATTGCACTTTTTTTTTTTTGCTACATTTTCTGCATTACCTGCACTTGGTCATTATAGTATTGTGCATTTAATCCTGTGAGGGTTTAATACAGACAGAACATCATTACAGGTGAGTGATGGAGGCAGAGATTGATTTGGTATCCTAGTAAAAGTGGTTCAACATTAAAAATCAACTTTTAACCCCTTAAGGTGCACACAGAATTGTGTGGTTGTTCAAACGGATTCTTCTTAAAATACATTTGAGAGCGACTCAAGTATCATAGAAAATTATGAAAATACAGCGAGTGACAGCATTCAAATGTTTGGATATACATTTCCTGATACTGATTCAATAAAACAGAGCAAATCCTAAAACCATCAATTGTTATTTGAAATAAAACTGTTCAGTCTGTTTACAAAACTAAATGTCATTAGGAGAAAAAAAAAAAATATTGGAAAAAAAATAGAAAGAAGTGATAAGAGGCTGACATGACCGTACCTTTCCAGAATCGTTGGAACTCAGCCAGCATCCCCTTGAGTCCCTCTGCAAACTTCTTCTTCAGCCACTCCTCTATATCCAGGGAAAGGGTTCTCTGATCCTGGGACTTTGAAGGGCTTCTCCCTGAAAGCTCTGTATTAAAACACGAGCTGTCAATAGAGCAGCATCGGCACAATCCTGTGTGGTCACTTCATCACACAGCAAGCCCCTTTATAATTCCTTTCGAAAAATCTCTTTTGATGCCAACTTCCTGACATATAGCTGCTCTCTGGCCTCTAGGTGGAATATTGAAGCTCCTGACCCTTCTCTCCATTTCATTTCATGTTCTGAACATGCTTCATGATCTGCCCATTGTATTCCCTCAAGTGTAACATGGCTACTGTATACGACCCGCTGCCCTGCTTTGAAATCAGGGTGGGGTTTCCTTGCCTGGAGACATGATGTTTGTCTTGTAGCTCCTCCATTAGATTCACTTACTGTATGGATCTCAATCAGGCCAATGGGAGATGAGAAAGGTCCCTGCTGTGCACTAATGACCTTGGAGATGATTGGTTAAGCACTGTTGTCTCTTGGCTTTTACTGCAATAACATACCATGGCCTGTTGAACTGATTTGACAAATGTCTTCCAGTAAGTAACTCCAATCTACATCAATTCATATACACAATATATAAATACAAACAAACATATCTTTACATAGAAAAATAACCAACCATCTTCCAGAAGAAAAGCTAAAGGCACGCCTACGCATATAACAATTATTGATTGGCTCTCTGGCACAGTGCTGCTGGAAACCCTGCTGAGAGCAGACAGAAGAGCCCTCCTGTGCTCCTCGGATGCACTTCGACTTTCAAAACCTAAAGTCTTCATTAGAGTCTGTCTGGTGACTGCTTCCCCACCAAATCTGTCACACCTTGATTCACAATAATGTGTAACATTAGGTCAATATTGAATGCAAACATAAAATGTACTCAATGAACTGTAATTCAGCACAACAAAATATTTAGTGGTGCATATGTTCCACATTTTACATAGCTACGTTGAAAGAAATAATGGGTAATGTATAGCATGGTATAAAAAAACAGTATGCTATAACAGAGGATTTGATTAAGCTAGACTAGAGCGAAGTTTCATGTGGGAGATGAACACATATTTTTTAAATGCCTTTGGTGATTGGTTATATAAAAATAAACAGTGTTAGACCTTTTCAATGTGTTCCTGTGTTGCAGTTGACAGCTGCCAGTGATTTATTCATGTAGAGTGTCATATATTGTACTAATAGTAGCATTACCATGATGCTTTTTATAAACTACTTTATATAGTGATCATACTACAGTACATAGCATTGATATAGATACACTTGTATGGATCTGTCTATGCTAGTTGAACCTATTCATAATCAACTTTTTTCTAACTTTCTGATTGAAAGTTTCAGTGCAATATGTAATACTTATAATGCAAATTCATGGTCATTTCAGACACGGTGTAGAATTGACAATACATCCGAGTAAAAGACCGAGACAAAAAAAACAAACAAATACTACTGTCAAAACTTTGTTTGAAATACATTCAGTGCTCTACCTTTTCCAGAGTTTTTCAAATTCCTTCTCCTCCATTTGTATTCCCAGCTGGTACAGAACCTGCCGCAGTTCTGGTGGCCGCACTGCGCCTTCCTTATTAGGAAACGTAGCCCGAATTTCAAAGGGCCTACATTTAAAGAAGAGTAAATGAGTGAAATCAACAGGTCATGGTACAATTTCAACAAACACATGTCACAAAGGCTTCTATTGTTGATTCACTGCAGAGTGATTGATATTTTTGAAGACAGACCATAATATTTGTCCCAGAGTGTTGCTAGTATAAAAATCTTGAATCCGTATTGGATTTTGTCCACTATAAAGACTTATCTTCTTGTGCACTTGATACACCCTGTAGTCGTCGCTTAAATAATTCAAGTAGTTATTCTAAATACCCGCAGTACTTGTGTCTGACTTTTGTTGCTATAGTTATTGTTACATAGCACCTTTCTTCAGTAAAGAACCATAGGGAACACCGGGGGAAGGAGAAACACCTCAAAAGAGGTGCTGGGGTGAGACTGTGATGTCACAGCATTCCTGAATGAGTGTGCAGTTGCTCTGTGATATGGGATACCACCACAATAAGATAGCCTCTGTTGAACAGCAAGGACACTGCTGGCAGTTGACACAGGCTTGTATACTGTAGATATTCATTCAGAGAGGTCTGTAGGTGAGCAGTGGAGTGTGACAGGTACCTGGCACACTATCCAAGGGGAGGGGTTTGTGTCAAACAGTGCTCCAGCTTTCCAAACCCAGCTATTCTCTGCTGTGAGATTAATTGTAGCTCAGAGTTACAACTAGCTGACTTTTCACAGTTTTTATTTTGCGTGATATTTCTGAAAGGAATATCCATGCTGCAAAACTAGGGAGAAAGTCAGAAATTGATTATTGCTAGTGTTAAACTATTGTTGTAAATGTCGACAGAAAATGCTGAATACTTCGAGTTGTGTAACTATTATAATTGAATGACATTATGTCTTTGCGGTCATGTGTAAATTCAAAGCTATGCTAGGTGTGTCCCTCCTTGCAGAAGAGGAGCCTTTATTACGCAAGTAAATATTTAAATGAGTTAAATTGTTCAAATGGCTTTTCTTCCAATTCAGTGTACGGTATACTGAAACAAATTGATCCTGAGCATTAGTGAACTTTGCAGTGTTTCATCATTGCATCGTACGTTTAATAAACACAGTTCTGCTGCAGCGGTGCTGTACCTGTCCCGGACCTGTCTATGTACCGGTAGGACTATCTGGACAAAGGTGGCCTCTCCAGTAAAACATACCCAGTTTATTACCTAATGCTTCACTTCATATCAGCCATGTGTATCCAGGCCACATAAACATGCCCTTTTGCATTGAACCATGAGCCTTAGCTATAGGACCCTGTTAAGCATGTGCAAAGATAAGGGCTGGTATCGAACAAGAAACATTGTCTGCAGGAAATAGCAGTTCATTTATTAGTTGTATACCATTAATTATTGTACTCCTTTGCATCATTGTGTAAAAAATGGATCAAACCAAAAACATGCAAGTCTTAAAAACAATATTTCTCACCAGACTTACTCCAGTGCACCCCCACCCCACATATACTGAGCATCAAAAGAAACTTATCACTTATATTTGGATAGAATTCACTAGATGTGATCGAAAAAATGACAAACTCTGTTTTAGAGCAGGTGCAGAGACTTTTTATTGTGCTGATTAACAACTGACATCACGAAAATGCTGCAATAATGTTCAGTCGATCTTGGGCAGGTGTTGTGACTCTTGGTCTCCCAGTTCATGGCCTGTCATTGACAGAGTGTGTCTGGTTATACCGTCTCGCCAGGTTTGAAATCGCTGGCTGTGAGCACCCAAGACGATGAGCCACAGTACGCTGCCCTAGTCCAGCCTCCAACATGCCGATTGCATGAAGACACTGCTCTCTTGACAGACGTGGCATATTGCTTTTTTTCTGTGATTTTCTTTATTGCTTTTATTCAAGCTTGCAATTCAACAGCTGAAATCACTCCATATCCAGTGTCCAATCAACTGTCTTACTAATTAAGCTCTGTGGTCCAGTGGTTAAAGAAAAGGGCTTGTAACCAGGAGGTCCCCGGTTCAAATCCCACCTCAGCCACTGACTCATTGTGCGACCCTGAGCAAGTCACTTAACCTCCTTGTGCTCCGTCTTTCGGGTGAGACATAATTGTAAGTGACTCTGCAGCTGATGCATAGTTCACACACCCTAGTCTCTGTAAGTCACCTTGGATAAAGACTTCTGCTAAATAAACAAATAATAAATAAACAAATAATAATTAAGTGCATATGCATCATTCATAGTCACTCAAGCGTATCATGGTCAAGGATGAATGATCGAGTGATTAAAAAGAAATGAAAAACATTTTGTCAATGTCTATCATGTATATACCTTATTTTAATAAATGTGTTATAATAGTGATAAGTTTCTTTTGATGCTTGGTATACTAAACATAAAAAGGAAACCATCAGAAAATCACCTACATTGACCCACTTGTCCAGCTTTCTATTTTGTCCAGTCTGTATTTTTTGTAGGTGCCCTGGAGTGAGGATCTTGATCTCTCTCTCCTAGGTGAAGCTCTCCCCTCCACAGTCCTGCCATGCCTGCCTTCTGGGTCCCCCTCTGTGGAACACCCTGCTACAGAGAGTGTCTTGGGGGTCCCCCAGCCTTGATAAGAGGTGTGCGATTTCAGGAAGCTTCAATGCAATCCCCAAATGTGAGGAAGCTCTTTTAATGCACACTGCAGCCATTGTGCCTCTCAGCTGAAAAGCATCTAGATTCATTTAGGTATGAAGCAAGTCTAAACAACAACTTTTGGTTGCTACTGGCAACCAAAAGTGGCTTGTCTTCTCTGGCTGAAAGCCACAGTAGGGAATCAAGAAGACTGAAAAGAACTTTGTTAACCAGTTATATCAATTTACATTCTACAAAAGGGTGGCTTTATGGTTAGTCAAACTGGTTGTAATTCTGACTTTAAATGATATATTAAACTTGTACTACTCATCTCACACAATACCAACTACGCATTGCATGTTATGAACAGGCAAAGGTACATGTTTAAGGGAAACATTGCATGACTTTTTTTTTTTTTTTTTTTTTTTGCAGGTCCTATTCTATTCCCATCCATCTTCCTAAAGATGGAATCACAGCTGCTCAGTAAGAAACAGTGTTTTGCATTGTAAGGTACAGCAGTACAAAACATAATGTGAGGAGAACATTAAGTTCCAAATCCAGTGACAACTTTCCCAACCTCTAGTTAATATGCACTGGATCTACTTGACCCTTAATTGATCCAGACAACTATAAATGCACTGTTGCTTCACATTGAGTAGTAACAGAATTGCCTGCATTCACAAGCCTACATTTTTTATCATCTGTCCAGCAGGTGAACGTGAATGGAAATGACAAACACTGGCATTAGTGTATGCTGGTGTACTGTAGCATTTCTCTGGTTATGTTGAAATGTTGGATTACAGTTATGGAACAAGTTTACAGGTAAGTGTTAGTGTAGATTACAATCATTCGACTTACGAATTTTACAGTAAATAGACAGACAAAAACCAAAACACTAGTCTCTCGAACCAGCATGACCAGTTTAATACTTGTAGCTTTTCTATTATATACTAAACACTGATGAATCTTTTTATTTATTTATTTTTTTTTAAATCACATATTAATATTCATTCTTACAGATGACATTAAGCGTCGGGCGAAAAGGATAGAGAGACGTGATCGAAAACAGCGCCACTTGCTGTTTTTCTTTTTTTTTTTTTTTACAACAAAGCATGTGTCAAATACACAAGCCGCCTAGCGGACCTAAAAGAGAACTAAGGTCAGAGCAGCCTTTTTCTGCACACAGCAGCTGCAGTGCGAGAGCAGCTGTGTTAGTCACTTTCAACGTCTTCAAGGACGGAAGAGAGAGAAACAACACGGCATCTATAGAAAACACACGGGATATGGTAGAAAGACAGTTCGTTTACAAGGTAAGGACACAACTGCTGTATCGACGTTATAAATAATAAATGCTGGGGACTTGTTTAAGAAGTTGAGGTTATGTGAAAGAGGACAGTAGCAGTGGAGGGTCGAAAAGGGCCTCTTCTCTAGACACGCTGACTGCATTGCAGGCTGCCTGTATGTTCATTGCACCATCATCGTAAGAAAGATGGGAGATTATATTATATATATATATATAGTGTAGTAACAGTCTAGGTTTTCCTACCTATACGTATTGTGTGAAATATTCTTTGTTTTAAATCAAATTAACTTGGAGAGTAATATTTTATTCTGTTAGTTTAGTACAACCGTAACTTATGCAGAATTATACAGTAAAACATGCATGCCTATTAAGAATATATGCGCTGTCATAAAAATAATGACTATAACGGCGTAGTTCAGTTGCCAATAATAACGGTAAATACAAATGGTTTGCTTTTTTATTTTTGTAATGCCAACATAAACTGTCTTAATCGTTTTGTAATGCATCATTGTGAATGAATCGCGGATGAAACTTTTTATTTTTATTTTTAAAGTCACCGCGGTTAATTTTTTAATGTGAATGTACACTGCAGAACAATATCGTGTTTAAAACAACGGTTTGTTTTTTGAGTTGACTGGTGTGGTCAAAGGAAGGTGCTTCTTTTTCGTCAGCATGCATCTATTTGATATATATACTGCGTTTCAGTGCAGCAGTCAGTATCATCTGAAAAAAGGTTGTGCAGAGTTTTATGTAGTCCAGCAGTAAATGTTTATTTGACCTACTTTCTGTACTAACCCCGTACTTACCTTTTGTCCCACTGCTGCTGTAATGCTTTTTAAAAGTCCTTGCCCATCTGCTGTTTCCGGTTTTAATCGCTCTGCCAATTTTAAACAGCTTGCCTGACTGATTAGTTTTGGCCGGATTTACAACGGACAGATTGTAACTGACAGTGGTTTTGCGTGTAATTTTCGAGCGAATGACAAACAAAAGGTTGACGATTTTGATCACTGCTGAAGAATGTATTCCTCCTAAAATGAAATGCATTCTAATAATATGTCGTTTTCAGCTCTTAAACAGTGGCAGATGTCTTTTTAGCTATAACATTTTATAAGTAAGTTGAAGTCTGCAACGTTTTAGGAGCTGAGAACAATTAGAGGTCTAATTAGGCAAATTATTAGTTCAATTAAGGGTCTAGTTAAATAATTGAGAGCTCAGTTGGAATGAAAACCAGAAGACACATGGGTAACCACATTTTCATTGCCTTGCCATTTACATGGAGGAGGCTGTGTGGTCCAGTGGTTAAAGAAAAGGGCTTGTAACCAGGAGGTCCCCGGTTCAAATCCCACGTCAGCCACTGACTCATTGTGTGACCCTGAGCAAGTCACTTAACCTCCTTGTGCTCTGTCTTTCTGCAGCTGATGCATAGCTCACACACCCTAGTCCAGGGGTGCCCAATCCTGGTCCTGGAGGGCCGGTGTCCCTCCTGGTTTTTGTTCCAACTGTACACTAAATTGCTTAATTGGACCAATTAAGCTTCTAATAAGTGCTTGATTGGTCCAATTAAGTAATTTAGAGGGCAGTTGGAACAAAAGCCAGGAGGACACCAGCCCTCCAGGACCAGGATTGGGCACCCCTGCCCTAGTCTCTGTAAGTCGCCTTGGATAAAGGCGTCTGCTAAATAAGCAAATAATAATAATAATGCATAAAAATATAATTTACATATGTCTGCATATTCCTTATTCACAAAGGAATACAGGACTAAAAAAAAAGTCAAACTATACTGTAATGAGAAGGTGGCTTTTTGTGCAGTGGAAGCACATTTTTATGGTGCAGTGTTCAATGCCCAAGTCTTGCTTAAGCTTCCACAATAGGATACAAAGTTGCAGGTTTTTAAATTCATCATTTAATAAATAGAGAACAGTTGGATTGATTGGTGTTGCTTTTGTTACAGCTATTTACAATGTACACCTGAATGTCAAAAATACTACATATCGAGGAAGGGTGTTAAATAAAAGAATGCTTGAGTGGCTTGCCGTGGAATGACCCTGTAGTGACCCCTCGGATGAATCCAGTGATAAATGGTCACTCTGCAGTTTCGCTGTATGCTAGTGGTTTCGATGGAGTCTTGTTTAATAGGAACATAAGGCTCATTGCCATCCTGTATTGCTGTAAACCCTAACCTGAGGGTGCCAGGTGTGTGAAGGTAAACATTAAAAAAATAAAACTGCTTCTACTAAATAATATATAAACGCATGCAGGTTTTAAAGGATAGGAGTGTGGTTCAGCTGCAACCGTACGGTACTGCGGTTCCCCACCCATCACAACAATGTTGTGGTCATATATTCACATCTATCTCTAACATATGCCACAACCCTTCATTACAGGGATGTTGTCATCCCTAAGGTTTAAATTGTGACAGTAACCATTTGCAATGTTTCCTCCCCTAATTTGCATGGTTATGGATAAGTACAGTAAGTGTAGCTACACAGTTTTCAATCACAAGGACATGCTATGATATTTAAGTCTAGTTATTATTATTAATAATTTCTTAGCAGACGCCCTTATCCAGGGCGACTTACAATTGTTACAAGATAGCACATTATTTTTACATACAATTACATTATTTTTTACACATTATTTTTACATACAATTACCCATTTATACAGTTGGGTTTTTACTGGAGCAATCTAGGTAAAGTACCTTGCTCAAGGGTACAACAGCAGTGTCCCCCACCAGGGACTGAACCCACAACCCTCCGGTCAAGAGTCCAGAGCCCTAACCACTACTCCACACTGCTGATTGTAATAACAGTGCACGGAGTAAGTATAGTCTGATTTGTATTTCATAATATTATTAAATTTAGATTTTATAAACTACTCAATCAGTTTTTGTTCACATAAATTTCCATTTGCTTGCTCCACTTGTAGCATGCTTTTCTTTACTGTTGCCAAGCACCTCTGTTTGCTGTTCTGGCTACCAGCAGGTGACATGTACAGGGCTGCAGAGTCTCCAGTGATGTTTAGCCACATGTAGATATTTCTAAAATGGCAGCAGGGTTTTAATTGCTAATGCGAATGCTGGATTTAAAACTAATCTGGGGTTTTGACATGTTTGTACGTGTATGTAGCTAGTAGACACTTGACCCATAATTGAGCAACTCCAATAGCAGTCTGAAACTCGGCCAGATTCAATGCAGGCTGCATTGTGTTCCACAGTATGTGACTGTCACACACTATGGAATAACCAGTTTGATGAAGCAGTTGGGGTTTTAGCAAGACATACATTTAAGTGGCATTTTGTATTACTAATGCACATGACTGCAAAGATGCAAAACAGGAACATAATTAGTCCTTAATGAATGAATCAAAACCACCAAAAGTAACATTTTAATCCATGTCTATCAATACGAAGCTGGCTTTTGTTGGGTTTTTGGCTCCGTATCTTTACATGCTATTTTAGATGTGTTAATTCTCACACCTCTCTATCCCTTCACTTTGCATTCAGTACCAGTGATTTGGCAACAGTTCAATAGTAGCCATAGAGACAACAGTACAGTATGTGACTGACAGCCAAGGATATCCACAGAACCCATTTGTCACAAAGGGAGTCTGAAGTCAAAACTTAATTCAGTACGGACCGGCTTTGGCCAGAGTATTAAACCAAGCTATGTATAGCCTTTATCGAGGGTAGAGAAGTTTTCAAGGACTGTTCCATGTTATACAGTAGCTGGTACACTTTTATAGACTGCATATCTCTTACAGTTTCCATCTGACGACCGTGTGCCATATTGAATGTGTTGTAATTTGATACAGAGTGTACTGAGCAGGTACTGTAGAAGGTGCCACATGCCACTTCAGCAGTTCAGACACTACTGCACGTTGGAGCTTGGTAAACTTGGGGTCGCGCTGCTCTGTTGAGCAGTACAGTTAAAATAACCTCCTGTGCCAGCTCTTGTTTATATTGGGTCAGGTGATCAATGTTGTTTTAAAGCAATGATGACATCGTGTGAAACATGAGTTGAACTATTTTAAGCATGGTACAGTGGAACACATATATCTCAGAGTGAATGAATATGAGGCAGTCACGTTCTCTGGACAGTAGACCTAATTACTTTGCTGTTTAACAGTTTATTATTCTTTTGTTTTTAGGTGTTGTCTTTTCCGTCTGTAATATAAGGAGGGGGATGGACGAGGCTGTGCTGTCTCTCGGGTCCCTAGACTCTGCCTTTGTGTCCAATTCAGTGGAGCAAGGTGGAGGTAGATGGAAACATCCGAGTGAAGACTCGGTAAGACATGTCACGTTATTATTATATTAACAGCTTTACCTTCAGAGGAAGAGGCTAGACTTGACTCTAGAGCTGTACCATATCAGAAAGGTGAAGGTGACTCAAAGAAGTGCTCTCTTTGACCTTGCTTTATACAGACCAATTCAATTGGCTTTTTGGCCAGGGAATAAAATTAATAAATAAATAATTTCAGTAATAAATTAATGAATGCAATAAAGGCAAGAGAATGTTGAGCAGCTTTATTTGTGTGTATGTGTATTAATTTAATTAACACATTATCAATCGTAACTCAAAATAAATAACAGATGTAATCGTTAGTATTTGCTGTATTTTCGCAGAACACTTTTCCCAGGTAGTTGAATTTGGTCCCTTGGTGTTAAAAGCCTTGTCTGTTCAGCTTCTTGTGCTTTTTTTCCGTGCTGTTAGGGTGACCCACTTGAATTTACCTGACACAAATCAGCATAAATTAGAAATAATATGCAAATAAAAATGTGTCTTTCTAGGAGCGGAGTTCAAGCCCTTCAGTTCTTAGGTCCACGGCCTCAAAATGGAAAGAAAGCCTTCTGAACCGCAAGAGGCCCTTCGTTGGAAGGTGTTGCCACTCTTGCAGTCCTCAGAGTCACGTAAGAAAACCTAGTGTATCTTTATGGGTTCCTTGGTAAATGCATGTTTTTGTTTTATTTCATTTTATTTTTCAGACCCGTTCCTTTAATGTTCCGTAAATGTATCTGTAACGGTACGATATTAAACTTTTTTTTCTGTCAGAAGTCTTTGTCAGTTTAACCATGTCCCCCAAATCAAGCGCTTTGCCATCCGGCTCTGTATGAACCCATAATGACAACCTAACCCTGCAGTTGTTTTGAGCAGCTCTGTTCTTCTTCTTTTCTCCAGGAGAAGCTTTTTAATCCCAGCATTCCCTCACTTGGCCTGCGCAATGTCATCTATATCAATGAAACACATACTAGGTAGGTCTTCTCATTGTGTTTGTTTTGTGTATGTATGAGGCGACGTGGATCTCGGTTGATAGATTTGTTTGTTGGTAGATAATTCACCTGATTGCCACACACTGTGTGTATTTAGGGATTGTCCCTTGAACAGCAGGACTAGTTTCAGCCAGTTCTCTCATTTTTAACTTTACAGAGGAACATTGCATGACTTGCTGCGCAAATTGTTTCTGCCTGTGCCAATGGGTTTGACCCACCCTTTGATCTGGTGTTTTCAGTAATAAACTACAGTACATCCTCGCTATAACACCCTTCATTATAGCGAACCTGGCCCCTGGACCCCAAATAAAAAAAAAACAAAACGATCATATAAACACACACTCTCAACATCCCGGTCTGTACGCACAGGATGCCACCTCCGCAGTGAAGTCAACTCTTTTATCTTAATAGAAAGCACGCGCTGTGTAACTACATACATTAAAAACCGAAAATCATTTTATGTTGCAGCAAAGCTGGAAACTGTATTGATCGTTTGAAAATTGAGTAATGCAGGCATATCTCTGTCGTGAATATAGGTTGTCAAAAAGCACTTTTTTGGCTTGTTCAGCAATGATGCGGCAAAGCAAAATTGATTAAAGAAAAAAAAGAGGATCTGATGTACTTTTCATGTCAAACTTCATGTTGGGATGATTTGGAATAAAAGCTCAGTTTGGGATTCTTGCATGTTGGGTTAAGATTTGGTTCACTTTAAAACGATTCATGTCAGATTGATTTTGAATAAATGTTCAGCTTCAATTCGGGATTTGTGCTTTCTGTACTGTGTTTTAATTCTTTAACGAATAAGATAAAGCAAAGGCAGAATACTGCATACATGAGATGAGCAGGTACGTGCAATTCTACTTGTATTCATAATCTCATCTCATTAATTTACTCCAACAGTTTATTGTTTATTTTGATTGTCCTTTCGCTATAACGAACCCCTCGATATAACAAACAAAAGGCTTGGACCCCAGCAGGTTCATTATAGTGAGGATGTACTGTATAAGAGGTTCAGTTTAACAAGTCCTTGTACTTCACAAGTCCTTGTGCTTCATTATGGCAATACAAAAAAACCAAAAAAAAAACAACATGTAATAGTTGTATTGGCTTGAAACAAAAAGAAAATGCAACTGGATGGCATACTTGGGAAATGTGTTTTACATTGAAACGAAATGATGGATTCATTCATTTATTCATTCGCTTGCTTTCAGGCATAGAGGCTGGTTGGCCAGACGACTGTGCTATGTCCTGTTTGTTTTGGAGCGGGATGTTCAAAAGGACATGTTTGCCAGGAACGTGATGGAGAATGTATTGAACAACAACAGGTATCATGAGCACATGGACTCTTCCCATAGCCTTTCCTTGCTTCAGTGGTTGCATGCCTGATGTCAGGAGTCTTGCAGATTACCTTCATAAACATCAGAACATTTTCACTTCCCTTATGAGATGATCTGCCACAATTGCCAGTTGACAACCCTGTCGCCATATCTGCACCAATGTGTGCAGTGCTCAGGTTTGTTGGTGAAGTTTACCATGTTTTTCATGCCTTGCAGACACTTGATATCTCTCTGACACTTCCAGCAAATGTGCCAATGAAAGCATCTGCATTAGAGGTTTTATTTTAATGACCTCTTATTATTCTTGTCTCTTAAGGGTCCAAAAGGCTACTATAGATGTGGCAGAAGAAAACAGCCCAGGGTTGGAATCCCAGCTAGACCACAAGGCTGTCAGCAAAGTCAAGAGAAAGGCAAGAGCAATCCTCCAGGAAATGGTGGCCAACATTTCACCCGCTTTTATCAGGTAAACAGGCCACTGTATCTAGTGCTAGCTGCTGGACAGGGTTAGGGTTCCCTTGGAAAGTACAGTTTCACATGCACAGTAGATGCAGAACCTATAACGTTTGGAATATTCCTTGTAGGATCTATGACAAAATGAGCAATAATGAAACTGCTAAAGATAACAATTGTTGCATAAACACTGATAATGTTTTTTTTTTTTTTGTCAGCATTATTACTATTTCACAGTATCGGTAGGCTGGCTAAGATATGTGTCAGATTATACTGAGCATGCTTTTCAAACAAACTACGATGCAACAGGGATCTTTAAATAAATGTATTGCTTCTTGTTTAGCTGCAGGATACACACTGCTCGTCTGTTTTTATATACTTTTGAATTGCTTGTGTATGTCACAGTTACATTTTTACTTGAATCTAGAGCACTGCGTAACCAACTGTGATGAACTTGGTTATGACATTCTGTAAGTTATTGAGTATCATGATCAGTGTGGGGTGTAGAATGGATAAACCAGTTCATCCATTCTTAGTGTTTACAACAGAGGAGAGGAATGTATGTTACTAACATATTTAAAATAGCTTATTGGTTGTGCAACTACAATTTAAAATTCTGTACGGTAGTGGGACTTTTAGTGCAAGGGAACTAAAGGTAACTTTGTCTTTCTGCCATGAAAGGATAACCGGCTGGGTGCTGTTGAAGTTGTTTAATGGGTTCTTCTGGAGCATTCAGATACACAAGGGCCAGCTGGAGATGGTGAAGAAAGCGGCGACCGAGGTAAGCATGCACAGTGTAAAGTACCTATTTACTGATTGATTGGTTTAATTGTTTAGAAACTGTATAGGGTAAATCAGAAGATCTTCTGTTTCATAGCTGTAAGGGCTACTAAATGAAAAAAAAACATACAAGTGCACCTAAGCAGAAAAACTAGGTTTTCAAAATAACCATATTGAAATAATTTTGTCTGCATGTTAGAGCTGAAACGGGACTTTATTTTTGAATGTTTAGCGTAGCTGCAAAACCAAGGGAAATACGTTTCTCACAAAAGGTGCATGCAGAGGGGATTAACAAAGCTGGAATTGAACCAGCTCCTGGCGTGCGTTTGGAGTTATGAATGTTGCTGGACTTGTGGTTTTGTTTCTACAGAATTGGGCATGCAGGTGGGAGGCAGTCTGGAATGTGTATCGCTTCAGTTAACAAGGGAATAGATTGTTGCTTTTCATAGGATAATTCCCTTGGTAACTGTATGTTTCTGAGAATCCCATGATCACATTATTTGTTCATAATGAGAAGCACATCTAGCTTCTTGATGTGTAACTCTGCGCATGCTGGGTGTTGCAGATCTCCTAAGTAACTATATCTTGACTCTACCTGACTCTTGATCTCTTGGTGAAATAATCTCTTTTAGGTTGCATACACTATTTAATTGGCGAGATAACAAAGTTCAATGTACTCCACTGCATATGATCACAGGGTTCAAACTTTTTCTGTGGCCTCAGAATGACTTGTCCATGGCAACTAGTGAGGGAACTTCAACTGCCTCACAAAAACGTTTAGCACTGAGTGCCACCACAGTGGTTGTGATCCAGCGATCAAAATTCAACCTTTCACACAGTTCTATCAAAGTCATTGTTGAAACGTTTTACATACATACAACACACTGTATATAACCTGTCACTGGCACATTACATCATCAAGCTTTCATGGATGGATATGGAAACCTACATGGTGTTGATTTATTTATTGCTTTTTATTTACATTTGTTTTGCATTTCAGCACAATGTTCCTTTGGTCTTTCTACCAGTCCATAAATCTCATATAGACTACTTGCTGATCACCTTCGTCCTCTTCTGTTACAACATCAAAGCGCCGCACATTGCTGCAGGGAACAACCTCAATATCCCTATCTTCAGGTGGGTTACAAACAAACTGCCTGCTAACCCTTCTGCAAGAAGGATGGGTGTTTCTATAGGTACACTACTGGGGTGATTTGAATTAGATTGCACACTGTACGTTGCTCAAAGTATTTACAAGGTGTCAATTAGGTTCTCAACTACTGGAATTAGGATTTGTATTTGAATTGACATTTTGTTTGTGAATGTTTCTTTTAGCACATTGATTCGCAAACTTGGCGGCTTCTTCATACGCCGCAGGCTGGATGAGACTCCTGGTGGAAAGAAGGATGTCTTGTATAGGTCACTTCTCCATGTGGTGAGTTTGTCTTCTTTTGCTTGCCGAAATGTGTTGCAATTACTACAGATACTACCGTGCTAATGTAAAACCACAGTCCCTTTCCAAAGTCCTGTGGCGTCCTACACAACGAGGACATTTTAAAAATTGTTAAATATGCAGAATGCATGGATGGTAACCATAGATCCAATTTTCAACTCTCAGTTGGCTGTTAATCTAGGTGGGTTTGAAGAAGAAATTGACTGTAAAAATAGTAGAGCAAAAGGTATAAAAAGTGTATTAATAAAATGCGCACCTAAAATTGAATGTAATGTTAGTCTTTTATGTCTGTATTGTGTAAAAAAAAGAAAAAAAAAAAATTTAAAAAAAAAAATCTTAAAGCTGACCGCTCATATTTTTTCAATATTAGTTCTGAGCAATCGTAGTTCTTCATTGCTTGGTTGTTTTGACTGGCTGTTGCACGGAATGCCACCTCCTCAGTTTAGATCTCCCTTTGCAGAGCTCCTCTAGTTGCCGTGCTCCTCGTGACCTGTGATTTGGGGGGGGGGTTAAAGTTCCCCTTCTCTCTGTTTTCAGTACACCGAGGAGCTGCTGAGGCAGCACCAGTTTATGGAGATTTTCCTGGAGGGCACTCGTTCCCGCAGTGGCAAAGCCTCCCCAGCCAGAGCAGGCCTTCTCTCCATTGTTGTGGACAGCCTGTGCTCTGGATCCATTCCTGACGTTCTCATTGTCCCTGTGGGGATCTCCTATGACCGAATCATTGAGGGAAACTACAACAGCGAACAGCTGGTGAGAACATTGATGTTTTGTAATTTTTGAAATAAATGGTTGACCTAAGTTTCTGTTCAAAGGCTTGTAGTTTGAAGTAAGTGTGTCTCTTTCAAAGTACTGACATGTGTATTTACTGATGTGCTATCACCTGTGCACCATTTAAAATATCGACAGGAATGCTATACCTAGTGCGAGCTAGCATTGACTTTAGTATCATTGTTGTTCTAGGGTAAGCCTAAGAAGAATGAGAGCCTGTGGGGAGTGGCGCAAGGCGTTTTCAGAATGCTACGCAAGAACTACGGCTGTGTCCGAGTGGACTTCACACAGCCCTTCTCATTAAAGGTAAGAAACCTTCCAGGAATGTTTGTGTACGGACAAGTCATTTAACATGCTGTGGATGGCTGGATGTCTACACTGGAATTCTCCCTTGTGAACTGCAGCACTTCTTTATGACTTGTACAATGCTAGGTTATGGATCTATCCAGACTTTTATTGTGTATTGTCAGTGTCATGTCATGCTTCATTGTTTGGCTCTCTAGATTGTATTTTTTTTTATTGGGTTTGGTCAGTGCTGTAACCCAATATTGTTTGTTTCAGGAGTATCTTGATACTCAAAGAAATCGACCGCTTCCTGCACCGCTGACCTTAGAGCAGATCTTGGTTCCAACCATCCTGTCAACACGGTATGTTTAATATACTGTACACTCACCCGAAGAAGAGTGAGGTATCTGTGTGAAGTACAAGTATCTGAAGTTTGGATTGACGACCCCTACACAGTCATCTTCAGCAATCATGTTTATTATCACCTTTTCTACTGAAACATATATACGCTGTGCATTTACTTCTGCCAAAATATGTTGAAGACATCAGGAAGGAGTTATCTCTCATTAGACAAAGTACTGTAGTTCCAGGAGACCATCTGTATTGCTCTTCAGCAGGTTTCTTTTTTTTTTGGGGGGGGGGCGGTTGAGATCTTTCTCAAGGACACACGATGGTTACAGAGAATAGGGCTGCTGAGCACAGCACCTCGCTGTTTTATCCGCAGGACAGCAGTAAGTGATTGGAAGTTGGCAAACGCTCCTGTTTGCTTGTGCTTTCAGTCTTTTTTTAATCTGCTTCCCTGTTCTGTTCCAAAATCATTACGATCCATTAAACATATTCATAATATATGCACCATATGTTTAGGCACTTTATTATGTAACTGATTACATGGCTTCATTACTGTAGGTCTTAAAGCATATTGCATAATGCATTCTTGTATCTCTGTTTTTAAAAAAAAAAAATTAAACAGTCTGCTGGTGTACAATGCTGAGAATTTGCTTCTCGACTGACATTAAGAAAAATAAGTTATTTCATTAAACAGATCATGGTTATTATAAATTTTAAGAGAAAATATTTAATGTACTGTCCAATAGCGTTCGTTTTTTTTTTTTTTTTTTTTTTTCTTGGTCACTGTCGCAGAACAAGGTTTGTGGCAGTTAAGTTTTAATCAGAGAATTATAGTGATAATACTCTGACAAGTATTTGTGGCAAGGATGGCTTTGTGTGGCGTGGGTGGCGACATCAGACCAGAGAAGCAGTACACAGACAACAGCAGGTACGGGGCTGAGACGACCGCAGCCGTATATTTATTAAATAAACAAACAAAACACTTCTACAAAAACATAAAAGAAAACGGCTCAAGGGCCAAAACAAATAAACACAGCACGTAAAATGAACATGTATATTCGTATCTAATATAGCAATTTTTTCTCTCTTACCACAACTGTCTTTTCTGCCTCCAACACTCTCCGTCAATGAACCTGGAGTGGCTCCTTTTAATCTCTGTGGCTGGAGCTTTAATTGCCTATTAATCAAATAATTACCTTATTAAGGCTCCAGCCACATTCCCAGTTAGAGGGTTTTAACCCCACATCATCAGACTGGCCTTTCCCTGGTCTCAAATAATAAATAACAATGACGAACGGTCCTCGTCCGCCCGCTCGTAAACACAATACGACAATAATAATACAAATGAAAATAATACATAAATATACACAAGGGGTGGGCACCCCGTCACAGTATTCTACAGCAAATATCTGTTTTTCTTGTTTGATAATATACCAAGTATGTGTTTAAAGTCCTAAAGTACATAAGAAAAGGGACAAGAAAAAGCCATTCGGCCCATCAAGGCTCGTCCTGTGTTAGCACATAAGAGACGGGGGGGGGACTCATTTAAGAGCACAGAATCTAGTCTTTATGTTCCCAGTGTTTTAGATCTTACTACTTCACCTGGTAGGCTATTCCATGCATGTGTAACTGTGTAAAAAAAAAAAAAAAAAAACCGCTTCCTGCCTTCTGTTCTAAACTTTTACTCAGCTTCCATGTATTCCCCCTTGTTGTTCTCTCTGTGCTAAACTCTAAATAATTTCCTTGCATGTTCTTATGTAGTCCAAACCAGGTCCTGTTTGATGAGGAGGAGGCTGAGCGACATAACCTCAGAGACCTGACGGATGAACCCTGGAGACGACAAGTGATTTCCAACTTGGCAAAGCATGCCCTATTCAGTGAGTGCCATTTCCCAATTTCCTCATTCTATTCTGTGGCACAGCAACACCATGCTGACCATCATCTGAAGTGTTCTGCTAATCTTAAGGTTTGGGGTTTTCAGTACAGTATTTATTACTTGAGGAAAGTTTGCATAAGATATCAAGGGTGTTGATAGGATCAAAATGCACCCTTCTGGGAAAAGCCACAGCTGCATTTCTTTAAATGTTTTACAGAACCAGGGAATATACTTGGATTGCATTGTCAACCCCCAAAAAAAGTTACTCAAATGTACCCTTTAGAGTAAAATGCCAGTAGCCAGCGCCAGGCTTCTGAAGTTGATCCAGTACATTTTAAAGACAGTTTCAAGCTGCTCTGATAAGGGTTTCAAATTAGTGTTACCTCTGAATTATAAAATGCTAATGCTAAATTTGTCTCTTTCCAGCTGCCAATAAATCCTCGGCTGTGATGTCCACTCATATAGTCGCTTGTTTACTTTTGTACAGACACAGACAGGTAAATGTTTGGTAAAATGCCTTGAAAGCTTGCAAACTGTCCTGCTCTTTTTTTTTTTTTGGTCTGTTTTTTTTTCATTTTTTCTGACGTCTCTTAACATGATCCTGATGTTAGATCTTTTGTCCTAATGGAGGAACTGGATATTGGGATAGTTGTTTATGCATATTTGCTACAGCTTTTTTTGTTAAAAATGTGCTTTAGGGTCTTTGACATCTCCTAGTTTATTTTTATTCACGTGATTGATAATCAAGACACACATTGTAATTGGTCCAGAACCCCCCAACTTAAATGAATAAATAGTGAAGAAGCAGTTGGCTTTTATCTACAGCACTTTCTACAGGGTCTGATATCTGCAAAGGTTACCGTTTTTCAAGAGGATAAATATATGAAACCTTGTTACAACCAGGCTAAAGTAACTAGCTCAGAGGAGAGAGACGCCTAAGTGAACTGCACTTCTCGCTCTGTTTCTGCAGGGTGTCTGCTTGTCGAAGCTGGTGGAGGACTTCTTTTCCATGAAGGAGGAGGTTCTTGCTCGTGATTTTGATCTGGGCTTTTCGGGCAACTCTGAGGATGTGGTCATGCATGCTTTGCACCTTTTTGGAAACTGTGTTAACATCACCAATGCCAGCCGCAACACTGAGTTCTTCATCTCTCCCAGCACAGCTATCCCTGCCTTATTTGAACTAAACTTCTATAGCAATGGCTTGTTTCACGTTTTCATTACTGAAGCCATCATTGGTAAGTAGTAAAATCTCACTTCAGTAATGACATTTGGCTCTGTTTTATTCTACTATATAATGTAATGCTCCTGAGAGGCAGTAGACTTTTGATTGCACTGCACTCTGAAAGCAAGCTTGGATTGCTTTCAGCACACGCTACCCCCAGTGGACATTCCAGGGATTTCCAGGCACCTGTTTCTGAACTACTGTATATCCCAGTTTGAGATTTTCTAATTGCATTGTTTGGTTTCACATCTGCGCTTGACTTTAGGTGTTCTTGTTCCAGGACTATATCAACAATACAGCTTCATATGAAAGGCTGATTGACTGCATGAGATGGTGGCTTTGAACAACTGCATGGCGGCTCTGCTTTCACTGCTTAGCTGAGACCACCAGAACTTATTGCACACAACACGGCATAACAGCCATGTATAGAAATGACTTTGCAGTTACTGCTGACCAGTGCTGAAGCTGAACTTATGCTCTGTTGGCATGTTTTGTATTGATTCTCCTGACAGCTTGCTGTCTCTTTGCTATGCTGAGGGAAAATACC
Organism: Acipenser oxyrinchus oxyrinchus; assembly: GCA_030684275.1. Lineage (NCBI taxonomy): Eukaryota > Metazoa > Chordata > Actinopteri > Acipenseriformes > Acipenseridae > Acipenser > Acipenser oxyrinchus. Next base: position 51,521,327 of record CM060257.1, on the reverse strand, counting down.
ACAGAAGTGGTACAGAGCACATCAAAGATACTGGTAAGCCAAGAAAGACTGATCCGAAAAGCTGCTGGCCTCTCCCACTTATTGTCTAATGAAGTGGCTGTTGCTCTGGTGAGTAAAACGAATTGTCTTTGTATTTAAATCATGTCTATATTACATTATCTGATAAGGTAATCTATGTTTATAACTTATCTCGAACAGGAGGTACAGTACTGTATAGTGAAACAAATGCAAGACTTATCTTAATTGTAAATTGACTTCCAACGACTTTCTCAAAGCGATTTTACTCCAAATTGACATCAACATTATTTTTGCCTGATTTGGACAAAATACCATTTGCTATTCTAAAACAAAAGTGAGACCACAAGACTGCTCGCAAGCCCTGGCATCAGATGTCAGAGTTGTTCATTTTTGATTTGGTATCTTTATTCGCTGTGTTATTACTTTGTGAAAAAATCATGCTAGTGACATTTTGGAGTAAATGGCTCTGTGGATCTATCCGTATATGTGTTGAATGACTTGCTGTACTTTGAAAGCTCGCTCGATATCAGGCATCGGTCAGTATATAGTGCCACTGTCAACATCGCTCCTGTGGGTCCATTAATCCTGAACTGGATTTATCGGCATATTGCTGAATGCCTGTTAAACTCCCAATTGTTAGAAAGGGCTGAACCCATATCATAATTAATGGGCTGTCCTTTTCCATGAACAGCCTTGCCAGATGCTGTACCAGGTTTTCCATGAAGCAGTGGGGAGATTAATCCATCATGGCACCCTTCTGGTTGCAGAGGTAAGCTGCATGCATTCAGTGCGTGTGTGTGCTGGCTCATGGCATTACAAGTGGTATTTTTATCAACTCTACTTTTATGTGTTTACCTTTGAAATAGGGCTGCAGAAATATCATCTAGTACTCCTATATCACTTACATCAAGAATTCACTCACCTCGGTTCTCGTTACTTGCTAAGCAATGTAAACATTCCAAAGGCATCACAGGGATTTCTATTTTTGATATAAATCAGTTCCATAATCTGTAGCCTACTGTGAAATACAAGTTATAACATCTGAAAGCACACTGCTTAAAGTTAGTCGTTTGCAGTCGTGTCGTATGTTTTATGCCCCAAGTCTTACATTTTGTTTCAGCTTGTTCAGTAGTTGAGAATATGCATGTACATGAAGGCAATATCGGCATCCTAACAAATGGCAATTGTAAAAACAAAAGAATATGTATTCATTTTAGTTTTGTATTTATTTTACATACACTAGAGGGCCTCAGTGTGACATGCATTGTGTGATTTGCTCTTATAAGCCACCCATGCATCTATGCATGCAGAACAAAGTGTTTACGAGGTCATTTATATCATTTGGAGGTTATCGGTATGTGGATGTTTTACAGTTTAGTGCATCACATTGGATTATTCTCCACGTAAATTAGTTTAAGATGATGGTTTCTAAATAGAACAGTTAATCTATACTAGTTGTTGTATCTCCCTCCCCTTCTTCAGGAAGATCAGGAAGATCTGAGCCCCAGCCCGACAGAGGAACCCTGGCCAAAAAAATATCCGGAGCCTCTGTCGTGGAGGAGTGATGAAGAGGATGAAGATAGTGACTTTGGAGAGGAGCAGAGAGACCGGTACCTCAAGGTACAAGCTCGTCCGTGTTCTGCTGTACCTCGCTTCTGTATCGTGTACTGCAGAAACATAACATGGATTTTCCTGAATACATTTTTATCTAACTTCTTGGTATTGTACAAGATATAGAAACTGCTCCCGCCATTTATCAGTGATGCAGATCCTGTTAACATATAACATATTATATATATATATACAGTACTGTGCAAAAGTTTTAGGCAAGTGTGAAAAAATGCTGTAAAGTAAGAATGCTTTCAAAAATAGACATGTTAATAGATTATATTTATCAATTAACAAAATGCAAAGTGAGTGAACAGAAGAAAAATCTAAATCAAATCCATATTTGGTGTGACCACACTTTGCCTTCAAAACAGCATCAAGCATCAATTCTTCTAGGTACACTTGCACACAGTTTTTGAAGGAACTCGGCAGGTAGGTTGGCCCAAACATCTTGGAGAACTAACCACAGTTCTTCTGTGGATTTAGGCAGCCTCAGTTGCTTCTCTCTCTTCATGTAATCCCAGACAGACTCGATGATGTTGAGATCAGGGCTCTGTGGGGGCCATACCATCACTTCCAGGACTCCTTGTTCTTCTTTACGCTGAAGATAGTTCTTAATGACTTTCGCTGTATGTTTGGGGTCATTGTCATGCTGCAGAATAAATTTGGGGCCAATCAGATGCCTCCCTGATGGTACTGCATGATGGATTAGTATCTGCCTGTACTTCTCAGCATTGAGGAGACCATTAATTCTGACCAAATCCCCAACTCCATTTGCAGAAATGCAGCCCCAAACTTGCAAGGAACCTCCACCATGCTTCACTGTTGCCTGCAGACACTCATTCGTACGCGCTCCAGCCCTTCGGCGAACAAACTGCCTTCTGCTACAGCCAAATATTTCAAATTTTGACTCATCAGTCCAGAGCACCTGCTGCCATTTTTCTGCACCCCAGTTCCTGTGTTTTCGTGCATAGTTGAGTCGCTGGCCTTGTTTCCACGCCGGAGGTATGGCTTTTGGTCGCAAGTCTTCCATGAAGGCCACTTCTGACCAGACTTCTCCGGACAGTAGATGGGTGTACCAGGGTCCCACTGTTTTCTGCCAGTTCTGAGCTGATGGCACTGCTGGACATCTTCCGATTGCAAAGGGAAGTAAGCATGATGTGTCTTTCATCTGCTGCAGTAAGTTTCCTTGGTCGACCACTGCGCTTCACGGTCCTCAACGCGTTGCCCGTTTCTTTGTGCTTCTTCAAAGAGCTTGGACAGCACATCTGGAAACCCCTGTCTGCCTTGAAATTTCTGCCTGGGAGAGACCTTGCTGATGCAGTATAACTACCTTGTGTCTTGTTGCTGTGCTCAGTCTTGCCATGGTGTATGACTTTTGACAGTAAACTGTCTTCAGCAACCTCACCTTGTTAGCTGAGTTTGGCTGTTCCTCACCCAGTTTTATTCCTCCTACACAGCTGTTTCTGTTTCAGTTAATGATTGTGTTTCAACCTACATATTGAATTGATGATCATTAGCACCTGTTTGGTATAATTGTTTAATCATACACCTGACTATATGCCTACAAAATCCCTGACTTTGTGCAAGTGTACCTAGAAGAATTGATGCTGTTTTGAAGGCAAAGGGTGGTCACACCAAATATGGATTTGATTTCGATTTTTCTTCTGTTCACTCACTTTGCATTTAGTTAATTGATAAATATAATCTATTAACATGTCTATTTTTGAAAGCATTCTTACTTTACAGCATTTTTTCACACCTGCCTAAAACTTTTGCACAGTACTGTATATATATATATATATATATATATACACACAAGTTAATTCATATAGAAGAATCTTTCAATCACATATGCCATTCTCTCTGTGTTTGTAAGGTTTTTTTTAAATCAAACCTCTAACAGTGCATGTGTGTTCGTCTGAATGATACAGTATGTAAAACGGCTCGTTTTGTAAACGTAATTTGAATTGTAATGGTATTTTAAGTTCGCCACTATTTTTATATTATTCGAACTGAACCCTTTGTCTCTTTGCACACCGGTAAAGGTTTGTAATTGCAGACGGTATCGTCAGTGACATCACTTTTCTTTCCAGGTGAGCTCATTGCCAGAGCACCAGGAGTTCATGACCTTCCTGCAGAGCATTCTGGGTCCTGTAGTGGAGGCCTACAGTTCAGCTGCCATCTTTGTCCACAGTTTGAGGGGCCCTGTCACAGAGAGGGATTACACCAACCAGCTGTTTAAGTACCTGATAACAAGGACAGAGAAGAAAGTGGCTGCTTTTGGTGAGTCAAATTGTTTGTGTGAAAGGTACTCCCTACAGTAGGTTCTGTATAATATTATGTGAATAGAGTTTTCTTTAGGGTATTGTATCCTGTAAAGCTAAAGGATTTTATTACTTTTCTTTTAGTACTCAAATGCAAATATTCTTTAAAAACGAGTTTATTTTAATTGATAGATAGATAGATAGATAGATAGATAGATAGATAGATAGATATTCTAGTACCTTTTACTACAGTCTGTAATAAGACACGGAGATGACGAGTATAATGTTTCTTTCTTTGTTTTTAGGCGAGAGTGCCACCCACCACCTTGTGAAAAATACAGTGAAGACCTTTAAAGAACTTGGGGTATGTTCTTAATGAGAATATCATAGCCGTATTTACAGTTAATTGTTATTGTGTTTTAATGAGAATATCGGGGTAATACCCGAAAATAAGAAGCCATATATATTTTTTCAGCGGCTGTTTCTCGTCTGTTTTTTGAGGATGGGGATTAAATAGAGCAGTTGTGTAAATTCAGAAACACCAATACTGTGTAAATGCAGTTGTTTTTTTTTTCCTCAATTGTGTAGGTGTTCAAAGAAAAGTGTGAAAACAGCTTGAGCGTCCTGGAGCTGAGCAGTACCTTTCTACCTCAAGCTAACCGTAACAAGCTGCTCCAGTACATCCTTCACTTCAGCGTGTTATAAAACAAACCCTCTCCTTCACTGGCAAAGGGGCTTGTACTGTCAAACACAAGGTGCTGTTCTAGCTTTACCTGGAAGTGCCTTTATCAAGTACTAACAAATATTAGACTGTGTCATGTACAGTTATTAACGCACAGCAACCATCCTGCTTGAAAAGCAAACAATCCCATTAACACCGATGCATTCATAGTCTGTCTTTGTGTTTAGTACATTGGCCTATCAAAGCCCTGCTCTGTGTTGTAAAATCCGTGTTTTTCTCTCTCAACTCACTACTTGCTAATAACTGAATATCACACAGTTCTAAAAATACATACGGTTGCCTTTTGTATAAAAATATGTAGAAAATGGAACTGGTACACTACAGTTAATGTAAGGGCATTATTTTTCTTGAAGTAGCTCGGATTTATTTGTAAAAAGATTATTGCAATATAATTTGAGGGTTGTTTGAAATGGAGCATCTAAAACCATATGCAACCGGGACAACGGATACATGAGTTAACCGTTAGTTGTCATGTCTCTGTTGGAGGGAATAATTCATTCCCTTTCTGATGTGCGTACCCCTTTCTGGCCTGAAAGGGGTGAAAATAAAGTTACATATGCAATTAAACACTGTGAGGTATAGTCAGTTAAATTAAGAAAGTGTATTCAAATTTTTTTTTTGGTTTGGTACAGGCTGTTCTATCTTTAGTTAGAGCCCGACTAACAGTTGCTCTGTGAAGATTTAACAGAGGCAACATATTATTTAAACAACTTTCAGCATTGTTTTCACACTGGTTATAGTGGACAAGGCATGGGATTCTTGTTGTAGAATACACATTGTAATACTGTACATGTGAAGGAGGTGATTAAGAGAGCTAGAGTGGTTGGGCATGACTATCTAGCAGAACAGATAGCAACGACACTGGGGCATCTTGCGCCCATTGTCCTGGATGTATGTCCTGTACTGTTTCCTTGTTCCATTTCATAGCTTTAGTTATGCATCAGAATAGCTTTTGCTGTGTATACAAAGCCTGCTTTTAGGAATGCTGCACTGAATCACAAACTAACATATCATACAGACTGCAGCAGAGTTTAGACAGACATACACTTCAGCAGCTGCCTGGGCCACTGTGACATAGCCCCCAAGTCTCGCAGGTGAAGTGCTGCAGATGCTTTTTAAAACCGACGCCTTCTGGTGCCGTTATAACCAAAAGCCATATCACATAAACTGTGAGAGCCTGTGGAAATACTGCTGTTTTGAATTTCATAACATTTTAGGATCTACTTACTGTATATCGTTTTTAAATTGCATGTTTTGCCAGTGTTCTCTGTGTTAAGGGCATCAAACTTGCACCTCAAAAGTGCTGAGAATAGTTCCTAAATTCAAGATGCAGTTTTTTGTTTTTTTTTGGTGTAGAAGAAAATAGGTTGTTGTCTTGGTGTGCTTTGTGAAGGATACACAACAGTTTTTAATTGTTGTGTCTTCAGAAATGCAAATCGGTGCTTACCACTAAGGTACATGCTTAGTAATGATTGTAGATGCTGTGTGTTGCATTGTCGTATTACGTATGTTAAACTGTACCAAGCTTGTTTACATGTGTAGAAAATCCAATCGTCCAACGTATGTTGAAAATCTTAAATCAAGAAAATGTACCTCTCTCTAAATGATAAGCTCTGAATGTTCTGTTTGGCCTCTCATTTGAATATGAATTGAGATGACCTGAAGAAGTAAAATCCATAACAAGTTTGAGAAGCAAGAGCTCATGATTTAAACTTTTAAAATTAAAGAATGTGAATGCCATTACTCTGTAATAATGCAATAATCATAACTGCAGGAATATTTATCAGGTCAATACGGTTTTTGTTTTTTTTAAATGCATGCTTCTAATGTTCATTGTTACAAGACTCTTGCATCAGGCTTTATTTGAATAAACCAACTGCTGCTGAAACCTAGTTTTTATAATCACTGGTCTGGTTATGCGTATTGATTTGGACTGTTGTTTACTTGGGAGTATAAATTCAGTTTGTTTCTGTACTGTAACATTGATCCTGTAGTGCAATGCACAGTTGTCATTCAATTTGTTTGTTTTTAAAATAAAGTAACAAACTAACCAGACAAATACAATTCTCACTTCTTGTGAATTTAAAATGTTACCATGGCAACAGACCAAAAAACTGATATTGGACTCCATCCTACGTCACCACCTTCTTCAGGGTGTAGTGCCACTTAATGTCAACAGCCACCATACTTATCACGAATTACAACAAGCACTGTAAAGCGGACAAAAATAGGCTACGTTCAAAGAAGTAGTGCTTTAACCTTATCAATGTGAGCAGGTGGCAAAGGAAACTACAACCGGATAAGCTTTTTAACATGGTTAACACTCTGCTATGCAAATGTAACCCCAGGTAACACACTACCTTGTTCTTATGTGTTCAGACTCTGTGGGAGCATCAATATTGCACTTCACTTCTCACATCTAAAGGTCTGCCTCCATTAGAAATAGCTGTCTAAGACCGTGCTGTGGCCATACTGCTTAAGAGATCTTACACAGTGTTTTGTTTAATAGCAGAGTTTGAATGTGTCTACTCCTCTGCTTCTCATTTCCTGGACTAGTTGTAGTTGCTCTTTTTCTGGCCTAGATGGCAGTAGTGGTCTTTAAACTTCTTGGTGACTTGCAAACTCTCCAAGTCATGAAAAAGTTTTCTAGTCCAATGTTATTCCTGAAGATTGTAACATCTACATTTTGAACAAACTGTGCAGTGTTTTATCATCTTATTTGTCTTGATTTGTAGCTTTTCTCTAAGGCTGGGTCTTGCAGTGTACAGCTATGGCCAAAAGTTTTGCATCACGATACAATTTAAATAATTTTGTGATTCAGTGGGATTCCATCTAATGACAAAAGTACAAGCACATGCATCTGCTTTTCTTCCAGTACTTCATGTACAGCAGATGTGCAAACAAATGTGAGGATTATACTTTTACCCTGGGGTGTTATGTGTAACATTAGATATTATGATTTTTTCAATTAAAAAAAATCTCTTTCTACACAGTGGGAGAAGTCATTATAATAAAAAAGAGGATACTGAAAAAAGGACTTTAACATGCAGAATAATCTCCAATAAACTTTATTGATCACCTGTGTGAGCATGGTATATTACTAATTTGCACAGTCCAAATATTTGAAATGACTGTACTGTAGCGTGTAGAATAGTTCATCTTACAGCCACACACACTGCAGCTTTATTGTTTTCACAAAATAATAAAAATCAAGAAACATGACTCTCCCTGTACTTTTCTGTATTGATTTTGTGTGTGGCAACTGGAAGTAGTTACACTGTATCAGTTAACTGTTTACTCATCAAACAAATTGCTAAAAACAAAGATTGTAATAATATTTTTGTGTGCAGACTATTTTTTTTCTTCTTTTAAATCCAACAATTTTATAGCATTGTTCACAAAGTGGTTGCTACGGGCTTCTGTATTTCATTTATTCATGTAGTTCCATTCAAAGTGGCATTGAGGCCATATTACTCAACCTGTTTTGAGTGCCAGAAAACACTAACTGATTCGCTGCCTGATTATATTCACAATACAGCATACACACCCAATACAGGTTATTCAGACCCCTATTATCACTATTGAACTACCTCACCTAAAGTAACATTAGGTAGCTCACGATTTGTGCTAATTGAGTTTGGGCACCAATGAGTAAATGCAAAATCCAGTTTAGTTTAATAAACTGAATGTATTTTCACCTTTAGTACAGTGTAGTCCTGCATGAAAAACATACAATGTGTTCACAGGGCACAATGAAAACAATCGGTGACAAATGGAAAAGGGATTTCCAGACAGTCACAGTACTTTTGAGTATTCGATAAAGGTTGTTTATGTCCTCTGCACATCTCTGAAGTGGTGTCTAAAAGTGCAGAAATTGCTGGTTGGACTAGAGGAGACGGTTGAAGAGATTTTACTGTTCTGTATCTGTGCTGTCTTTTTAGCAGCATGATCAAATGTCCTGATTTCACACGGGCACCGCTGGTCCAGGTACTTCAAGCCCCAGTAAATCCATGCAGCAAGCTGTTCTGATGCTTTTGGTGAATTATCAATTGCTCTCCTAAGGAAGAGTACAGCATGGTGCCCCTTTGATGCAGTTTGAAATACATTGAAACAGAATGAAATGTTCTGTGAAATTAAGAGGGTTACAGGTAGATGCCGTGTATTGTGCTAAATAGATATTAATAATTTTATTTATTTATTTATTTATTTTTACCAGAAGAGCATGTTTATAAATATTTCTGTAGGTCACTGTCTATTTAGGGCCATGTCCATATGAATCCCTTTTTGTGTTTTATTTTTTTTTTGTTACCACTAATGTGTGTTTTTGTTTCTCTAATGCTCAGATCAGTTGTTTGTTTTTTGCTTGGTCCCTCAGAATATTGTGACCTTTCTTTCCTATTATAATTGGCACCGCCCAAAGATAAACAGAGCCAGTCATTCATACAACATTAGCACCCACCTCTGCTTTGATAGCATACAAGTTTTGTGTGCATGAATGCATGCTTACTGTTATTCCACTGTCTGACTTGCATTTGACTTCCCACCATCTCATTCCCAACTTCTTCAAAAACAAGTTGCAATGTACTGCTCAATGACAACATTACAGTACACTGCAGCACAGCATTGTATGATAATGATTGAAAAATGCCTTGAATGTAAACAAATAATTCATTATAAGCCAGTAGCCCTTACAGCAAGGGTTGCAAGAGACATATCCACTCAAGTCCTCTGAAGCATACACAGAAATAATGATGTCAGTTCCACCATGTACAGGTAGGGAGCTAATGATCGAGTCTAATTACGACTACAAAAAGAGCACTTTCTACTCATGAATCAGTTATATACATTAAAAAAACACATTCAGGAGCTAGGCTCCATGAGCATTGCTTGGGCTGGTGGCTGTGCTGAAATGTGTGGTTATGCTGTACATTAACCTCTTGATCAGCTCCATCACCACTGAACAGCTGCAGTATAAACCAAAAGTTTTGACATATATAATGGAGATTTTCACTTTCCAATTACGAAAAGAACAGCATTCCAACAAATAAGAAACCATATTGCAGGTAACAGTACCTGCCAAAGTAACGTGCAGAAATGGGTTAAAGAATATATTATGTTGTAACCAACGTGTTTGCTTTAGTTCTGTCGAGTATATATGACATACTTCATATATGAAGGAGGTTTTGACTTGAGTGAAAAATCATTTTTATGTTCAAAAGTTAACAATAGTTGTCAGTTTTATGTTATGTTAAAGAATCATTTTACAAATCCATACTGGTAGACCCTCTGTGTCCTTGAGATTAATATTCACCCTCTGGTGAGTGCTGGTTGTATTGTTATTGATTGGCTTGGGATATAACTTTATTGTGCATTTCTTGTATGTATTTTTTGAGACTCCTGCTGGGAAAAATATTGATTTTAATGCATTCTTTTTGAGAATGTTGCCCTGTAACTGCACTTTATTGTCTTTTTTCTTTTATTAATTCTGTTTTCTCCCTTGTAGAATTTCTTGTTTATAGACCGACACACTAGTAACCATGCATTAATAGTCTCCCACCATAACCAAAGATCACAGTGTGGAGTTCTTGTGAATAAAACATCCACAATAACAGTACAGGGCTGAAAAAACTCAAATGCTCTCCTGATGCTTATTAATGCAATGTTTTCCTAACCTCAGCGTTTGTCACAGCCCAAAAAGCAATGCTAGTAGGCTGCTTGAGCTTGAAGCCCATTAGCAGTAAGTGTTAATCACTGTTGTTTTACTTATTATTTATTTCTTAGCAGACACCCTCATCCAGGGTGACATACAGTTGTTACAAAGCATCACATTACAAATTATCTCCTTACAAATGATCACATTATAGAATATCACATTACAGAATATCACATTACAGATAAAAAGCAGTTGTAAAGTACAATAACATCAAATTCAAATAAGAACAAAATAAAGAATACAGTAAATAATTGCATTTAAGAGCAAGTTCGACTAAGAGCAGTTAACTTATGGTAAAAGAATATTTGCTTATATGAGTGACGTCCCGTAAGAGCACGTGATAAGTATGATAAATGGCTGAGAATGATTCCAAGTAAGAGAAGTTACAAAAAATGTGAATACAGATACCTACTGGAGCTACTTGAATCTTGCTGAACTTGAATCTATATACAGAACTGTACATTTGGAATAGTTGCACTTAGTGCTTTGTTGATGTTGAATAACATTGGAACCGCATGTCACAGTGGTCTTGAGCGTTGCATTCAGTAGGGCTTCCCATTTAAAACAGATGACATCATCATACACAAGTATGTTATCCCCCGCCACAGGGGAATGACATACTTGTGTATGATGATGTCATCAAGTTGATGTCCATGCTCTATATCAACAGTATTACAGAACAGTATAAAATAGGAATTACTGATAGCAGTGAAATGCTAAATCACAATTTGATAAGCAATTCTACAGATTAATGCAAAAATGTGGCATACATACGGATGGATGAAGACACCACTCTATCCCCAGAATCTGATAGTCTAATGTTACTGCCAAGTTTCTTGACAATTGGAAAAGCTTTACTCCACTATATCCCATATCCCATACTGTACGTACATGCCTGTATGCATAGTCAGACCAACATGAATCCTAGTTCTATACCAGCGAGTTTTACAGACTCCACAGCTGGCATGAGAATTGATCTACCAAATGCTAATACAGTTAGCAAAGCTTCAAATCTGGCGCAGCATCAAGAATGCCTAGATTGCAAATGTTAATTGTAAATGGATGTTCTGTCCTCCAGAAAACAAGACCTGCAGGTTACTCGTTCCTCTGCCTCCTCCTGAATTTCATTTTTGGTTTAACGTGTATTTCCTGATGTGGCAGAGATGGAACGCTGCGCTTGTCTGCAGATTTTGGCACACCCTGTAAAGCTAAAATGCCAATGGATTAAAAAATAAAAATAAAAATAAAAATAAAAAAAGCTTGTCTGTAAATATGGGATCCTTAACCTTTAGCTTTAACCCCTTGATTCATTTCTAAAGGGGATTTGCCATGACACCAGCACTCCACTACAATACTTTTGTACGTAAAATAAATATGACCGGGTGTAGTGAGAAGATGTTGTTTTTTGTTTGTGCAAATTATTGTAATTATTGTGCTCCCTACACTTGTATAAAAATAATTAGTTACTAAAAAGGTACTTGAAAATGCATTACATTTTCTCTTAAAGTGCTTCGTAATACAAACAAAGTATGGTTTAAAACAGATAAAAGAAATGTTATTGTCTCTTCATGCCCATGTGTCGGTAGATCAAGGGAGCAGAGCAGCACATTTATATTCAAAAACAGTCCTCCTCTTCTCTTACAGGGGGGCTTGAGATGCACTTTACACCCAACAAACAATCTGGAACTGGAGAGACCTTCTAAAGGATCCGGCACACAGATCACATCTAACCACGTGGACAAATATATTTTAAACTCCACTAAAATCAATCAAGCCATGGGCTGTTAAATAAAGCATTGCAAAGGCTAGGACTGCTCCTTTGTCTAAGGTAAAAACACCAGCTTGCATATTCAAAATGTCACCTTCGTCTTCAGTGAACATGTGTCTTTGTAGCTTTCGTTCTCCTCACTTTCTCTTTCTGCTAGTTCTACAGTATACCATCAAAGGGGTTCTCGTGGAAAGATAAGCTGTAAGAGTGAGCCCCAGGACCGCTCTCCCACATGGTGTAAACGCTTATAAAAACATTGGATCCCCACAGTCAGAGAATAGACAGCACCCTAAAGAATTGACTAATTTTGCTTCATAAAGTTGAATTAAACCTGAATAATGTTACGTTGACATAATGGATTAAATACCGCTTGGTAGTTTTCCATATGCTTAACAAAAAAAATAAATAAATAACAAACTGAAAAATGTGACATTTCAAAATCTAACATGGCTTTTGCAATTTGTAGTTTCTTTTATTACATGATGTTAAGTAAAATACCTCAATTATGTTCACATAGATTTTGTTATAAATTATGTCTCAATCCTAAAATGAACCTTCCTGAACCTTCGTCCATAGCTGTACACACATCTATAATATGTGATTTAGAGCTTGGCATTCATAGAAAGGGAACTCACATGAGATTGAAGAGAGGGTTTGGTCCAGTCCTGATCAGAGGTGCAGTCCAGCCAGAACACAATTCAGATACTATTTTCTATAGGCAGCTCAGACATCATTGTTCTGCCACTGACACACAGACACGTAAAGGAAAGCATTCTGACAAGATGGAGGTGCAAATACTTGCAGAAATTAGATCAATGCATTCCCTATGATATGTGTGTTACTAGACATTTAGTATACACATAAAAAATGGAATTCTTGTTTAAGAGAATCAATGTTATTGGCGATCCGTTACCTTCAGATTTAGGACTACACCACTGGGTGTGAGACCAGAAACTGAAAATGATACAAACTGAATCTAAACAAGATGTTATACACTAGCCAGGATATCTGCAGTTAGCCTGTTTAAAGTAAAAAATAAAAAATAAAAAAAATAAAAATGTCGCCTTTTCACTGAACTTTAATCTAGATGTACTCATATCACATCAGGAACTCAACAGCAATTATTATTATTATTATTATTATTATTATTATTATTATTATTATTATTATTATTATTATTATTTATTTATTTTTACTCGGAATGGTAGAATTAGCTAGAATGAATGTAAAAATCTTGTCTTGTTTGAAAGCTACGGCTCTCTTTTTGAAAAGCTCTTCAGTAAACCATTGAAAGAGCTAATAATCCCTCTTCTTAACAGTAGACCATGATAATGAGATCTGCCCACATAGTCCATTAACTTGTAGTGTAACCCTTTTGGCTTTCAATGTGCATTGTTTTCTTATTCACTGTAACAGTACTCTATGAAATTGTGTTACCATCAGTGTGATACTTCAGATTAATGAGAAAAACTGAACTGGAGTCTTCCATGTTTGAACAAAGTGCCTGTGTTGTCACATTGTTCATGTTTGTTCATTGCTCTGTCGTCAGGCTGGTTTAGTGCTTCTCTTTTGTGGTATTCTTGTTTTGTAGCACAGCTCTGTTTTTTGACCGTTCTAAAAATGAGAATGGCCATGTGAAGTGATTGAGAACTGCTGGGTCAACAGTGCAAGCTCATTCTAGGGACCAATTCAAGAATGGGTCAAATAACTTGAGACTTCCTTAGAGTTTACATTTTCATTTAATAACAACAAAGTACCTGCTTTTTATATATTGTATTTGGGTATTTTATTTATTTAGTATTGTAGTTTCCCCCCAGCATTATGTAAAATAAATGCTGTGTTGTCTCGCCTGTAATTTGAAATATGAAGTTTCATAAGGAGAAACAAGCACTTTTGTAATATTCTGCCCATTGTGAATTATTTCACAGGGGTCAGTGTGTTCACATACAGTACGTGAAGGTCAATAAGGGCTTCATTCCAATTAGAGCGGTGAAAGAGGAGACAAAGCACACAGCTGAGCAATGTGTACACGTCTTTGCACTCCCGTTTTGTGTTGTCCATAGCTTCGCTTTGGGAACACAGTATACCACACACGAGAGCCACTTGACATTCAGGGTAATGTATTTAAATGACACATGCCTGAATGAGGAGGCACAATATCATTTCATTTCAAATGCACTATTTATAAACTTTAAATTAAGGGCTCCGACCTTCGTATTTTGTCTTCTGCCTGTAATGATGTATGATGGCAAATCTGTCATTTTCTTTAGTTTTTTGTATTTTAAATTATTTCAACCCCCACACACATTTTCATTTAAATGAAATCGTGCGCTACCAGTAGAGTCAGTCTCCACCTGAATACAGCCCACTGTGCATCTTCTTTTGATCTGTAGTCAACCCCTGAATCCTGGGGGCAATTATTATTGCAATCCCTTAAGGCTTCAGCTTGTCCAGAACGCAGCTTGGGTAAAGGCGTCTGCTAAATAAACAAATAATAATAATAATAATACTAACACTACTAACTCAGAACTCTTAGTTGTTCCAAAAAATCGTCTTAAATCAGAGAGCTTTTCGTTTGTGGAACTCTGTTCCGGTTGACATTAGGCATAAGAAGATGCGACTGTAAACTAGTGTCCGCAAAACTGACTGCTGCATATTGAAAAGTTAGAAATGCAGCTGTCGTCCTTGGATGATGAGCTTGTGTTTGAAATCAGACCCTATGTATTTTACATCAGGTTATTGGCACATGAATCCTCCCATTGACTTAAAGGGTAAATCACAATAATAAGGTGCTTTACAAATCCTTTAATCCAGGTCAAAGCGTGGTGGCTTGGGAATTGCTTACTGGTGTTGACACACAAGGATTAGCATTTGTGACTGTCCATCAAGACATATGACATAAGAATCTAGAAATCACACATGATGATTTATTTCCCTATGTTAAGCATAAACTCTGTATATATGTCTTCTTATGGCACTCTGCTCAGAGTTCCACCTGGACCTAATATTGACACAGGAGATAGTCAGTATCTTAGGAACACCACTGCATTCAAATACGAAACATTCAAGGAAAGCTTGAATACATTTGTGTAGAATTAAAGGGCCACTGTATTGAACAAACCCAGTCTCAAGGGATGGATCATTTTGACATGACAAGAAACAGGAATTCAATTCCCCTTAAGGGATTTGCATCTCTGAATGTAAACATATTTGCATTATAAAAGATTTATTTCCATATAATTATACATACCGGTACCTTTTTGTTACTTTATTGCTTTGTTTTGAGAGACATCTGAAATTCAAATAACTGATGCATAAAAAAGCTGTAGTCAGAGCTAGTGTGGACCGTGACTAAACTATGTGTTTTAAACACGCGACTTTTACTGATGGCAAGTGCACCTGTCCTTGTCTCAGCCCTTCCCTGACACTCAGAGGAAAGCAGAGAGAGAGAGAGATAGAAAGAGAGAACCAAGAAAATAAAACTGGACCATTAACAAATGGATCGCATAGCCTTTCTTGTTGTCTCAGTAATTGTTGCTATGTGGGCTCAGATTTTATATAATTTCATGCCTCCTTTATTAGGCAATCACAAACTTAAGCTTACTCTAAACATTTAATGTAGTATATTTTGCCTGGTCTATCCCCTGTGTGGTAATAATATATTCAGGCAATTAGCCATATCTGAATAACGTACAGGAAGACTTTAAACCCTGATGGAAACCCTGTAGTGCGGGACCTGAAGGTACACGTGAAAATAAATACATCAGCCACAAAATCTGAATCTCAATTTCCAACAAAACATATTCTAATGTTATTTTAACATGACTGTGAACAATACAGTAATCAACCAAGTAGCAGTTATATTCAAACATTTTAATAAATCAATTGTGAAACAAAATTAATTAATTTGATTAACTACTCGACTTAGTGAATATTGAAACATATTAATAGCTTCAAATAGTCACAAAACACATTAATCATCGGCATCAATTGGATTTTTTAATTAATGTTATCAAGTACAAAACAAAAGTATGAAACATGTCTGCATATCAAAACTTAGACCGCCCACAGTATAAATGCATTTGTTACAACTTATAAACAAAAACATAATTCTATGAACACACTTACAAATTAATATCCCAAAATTATTATTATTATTATTAGTTTATTTAGCAGACATCTTTATCCAAGGCAACTTACAGAGACTAGGGTGTGTGAACTATGCATCAGCTGCAGAGTCGCTTACAACTACATCTCACCCAAAAGACGGAGCACAAGGAGGTTAAGTGACTTGCTCAGGGTCACACACTGAGTCAGTGGCTGAGGTGGGATTTGAACCGCGGATCTCCTGGTTACAAGCCCGTTTCTTTAACCACTGGACCACACAGCCTCCTCCTTTTAAACTGAATTTTTACCATCCGTTAGTTAAGGCGGAATTTCTTGAGGCGGACAGACTCCAACACGTTTAGCTTGTTCAATGTGGAAATGAAACAGGTTTCAGCCTTTTCGCTTAATCATTTAGTTCCATCTCTGTTCTAGCATCATGGCTGACAGCGATTTGGGGATGCTAAAAAAATCTCGCTATACAGACTATACAGACCATCGTAAATCGAGGCTACGTTTATTGTGTTTTGCTAGTATTGTATGTACAGTTGTGTGATTTACCTATAGAATACAGTGAATTAGCAGTACAGCTATGGCAAAAAGTTTTGCATCTCCCTATATAATTAAACAATTTTGCTTCATAGTCGAACGAAGTCTGCTGAATAATGTTACGTTAACACACTGAATTACAATCATACCGCTTTGTAGATTTCCATACTTAATGAAAAACGGACAACAATTAAAAAATGTGACATTTGGAAATCCAACATGAAATACTGTACTACTGTTATGCTCCCTTCCGGTATACTTTTGTGATATCGTTCTGTAGTTTATTTGATTACATGTTAAACAAAACATCACGAGATTATACCTTTACAATCACATCTCCCAGCTGAGCAATCACATGACTTTAACACTGACCTATTGCTAGAGCTCGTGCTGCGTCCCAGCACCTCCAGATAAACAATCTGTCAGCTGTGATTTGCAAATTTGAGTTTTGATTGATAGTCCACCAATACAACCTTGCTGTGGTTATTTTTTTCTAATCGCAGTAGATTAGATGGCACCTCTATATTTTTTAGTTCTAGTCATTAAAGTGGGCTCAGAAAAATAAAACAATAATTGCCGTTGCACCCCTTGCCTCACCCCTGACGCCGGCCCTGCGTGTCTGGCACAAAGGTTTCCAGAAGTAATAATGATGTTATTATTATTTAAATTAAAATGTATTGGTTCATTTTCAATGTACAAACATTTTTAAATAAGGTAATCTCATAACCATTAGCACAGAGGACAAAACAGTTGAAGGAAACCTGTGAAGGAATTATCCTTATGTGTGCAGAATGAGAGGTCACTCCGGCCTGATTGGTGCTCCATGTAAATGGCCTCTTAATTTCCAATACAAACTTTCCATTACCAGAGGGATTTACTCAATGTAAAATGGAGAGTAAAAAGATACACTGAAGGCCTGCTGTCATTATGTGTCAGTAGGAATCACAGTGTGCTGAACAATTATGCATTGGCACATATTGACACAATGGATGGGGAATTCTATACTAACTTAATTAGAGATTTAGCTTGGCCATAATTTGATGAGGAAACCTAGGTTAATGACCCTGCTCTTCTTTGTAATAGTGCCAGGGGGATCTTCAGTATTCACAGCATATATCACAAGGACAGGCTTCTGAAGAATACAAATTGTATTAAATCCAACAAGGTTGTATTTAACAAAAAATAAAAAAGGACTGCTATATATTCACAAATATTTCAATTTTCTTCAAAAAAAAAATATTAAAAGTGTTTATTTATTTATTTTTATTAACTACGCAGCCCTATGGCTTGTCATTTTAAAGACCATACATCAAGATCCCATAACTTTCACGATGTGTCAGCAAGGTATCCATTAAATGACTCACTTGGGAAAAATAGGGTAATTTTAAATACATGTCAATGCCCTTTTTCTGTCAGTTAGCTTAATGTAATACATTAAAACAATTTGTCAGTTAGCTTAATGTAATACATTAAAACAATTGAATATTCATTCTAAATGCATGGCTAATAAATGCTGCTCCTTGGTGTGTGTAATATGCCGGTATGATTGACACCTGCGATACAGATGAGGGAGCTGAACAAGATAGTTACAGTTAAACACATTCTAATATCTGGGAATGATGGATACAGAACATACAGCCAGCAACACAGAGCAGCATAGAGAGAGGTCCAAGGTGTTGCAGTGACTGTCAATCAAAGAGGGCGTTTCCAGTCTAGTCTAGCACATCATTTACTGTCTACTGTCAATTTTATTTGCATTCAACAACATACTGTCCTACACATAACCAAACTTAAATATTATCAACTTTAACCCTGTAATGCCCAAGCATTTGGGATATGAGAAATGCTACTTTATTCATGCAACTACTGTAGATTCCCTTTTTCCTGTCCGGCAACACAATATACTGCCTATGAAAATGATGGCTTGTGAGGCTGGATTTAAAAAACAGTACTATAGAGGGGTATCTAAGCATGGTATCAGATGTGATACAGAAATGAGCATCACAGGGTGAATATAAAGAATGGATCTGTCCGTCCCTACTCTCACACTATAGGCACATATACAGTGCTTTACATGCATGTGCAATTTGTGCTATACAGAGTTTAGTTTTTTATTTCACTTCCATTGTTCTCTAGTACACAGGGAGGTGTTGAAATGAACCACTGAAGTGTATCATATACGTGCAGGGAAGAACATAAATCAAAGCTTTATATTGCATCTGTGAGTCCCTAAAGTCTGATTCGAATGTATTGATTCTGAGGCCTGATGCTTTGCCCATATGTGGACTAAGACGGTAATGAGAACTGACTTTGAATTCTTGTTATTGAATTACTTTCAAAGGTAGCAAAGGAGCATTTAATTGCGCCAGAGTGACTAATGTGGATTACAGAAAGACGAAGACAAAGCATTGCCCCTGCTCATGAAGAACGATCAGCACTTCATGAGTTTACTCCTCAATGTGACGAGAATGCATTGCTGTCGATTAGCAGACTTTTACACAAGAAACCCTTAGTACTGGAAATAAAATAAAAAACAGGTCAACATTAACTCGCTGCTTACTTTCCTGGATTGATGGAATGGGCAATTGATTCCACATCTTTGGAGACATCAGTCTAGTTTTAAAATTGACTGTTTTTATGTGTTAGGGACCACCTTATAAACGTGACTTCTAGCTCAATGAGTACAAATGATCAGCTGTACTGACCTCCAGAAATCTTTGTAAGATTAACTTACTGAAATCTTTTCAATTGTTCTAAGGAGCATTTGATTTCAGTAATAAAGAGAGGGACCATCTTTGCACCATAAATTTCTTTCTGATAAATCATTGCTCTGCATTGAAACGATTTGCACTCTCACATTTGTTAGATTTGTGTTTAAAATACAGACAGAACATGCTCATCCTAGTATTAACCCCTTGTATGACGTGCTCCCCATTGTTCTGCAATGTATCAGAAAAAGAACCATAATTCTGGATACTGACTTCCAAATGGGTTCTTGAACTGCTCCCATCTTCTATTCATCCAATTTGAAACACTTGTGTTATTAACAAGATGCTTTCATCTCAATGATGTTCTTTGTGCTGCCTCGCTATAAGGCTCTGGGTTATAACACGCCTCGGATATAACGCTCCTACAGCATGTCCCCCAATTCCCTATACTAGTGATTCATGCAATATTTCTACAGTAAATACAGTACCGGTGTTGTTCAAACTGTAAACAACTTCTCAGTCTAACTTCTGTTTCTGTCTCTCCCTTTTGATACAGTACTGAACTGAAGAAAAGCTGCGCTGGCACTTTATAACACAGACATCTTATTCAGCATTCGTTTTATAACTAAATAAATATCAGGCCTATTACGTGGTTATATTTTACTTTTTTTGCTGCGAGAGGAGCTTTGGCTTTCTCCGGGAGACGAGACGCTTCAGCCCTGCTTCGGCAGCCGAACCTGGGGCGAGCCCATTCCCTCTTCCCCTCTCCCGACCCGCTCTCCTTCTCGCACTTGGTTTGCTTGTCTGTCACTTTGAACTGAACTGAACGCCAGGCTATTTATAATTTAAAAACTGCTAATTAAAATGATCCACGAGTGTTTTTTTGTAAAAAAATAGCGTTGATTACATGGTGTTTTATGCATGGTCAATTCACGGAAAGTTACATTTTTGCTTCACTATATGTGCATTATAGAGAGGAAGTTATTTTGTTTTGTATTTAGTCAGATTTGTGTTGTGTCCTACGGCGCACCCCACCCCCTCCCCGTTTATAACGCTCATATTGTGTGTCCCCCGAGACCTGCGTTATAGCGAGGGAGCACTGTATATATAATACCACAGTAGTGACGTCAAAATAATATAATTCCTCTAGAGGAAAATATACTTCATCTTTGACCCATTCGACTCCTCGAGACCATCACTTTCAATTTAAATACAAAATGTATGTTTTCAATCACTCGACAGTAGAGAAATGTTCATTAATGATCAACAAAATGAAAATATGTTTTAAAAAAATGATGTAAAGCTGGTACATTCGTATCTCGGAGATGATGCATAATTGTGCATAAACAAAGGTTAAAGCGTATTTAGATTGCATTTTCTTTAGTAGAATAACTTTAAAAGAGCAGGAACATTCGATTTGCTGCACTGTAATTGAACATTCTGGGTGTTCTGCGAGTAGAAAATTGAAGTCATGTTATGTTTTATGATGCACGAATTATTTTTAATGTGTTTGTTAAAGAGAGTTAACAGTAAAACGAAAAATGCTTCTTCAAGATGTCTGTGGTGAATATAAACAGTTACAGCACTGTAAAAAAAAGAAAATGGAACAAGATATAAATTCTACTCTAAACGTAAAACGTTATACATGACATCAGCAATACTACTGTGCAGGTATAATAAAGTTGTGCTGCTGGAGCCCCATTCAGGGGCTGCTTGGGGCAGAAACTCAGTCAGCACTGCTTGGATGCAATGCTGTTGGACATGCAGGCAATTTGATGAGACATTGTACAATTAAAACCCGTTTTGGAATACACTGGCAATTTGAATTTCCTAAAACATTGTACAAAGGTGTTACACACTGACAGCTACACTATTACTGCATTTGCATGCTTGAGCTACAGTATAGGCAGCTGCAGGTATTCATTAAATACACAAAATAAATTACCGGTGAAAGAACTTGCACTGATATAACTGCATCACAGGTCGAAAGTCCAACCAGTGCTTTCTGACAATAATATTAAATAAATCAGTATTAAACAATGAAAGCCCTCTTCGTCTGCAAAGTCTTGTTTCTGTTCTGATATGAGGATGAACAGGTGACCCGATTATTTATTGATAAAGTGAAGCAGAGACTTTGGCGTTCTCTGCAATTGAGAGCAGTTCATTTAGAATATCAGATTTACACTACTAAGATGTTGACTTTGATGGAGCACATGCTGGAATACTAAACTGATAAATGTGTAAAGTACTTCATCTTTCAGTGCACCAGACCTCTGTCTTAAGTGCTAATGTAAAATGAACAAATAGTAATACAAACAAAAGTGTTCAAGTTCAGACCAATATGAATTGCAGCCTTGTAAATCATTTCACAAGAGACACCTTGGAGCAAAATAATTTCAAGATGCAATGCGACACATGATGGCATGTACAGCATGAGATATCAATACCGTATAAATGGTTTTATTGATGTATTTTATTTGCTTTAACTCCTAATAACCAGACCGCTGTACAGAACATGAGAGGCAAGTGTGCTGGAAATAATCACAGCTACTGTAAAAAAAAAAAAAATCATACCTATAAATAAATATACATCATAAAAAATATATTCCTAATAGACTTATGAACTTAGATAATCATACTGTTTTATGAGGGATTGCCTATGGGGCAATAAGAGGGAAAACAGATACATATTTAAAAAAGGATCAAATTAGAAATAATAACAAAAAAAACATTAAATCACAAAAGGTTCATATTGTACCCTTCAGGCTCCTATTCTTTGGAGATTTGTGCCTCAATACATTAATCAATGCTTTTTGGAAAGTGTGCGAGTAATCTGGTACCAAATCCCTGTGTGGTCTTTCAGAGATACAGCATGTATATGAAACTAACATTAACCCACAGGTTTAATTACAATCTGTGATGTACAGAAGGCATGCAAAGACAGAGAGCTGCACCTATCATCTTCCAAAGCAAAATACTTTGCTATGCAGGGTGGCAAAGTGGTTACCAGAATGATTATTAGGGTCCAGCGTTTTACGCGACCTGCTTTCTTAGGCTGCACTTCATTCATGTAGTCTGCTTAATTAAACCACTTATTGATTAATAATCTCCTGATTCCTTTAATTGCGACACATGCCAAGGGATTAGTCCACAGTTAGGCCACCGATGAGTAATGCACAGAGTGCAAATTAACTATATTGGCTAATATTACTTTCAGTTCGAAGGTATTCGATAGTCCTTAGAGAACAAACAAAATGTGCAAAACATACTGATCTCAGCCATTTGGGGTAGATATTCCCTTCTCAGTTGACCTACTGTAGGAATTGCTCCCGCATTTCTTACCTGTTTGTTCAGAAATGCACGTAGTTTTGGATTTTCCATTTTCTCCCAGGGGAATATTAGCACAAACAAATGCCTCTGTCAAATCGAAAATAACATCTCGTCGGCGTTTTTTTTCGTTTTCGTTCCCCTTAACGTTTTTTACTGGAGGACGCCGTCTCATAGCTGTCAATCTCAGCCTTTTGTTTTCTGTGATTTTCTGATGATAAATGTCGGTCTATTGTTGACTTTCGAGTGTGGTCCAAAGATAAATTGCAAGTTGTGCAAAATAAATTCTACCCATCGGTTTACAGAACACCAGGTGGATATCGCTGCGTTCGTTCGCTCAATTAAGTGCTTTTTGATTGCAATGTCTTTGACTCCATGTTTAGGTCTCTCAATTTTTTCTTTTAACGGATCAATTTATTCAATTGCCGTTTATACTCATCATAATTAGCTTTTATTTTTCTAATTAGTCAAAGCGTAATGTGTTGATTTCTTAATTGTGAATTCGATTACTATAGCTGGAGTGGCTGCAGGGGCATCTCGGGGATAGCAGTTGACTTACAATTGAAGAAACCAGGTCGCGTAAAACGCAGGACCCTAATGATTATGTTTAAAGTTGGCTGTCAGATTCTGAGGAAACAGTCATCTATGGTGCTGTAGATCACCATGCATTGCTGGAGAGGTACAGTATAATAATATCCTATTGTGTGTTCTTGTTAAATAAAATATAAACAGATATTGCATTATTTATAGAGTAGAACACCTGTCTACCTTGAGATGTACAGCAAATTCTGGAGAACAGACAATATAGAAGGCAAATAACAATGCAGCCAGAGTGGGTAGCCAGGGTAACACTGCTTACAGTGTGTGCTGGTGCCTGTCAATGAAGGTGACAGAGGTACTGTACACACAGGTGAAGCGCAAAGGAGCCAAGGTCATCTACCAGGCAGTAGAGTCTTTATCAAGAGGGAACTTTCACGATTAAAAAACATGATTTCTTTAAAAAAGAAAAAGAAAAATCTGGAAACTTTACAGTTAAGCAGCACCACCGTCAGCTGAATTATATATGATCTGGTAAAATATACGATTTAACAAGAAAACATTTATTTTCTCCATCGATCTACAGAAATGTTTTGGGGGTTTCATAATGTTCTGCCTGGTTTGAAATTATTTCTGTCTAATTAATTTAAACAAAAACCCATAGTTAAATACCACATCCAGGTTATGCAATCTGCATGCTGATTAATAGATTACATTCTGTTGAGGAATTAGTTAGGGTGTGCTTTATTTTGGAGAACAAAAGCTATACTTAAACAGTTGATTTAATTGTCAATGATCTAAATCAGTACAATAATAAAGTTTTGAATAGTTGGTCACATCATTTTAAGGAGCACTTTTGTGTTTGTTTGTTTGCTTGTATGGATAGTTTAGGCTACATTGTAACCTATTTAGCATATATTAAACCTGGTCTCCCTGTCAAAATGTTACAAATGTCAAAAAACATAATGATAACATCATCACACCAAGTGAAAACTGATGAGTGTGGATCAAGGTACATGGCACATATACAACTCTTCATACAGTATAGCTGGAAAAACCCTAACCAATACCTAACCTTAATAATAATTTGACTAACTGACCAATTAAAGAGAAGTTGTCACATTGCTGGAGCCCCTGATAAGAGCATTGAAAGGACTGGAGATCAATACATATTAACTGTCAATACCCACTTGTCCAGCTATTGAACTGGGTATTAGATCAGTGCAATTCGTGTTTCTATTTTCAATAGAAAAGTTAAAGATTTGTAGAGGGTGTCCATAATATCTGGAATTGCCAATTGATTACAGTATGTTCGAAATGACATGTGATTGTCATACAGTGAATTCATCAAGATCTTTGAAATAAATTATTAAAACACATTAAAAAACTAAAATAAAATAATTACTTAAAAGCGAAGCCTTGTTATGCTCTTAATGTCTTAGCTCTTATAACGTTAACCATTTGTAGTGTGTTGTAACTTACGGAAGCAACTGTATTGTAACTCATCACTTTTTTAATGAGATTAGATTTTCTTTCAACATATACAGTATATTTTCCATTTGACAGTTCTGTTTAATAACAAATGCATTAACAGAAAATGGCGATGTGCCACACTCCAGCACATCCTCTATTCTGGGCAGGCTCCTTCTTGTATCAATTACAAGTCACCTCAAGTATGCTACTACTCGCAATTTATGCAGAAGTATCCCTCATGTTTGAAGAAGGACAGCACTCTTTGTCACATCAGTCTGCCTGAGAGCTACAGGTTTCTTGGGTAGGATCAGGCTGCAAATTCTGAGCAGCTGATTTGCACTTCAGACACGCAACAGTGTTATACTGCACCCTATTCATTGAGATGCAGATTGCAGACATGCACACAGCGTTATACTGCACCAGATTGCAGACACGCACACAGTGTTATACTGCACCAGATTGCAGACATGCACACAGTGTTATACTGCACCCTGTTCAATGAGATGCAGATTGCAGACATGCACACAGTGTTATACTGCACCCTGTTCAATGAGATGCAGATTGCAGACATGCACACAGTGTTATACTGCACCAGATTGCAGACACGCAGTGTTATACTGCACACCTATTCAATGAGATGCAGATTGCAGACACGCACACAGTGTTATACTGCACCAGATTGCAGATATGCAGTGTTATACTGCACCAGATTGCAGACATGCACACAGTGTTATACTGCACCCTATTCAATGAGATGCAGATTGCAGACATGCACACAGTGTTATACTGCACCAGATTGCAGACACGCAGTGTTATACTGCACACCTATTCAATGAGATGCAGATTGCAGACACGCACAGTGTTATACTGCACCAGATTGCAGACACGCAGTGTTATACTGCACACCTATTCAATGAGATGCAGATTGCAGACATGCACACAGTGTTATACTGCACCAGATTGCAGACACGCAGTGTTATACTGCACCCTATTCAATAAGATGCAGATTGCAGACATGCACAGTGTTATACTGCACCAGATTGTAGACATGCACACAGTGTTATACTGCACCAGATTGCAGACACGCAGTGTTATACTGCACCCTATTCAATGAGATGCAGATTGCAGACACGCACACAGTGTTATACTGCACCAGATTGCAGACATGCATAGTGTTATACTGCACCAGATTGCAGACACGCAGTGTTATACTGCACCAGATTGCAGACATGCACACAGTGTTATACTGCACCAGATTGCAGACATGCAGTGTTATACTGCACACCTATTCAATGAGATGCAGATTGCAGACACAGTGTTATACTGCACCCTATTCAATAAGATGCAGATTGCAGACATGCAGTGTTATACTGCACCAGATTGTAGACATGCACAGTGTTATACTGCACCAGATTGCAGACACGCAGTGTTATACTGCACCCTATTCAATGAGATGCAGATTGCAGACACGCACACAGTGTTATACTGCACCAGATTGCAGACATGCAGTGTTATACTGCACCAGATTGCAGACATGCAGTGTTATACTGCACCAGATTGCAGACACGCAGTGTTATACTGCACCCTATTCAATGAGATGCAGATTGCAGACATGCACACAGTGTTATACTGCACCAGATTGCAGACATGCACACAGTGTTATACTGCACCAGATTGCAGACATGCACACAGTGTTATACTGCACCCTATTCAATGAGATGCAGATTGCAGACATGCACACAGTGTTATACTGCACCAGATTGCAGACATGCACACAGTGTTATACTGCACCAGATTGCAGACATGCACACAGTGTTATACTGCACC
Source organism: Acipenser oxyrinchus oxyrinchus (assembly GCA_030684275.1). Classification (NCBI taxonomy): domain Eukaryota; kingdom Metazoa; phylum Chordata; class Actinopteri; order Acipenseriformes; family Acipenseridae; genus Acipenser; species Acipenser oxyrinchus. Next base: position 51,494,686 of record CM060257.1, on the reverse strand, counting down.
CTATTCAATGAGATGCAGATTGCAGACACGCACAGTGTTATACTGCACCCTATTCAATGAGATGCAGATTGCAGACAGTGTTATACTGCACCCTATTCAATGAGATGCAGATTGAAGATATGCACACAGTGTTATACTGCACCCTATTCAATGAGATGCAGATTGCAGATATGCACAGTGTTATACTGCACACCTATTCAATGAGATGCAGATTGAAGATATGCACACAGTGTTATACTGCACCAGATGCAGATTGCAGACATGCACAGTGTTATACTGCACCCTATTCAATGAGATGCAGATTGAAGATATGCACAGTGTTATACTGCACCCTATTCAATGAGATGCAGATTGAAGATATGCACACAGTGTTATACTGCACCCTATTCAATGAGATGCAGATTGAAGACATGCACACAGTGTTATACTGCACCCTATTCAGTGAGATGCAGATTGAAGATATGCACAGTGTTATACTGCACACCTATTCAATGAGATGCAGATTGAAGATATGCACAGTGTTATACTGCATCTTACACACATCGGCTCAGCAAGATTAGGAGTAGCACTGTAACAGTTAATACATGAAAGCAGACATGTAGAGTTATTCCTAGCACTTAAATTCTTATTTTTCAAAATGAATCACTAAGTCACTAAAAGATAAAAAAAAACAGGCTGTTGATGTCTCAGAACATGATTTGTCTTCTTGAAACAGGTACAGAACATTTTGAATGAATGATGGGTAAGCTGAAGTGTGCCATCATTTGTCTTTGACGCATCATTATTTTCTGCCCCACTCTGCTCCTTTACCTACCACAGTGGAATACACTGTGACTTTCATATTAAACATACAATTACAATCGTTTGGCTGCTTGTGGAAAGAGCCAGTGTCTCCAAATTGAATTTTAACAGAAATCATTTCTCAGGGGAGAAAAAAATAATCAGTCTGTTGTATGTCTTCAGAAACTAGAAAAATATAGAGCTTGAAACTTTTTTTCGGCAATGCTTTATTTGAAATGGGCGCTACGTAGCATTCTTTACACCTTCATGAAAGCTACATTACACTGCAACATGCGTATAATTATTCATAGCATTTATTACAAACCAAATGTACTGTAATTGAAAATTCAGCATTTGAAGTCCATTTCTATGACTCGTTGCCATTAATACTGCCATTGACATTTGCAGCGTTATAGTCACAAATGTTTTGACAGTGTCCATTGTTTAACCTGATTTTCGCCCCTATTTAAGAGAAGTCCAATTACACGTCCTCACAACTGCTCAGGAGAACTAAAGGTCAGTGGGTGTATGCCAACCCCACAACAAGCCAATTTCCTCTTAACACCCAGGAGCTTGGGAAGGGATGTCAGCAAGATGTCCACCTCTGGAGGACAAAGGTCAGCCCTTGCAGGTGTCTACTTGAGTTCACCAGGCACCAGTGTTCATGGGAGCAAAATGCAGAGAAACAGTCTCTGATGATTTTGCCTCCGTAACCCAGAGCCAATGCAATGCTCCCTGTGGAATGCCCTGTGGAATGCCCTGTGGAATGCCCTGTGGAATGCCCTGTGGAATGCCCTGTGGAATGCCCTGTGGAATGCCCTGTGGAATGCCCTGTGGGATCCCCTGTGGAATCCCTTGCAAAGACACTTTACACAGCCAGGCTCCAAACCTGCACTTACCTAACTGCATGACTTCACTCTGGACACCATGGGCCTTTACCAGGGTGAATCATTTGGGGACATGTTATGACATATTTGACAACAATGTTATGGGGGCGGAGGGGGATTTCAAATCAATTTTGGCATTTCTTTCTATCTAAATTGTATCTGGTTTTCTGTTTTCCATCTAGATGTGCTCATCGTGCGATACAGTACACTGGAAATACTGCACCTTTCCCAGCATTGTGCTTGTATTGGGACTGAATACTACTTTCACTTTCCTTCAGGGTCCACATGACTTTTCACAGGACTTTTCTCAGATCGATTTGCATTCTGAACCCGTTTTTCAGAATGAATTGGTGGTTGTGCTTTTTCCCCACTGCTTATATAAAGGAGGGAGAGGGGATGACACAATATCGTCAGGTTAGGCCAAGTCCTGAATCCTCCCCCCAAAAAAAATCAGCCTGTAAACCCACTGCTCGATATGCAATGAAATAAAGAAAAGACCATTTAATGGTTTCCATAGTAGTTTATCTCATTTTACGGGAACAGAAACATATTTTTCTGCTCCATGGGTCTGACTAGAATACATAGAATTACTTAAAAAGCAGGGTATTTGTAAAAAAAGCTGAGCCAAATTAGACTGTATGACTCACCCTAATGATACAAAACTTTTATAATTACAAAAGCACTGATGGGCATTATGAATGCGTGAAAGCAGAGCTGCAACAAACACGACCGTATGGAATGTAGAGAGCTTCGAACAAGCCCTTTGGAGCTCCAACAAAGGTCTCGAAGCGTTGGCACTGTTCGGAAAACAGGTTGCATCTCCAATTGAAGCCCGAAGCTCTAAATTGTGGAGATTAGCTACATTGTTTTCCTGTTTCTTCAGCTCGTCTGTCTCCATTCAGGAAGTCTGAGATATATTTGAACTTGTTGCCATGGTAGTTTCCCTGGATATTTAAAGCATTTTTTAAAAGTAGAAAATGTGTGTATTCATATAGACGCCAGTACAGCCTGTCAGTCACCAACACAATAACATGTGCGTGATTTTTTTTTTTCCTGGATGGTGATAGAGGGGGGGAAGCAAATTCTATCTCCTGACATATGAGTACTCAAAAAGAAACAGGCTGTCTGATGTAATTCTAACTTTTCTTTCTGGCACTGCCATTTTTATAAACAACAACAACAACAAACATTATTTCAGATTGATTGGATAGACCTACTATATATTTTTCATATTGTTTACAAAACAGCAATAATGATGTGCATTTTATATATTTATTTTGTTCATTTATTTGATAGCATTTGGGGCTTTGTTTTCTCTAGTTATTACAGTGTAATTAACAGCTTGTTTCAAATACCCTGATTAAACACAAATATCTTGACCTACAGTCCAGTACCCATCTTTCTGTCTCAGTGCCACTGTAATTAAAGTCAATGTGGGCCAGGGCAAGAACCGGCAACTAATGGCTACAGGACTTTGTTGTTTGTTTTACGTATAGAGAAGCAACATAATACATGAAGGAGTAAAAGTATTGCTCTGGTGTGGCAGTTGAGATGGGCAGCGGCTCTGGACTCTTGACCGGAGGGTCGTGGGTTCAATCCCAGGTTGGGGACACTGCTGCTGTACCCTTGAGCAAGGTACTTTACCTAGATTGCTCCAGTAAAAACCCAATTGTATAAATGGGTAATTTTATGTAAAAATAATGTGATCTCTTGTAACAATTGTAAAGTCGCCCTGAATAAGTGCATCTGCTAAGAAATAAATAATAATAATAATAATAATAATAATAATAAACGAGCAGCCTTTCAAAAGAAGGCTCTTTCATTGGTCCATTGCTCTTATGCTTCAGACTGAATTTTCATCTGGGGAAAACACATTTACAGACTTGTAAATCTGCAATCTCTCTCCTGTTGTCTTGCGTTACAAAGCTTCAAAAACAACTCACATGTTTCATTTAAGACCTCTTTCATGCATATTTGGTTCCTGGCTGTTCAGTATCATCCCCCCCCCCCCCCATTAAAAAACTTAGGACTGGGGTAAATTCTTTGTGACTGTGACACTAAACCACAAGCTCATAATGTTAGTATGAAATTAAATGAACATGCCTTTATTTTATTTTGACTAAATCAGACTACAGCAAGTGGTTTGGCTTGAGTTTACTGGGTTATGCATTGAGATTTTCATGAGCTGATTCAACCATTCTTATAGACCAGAAGGTACATACTAACCTACTAGCATCAATGATGAATAAATAAAATGTGAAAGCTATATGGAAACATCACTTTTTAAATATACTTTGAATGACTTACAGATAAGCTCCACTCAGAGTTTATAATCGTCAAATAAAGTAGTATATTTCTTCCTGTTTCTAAATGAATGTGCATTGACTTACCTACAGTATAATACTGATCATCTTTACATTTGAAAGAGGACCAGTAAAGTGCTTTGTTACTAGGATTCCTGCACATAAACATTAAAATAAAGTATTATTAATAATGGTATAGCTACTTCAACCCTGATGTCTAGTTGTCACAAAATGTAAGTCCCATTTTGATTTATTTTTTTTTATTTAAATGTAGTGACTGAAAAAACATATGAAAAGTTACTGCTTGTTTACAAATGTGTCTCAAATACATAATCCCAACAGCATTGTGAGCAGGACCTGCTTCTATTGCTCCTTCCACATAAGCTCAGCGTAAATGAGACTGTTTCATTTAAGACTCAAGTGATTGATTAAATCAATTATAAAATGACAGGGCTTTGCTTGCAGGGATATAAATTTAAAAGAACACATTTTGGTAAATACGCTTACTGGCAGGCCATTTACCAATAAACTTTACTTAATGCTACTGTTTTTTGGAATGACTTTTAAAGTTAGTGAAAAGTAATTTGATTCTATATGATAAGTAACACGTTGCTTTAGAACTGGATTTGCAAGAAGGAACATGTAATCTTAATAGATCCATATTATGAATGGGTACAATATGCTTTCTGGAAAACTTTATAAAGCAGAATTACTTAAGATTGAGAGTCTAATACTGCTTGAGTGCATGAATTAGAACAAAAACTGTCCCCTAGAAAACCACAGAAAATTGTAACGCACGCTAGCTCAGCGAAGCAGCATCTAGTGAACAGGTATTGTGTATCTATAGCACTGCAGAAGGAAACTTGATTCCCACATCCAAAGCCTTTTAAAATAGGTACCGTAGTCACCTCATCTCTAACAATGCATTGGAGTATTTCCGTGTATTGCTGTCTGTTATTTTGAGGTATTTGTTTATTTATTTATTTTTTTGGGCAATAATGTTTGATTTTATGAGCTTCAAACCAAAGAGAACTGCTGGTCTTTTATTTAAAAAAAAAAAAAAAAGATTTATGAAAAAGAAAGGATTCTTAAAAATAAAATAAAACAGAGTGGGAAAAACACAGCTAAAGAAAAAAAAAAAAAAGTTTGCTAAACAAGCAGCTGAGCACTGCTCCCAGTATAAGGGAGGATCTCCCACTCTAGAAACCTTCTAAGACCCCGTTCACAGTACTGTGCTGGCCCAGGGCCGCCTCAGGGCCACCACATATGTAGGTCTGCAACCCCATTCACATTTGCGGTTTAAAATGTGTGATTGAAAAGCAGGCCTAAAATGTGGTGAATTTTTTTTTAATGGAAAGATTAAAAGATTAAAGCCTGTACTCAGGATGGAAGAGCTACCAGGATATACAGTAATCCCTGATTTATAGCAGATGTTTCTTATTAATATTATATATTTTGTCAATGCAGCACAGAAGCAATTGTATGGTATATATTTAAAAAAGAAACATATATTATTGACTATTTTGCCTTAATGTTATAGTGTGTAACAGGGTGACGGTCCGAGCTTACCCCCACCCCCCACAATCACATTATTCTCTCAAGAACACAGAGGTATTTAGAACGCAGCAAAACAGCAAATTGCTTGTGTTCACAGGTATAAGTATTTATTTTCGTAATGGGTACTTCACTCAGATTGCATGACTACATACAATGACTGACATTCACAAGACAAACTCACGACTGACCCTTTTTTCTCATTTATACGTATTTGTTTAACCTGCATGAATACCGTCTTTGCTTACAAACACGATCGTTAAACTAGTCTATTGTTTACTCATTATTATCATTGTCTTTATTATTCTCTATTGCCTAACCATTACGAGTAAATACGGAACATTAGCATTACCCCTTCTCATGGAAGATTACCGAACATATGGCTATAACAAAACCTTCATTAAGGGAAGCACCCTAATCTAATTACAGCAATACACTTTGCTCAACAACATGCACGATGCATAATAAACCACTGCTCTATCGCCAAGTAGAATAACATTAACAATAATGACATAGGTAAATACAAATTCTAAGCAAGTTACAAGCTTACCAGTGCCATTAATCAATAAAACAAACAAACTTACGCATTTTTTTTTTTACTTTAAATATTACAAATAGTTCCCAGATTGTCATGCGATGCTGTCGCTGAGCACAAAAAAAAAAAGAATCTCAGGTTTGCGGTTGTTTACGTTTCTTTTCATTCAATTTATGTTTAGCGCTTTGCATGTGTTCTACAATGGTCTGTCTACGAGTGTAATCTGCAGCCTTGATGCATGAAGTACAAAACAGCTTACCATCGACGTGAAATTCGTTCTGCCAAACTCGTTGATGATTGATATTGTTTTCGGCATCTTTGAACAGCTGTGGATACTGACTGAAGCATGCTGAACTTGAATACCGGAAGCAGTTTATTAGACAGGTATGTTTACGGAAAGTTGCCAGTGTTAATGTTTATATATGTGTATGTGTATTGATTTGGTTATTATCAAACAAACACAAAAAGCCTTGCATGTTTTTTCCCCCTTACCAAATGTAAACAAAAAAAAAAAATGTCCGACATGATAGAAAGTCCGTGTTTTTCCGTGTTGTCATACAAAATCAAATTGGTAATGTGATACGAAAAGGCGGCTTAAGTCTGCTTTGCATTCATATGTATGTAAAGGCCGGACTTGGTCCTGGATTGCAGGCCCTGGACCACAACAAAACGGTGGCCTTTTTTTTTTTTTTTTGGAGCATTCACATATGAGAAAAGGCGGCCCTTAAATTGCAAGTGTGAATGGGGTCTAACTGCTCTGGATACTTCAGTAATTCCTATTATGCTAAATATATCCCTTCAGGATCCCTGTTCAACACCCACGTGTGAGGCTTTGTAGCTAGTATACAGACATTCCCCTCATAGGTCCTTTAATGATAAGTAAACCTAGACACCAAAGTATATTTAGTTATTTATCCAGTTACTGACTTCTCCGAACCTGTCTCATAAAACCCTTAATTAATGTACAGTGGGGAGATTCCATGCAATGTGCAAAGAGACAAGGCCACGGGTAAATTAGATAAGTGGACTCCAAAGTGCTGTTATTCTATCTTTTTATTTCACGCCTACAGTATAATAAGCTTGAGAAAAAAAGGACAAATTATTACAAGTGCCAAAAATGCTACATTTTGCTTATTATTTCTGCTTGCCATTAACGATATGTGTGATCATGATTGCCCTTAAAAAAAATGTAATAATGCATCACCATTTCAACAGAACAATCAGTACCCTGTGATTCAATAAAGGACTCCCAATGACAGATTGATGCTGTCATGCTCAGTTTGGATCTGTCTTGTCGAAACTAACAAAATGTGTGTCAGGTGGTAGCTCAAAGGTTTGCCTACCTATCTGCCAGAGCGTATTGTCTCTAAGTGCAAAGGATTGTTGTCTTTTTCCAATTCACTTAACAGCAGCCCCCTAGTTATCCAAACTGCCACAACAAATTGCACTTCAAGAAATGTTAAGGAAATCAATATCAATTTAACTCTTGACAAGTCTGCTGCTAATTCCAGTATGGAAGATTGCTATGTAGAATAGTTTCAGATTCAAAACTCCACTGTAGGACTTAAGATTGTTTGTTTCCTCACACATGCAGAGAAATGAAAAGATTACAGCCTTAGTCATGGATGATCGTTTGGTATGTTTTCAGCCGTCGACGAAGGATAGTAAGGTAGGTTATTATAGGATATAATTAGTGTATCGCTTTTATGTAGGACTCCCCCCTGGTGCCCTTACTATTTAATGTTGTTTGCAATCATTTCTCGTGGTTCGTGGTTCTGTTGCTCCATTATTGTTTCATTACCATTTTGCTCTAAATCTGCCTTTCCCTGGCTTTGAGCTTGCAGTGCCCTAAGGGCTCCTTTCCTTGGCTTTGAGCTTGCAGTGTCCTAAGGGCTCCTTTCCCTGGCTTTGAGCTTGCAGTGTCCTAAGGGCTCCTTTCCCTGGCTTTGAGCTTGCAGTGTCCTAAGGGCTCCCTTCCCTGGTTTTGAGCTTGCAGTGTCCTAAGGGCTCCTTTCCCTGGCTTTGAGCTTGCAGTGTCCTAAGGGCTCCTTTCCCTGGCTTTGAGCTTGCAGTGTCCTAAGGGCTCCTTTCCCTGGCTTTGAGCTTGCAGTGTCCTAAAGGCTCCTTTTCCCTGGCTTTGAGCTTGCAGTGTCCTAAGGGCTCCTTTCCCTGGCTTTGAGCTTGCAGTGTCCTAAGGACTGCATCTGGACTTCCTCATTCCATCCACATCATGTGGCAATGTGACTTTTAAACTTTGCTAGCCCAGCCTACTCTACACATACAGTATCTAGACAGGGTGAAAGGTTAAATTGCCACACAGTTTGAATGGCATCAGAAAGGCTGGCCAGTCCTAAGCCAGGTAAACTTAATATTGGCCAATACTATTGGAGCAACAGAACCCTGAAACAGATTTTCAAAGCTGTCAGTTTCTTTACCGACAGTCTAGATAATGCATGCTTGAATTAGCTCTAAATAAGCTCTAAATCAGGGCTTAGTTTTTAAAGTTTTAGCATATTGTACAGCATGCTCTGATGATCGTTTTTATTCCTATCTGTTGGTTAGAATGAAATTACAGGGTTTCTTCAAGCATGTTAGAGAGAAATACTGATATAGTGTGCACTGGTGCTTGCATGTAGTGGGACTAATACAGATTTTTTACAATTAACGAAACTGAATATATTTGCACCATGAGTGATTCATTTTGTATATGCTGGTATGAAGCCAAGTCTACACAGTTTGTGTGACTATGTAAATTAGAACACCTGCAAGCATTTCTCTGCTCGTGTTTAATCACTTTGCATGTGTCCTGGTGGTTTATTGCTGCATTGAATTCAGTTTAATTGTATTAACCACTTTTTTGTTTTGTTTTATGCAATATAAATACCAGGGTTAAATGTGTGCCGGATCTGCTGAACCATATGAAATAAATAAATTGTTGCAAAAAAATAACTCAATTTACATGTTCCATGGATTTGAATTATTAAAGTGTACTGTAACAATGTATTTTAGGATGCAACGTCTATGAGGAAGAACACTTTTTACAACCCAAATGCTGTAAACAAAAATGCTGTCCCTCTTCATTAATTCTGAGATCCAGTACCTTTTTGTTTACAAATTAACCCTTGATAAATACATTATAGTGGCTGACATCTCTGCAAATGGCAATAATACATAAACACATTTTATTGCAGTAACAGTACTGTTATTGCTATTTTTAAATAACAGATGTAGTTTACAGTACCTTTATATAAGAAATGACAGGACTGAGAAATGATTAATCAGTCAGGAATGGAATGCTCTCAGACACTGAGCTCCAGGCATGTATCTTTTGTTAAAGTGTCATCCAGAAGCACTGCCAGTTACACAGGAAAATAAACAAATAAACAAATAAATAAATAAACAAGTATCTCTAAAGTGGAAAAAAACTGCAATTTTTTGAGCAATCGAAAACAAATCATTTCAGGTGTTCAGTTTCATCAATTTTGTTTTAAAGCGATTGCTGATTGCTTGTCTTGGTTTATTAACAATGCAATAGAAAACCTTTTACTTTTAAACAATTGCGTAGTGCAATCAACAACAAGTCTGCTTTCTTTTAACAACAGGTTATCGTCTGTTTCATTGTGTTTGCAATAGACTGCTGTTCACTTCCAGGGTGTTTCTTGCAGTGTGTATGACAGAAGGGGATTTGGAAGAGGACTGTACTGTCTGTCGATGATTGTTTCACAGTGTGGGTTGTTGCAGCTTGCACTTGCTTCTGATGAGGAAGGTGGTGTTGCTGTTAATAAAATGGACCCGCCTGGGTATGGACACAAAGCTGGGTGATGAGTCCAACTGTTTGGACTCTGGCTAGAGGTTCAAGAACCATATGGACTGGATTCAATGGGTCTGTTGTCTGCAGTGTTAAATCAAACTAAATTTAAAAAAAAAAAAAAACAAAAAAAAAAAAAAAAACATCTGCTATTCTCTCAATACAATAACACAGCCTACTGCCAATGTTCCTTCATCATGTAAAAAAACAAAACATCTGTTGTAAATGGAACTACTGTATAATTGCCCATTAACCCTAATTAGTCACAGTAGCAATTCAGCTTTCATTCCAGAGTTTATTTTCCTTGTTACTTGTGTTGATTCAAAAGGTTTCCGATCTAACATTAAAACAACAGCCCTGATGGTGTGTGAGTTCGAATCTAGGCTATTTTTTTGCCGACTGAAGACGGAGCTTCAAGGGGGCGGCGCTCAATTGGCTGAGCGCCGCCCGGGGGGAGGGAGGGTTAGGTCGGCCAGGGTGTCCATGTCTCACTCGCACCAGCGACCCCTGTAGTCTGGGTGGCTGCATGGTGAGTATTAAGGAATGTTTATGAAGATTCTTTTAAAAGACTTCTCTTAAAACAGTGCTGTGAAAATTGAGAATTAACTTCCTACCCTCTTTTTACAACAGTTGAGGGGATTATGAACTGCAAACATGACTTGATCAATCAAAATGGGCTTAACAAACATTCCTTAAAACAGTTTAGTGAATAGAGCGCATAAGGACAGATCTGGGTTCAAAAGCTTTGTGATCAATGTTTAAAATAACAGCAGCTAATGAATATAAACGGTAGCCCTTACGTTGTATCTTTTTCTATATTTGTATTTGGAGAAAAATGCTTTGAGAATTCGTTTTGAGAGGAATAGAACAAACCGTCATCATCTTTTCACTTACAAAAAAAAACACATTTACAAATCAGTTACAAAACCCTGTGAAACACAATTTTATAGTTATGTTGAACATATAACCTTAAAAACAAGATGATGTCAATATCCATGTCCTATTGATTACTCAATGTGTGCATGTGGAATGTACAAAAACAAAAAGCATGAGTCTGGAAGGTGATCCCTAATTGCTGATGTGAGACCGTATACATCAATTCCTCTTTATAAACACTGCTGCCTTGGACCTCCAGCTTCAGTATTACCATACATTCCAATTACCTTTACTGAGTATGATATAGAATATTTACACCGGCAGAAAAAAAATAACATAACTGTACAGTGATGTAATCCAGAAAAAAACAGAAAGTATTTCGATATTGCTTTTAGGGGTCAAGTAAGTGATGTACTGTATGCAGTTGGCTGAATCTGTATTCTGTGAATGAGTCTGAAATGTGTTTGTGACAGGTACTGGAAAAAAATAACATCACCTCGCTGCTATCTACATTACTGATGCCCCTTAATAGGAAAGCAAAGTAAGCCCATGCTTTTAATTCTGACAAGATACCTGAGACTCAGCTAGACTAGCTGGTGATTGACAGCTGGTGGCAAGCAACTCAGACATAAATTTTTGACTACTGTAATAGATGGTGTTATAACATAATCATTCAAGTGCATAATAACAAACATACTATATATATATGGAATTTGGTTTGGAAGTATTTACACACAGTTCATAATTCAAAAGTGATGGGAGAGGTTTTTAGAAGGGATGCTAATGTAGCTGACATTGTGGTCCACAATAAACTTCAGCGGATCAGAGACACATTACAGGACATTACGCACATGTAATGTATACAAATATATTTGTAAAGATAAAAGTGAAATCGCAAATAGAGAAAATAGATATTCAGCCATACAAAACTAACAACCTTGTTTATGGTATATGTTGCTAAAAAAATGTATCAAAATAAAATATGTAGGAGAGACAGGTACAGCGTTATATATATATATATATATATATATATATATATATATCAGAATCACCTATCAAACATAAGAAATAGTTCAACACTACAAAAAATGAACATAACATAAATGACCTACAATGTGTAGTTTTAGAAGAAATACAATTAGATAATGTACAACACAGAAGAATAAAGGAAAATAAATGCATAAATAGATTTAATAGCATCGTTATATCATTAACTATGCAGTAAATTACATCACACATTAATATATTTAAATAGAAAAAAAGTGAATGTAGTTAAAAGTACCTCCGCTGTTTGTTTTCAAACACACTTTCCCTTGACAAAGGTATGTTAAACATAACGAAACATGGGAAGTTGTATATTAATACATATATATTCATTATTATTATTCTTTGCATTGCATTTGTATTGTTAAATACAAATGTCAGTGTTTCTGTCTGCAGAATTTAAACTGCCTCTGCACATCCTTTGACTCTACGTGGATACAGTACTGTGGCAGTCAGTGCAGTCTAATGGAAATATTTACATGAGGATCCATGGGTGCACCGTCCCCACATACTGCATGAGGTATTGATGCCCTGCTGTGATATAGGGTTAAGACATGTTAAGTCAAGGATGGTGATATTTTGAATGCAGTGTGGTTTTTAAATGGAATGTAGTTACTTGAGCACAGACAAACTGCATTTGCGTTTAAACTTGCAGCTTCTGTCTCTGAGTCGCTGCCTGACAATAACACGCCTTGCCAGTGATGCTATCCTTCCCACAAACCAATATACAGAAGTTTGTTAGTTATTGAAAACTAGCTGATAATTATTCAATTAAAAAATTGATGACATTAAGCTATATATACAACGGTTAATTGAACACAAAGTTCCATACACTGAATTTAAATGATACAGAGTTACTTTAGCAGAATGTAATCATTTTGTCAAAACAGGATGACCATTGTTTCACCACTTTAAAAAAACATGTCTAGTTTATAATGGGTGCTGCTGTACTCAGAATGCAAGGTTGGACTGCCCTTGAGCAACTGAAGTACCATGTACTGTACAAGGGTGGTGGACCTCTTTCACTTGAACATAACAAAAGCTGCTGCAAAATGTAGTATTGTATCTTTAAAAAAAACAAAAAACTATTGCATATAAAATAAGGTCAACACTTTACATTAAGTGTCTCTAATTACTGTGCATTTACATAGCAGTTACAACTTCCCTTGATTTAAATTCAACTGTAGGTTTAAAAAAAAAAAATGGATACGAATGAAGATCATCTTAATCTAATGAAAATAACCTGATTTTTTTGAACATTTAGCAATAACTGCCTTACCCGTGGTGCAAAAAGGCTTCTTTGCTCTTCTAAAGCCATTTCTTTTAAACAGTGCTGCTTCACTGACGGGCAGGTACAGGGACTGTGAATTACATTTGTGCTTCAGACATTTTTCATGCACGTATTTTCTTTATAGGTCTGCCAAGTGCAAAATTATTCGTATTATTATTATTATTTTAACAATTTCCCTTTTCAGACACGTCATGACACAAATCTATCATAATGCCTTCTCATTAATTTCCTAGCAGTGCTGCAGCATTCATTTATTCAGAGTGGAAAAAAAATGATTGGATTCAATATTGAAACAATCACAAGTTTCATCTTGTTCTGTGTAATCTGACTTCCATTCACGAGCTTGTTCCGATAAAGTATGGACCATTGTAAATATATGAAAAAATAAGTAAAACATAGTTACAATCATTTTAAAGTCTGTTTTTTAAAGCTCTGAGATTGTTAGTATCTTATTGATCCCAGAATCTCATCAAACAGCTTCTTGAAGGATCCCAGGGTGTCAGCTTCAACAACATTATATATATATATATATATATATATATATATACATATACACATATACATATATACATATACATATATACTGTATATATATATATATATATATATATATATATATATATATATATATATATTGTGAAAATCTGTTCAGTAGTTTTAATGTTACAGAATGGCATAAAAATTAGTTTTTACATGCTGGCATTATATATAATGGACAACAAAATGGACCCTGTAGGCTATAAACAGGGGTCACAGATTACTGTACTGTGCAAGTTATTTGCTATGCAGAAGTGCACTGTCCAGTAATAATATTATGTGTCTGTCTGTAGTAGGCCCGATTTAAAATAAAATCCCAGTGAAAAGCTTTCACGGAAGTCACGTTTACACAGAATTCTGCATATGGAGACAATTAAAAAAAAACTACAAAAATAACTTCAGTGCCTTCCTAAAACTCAGATGTACAAGACTAGCGACCCCCTTTTTATCACCAGCTACCCAATTTCGTTTAAGAAAACTCAATATCCCATATGGCACTGTGCTGGTCACGTTCAAAAAATGTTTAATCAAACTTTAGGTAGTCAAATGGTTGCGATGCAAATAATGTAGTGCCACATAGTGGTACAACTGTTGAAACTTAAATTGACAGCACGGAGGCAAATGTGAATGCAACTTATTGCAATTATATAGCAGTATGCAAAAAAAAGTGCATCATTAAATGTGAAAAGAATACGTTTGTGGAAAGCTTGTCTTCTGTTCTACTTGCACCATTATTTATGCTGTGTACTGTTTTGCATGTTAACTTTATATCCTGGTATGTGTGGTTTAGTTCATCTTACGTACAAAGCTTAACATGGCCAATGGAATAGTCCAATTAATTATATATTGTTATACTAATATTGCAAATCAATTTTTACAGCAGTTATTTGATGCATTTGTAAAGTACTGTTCCCTTCAACTTTTTGTTTTATTAATATTTTTCCACATCATTGCACAGACTCCACATAAGTAAACAGAAAATTAAAATACACTGTCTATTAATGAGAAGTCTATGTATAAGTGTAGAATATATTTAAAATGTGATCATACTTGGAAATGTTTGCTTTAATAATAGAGGATGTTGCAAATACTAAAATGGTTTGCAAACCTAAAAACTTACACAGAGAAACCTACAAATGAAAAACATGATGTACTTTCCATTGCACATGTATACAGATATTTTAACTCCGCATTCCAGTAAAAAAAACAATGGAAATTAAAAACAAAAAACTACGTTTTAAGTAACAGTAAGAGCTGGCAAAGCTGAAAAAGACGGGAAGTTGTCAGGTAAGACCACCACTGCGCTCTTACTTCACCCATGTTCTGACAAGGCTTTCCAGCACACACTGCTTAACTGGTACAGTCACCACCACTGGGCAGGTCAGTTGGTTGCTGAGGATTCAAAAGTTTGTTTTTTGTTTCATCACTCCACAAAACCTTTGACCAGAACTGATATCCATCATTCAAGTGCAGTTTTGCAAACATTAAGCGATTGTTCTTGTGACGTTTTCCTAAGAGTGGCTTTTTCCTTGGCCTGCGACCATTGAGACCTTCACCATGCAATATTTGACCTATGGTTGAAATGGAAACCCCAGTCCCACTTGCAGCCAATTCACTTTGAATATCTTTGGCTGACAATCTCGGATTGTTATTAACCTCCCTCACCATTCTTCTACTTGTTCTTGGTGAAAGAACTATGAGTCTTGTACTTCTTGATAATAGAAACAATCGTTGAATAGATCTCCTTTGCTCTCCATATATTATCATTTTAATTTCCACTTCATATTAATATTAATTGAGTTCCTCATCTCAAATCTATTTATATAAAAATGAACCTATTCCGTTATTTATGTAAGTACTGAGAAGTTCTGATTTCTGTATTTGGTTTCTTCTGAAAGTTTAAAAGGGTAACAAGATATACGCCTTTGTTTTTACTGCACACCCTGGCACTGCTGGCTGTGGTGCTGAATGAACATGAAATGCTTGTATTTCTGATCTGCTCACACACACACACACACACACACACACACTGACACACACACACACACACACACACACACTGACACACACACACACACACACACACACACACACACACACACACACACACACACACACACACACACACACACACACACACACACACACACACACACACACACACACACATATATATGCTGTGTTTTCTTCTTGTCAAAATGTTTTCAGTAAATAAAATGTGAGATGATTTGGCATCAGTGGTCATGTCTTAAAGAATATAGAAGTTTTGGAGTTTTTTGGAGTGTGCGACCCATCCTGTCTCCACTAATATCAACAATCAAGCGAGGTGTGCATTTACCATTGCTAAGAACTATTGTATGAACTTTAGAGACATTTGCCAATATACAACATGCTTTATATTGGTCAGCACATTTTTTTAATAAATAAAAAAGCTTTGCTGTGCACGACTGCCTCCATGGAACAGGAAGAGCTGAGTA
The DNA here is from genome assembly GCA_030684275.1 of Acipenser oxyrinchus oxyrinchus. Classification (NCBI taxonomy): domain Eukaryota; kingdom Metazoa; phylum Chordata; class Actinopteri; order Acipenseriformes; family Acipenseridae; genus Acipenser; species Acipenser oxyrinchus. Next base: position 51,478,594 of record CM060257.1, on the reverse strand, counting down.
AATCTACAATGAAAATGTATATTTCATATGTTCTTTTATGATGTTGACATGTTGCTATATGCATGTGGTAAACAGAGTGCATTGGAGTACAATATGTAAAATACCTGAAACAAAACATTTTTCCAGATGGAAACTGATACATTATGTTTCGACTTGATTTCCCAGGGCTCGGGCACTGTGATTTATTCATCCCTGTTTAACAAAAGCCTGAAGCTGCATGTAAATACTGCATAATAATAAGAAGAAAAACAGCATTTCAATTTTCACCAAGAGTACATCACCCCACCCCCCCACCCCCACCACCATGTCTCTTAAAATAGACTTAACGTTATACAGAGTAACTGTACCTGGCAATGAATACCACTATGACTAAATGACATTGTTAACATAAAATATCCCTGAAAAAGTGGACCTGTCAGTCGTGACTGAGGATCATTATAATGGTCTTTAACACAATAATGGTGCCTCTTAGTAAGTTAGCCATGTGTATGCAAGGCAGTGGGAGTCCACAGGATCATTTTCTGACCAAATGCGGCCCAAGGCGCAGATATTAAATCTCAACAAATGAAACAAGCATCAATCATATCTGACCCTTACCTATATAAATATGAAACAACAGGGGTCCCTGCAGCCCCATTCACCCAGTATATGGCTCCAACTAGAAATATCTCCTCAAGCTTATTACACACTATTAATCACAAACTTTCTTTTCAAATTGAAAAGTATCCCTGTATATTCTCCTCCTGAATGGCACATTACATAAACTTTCTAAAGTTTGATTTGCATATTTCTTTAGACTGCATTTTTATAAGGAGATAAATTAGATTAAGCTTATTTGCTTTTTATTTAGTGGTTTATCATGCGAGTAATATTTCTTTCTGACGTCAGCATGGAAAAAATAAATGTTCTGAGGAAATGAAACAACATAATGATCCTGCATGCTACAGTATGAGGGTATTACTGTAATCATTAACAGTTCCAAGTGTCATTAGTTTCGCTTTTAATAGAAAAAAGTGTGAATAATAGTCACATTATGTGAAACCCACAGTACTGAAGAGTAATGCATCAGTTTGAGATTCACCAACCTTTCAGTGAAGACACTTTATTATTTACAATAGACTACTGTATCTAAATAATAATAATAATAATAATAATAATAATAATAATAATAATAATAATAATAATAGTTAATCTAGTAACCCAATACAGTAGTTTTGTTTTTTTGAGTCTTAGAGACAATTAGTTCTCTTGGTCTTGCATGTGGGTTTTAAAAGAAAATACGGCACCATTCATTGAAAAGCGCATCTGTATTGGTAGTAATAAAACACAGAATATGTATTCAGGATTTCTTAACCCCTTAATGTATACAAGGTATTGAGCAGTTGTTCAAACGGTTTCTTCTTAAAATACATTTGAGAGCGACTTAAGTATCACAAGGAGGAAACTGACAATTTGGACAACCCGATCCATTTTTTTGGTGGGCCACATATGTCCCTTGTACCTTAAAGGGTTAATCCATTGAATGCCTGTGGTGGAAAATTCTCTCTTCCTAATAAACAGGAGACTCAATGAACACGGAGAACTGAAAATAAGCCTTTAATGATTTGCAAACCAGAGAACACTCTCAGCACACGTGGTGCTAGACAAACATCGAGCAGAGTTCTGACTACGCAGAGTCAGTAAGCACAATATATACCTTGTAACCTACAGTTATTGCGAGCCAATCACAGAAGCTTAACTCAGTATACGTTGGATAGCAACAGCTTGGAAGATTAAGATGAGACCAATCATATACAACAAAAACAACTTTGTCCTACTTGCAAGCATCCTGTCTGTCTTAATATTCTAACTGAAATCGGTGGCAGTTCTTAAGACATGTCACGGATGCAGCTTGCGGTTACAAAAGAAAGAGAGCTTCCTTTCTCTAGCTAGTAGTTATAAACTTTCCATTCCTTATGTGGTTTGTCGCCTGCACCTGCAAAGAGAAATGAGGATAACATGCACAGTCCTAAGTCCTAAGTCCTAGAGACCTAACACAGGCATTAATAAAAAGCATAGAATGTAATTATTCCCTCACATTCCCTCCTTTTGTAATATCATTACAACACTCACATAGCATCCTCATCCATTTCAGAGAATGGATCGAGGTTCTCATCTCCATTGTTACAGTTTCCTTCAACAGTGAGTAAGGGCATAGTTAAGGCATTATCCAGGACCTTAGTACAGAGTTTTTTTTAATACAAGCAATTAAAAGCATTAATGCAATTAACACCACTAGACCATATATAATCCAGTGGAACAGCGTTACCCCCCAGGCTCCAAGCAACGTTTTAATCCAAGCAAATGGATCCCACTCCTCTTTCCCATGTTCCTCCTCCATTATAGCATTTTTCAGCTTGTTCAATTGATTCTCAACTATAGTCATATTCTCGGTAGCGTCGGGGATGTATGTACAACAGTGCTCACCAACTATTGCACATACTCCCCCTTCCGCCACTAGGAGATAGTCTAGGGCTGGTCGATTCTGCAGCACCATTAATCGCAACTCTCGCAGCTCACAGTACAGAGAGGAGAACCCCAACTCAGTGGTATTAATAAACTCCTCTAAGTGATACCCTATTCTATCTAGATCGTGGCGTTTTCCCCCGCACCATACCAGGGAAGAAAACCCCGCCAGAATTTGTCCCATCTAGTGGAACGCCTATGCTCCCAAGGGACGCCATTAGGGTCCTGTAATGCTCTTTTATTCCTTGCTCTCGAGTGGGGACTGGTAAGATGCAAGGCCGATGCTGTGTGATTGACCGGGAGAATTACAAAGGAACTATTCAACCTAACCAGTGTGCAACATCCCGCCCATACTGGGGGAAGGCTGAGCCACACTTGCTGACCACACAACCAGTAAACCTCCATTATATGGTTGGTCATTCCCCCTGGCACTCTCCCTGGCACTCTCACGTATGGTATGTTGCCCTATAGTGAGGTTGCGGGTTGTATCCCTAGTGCCCCCTACACAATAGGTCCCATTTTGAGTTTTCTTTCCCCCCGGTTGTTTGGATGGTGGCCAGCCCCCGCAAGCCGGGCTATCCCAATGTCTGTTTTCCTCACAATCGGTGAACCCCACCCACACAGGAGGCACACCTGAGTAGGTGGGATAAGGTACACAAACACATACACCTGGCTTCCTGTGAGGCTTTTCTACTGTTACCAGAGATTCATATACCTGTGTGACCGTACCAGTGGAACTGGTGTGGTTTCGGAAAGGCTTAGGGATGAATAATCTCGGTCCGGGACCCTTAAACAACCAGGTACATGTTTCATTACAACCAGGTTCCCCTGCTGTGTGATTACTTTGTTCCAGGCAACAATCATAAATATTTGACGCTTGGAGGGTCCTGTTATATTCGCACTGTGACCTCATCCACCTTCTGGACATATACATGAAACATATGGTTTCATATTTCTCAAGGGGAATGGCATGCACCGTATAAGGCATCTTAACTGAGTGTGGGACAGCAGCACAGACATAACAAGATTGGTTTACATATCGACTGCGGTTAACCATGTACTGAGTAAATTGATACCAGGTATTATGTTCATATTTGTTCAGTTCGGTATGTTTGGAGGAGTGGTTTGCGTCATGCCATGGTGAGAAAGAGGGAGGCAGGACATGTCTTTTTCTTCTATGGGCAGTGTGGTTTCCAGTACTATTCTCTTTCCTATCATTAGTTCTTCCAGCTTGATCTTCAAGCTCCGTTAGGATCAGGACGAGGGACACTGTCAGTATGCCACTGAGTAGAAGTGCGGCTGCAGACCGTGAACTCCAGTTGTTCCATGGCCAAGGCCTAGGGTTAGAGGCCTCCAGTGGGCGGTACATCCTTTTCGGGATCGTGGGGTACCTTCCTGCAGTGGCTGACGTGGACCCACGTAGACCTCTCTGCGACCTTAACCGCTGTTGGCGTTGTCAGCAGCACTTGGAATGGACCCGCCCAGCGCTGTTGGTGCCAATATTTCCTCCGGAGATCCTTGACCACGACCCAGTCCCCAGGATGGAGATTGTGTCCGGGTCCCTCAGCCGGGTCAGGTAAGGCAACTCGTACCCTAGAGAAGAGATTCTTAAGCACATTATTAAGGGCCACACAATACGCCATTAACTCATCGTCGCATCCCTGGAGGGTCAGCTGGTGCCTGGTATGAGGTAAATGGTTAGGCATACACATCACTCGTCCAGTCAGAACCTCATGCGGACTCAGGTCATGTGCAGAATGAGAGCGTCCTCTCATGTACATCAAAGCCAGAGGAAGAACCGTCCCCCATGCCAGCCCTGTTTCAGCGCAAAGTTTAGTCAGCTTGCTTTTGAGTGTCTGATTAGTGCGTTCCACAGCGCCCCCGCTTTGCGGGTGGTAGGCACACTGTCTTTTTAGGTCAATGTGAAAAGAAGCCCCCAGACAGTCAATTATTTCGTTCACAAAATGTGACCCATTATCTGAGCTCAGTTTCATGGGCACTCCATATCGTGGTGTGATTTCCCTTACCAATACACGGGCCACCGCTAGGGCGGATGCATGTTTTACAGGGAAAGCCTCCACCCATCGTGAAAACATATCGATGAGAACTAGACAATACTTTTTCCCTTGCCAAGGTATCAATAAAATCCATCATTACATGGTCGAATGGCTGATTTGGCTTTGGGTGGGCTGACATTGGGATGCTGGTTCCTTTCCCCATGTTGTTCTGCATACATATAATACATTTAGAACAGTACTGTTCAGCGAAAGCAGTAAACCCAAAACAAAACCAAAATTCATATACATAATCCACCACCCCTCCTTTGGACACGTGGTCAAGACCATGTGCCCACTTACACATCAAGGGGTAACAGGCGCGGGGCAGGATGGGCTTTCCATTAGGCCCCAACCAAAGACCAGACTCGGTTTGGCCCCCACGCTGTTTCCATTTCCGCTTCTCCTTGTCGTCTGCTGACTCTTGCAGGTCGAGTATGTCCTGTAGGGAGAAAGGCTGATCTTCAACAGAAGAGGTTAGTATGTGTTGGATCGGGGGATGTGATCCTGTGGCCGCAGCTTTAGCGGCGGCATCATCTTGTGCATTTCCTAGAGAAACAACATCAGTAGAGTTAGTGTGCGCTGCGCATTTTACTACGGCTATTGCTTTTGGCCTTTGTATGGCTTCCAGTAGGTTTCTTACCAATTCACCATTGTTAATGGGTTTACCAGAAGCAGTAAGGAAATCCCGTAATTTCCATAGGGCGCCGTAGTCATGTACCACCCCGAATGCATAGCGACTGTCGGTGTAAATAGTTACAGTTTGGTTTTCAGAGAGCATGCAGGCTCTGGTAAGAGCAATAAGTTCTGCCGCTTGAGCAGACCAATGAGGAGGCAATTT